>VDFB02000003.1:277937981-278177837 GCA_007258455.2 Sequoia sempervirens
TAATTCTTACTTCTTTAGGGTGGAAATTAATGATAACTTATTTTTGATATCAGTATCATTGGTATGAGCTTGTGTAGAGTTTCAAACTTCAAAGCTAACACCAAGTGCAACTTGAAATAAGTTTCTATCTGAACATATTAGGACAATGCAAATTTCTTGGGAAATAAATTAGAACAAAGAACTCTTTCAAGTACGACAATGTTATTTTTCACAATGATCTCATGTTTATTAGAATAAAATCTTTCTATTTATGTTGTAATAGTCATCCTATCGTTGCTTTTTCTATCTTAACGATTGTTTCTTTTAGAAACATCGTCTCATGTAATCTATATAAGGAACTCTCATTTCACTTGATTAATATACAACAACATCGATTTTGTAACATGGTATCGGAGCGGGGAACTGATTTTTAAAATCGGGGATCCTTTTGAAATTTCATGGGGCTTGGCTGCAAAGAAAAATCTAAGGGTTTGAAAAATCGTGTTTGTTTTTTTTCTCAAAAAAATCGCTTCTCTTTCTGTACGCGATTTAGTGTCTTCTGGGCACACGATTTTTCTTTTGTGGCCGTTTTTTTCTTCTGCAAGAAGGGTTTTTGTGTTCGCGTATGGCTTGTGTGAGCTCACGATTTTGTTTGGCGCCTATGTTTGAGAGTTTTTGCAAATTCAATCGCCTTGTTTCTGCATCGGTTTTCTGTGTCGACGTATTCTACAGACCTTGCGCTGTTTTTGCTTAGTGAACTCTTTGTGTTGTGCGCGCGACCTTTCTTTGCTTGTGACGTGATAGTGTTCGCATGGGGTTCTTCTTTTTTAGGTCTTCTTTCGTATTTGCAGGGCCGCGTGAAGATTTCTTTTGTGTGGGGTCTTGTGTTCGTGTTCACATTTTTTTAAAATTTTTTTACCTTCGCGTGTTTGGTTTGCGAGATCCTGGGTTTTGTTATTCGCGACACTCCTCATCTGTGGCACTCCTCATCCGCGACTCCTTTTGATCTGTGGCCTTTGTGCTGCGACCTTGACCTCTGCAATTGCACGACTCAGAAGACAACCTTGTTTTGTTTTGGCGCTCAGGAAAAATCGTGGCAACTTCTCTGTAAATCTTGCACGATTTTCAAAGAAACAGGGACGAACCAGCTTGTTATTTTGAGCCGACTAGGGTTTTTCCCAAAATCCTTTGTTTTTTTGGTTGACTTGCAATTCTACCTACATATTCTTTTAGGGTTTTTGTGCACTTTTTGGGGTTGTCATCCCTTTTTTCTGGGTACCTTTGGCGGCTAGGGTTTCAATACCTTTTGTGTTTAAGCCGACAATCGATGTTCTGGGTTTTTAAATAAAAATATTTAAAAACTTAAGTTTCTCCTAAAAAATTAAGAGTTTTTCTCCTGTATACCCTTGTCAAGGTTTTTGTCATTCGGGAGGGCTCTTTGGTTTTTACCCTTTTTTTCGAAAAAAATGATGATTTGTAATCTTGGGTTTGGCAAATTTTTCCTCAAAAATCGTGGTTTGGTGTAGTCAGTTTTTTGGTCGCAGCTGGGGCAAACATCTGCACATCTGGCTTCTTGTAGTCTGTTTGGGGGTGTCATATCCATTTGTAGAAGATTGGAGGGTTTGCCGATTTTTCCTCAAAATCGTAGCAACTGTTCTTGGTATGTCTCTGGTTACAAGGAGGGACAGTTCTCCAACTTCAGGTTGGACGGTTGGTGTTGTTATTTCCAAAAGTTTTGCAGTTTCTGGGAGGGTTGGTGGCAGACTCATCTCAAGTGGCAGAGTTTGTGGCAAGCTCTTGTCTTTTGTTGCAGCAACATTCTGAGAAGAAGGGGGTACCCTTCTCTGTTCTCTTTGGGTAGTTAGAATGATGACCATTAAGGGAGGGTATTAAAATAATATCTTTCTATTTATGTTGTAATGGTCATCTCGTTGTTGCTTTTTCTAACTTAACGATTGTTTCTTTTAGAAACATCGTCTCTTGTAATCTATATAAGGAACTCTCGTTCCGCTTGATCAATATACAACAACATCGATTTTGTAACATTGTTATTTTTATTTTCTGTAAGACAGCCATATAACTACAGTTTCTTATCTTGACAGTTTTGTTGTATTTATTCATTGTGTAATTGTAAACTAGACACGTTGTCTATATTCTAAGGAGGGGCAATTCTTAGTCCAAATCGAGACTTGGACATGGAAGTTTCAGTTAATTAAGAAACTATTATATATGAAGCAGCCATCAATTGGACAAAGTAGATTATAGCAGGAAAATTTTGTTCGATGATTATTTAAACAAAAAATAAAGGATTTGTTAATTATTTCACGAAGTTAAGACTTCCTTGATTGAGAGTATCCTATAGATTTATTTATTTCATTTTTCTGTGTATAATTATTCTGTATTGTTGCTTTGTGATGAATTTTTTTTGTCTTGTTATCTTATATCATTTTCTACAGCAGAAATTGGCAAATATGATATTATTTTAATTAGATAGAGTTTGGAACAACAAATAATTGCAATGATTAATAGATTATCTGTTCTTGATTATTGGTTTTGATTTAGTGTTGGCCTTGCAGAATTTTTTCCAACCAAGACAAGATTCTTTACAAAAGCTGAAGGTGAGGAATCAATTCTGAGATCCACTAACTCTGTTCTGTGTATGATTTTTATTATCATTTGGGTCATCTAACTCCGAACAGATTCTATCAATTGGATGGCTGTAATATTAATTTTATACTGTGTTTTTTAGTGTTAGTCTAGTTTGTCCATACTGATTATTTACATTTTTTAACCTTGTAACCTTGTAAAAAATAAATGCCATCTTGAATCTCCCAGACCAAATTAAATGCAGCATGTACTGCATGGCCACCGCTTGGCTTCCTCGCCCTTCACTTATCTTGTCAAAACTACTGCACACTGGCTGCCACCCTACTCATTCAATGCGTTGTACTCTCCCGAGTTATCAAAAAACTCCGCTAAACTTACTCCTCTAAAATCTTTTAACTTAAATTCCCCAACTTCACCAAAGGTTAGTGCCCATTTAGATAAAACATCTGCTTCCACATTGCCAGCTCTTCTAATGTGGCTCACCAAAAAACCTTTCAAGAGAGGCTAATTCATCTCTGATTTGCTCAACCACATTTTGGAGGTGCCAAGCGTTAATTGTCCCTTTCATTACCGCTTGGACTATTATCATCGAGTCCCCTTCTAAATGAATCGTTGTTGCACCAAGATTTTTACCACATTTAATTGCCAACAAGGCTGCTAATGCTTCTGCTGAGTTATTCATTCCATCCATCAATTTCTTTGCACATATTGCCAGCACATCTCCATTCCAATCCCGAATTATAAATCCAGCCCCCGAGGGACTGGGATTTCCCTTTGAAGCCCCGTCGAAATTTATCTTCCACCAGCCTTCCATTGGTCTTTCCCAACGAACCTCCTTATGATCCTTCACAGTTGGATTCACCCAACCCAGCCCCTTAATAGGCCTGTCTCTATGATGGTTATCAGAACACATAAACACTAAAAAGGGTTACAACATGAAAGCCCTTCCATATTTCTGTCTGATTTCCTCCGCACAAATTCAGAAGGTTAGAAAGTATGCATGTGCAGTCAACCTGAAATGCCAATGGAATCATGTATGGCAAGTAGTTACCATAGTATATGTTTTGGTATAATAGGTTCAAGTTGTTCAATAGCTTGAGGCGTTCTTGAGGCTTTAAAAAAGCATGTCTACTTTTATTGCCTAAATATTTAAATTACATCATGGTTTTTGTGATCATCTTGACCTGTATCTAAATTGTTTTCTCCATCTATTGGTTCATTTGGCAATTTTCAGATTTGGGTTTGGTTATACTAAATATGCTTTTTTCACACACTTTCTGTTCCTCTCTAGGATTCTCTCTAATTATGTATCTTTGCACTTGTTCAGGTCTAAAGTTTTCATTTGTATATCTGTTAACAAGAACTGCAATGTGAGCAAGGGAATAAAATGCTCACATTGCAGTTCTGGGACTTGATCTTTAAAATTTTGTCTATAATACATATGCTTTGCTCTCTATCTGGCTTTGTTAACTGACTGTGTAATCTGTTATATCTCAATCAATCTATTGGTAAATCTCGGGGGTAAGCTCATATCACCAGATTCTGTTCTACCATCAGCATTTCATTGGCATCAAATTTCAGGAGGTTCTAGAGGAAATTACTGTCTCCTTGGATTGTCCAGCTCGCTCACCTTAGTGCTGGACTCTCCTAGATTAGTATTCTCAGATTCTGCATTGCTACTCCAACAGTGATTGATGGTAAAATCATTGGCTCCTCCAATATGTGTCAGAGCACAAATACTCGATGATTTTTGCTTCCTGTGTGGGTTGTTAGTTTTGGTCTTCATCTGCGCCCACAGCTTTGCAGGGTCCTCCTCCTGCACATCTGTTTATACTTGTACTTGTTTTGGGGTTACCATTTTGTGTTTAACACTGTTTGTCTATTCTTTGTAATTTGTGGACAGTTGTACCTTCCAGTCCCTTTGAACTATTCTTGGTCATTTGTGGACATTAAATGTTATTTTCTTTCTTTCTGAGTTCTAGCTGTCATAGCTATGGTATGGACTTCTTTTTGTCTCCAAATATACTTGTAATTCTATGGCTTTATCTCTTTTTGGACCACAGCTGTCATAGATATATTTTGTTTTAGCAGACAGCCTCTCTGTACTCCCAATGCTTTATGCCTAAGCTCATTTATTGTAAAATTCTTTGCATTATCAAGACTAATATACTTTGTTCTTTTTCCTGAAATGTTTATTTGCTAATAGAACTTTATACATGTTAGATTGAATGTCTTATTTACTTCAATCACTAGCTGGTTTCTTTCTTGCTGTGCTCTATAAAGCTTCTTTTGAGTTAGCCAGGAACAAAATATTGTATTTTGAACCAATTTGTCAACAGAAAGCATATTTTCATTTTTTCTCAAGGAAATGTATACATATGTTTTCAGGAACTTAGAGAAGCTGCTAAATTTGATACAGACAAGAACATGTTAACTGATGCACCTCTTATTTTTCCTCCAGGACAGGTAACTGTATTCTTTACTCTCTTTCCCTCTTGGTATCACTCTGAAATTGAGGTGGTTTGCATTGGGCTCTGATACAAAATATGTTCTCATGGAATTTTTTGCTTCATAATCAACTTCACTATATTATATTGTTCATTGTCTTATGTTTTAGAGTCATCCATTTGTGTTTGGAAAAATGATTATATTTCTAAATGAAGGATAATGGAGCCGATTATCATTAAAGCTATTTCTGCTAGATTCTTTCATATTCTTCCTTAGAAGAAAGCTAGACGAGATATGCACTGACTTGAATTCAAATGTCCAAATAACTCTTACAAGAATGAAAGAACGAATTAAAAAATTCTAGTCATAAAATCAGCCATTGTCAGTTGTCTTTAATCCTACAACTTAAGCAAACTGGGTGGTTACTTCTCCTCAAGGGTTTAGGATCAGGAAAATGCACACTCCTTTCTTCTGAGGAAGGGAAGAGAAAAATGCATCCTTTGCTGAAATAAAGGTGAAGGGAAGTGCTATTTTTTCTTTTTATTTTTTCCTTGAGTGTGTAGCCAAATTCAGGTGTAATCACATCACTCATGCTTGTGGTTGTCAATGACTTGCCAAGCTGAAGTAAGATCTGACTTGCCATACAGCAAAATGTTATCATGTTAAATTTTTTTAAAATACACAGAACTATTCAAAATAAATCAATATTTTTTTTAATTAGAAAAATCATTTTCTAATTCTTGAAGACCCTCACCATGCCTTGTTGTGTGTTTGCTCAGTTTAGTTAAGTCATGATTGAGTTTTTTTGAGTAACCTTACTCAAGCTCAGAGCAAGAAATAACTGTTTGCCTTCTTTCTGACACAAGTTAAGTTTGACTCTTTAGTAATAATGGGTCAAACTCATAGACATGATTTTTCTAATTCTTGAAGACCCTCACCATGCCTTGTTGAGTGTTTGCTCAGTTTAGTCAAGTCATGATTGAGTTTTTTTGAGTAACCTTACTCAAGCTCAGAGCAAGAAATAACTGTTTGCCTTCTTTCTGACACAAGTTAAGTTTGACTCTTTAGTAATAATGGGTCAAACTCAAGTCATGTCTATGAAGGTGGTTACATGAGTGACACTGGGAAGCAATTAAAGCAAAAGCATTATAAAATTCAATTTACTTTTCTTCTGGAAATGGTAAAAACTGGCATATTCATAATGCCGAGTGCATGCTTTAAAGTACGAGTGTTAAATTAGGTGCACACCAGGAATTTCAGTTAGAAAAATAGAAACAACTTTATATACATGGAGAATATAGGCATAAATCTATACTCATTGAAATCCAATAAATAACAGGGAAGCTAGTCTTATTTACCACATGGCCAATGTTTGAGCTGCCAGCCTAATAAAAAGACCTAACAAGATAACAATGTTTTCCAGCAGTCCTTACTTTAGGATACAATCTTAGAATTACCCTCTTGTGAATAATGTGAGGAATGACTTTTTGTGTTTTATATATTTTTGATTTAATAATCTTTATATAAATACAAGCCACATTTGTAGTAAGCTTATATAAATAAAATCTACCAGTAACTTTATTAGGAGCTAAAGTTGGGTCAGTTCATGTGCCATAAAACAGGCTATCCTCACAAATCAACCCTTTGCAAGAGCCATCTGCTCCAAACTGTTCACTGTCATTAAACCACTATGTAACCATGGAATGATGCCCAAAGAAAAAAGAATGTACAGACCTGCAACATTTGATTTCAACTCAGATATAGAAAACCCCAATCCCAAGGTAACGGCGCTGCTCTCTAGGAGGGTGATTTGCCTCTAAAATTCAGATTCTCACCAAATAATGCAAGTGAATAGACATTTTGGGGCACCCAGCCATAGAGTTTCCAAAGAAGCAATACCCAGAAGAAGTTTCTCGCACACCATGGAGATATGGCCTGATAGGCACCTTCCAGCTACTCAGAAAATGCAATTTTCAGTCCTCAGAAATTTGAATCAGACCTCAGAGAATAGGTGGAATCAGCTACAAACTCACACCAAAATGTAATAATCCACACACCAAAACCAAACATAGAAATACCCATCAAAATACTGAAAATATCCTCCTGTTTCACCATCCAAAATGCTCAACTAACAAGCCAAAACACTGAAAATCTTCAATCCTAGCACCAACCAGCTAGCATGGGTCTTTCACCACCAAAACCAGCAATTGAAGGAGAGGGGTTTCGTCCTCAACCAGCAATGTACGAATTTCTAGAAACAATCCAGCAAAGTCTTCTTATGTTGTCAGAAGCCTACATATGCAAATGAGAGCTCAAACTCATATTTATAAAGTCAGGGAAAAGTTAGGGCAACTTGCATTTGAATTTGAATGTTTTTTCCTTCTTATTTCACTTTATGAAATGACATGAAATTACCCCATGAGGGGCGTCCAACTTTTTGCCTCCAAAATTTCACTTTTCATTTTTTATTTTAAATTGACATTAAGCCCGAACTAGGCATCCCACCTTATGAGGCATAACATTAGCCTTAAAAAATGATAATTAAATTCCCTTTCTAGGCGTAACATGAAATAACATTGGCCCTTTTTTAAAAACAACATTACTTGATTAGGCCAAGGGTTCCTCTTATGACCCACAGCCTCCTCAAAGTGAAAATAGCAATATTATAAACTTAAGTGGCAAAATAACAAATATTAATCCTGACCACCAAGAGAACTCACCATTGCCAAAAATAGAAAACTTTGCATTGAGTTGCTGGATGAATGGATCCTAGACTAGATACTAAAAATAACACATACTAAAACTAGCGAGTTAAGTCACCAAACTGGTCCAAACGAAGCTTGACTAGCACTTACTAAAAATAGCCATTAGCACTAGAAAAAACCCCCAAAAAATCCAAAAAACTCATCTTAGGTCGCTAAGTCTCCTTGTTCACTCATTGGGATAGTTTTAACGTACTACAAGAGTAAACAGATTAAACTCAAATAATATAGAATATGTATAGAAATCATTCACGAACACATAATGCACAAAATAAGTATTGCATTTATTCATCAATTAATAGGAAGTACAATAGCATAATGCCATCATTATAATAGCATAGTACCATCTCAACTACAATGAACCAAGTACTTATAGTTGCTGGCAATGGTTGAGAAACCAACCGTTGTGACGCTTCGTTATAACTAATCTAGCTAATCGAGACTTAGTTTCCCGAAACATGTAACATAAAGTGTATGAAATATTTGCTATTTGACTATAGTTTTATTTAATTACAACCGACTATATTTGCTATAAGGGAAAACGCCTCCTTCAATCCTCAATTTGATGAATTCTTGGCAAGAACTTGTTGGAAAGATGAAGCATGAATAATTATTCCTCTGTGCAACCTAAACGAAGAACCTTGAAGAACATGAAAAATGGCCTCCGTTTGATCCTTTCAAAGGCGTTGGAGAGAAAATAGCTGATTTTAGCTTCAACCTGCAACAAATAATGAGGTTGTGATGCCTATGCTTGAATAAATAAGCATTTTTGGAGGTGGTAGTGCCAGTTAGGTGCGCCGACCTTAACTGAGGAATTAATTCTTGTGCATGCCTTGCTAATTGAAGTTCTCTAATTTTAGGACGCCATATTCAAGAGGAAGCATGCAAAAATCACAACTAAAAGTCAATAGGGCCCACTTTGACTTTTGGTGCCCAAGCTTGAGGAGTTAGAAAATTTTAAAAGATTTTCAACTTCCGCTGTGACGAACTGCCTCTTTTTGACCCTGAATTCTGCAGTTGATCTTGAAGCTTGGTTGATAGATTCATTGTGTAGCTGGAACAAATCTGAAGAGATGTTGCTGGGAGCTGTAAGTGCTAAAAACTGAATCTGGTGCCTTGAATTCTAGGGTGCCTTTTCCTAAAAGGGTGCTTTTTTTTACTAGACTTGGCCAGTTTTTGGATGCTTTCTCAGTCTTGTCAATTTGACCCTTCGTGCTTCAATCTGCAACTGCTGGTGGTTGACGACTCCCGTGAACATGTTAAGGTATGGAATGGAAATCCAGTTCAATTTTGGAAAGAATGACTGGTATGGCAAAGTTTGAAAGTTGATGTAAAGTGCTCAAATTCAAGGTTGCCCGTGGCTTGCAGGGGTGCAATTAACCTTCTGAGATACATTTTGCAATTTGTAACTTTCAACGAAATGCTCCAATTTGTCCCTCATTGTCGGGAGTTAGACTGCTTTGATGTTCATGTTGATGATCTCATCGCGGAGATTGATCAACTCTGAAGAGATGATCCTAGGAGTGATGAAGTTAGAAGGCTGCATCTGAGGCCCCAGAAAGTTGAGTGCCTTTCTCAAGGAGGGTGCATTTTTCTTTGACACTTAGCCAAATTTTCACGTTTTTCAATTTGCCTTCACCTCTGGCGTTTTACGCTTGATCTTTATTCATAGGCGTTTGATAGGTCCCGAGAGCTGGCTGCTGGATTCATTGCATAGCCATAAGGATTCTGAATGGATCTCTTGAAGAAGACTGCTGAAAATCTCATCTTCTTGACCAAAAGTCTAGGCGCCCTTGGCCTGTAGAGGTACATTTGACATTTTGACTTCCATTTCATCCTTCGTTTTACATGCTTGCTTGATCAACTATTGCTGCCATTTGATATGTCGCGTGAACTAGTGTATGGATTCGTTGCGAAGTTGGGTTGAAGCTGAAGAGATCACCTGGAGATAACAAATTCAAGAACTAACATCTGATAGGCTTTATTCTTGTGTGCCCTTGGGCTATAGGGGTGCAATTTCCATAATTGACTGCCATTCTTGGTGTTTGTAGCCTTCAACATCTTCTGCCTCTGACGTCGTTTGTTGATGTTTGACAAATCAAATGGATTTGCTTGATGATTCATTGGAAAGCTAGTAGAAATCCGAAGAAGATGACTAGTTTTGCAAACATTAACCACTGCATTTGACTCTTCAAATTCAAGGGCGCCCCTAGCCTGCAGGGGCACAATTGGCTTCAGACTTAGTGATTTTTTGATGATTTTCCCCTCGTTTGCACTTTGCGATCACTATGCTGCTAGGCTGAGTTGATTGCGTTGAAGCATTGCTACTGTTGACGCGAGTACATGACTTTATTCACGATTTTACGTGTATGGACATTGCAAAGTTGACTTGGGTGATGATTGCGAAGGCATCTCCCTTGTAGCAAGGCATATTGTTTCCAAACTTAGAATAGTTTTCACATTTTTCACCTTTTGGAAATCCCCTTCGTCGCGAAGCATCTTTTCGAGCATCTTTTGCCATAGAATCTTTTGTGATGTGTTTGAGGTTTATATTTCGACACTTGGTACTGGCCATTTGCCATTGACGACCTCAGAGGTCCTAACTTTTCTCCTGAAAAAGTGAAATAGACACACCAGAGCTAAACTGGCTTTTTTTTTTATTTTGACTTCACCAATGTGATCGTGAAGTGAAATAAGCCAATCAAAATTATTTTTTAGTCAATCTTGGAAGGATCCTATTTTTTAGGGTTTTTCTTAAAACCAAAGCTCGTAAACACTCTAATTTTGAAAATTTTCAAATTTTGCCAGTATCTTCTAGATAGTAAACCCACAAAAGCCCATGCTTGGTTTGACCTAAAACTGAATTTTGACGACAATTTTACAAGATTTAGACAATTTTAATCAAAATGCCTTATTGAAGAATTTTTTTAATTTTGGGTACAACAATTGCTTAATCTCATCAATAGTTGTCACAAGTTTATGCTCTGGTGAGGATTTTTGATCGATCTTTGGACTCAAAAACTGAATCACAAAATATCTTTATAGCATCATCTTCCATAACTTTCTAAGTTCTCGTCAACAACTAGAATTGGTTTGTGCATAGAATTTGAATCTAGACGCTCTTCTCTTTCTGTACTGTGTCCATATGTAACATACACCCCTGATTTGTTTTTTGTTTTCCCAACTGCTGTTTTCAATTTTTCTGAGTTTGCTTGTTTGATGTTTTTTCATATGTCATTGAGTTTTGAAACATGCCAAATTATACATAAAAGATTGCAAGAGAAAATAACAAGATAGCTTGCTAAGAAGAGAGGTTTTGGCCTTCATAAACATTCTGATTTTCAATATCATATAGTTCAGATTTTACATTTCAAATATCAGAAAATTACAAACTTTTTTCAGACCTGGCATGTAGCATAAAACAGATTTAAAACTTCCAAGGCACGCCAAACTGCAGCAATATTTCTAGGCTTGAACTCCTTGTTTTCCAGCACCCAATGATGAGGCAAAAATCGCCAATACGCAGCCACAAACACCCAATCAAGAAGCAGGCTACAAGCTGAGGTTTCAAGCAGCAACAAGGCGTCCCCTTGAATAAAGTTCAATCCTCCTTAAGAAATCCAAAACTCCATTAAAAATTGCAAACTAATGCTTGAAATGATTGCCATGGAGAGAGCCTTCTATTCCTCCAATACCCATTTTGAAATCTTCACCCAACTCAGAACTATGAACAAAACACCAAGTTCAGGTCCATCTTCTGAAGCACCCAGAAACTGAATAAAACCACACCAAAATCCTCATGAAGTCACACCAAACTAAAAGCTATCAATTCACACAAAAAACCTTTAAAAGTTTTGATGAATCTTCATTTTCCAATCACCAAAAACAAACTCTGTGAAGCACTATGTGATCCCTGCTGTAGAATCACTCTTTTATCTGGTCAGGGAGGATATTTCACCACCAAAACCAGCCCAAACAAAGAGGGTTTTCGTCTTCAATTTGTTGCCCAAGCACTTTGGAAGAGATCCAACAACATTTTGTTAAGTTGTCAAAGCCCAGATATCAGCAAGAGAGCCAAGATGAGAATATAAAGAACTTGGGCGATGGACTTAAAACTTTTCTTAATTCCACCCTAGAAACCAATGCCCTTCTCCTCTTTTAAATATTAAACATTATAAAATGTTTCTGCTCCCTTCCCTAGGAATCCATACATGAGAAGGAATATAATATTAATTAATCTTTAAAAATAACTTAAAGTTATTTGTCTAGGCTCAAGGTACACTTTTTCAAATGATCACTTTTTTCCCTCAACTTAAGTTTATAATATAACTTTATAAAATAACTTAAGTGGTTGAATTAAAGAAATATCAAATATTGCAACCTTAGGCTCTCCGAAAATAAACTGAGTAATAATACCGTTGCTTGTAAACTGGCCTAGGACAAACTCCCCCAAAGATGACTTACTATAAATAGCATTGCTAAAAATAGTAAGTAACATCCCAAAAGCTCTAATTGGAGAAATACTGATATGCACCGGAAATACTGATATGCGTCAGAAATATTGATATGCACCGGAAACCCCAATACTGAATTGCTAAAAATAGCAGTTACTTTAAATAGCATATTGCTAAAAATAGTAAGTGACTCCAAATGCATTTTGAGCACAAACTGGGCAGCTATCGCAACTTAATAAAAATAGTAATTCCGGATGGGGTTGTCAGATGCAAATGCATGTTATACCACTGTGAAGCTTTCCGAAAACCCAAAAAGAATCCAAAAACCAATCTTGCATGCAAACTCCTGACTGAAATGCATGTCACATCCCTGAAATGCATGCCACATCCCTTTGAAGTTCTCTGAAAACCCAAAAGGAATCCATAAACCAAACTGCAAAACTCCAACATGCAAACCCTTGAATCCACAATAGAAGCCTCCAAACAGTTGGAAACCCTAATACTACATCGGACTTGGCCTACGGGCATCCGGGAATGGGCTAACAGTCACTGGAAAGCGTAGTGCTAAAAACGGGGACATTACACCACACTCCCAGCAGGAATAGTTCTACAATCAATGTGCAACATTAGAAGGCTGTACCAAAGAACCTTTAGAAGCAGAGACATTTCACTCTTAATTGAGTCGGCTATTTTTAGCTGTTCTGCTATTTTCAGCTGTTCTTCAACCATCTTCTGCAGATATCTTCCATGTTCTTTTATCTGCAAATGCAACGACCTTTTAATCTTAAGCTGCTCATAGAACTTCTTTTGGACCTCCATCTACACCTGCAATGTCTTTGTTATTTGTATGCCCCTTCATTGTCAGTGAGGAAAAAGGGTTTCAAAACTTCATGTAGCCCCAAAACTTGTTTTAAAACCTTTAAAATGCCAAAAAAACTTCTTCATTTCACCCATCTCTTACGGCTCAAAACAATGTATTGGCTTTTTCAATGGTTGTGATAACCATTTTGACACCCGAAGGAGGTTGTGGAACCCCTTCAAAACTTTGACGAATTATTTTCATTGCGCTTTTACTCTTTTTTTAAAATGGCTGTCGGGAATTTGGGTAGTTGTGGCTACCTTGTCAAACTCCGACACAAAAATTTAACTTCATGAAATTTTAAATCGTAAAACTTTGTAATCGTAATTTTGAGCCCAAAGATGAAAAATTTCATATCTCCAAACTGAAAGCTCCCTTTTTCGTGAAATTTGGACAGGATGATGTGTGATCACTGCAGAACAAAACTTAGAAATTGTTTTCACTTGGGACACCCAAAATCCAAATTTGACATTATTTGTAAATTGTCGGCTAGGAACTTAGAAATTTAAAATCTCTCAAATGGTAAAGAATTCTGGCATGAAAATTGGCCACGTTGAATAAAATAGAGTAAAAGACAACCCTGCAAAAGGTTTTTGCACCAACTATCATGGGTTTTCAGAATTAATTGTTTTTAGGATTTGACAGGCTGGATTGTTTGGGGTGCATTGGAAGTTTAAAACTGGCCAGGTCAAAAACATGGCCAACAAATGGCAAATGAAGCAGATTTATCACCCCATGTTATTATATCCTTCTAACTTGATTGTGCAACATTATTGTTATGTAATCAAGTTTATCCCGATTTAGCTAATGCTTATGTTCTATTCAAACTACCATGCATCATATGATCTAATGACCACCTATGGGTCAACTAATGATCTTCAATTAGTCTTTTTATTTTTCTCCTTTTCCTCAAATTTGTAATTTCTTTTCCTTGCCTCTCTTGGTCCTCTTTTCATGCATTTGTCACTGTTTACATTTCATACCATGTAAAGTTGTCTTATAATTTGCTTTTTCATTAGTGAAATGTATTTTCTCTTTATGCTGTTCTCCTCTCATGTTTGACTATTTAGTGATCACCAAAATCTGCATATTGAAAGAAGTGCAGGATATTGCTCTGAAAATCTATATAGGGTAGGTATCTGCAGCAAGTGTACTTCTGAAAAAAGTCTTCTCCATTTGATGTTATCATAGGGAGTATGCAGATCAATGCTCTACAAAAATGATTTGAATAATGCACTGTTTGTAAAGGACATTTGTCTGTACTTTATAGGTGAAAATTAGAAATATCAGTTTGATTGAATACAGATGAAATCATGTCTCATAATTACTGGATTATAAATCTGAGACTCTGTACAGAACAGTTAATTTTGCTGCAAATCTTGTGGTTTATGGGTGGAACTTCTGGTTATCATATAGTCAGGGTACATGGGTATGGGAATGGTGACATATATGCCATTTTCAAAAACTGGGTACAGGTATGGGGCTACATCTGAACTATATAATAATGAGTATATGTCTGCATCATATAATAATAAAAACTAATACATTCATCTTTTTTCAATTTTCAAACAATTCATTTTATAAAACTTAGTGCTATTGAGACATTGAGTGTTTCTTTTTGAATTTTGGGAGTGTGTGGTTGGGGCCCATGATCCAAAATGGATCAGACATGTTAGTAGAACTGGCTAAGATCACCACTAAGACATATTCTTGAATACTCATCAATGACAAGGCAAACATAAGACTCATTTCCCCAAGGAAGAAATAAAAAATAGAGTTAATAAGAACTCAGCAGGGCAAAACAAGTACAGTAAGTCAACTGTGTGATATGGACACTCGGGGGACTGATGACATGGTGAAAATGAGCATTATTGAGACTTTTGAGTCTCAACACTAGCTGAAAATGTCATACAGTTTTGGCTGTGACCATAAACATTGCTGATGAATATTACACACATTGGATGGTTTTGTTTGCAGTTGAAAACATCCTTGTTAAGACAAAAATTCCAGAGCCCATGGACAAAGAAGTTTGAGTGTTTGTCTCTTGGTGTTCTAAGATGTTTGCTTTTCCTTTTGCAGCTCACTTGTGATGCACTAGCTATATTGCCCCTTGTGGGACATTGCAAAGGGGTTCGTTTCTGTGGTAATTGATTGCTATTGTACTTAGTTGAATCAGTCAAGTAGTCTTATAAATGGTGAAGGTTAGTGAGAAGTTGAATTGCTGCATAGGTGTTTGGTGTCCTCTTGAAGGTGTGAGATGTCAATGTAGGCCCCAAGAAGGCAATAAACCTCTATAAACCAGCAAGGAGATAGTGGCATAAGGAGGAAATTTTGTACTTTACCTTGCTGGACAAAATTTCATTTGATGGTATGAGTAGCTGGTATATGAAGTAAAAGATTATCATAAGCATTGCTGGTGGGGCTGTTTGGCAAGACGAATATATTATCTAGTAGATGTTAGCATATGAAGGACAGAAACTGGTTGTTTGTTGCAAAAACAAATAGAAGTATGCTCAGCATTTGCATTGTATGTAGTTCAGTGTAGACAATCATTTGGCTTGTATGATGATTGAAATCTTATGCATGGAGTGGAATGGCTGCATGCACCTTTAAATAAGCTATCTGTTGATTCCCAGGAATAGCAGACTGGAACCCTAGTGTGAAGATATTGATGAAGATAATTCAACATGCACATTGGCTAACTTAATACCAATGCATATGACTAATGGTCAGTAAGCTAGGTATCATTGTAGCTCTTGCAAAATGACAAACATATAGGAAGATGGAATTACTTTGTTGGATATATCTGCCTTACGTTTTTAGTCAAACACCATAAAATGAAGTGGTTTTGTCATTGTGATGCAAAAATACAAAGAAAATGAAAACCAGAATTAACATTCAAATTTAAATTGATTCTCTCAGGGCAAAGAGGACCAGCACAACTACAAATTAATTTTGGTAAATATTTTATTAATATAGTGAGAATCCCAATGGGTTCGGGGAAAGCCTTGGGGAAGGATGAATCTCACACCATCAACTAATTTTCCACTCCCACGACCTCTTGTTCATCTCAAAGTGGCTAAGGGGACAACTTGAGGTAGGGGTCAATCTTCCCATTGCAAATCACATGGGAGACATGCTCTAATCTTACAGACCAAAGTCCACTACTATGTGATAACATGCCCAGAGATTGGAGATTGGCCCTTGAGTTTCACACCATCAACCAAGGTTCTATTCCTATGAGCGATTGGACACCTTGAAGTGGCTGTAGGGACACTGAGAGGGGTTGAACTTATTAATGCAAACAGCACAGGACAGACACACTGGAATTACAGATACAAGCCCACCCCTATTTACATTACAAGCTCTGCCCTAAGATTAAGTATTAGATTTTAGTCCACTTGGTGAGTGGTAAAGATGGAACACTACCATGATGAAGATTTGAGTTTGCATCTCACTTTCATAATCACTGGGCATGCTCTGGTAAATGCATACAAACGTTAAAAAGAAAGCACGAGTAGTAACAACTAACATACTTATGTGTCATGGTTAAGGGATTCTACAATTCCCATTTACCATTAAAACTAAAGAAGACTGTGAGAAAGTATATCATCATATTTGTTTTCGGAGTGACTTTGAATATTGCATTTGCAGTTTCACCGAAGACATTGATTATATGTTTCATGAGATATGTTGGCGTAACAACAGCACCTCCGAGTAAGAGTTGGTAATGGATACTATGCACACTACGCAATGAGTGCTCTTCAAATTAGGAGGGGAAGCTCCCTGTTGTGCTTTACAAAATACGCAAAGGAAATAAACTAAACTAATTCCTGTCTTTTTGTTTCAGCTGTAGAGGTACAAGGCTTTCTCGAAAACTATATACGTTGCAGCTGAGAATTTTCTCTGGTTTCGCAGATTCACTAACTACAACTAAACTTAATTCTATCCAGTTTCCTCAAGAAAATCAGAGTATGAGAAAACGGAGCAAGGTTATGACTATCAGACGATAAACGCATTCAGATTCTCTACTTGAAGGCAAGGTGGCGCAACTATCATCTCAATCTGAACAAGTTTATAAGGCACAAAACAGATTTGAGAATTCACAATGATGATCTTATGAAACCCTATGTGGCATAACACTCAATCAGCATAATAAAGACTCGCAAACAGCTTTATCATCAAAATCTTATGAAACCCTATGTGGCATAACACTCAATCGTAATGATAAAAGATTCACAAAACAGATTTCCTAATCTACGAGAAGATTTACCATGAAAACTTTATGAAACCCTGTGTGGCATAACACTCAATCAGCATAGTAAAGACTTCACAATACGGTTTTATCATTACAATCTTACGAAACCCTATGTGGCATAACATTTGATCATAACAATAAAAGATTCACAAGACAGATTATCTAAACTATGGAAAGAATTCACCATTACAATCTCTTGAAACCCTATGTGGCATAACAATCAACTGTAATAGCAAAGACACATGAACAAATACCAAAGAGTAATATTGAGGGCAAGGTAGGCGCAGCATATATTCTTCTCTCAAGCAAAAGTTATTTACAAATGAGCATAAGCTCTTATTTATATACATCAAGGTGTAGGTAACCCTAAAATCACCTTGAGTTCACTACAGTTCTTGCAATGCATGCAAGTCATGCGCCCTAACCCTAATGAAGTAAACTATCAGTTAAGCGGGCAACTACCCTGATTTCAAAACGGTACAAATAACCTAATTGGACAATGTGCAAGCATGCAAGTCCTTATTTAAACAAGTTAGCTTGGAACTACCTTCGGTTCGACTAACCCTAACTCCTGTGTTGATAATTCCAAGGATGAGATAAGCATGTGTTAAGTCAGCAAGTTAACTGAAGACTGGAAGTCTAGTTAACTGCCACTCAGGACTCAACCCTCGAAATTAACTGCACGTTCCAACTGGCAGATCACTCCATGTCAACTCGGTCTAACACTTCGACCAAGAACTCATCGATCTCCCTGTCATCTGGCACTTTGATACTGCTAAAAATAACAGTCTGTTTCTTTAGTTCTCTGCCACTTTCTGTAATTGTGTGCACACCATCTCTACATTCTTCAGTCGCCTTTCTCAAACTGGCTGCAATTACTGAAACATTCTCTAATTTTGGCGCCACAGGTTCACCTTCAAGGCTGTCACAAATCAGCTTCTCGAACTCTGCTTGAACTTTCTCCAATTCGACATAAGTGCCATCTTCAAGAAGATAGTGACACGGAATCTGAACAATGAAGCCACTGACAAGTGCAAGAACTCCAATCACGTCATCCTTGAGCGAGAATAACTTAGAAGAAATCTTCTCACATGTAATGTCCCCTGTTCAAGCTTGACTTTTTCAGTGACCGTTAGCCTTTCCTTGGGAACCCGGAGGCTAGTCGGAAGTTAAAATTAGGGTTTCCTAATTTTGAGGAGGTTATTGTTCGAAGATGATAGTTTTGTTGGCGGATTCCTTCTGGGTTTTCAGAGGGCTTCGCAGTGGTATGATCATCCCGGCATTCTGAGTACTTTTTGGAATTTACTATTTTTAGTAAATTCTATTTTTGGCAGCCTTCCAGATGAGCTCAGGTTGGTTGACTCCCGGCTTCAGTTTGATCAGTTGACTTCATCAGTATGGGCTTCAGGGCATTTTCAGAGAAATGAGTTAAGTCATTTAAATTAAAAGTCACGTTAAAATGATATATTTTAATGTTGACCCTTGGCTTAGACTTAATGACTTAATGTTGTTTTAAAAAGGTGGGTCTTGAGGGTGGCGCCCTCATTAAGAGATGATTTTAATTATTTCCTAAGTCCAAAGCAAGATTATGATAGGCGCATATTTCAAAGTTTAATATTTAATTGAAATATCAAATCAAGAGCTTGAAGGCAAAAGTACGCCCATCATTGAGGAGAGGGGATTTTGACCTAAAATCAGATTCTAGGGTTTCGTGAAGTCAAGCGAAGATTATAAAAAGGAGTCTTGTGCATCATTTTGGCCATCTTGGAAAAATACACCGTTATGCTGCCGGATTGACTCTGGATCACTTCGAGGGATGAAGACCTCCTAGCATTGGGCATCACTTCGTGTTTGAAAGACATCATCAAGTGGTGAATTCAGTTTATGTGTGAGTGCATTTTAGTTCATACATCTTGTGTTCAGTTTGCATTGATAATCTGTTTTAGTGTTTTAGCATTTCAGCCTTTGTCATCATTTAATACAGCAGATCTACGTTTTTGTTCGTAACTCAAAAAATACAAAAAGATTGTTTGTGGGTATTGCATTTATATTTCTGTTTTGGGAAGGCGAACCTTTGTCTCAAAAATCAGAATTTAATATGGAGAATCCAATTTTTAATGTCAAGTCGAGTTCATGCAGCTAGGCCGTACTTTTCATAGCATTGGGATTCGTGCATTTAATTATTGGTTGCATTTCGGGTCTGTGTTAAGCATCTAGTTTGGGCGCCTTGGTCATATTAGTCACTTGCATTTGATTTTAGGCAATTTGAGAGGAATATAAGAGTGGCATGAGCAATTGTATCAATTCTTAGTATGCTGGTTTTGCTGGTAGAAGAGCAGATTTGAGAGAAACAGGAAAACAGAAAGATCAGATCCAATCTTTGTAATGTTTTGATGTGACTTCTTGAATTCGGCTAAGAGATTCCCATTTGTATTGTAAAGATTCATAATTCTTATGCTCTAACACCTTGGCAGGCTTGTGAAGTCAAAATTGTAAACTGACCAGTAGTACTGGCAGTCATTCTTGCTTGTTTAAATCTGGTTGTAATTTCTAGATCTCTTCAAAGTTATTGTATTAGTGATAGCTCCACCCTATGGTCGCTACTTTCCCGTCTTGGGTCAGCAAGCACATTCTGGGTGTTGAGTAAATTCAGTATTCAGCATTTCCTTCAAGTTTGTTTTCAGTATTAATAGTATAACTCCGCCCTATGGTAGCTACTTCCCATCCTGGGTGAGCAAGCACATTCTGGGTGTCGAGTAGTTTCATTATTCAGTATTTCATTTCAAGCTTTGCTTTCTGTAATCACTCCGTCATATGGTCGCCCCTCACTCCGCTTTGGATTGGGTAGCACATACTTGACGTTGAGTTCCCTTCTGTATCTTGAGTTTACTTTCTTGCACGTTTCGGTTTATCCATCTAACCTTAACGGGTGCACTTGCTTGAATGTTGTAATCTGTTATTTGAAAAACGAAAAAATTTGGCTCGGTATATTTCATTTCTGTTCTAAGAAGATGCTGCTCTCTCCAAGTGAAAACCTTATCTTGATCCTCAACCTCCTCCAAAGCATCGCATGCAACTGATAACTGAGAAACAAGAACCCGATCCTTTGCCAAACTCTCCGCAACTGCAATATCCAGCAACTGAATACCCTGACGGAGTTTATGTGCCTCACTCCTCAACTGATACAAATCTGCAATAAGAGTTTTACCAGCAGCAACTAAACTTTCAATCCAATTGTCTAACAGTCTGCCATGACTGACCAACTGATCCAATTTTTGTTTCTCTGCAGGTGTGCTCTGAGGAAGAACAGGTGCTCTATTCGGATTCCCATGAACGAGATCAGAAATGTATTGACGAAGTTGACCATTTTCAGCTTTGAGTAAAGCCTTGTCTTCTCCATCCTTCGTGATACGCTCTTCAAGATTATTGGTAACAATCTTAAGAAGAGTTACATCTGTTTCTCTAGTGGTCCTGCCAAGATTTGCCTTAGTGAATGTAAAGTCACCCACTTCAACTTCGTCTAAGCTCTTGCCTTCTGGAGGCACTGCAACTTCAACAACAATCTCTGACTCAGGAGTTTTCTCAATGTGCACTTGTTTCTTTATCTTCTTGTTTGATCTCTTCTGATAAGGCTCACCAAATTCAGACAAATCAAGGTTGTACGATGGTTCACGCCTCTGTCTTCCCAAAGACTTCTCGAGCCAACAAGACTGAACAATATTCTCAATCCGAGGAGAGACCGTCCCTGATGTATCAACCTATGGTGGTTCAGTAGTCTCCGATCCTGCTAGAATTGGCGTCTCAGGCTCAGACTCTATGTCAATAGGCGGCACGTGAGGTGAACTAGGAAGTGAAACGTGAGGCTCAGCTTGGATAACTGTCTCTGTCGGAACCTCAGGAACATTCTCAATTTGTTTCTGCTTCCTCTTACCAGTAGCTCTTTTCCCCGTGTTTCCACTGAGTCTAACCCCTCCCGGAGGTATGATAATAGCCTTGACTCTGGGTCTTGCTCTAGAAGTAGAAGGCAATGACGAGAAATCCTTTGGCGGCTCTGCTACAGGAACTGACTTCCATGTTCGTTTGCTCTCCAAGAACAACTTACTAGTCTTGATCACTGATCTGGAAACCTCTTCAATAGAAGTATTCTCTTTTGCATACCAATCAGGTGAGCGAAGTGGCTGCCGAGCAACTTGATCTTTAACATAAGAATTGAGAAGGACTTCTCCATCATCATCGGATAGACCATCAACATCTTCTGACAAGTAATCAGAAAGCTGTCCAACAGTAAGTCTACAATAGTGACGACGACGAACCTCGAACTCATCTTCACAATTTGCCCAGAAATCTTCAAGTGCTGGCGTATGTGCAATCCCTCGCTCTAACCGATTTGCATAATGACCGAGAGGATCATAGGAACGTCTCTCAGTGTAAGGTTTGAATTTGAACCTTTCTATCTCAGTAGACATACGTCTGGCATCTGTTGCTGCATCACACGTGAAAATTCCCAATGTGAATGGAAAATTAGCAGCAGTCTTTCGACGACTACGAAGAAAGAAGTGAACATGCTGCATTTGCCTGAGGAACTCCATAAATACGATCTTGTCTGATGGATATCTCGGCAACATCAGAGGCTCTCCAACATAACCATAAACTCGGAGGTATGTGAAAGTAGGAAACTGTATGAACCAATCTGCCCAAGTTTCCATCGCTGATTTGGCCTCGGCTGAAATACGAATATGCATCTCATCATCAAGATCTCTCACGGTTCTCATGGAAAAGTGATCATTCACTACTCGGAAATCTTGCTCAGACTGAGAAAACTCTAGCTGTGGATAATACTCATGAACATGCTGAACACCGAGAGTACCATTGGTTTTAAGAAGTCTGAAACTACCTTGAAATGCAACCAAGTAGACCAAATAGGATATCATATGAAACTCGTGGTACTTGAGAAAGTTAGTAATCTGCTGATGTAAGCAATCACTAATCAACATAGCCCAATCAAAACGCTCTGTACCATCAAGGATTCTGGTAATCAGGTAAAACATCCATGGACGGAAAGTGTTAGCATTTGATTGACCGGTAACTCGGTTGAGTAAGGTGATCAAAACAGCAACCTCTCCTTTAAATTCACCACGACTAACCTTCTTAGGCAAGTTAGTTTTCTAAATTGTCAACCATTTCTGAGCAACTTTTCTCTGTGAACGTTGATGATCAGCATCCCATATCTTCTCACAAGCTTCAAGAACAACTGTAAAGTTATCTGAGCGAGGAGGAATAGCAAAACATTTCTCTATGTCCTTCGGCTTGAGACTGCAAACAACTCTTCCGTCTACTAATCTGATCTGTCGTGAAGACGAGTCATAATGCTTAATGCAAGCAAGTACGAACTCAAGATCGAAGATAGAAACAGGAATGGATGCCGCTGCCAGCAACCCTGAACGCTCAAGATTCCTTATCGAATTGCTGCTAACACCTTCTAAACTGCTCAGATTGACCACTGGATAAACATGATTTAGGTCTGTATCTGAAGTCTTGATGAAATTATGTGTAAGGACTGATTTCACCTTGTAATCAATAAGATTGAACTGCATTTTGAAAATGGTGACTTTTGACTGTAAAGTCGAATATGTCTGAAGAACTTTTTGAAAAACACTGAACAAGGCTAAAAATAGCTTCTGACAGAAGAAATTTTCGAAGAAATTCTGGAACATGGGTTTTGTGCACAACTGAATTCTGAACAAACCCAGATAGCTGGATTTTGGAAAAAATGTGATTCAAGCCCACATGCAAAGAAATTCTCAGAAAAAGGCTCAGAGCTTCAGAATGAAGGCTACGGGGCGATTTTCTCGAAAAAATCTAAGAAGTGGGTCTTGTTGCAAACGCTGAAATATGAGAACCCAGATGATCAAATTCTGAATATGTGTTGAATTTCTTTGACATGCGAAGAAAGTACCTAAGGTGAGAAATAGAAGAAATAAGACAGAAGATAGAAAGTTTTGCTTGTCTGCTTCTGAAAAATCTGCAAATCTCTTCTTCGAATCTTTATAAAACCTGCATGCAAAGTGGAAATAAAGTCTAGAATCGACTTCCTCTGAAGAATCTGAATTCGTAGCTTCGAAGAACGCTGAAAACGGACACCTGAATCACCTTTAGCTTGCTGGTCGCTCAAGAAAATACAAGCTTCAGAGCAAAAGATGATGCAATAATGGACGCCATTCTCTGAATAAATAGAATTTCATCATAGAAAATTCGTACTAAAGCAAGCATGCATTAAAATGGCGTTTGTCTTCTCATTGGACCCCTTCATATTTAACTGAAACTCGAACAAGCTCAATAAGTGGACGTGCTTTAGGGTTTGCCCTTTCAACACTTCAGTTAAACTCATCCATGCGATTTTAGCTTCAGTTAAGACTTGTCTTAAGTTCGCCATCTTCAAATTTGTTTTGGATTCATCAACTTGACCTAAGGCGTACCCTTGATAGCTTTAGTTAACAACAAGAATAAGATAAGAGTGCGCCATCTTCATGCAAAGAATATGCTAATAATAGCGACCCTTTTGGAAGTTCAATTTGACCTTCAAGAATGCGCCAACTTCATGCTTTAATCAATTATAACCTAAAAATAGCAACCCTTTTGAACTAAAGTTGCCATACCCTTGAAAAGTGCGTAGCTTCACACAAAAATGCTTCACTTTTCAAAAACTAAATATAGCGACCCTTTTCATGAGTGAAGTTATCAACTTCAAATTCGCCATATTAAAAATGCTTCATGCTTCACAAATAATGCTTCATGCTTCAATTCGTCCCTTTTGAACTTTAGTTGATATTTGATGAAGCGCCACCTTCACTAAAATCTTCACAATTTTGACCAAATTCGCCATGCATGCAAACTTCAGTTGACATTCAGTGGTAATCTTCAGTTAAACTTAACATGCAATCAAGTTAACTTGACATGCAAGGTAGTTAACTGAACATGCAAACTAGTTATCTTGACATGCAAACTGAAAGATCACTCCACATGCAAACATATGAACTGAAGATGACAACCCAGAAATCGTTCAGTCTAACTGCAGTCGGAACTCCAGTTAAGGCGTCCATTCAACTTACTTTCGAAAATTCAACTTTGAACTCTTAAAGCAAATTCCAGACTTAGCCAAATTTCATGAAAATTTAAGCTAAAACCTCTGCCGGGACCTCTGTTCATCCTCTGACACTGGTTGACTGACTTCTCCGATTGGCTGGCTGACAGGTGCATTGCAGAGCTAAGTAAAAACTGATCAAATGATATCTTGAGACTTCACGTCATAAAACTGACATCTAAAGGCTCAAAAATCCAAGCGCCTTTTTCAAAAGCTGCGCTTTTTCTCTGACTTAGTCAAATTTTGACTTCTGCATTTCGAACGAAGGGAAAAACAAATTCCTTCATAACTTCTGATTTACTCATTTTCCGGACTGGATCTCAGGTTCACCGCGAAGCTGACTTCATTCTGCACAACAGCTGCAAAGGCACATTTCTCCAGAAAACACAATCTGATGGGTGAAAAACAAGAGCGCCGCTGTCAAAAGTTGCTCTTTTCATTCCAGACTTAGCCATTTCTAGAAACGACAAAAATAATATAAAAATTCCGACTGCAAGCTACTGAGTCATCTTCTGATCTGACGAAGGCAGGCAACGGAAAGCTGAACGTAACACGAACACACTGAATATGTGAAATCATCAGAAAGAAAGCATTAAAGGCCTGAAAAGCTTGGGCGCCTTTCTCAAAATGTGCTCTTTTGCTTTTTCCTCTGATATTTTGACTAAGATTTGACCCCATGTTCGACCTCCAATTCAGGCGCTTCAGCAACTCTGATTCACCCTCTGACAGATGCGTCGCGAAGCTCGAACAAAAGAGAGATAAACGTCTTGGGTGGCATTTAGCCAAAAACCTACATCTGGCACCTCAAAAAGATGGGCGCCTTTTCCAAAAGCTGCACTTTTCTCCAGTGTTAGTCAATTCTTGCTTTCGCCTCGATTTGCACTGTATCTTCCGTAACTTGCTCAAAACAGGTCCGTTTGACAGGCTTGATAGCTCACTGCGAAGCCGACGTGATGTCAGACAAATGTCTGCTGGAGGTGACAAACCCTAAAAACAGGATCTGGGCCCCTAAAAGCTTGGGCGCCTATTTGAGAATGTGCTCCCTTCTCCAGAGATAGAAAATTTTGATGATTTTCGTTCAAATTTTCATTTTCCTTAAATCTCTTTAGTAACAGACTGACATAGTACTGACACCAACTCCATATTTGAAAACCCCGAAAACGACCATTTGACAACACTTTAATAAGATTAAGACTTAATTAAGCAAAATGCCTTAGTGAAGCAAAAATTTTGGTTTTGGGTACAACATACTCAAGTCTTCCCCTCACCAAAGAACACAGCCTGCACAAACTTGTGTACATAGATGCACCAAAACACAACAATGTCATCTAAAAATGCAAATACATTGCTTGCTTCAAGATCTTAGATCCACAAAAGACACTAAAGATGCGTAGAGATTCAAACTAACTGCAGGTCTGAAGTAATTGCAGATTTAAAGAAAAATACATAGATCGGCAACAACCACTAAAATTTTAGCCATGATGTCAAAAATCCATAACCAGAAAATGCTGCACTGAAACAAACCCATGAAGTTAAAAACTGCACATATCTCATCCAAAAGACATGCATAAAACACAAACTTCAACCTCACACTTGTCTCTGAAATCTAGAATCTGATATCATGTTAGGAGAAGCACTTCACAAAAGACTTTTGTATGGAAGGAAAGGGGGAAGCACAGAGACAAATAAATTAAATAACAAGTACATTAGTACCCTAGCTTCATTAATTCACTGTCTTAAAACTCATTTAAATAGCAGCACACCTATGCTTTGGTTACAATCGTAGTACAATTGATGTATAGTCCATGTGGGATAAATCCACACACCCAAACAGACTCATTAAAACACTATTAAATCTTTCTGCTCTTATAGTAATGAAATACTATAAAGCATAATTACAAATATTTAAAATATTCGAACAAATACTTTTTTAATTCATTTTGTAATTCCAAATATAATTTATTGAATATTTTTGTAAGTCCTAATAATATTTATGAATGCTTTTTGTAGTTCAAAATGCAATCTATTCAATACATTTTGTTATTCTAAATACTATTTATGGAATGATTTTGTCAATTTCAAAGAATATATATTAAATGTTTTTATGAAGTTGCTTGCTTCAAATGATTATTCTAGACATTGAGGAGCAATGAGGTGATGAGAACCATTTTGTCTTTTAACATTAATGCAGTTCCATTACTTTGGTGCCATTTAACTTCTCCAAAGAATGATTGTGCTCCTTTGAGTTCTTGGAATGAGAAAGAAAGAAATAAATTATATTAATGTGTATGTGTGACCAAAAGTAGGTCAATGGAACTCGACTGTATTTAAGTATACAATAGAAAGTTCTAGGAAGAAAAAATCCTAGAGAGGCCCAAAGAGGAGAAGAAACAAGAACAAAAGTACAATACAGCTGTGGACCAAAAAAATTTGGTCAAGAAACCAATACAAATTGTTAAGTAGGACGAACAAGATCCCCATAGAAGAAAAGCTGAGTACAAGAGAGATAGGAGACAAATTTTGTTGAATATCTTTGTCTAGGCCTAAAATGGAGGAGTCATTGGTGTCATTATTGATCATTGTAAATGGACCAATATAATATTTGATAGTGCTCATCGGGGAGTATCTAAGACCAGGATGTTGTGCTAGGAGATTCTAAGAGGAAGCAAGGCACTCCCTCAAGAATCACACCCAACATCCAAGTCCGATGTAACTCCTGTAGTAATGAAGAAGCTTATAATATGTTTTTGCCCCTATGCTTTGGGGGGGTGGTTGAAGAGGAGTAGATCTATATTGTCAAGAAGGAACCAAGTTGTGCTGCTGTAAGAAATAGAATCACATTGTCGAGGGGGAATGTTGCGGGGAATTTTAGTAGAAGCGATAAGTTGTGAGGAGTGTCATCTCACAAGTCTATCCACATCCATGTGTGAAGTAGTAGTCTAATGGCTGTTTAGAGTTGTTGGTCTCCTAGATGGGCATGGAAGAAGGGGGTGATCAATATGGGGGCCTGAGGATGGCCTCCCATAGACAAAGGGCCAGGCACCACTGATTCAGATATCTAAAGAAAGTAGAGAGAGTGTTGCTTGAGTCCTTGTAGAGGTAGTAGTATCTCCCTTGGATCTTATAGTAAATAGGGCCCCTAAAAATGAAGTGTTCCCTTAGTTCATTGGAAAAATTGTCTTTTTGTATAGCTTCCAATCTCGTTTGTTATGCAGCAACCAACCACTTAGAGATTGAACCTTTATAAGGGGTTTGCCTTGATAAATTTGTGTGAGGTGAGGCCTTCCGGTGACCTCATTTGGAGGGCCCCAAATGAATTTATCCTCCTATGACATTCTCCATGTTGAAATAAATTTTGTAGTTGGCACTGAATTGGAAAGAAATAAATTATCAATTCAAAGAAGAGAATACCTCTATTAGAGGGAAATCATTAATCTTCTCAAATTAAGCCCTTGGAATATTTATTAATTCCTTTGAGTGAGTCATTACATTGTTTTCACTTATTAAAATGCTTTTGTTAAGTTTTAATAGTGTGTGGGGCACTTAGTTTAATCTAATTTTATTTCCTTAGGTTGTAGTCTATCAAAATTTCCATCTTCATCTCATTATTTAAGATGCCCCTAAACATTGACTTGATACTACCAATCCACTGTACTTTTCAAGATTTCATGTAGATCTCATTTACCTCTGTTGCTTGGAGCCTAACTACAGGAATATTCTGTTTGTTGATTCCTTCCTATTTAAAGTTTTCTTGTATCTTCTTCAATATCATTCATTGGTCCATCTAATCATTGCAAAAACTGGTTGTATTCCAATATATTATGTAATTACAGATTAAAACCTTTTGGAATATAGAGGAAACTGAATAGTCAAGCTCAAAATTGCCAAAGCTAGCCAATAGGAACAAATAAATATATTCTAGTTAATGTTACTAAATCAATACTGGTAGGTGTAATGAGGAATCATATAATGTACAGTAAGTACATGGAAGGCATAAGGCATTTCCAAGCTCAGTATAAATGTTACAATAAAATGAAAAATTAGATGTCCTGCAAATGTGAAGTGGAAGATGCAACAAAGCAATATTCGACCACACTGATCGAGAGCCTCTTTCCTCCTTGTTAACTCTTCCAGTGTTTCTCAAATCCTTGCTAACAATTTTATCTGAGAGAAAATCTAACATTTAGGGAGTGGTGTGTAATTTTTTGTGGATATATGGCTGCAGGTAATATATAACTTTGTTGTTATGAATCTTTTAAATTCTTTTTATTATAGTGCATCTCTTATTTTCATTTTCTTTAATAATTGTACTGTGCACAATCTTTTGATCTCAGGGGCAAATATTCATCCATACAAATGTCTATCATCTCTTTAATACTTTGAGCTTGTGTAATTTCTCAGGTACAAAATTTGCTAAACAATTTCCTTGTTCGTGAATTAAGTGCAATCGGTGGTGCTATTACCATATCTTGCCTTATGGTGGGTACTTTTCCTGCATACATATTTTAAAATTGTCTCTCATATTTCAACAGAACCATATCTATTATTTTCCCTTGATTCATTGGGTTGTGCATATTATAGAATGCATGATCTTGATGAACATAAAGATTCTCTAAGTTATGGTAGGATTTATCTTGCTCTTTTATCAGTTTTGGTAATACCTTAAGAAGTTTTGGTTAATGCATTTGTGTGGTTATGGCTGGTTTACAGCCATGCAAGGGATAGTTTGTCATGTTAGTTTTTATATATGTGTGTGTTGAGGGAGGTATGAATCCATAATGCAGACCTTGGGGCATGTGATCCATCACCTAGATTGCCTAAGAAACCTCAGCAGTAGGAGTATAAATGTTATGCAGATACTCTCTAAATTCATGATTATTATGCACAAGTTATTGGACATCGGTTAAAGTTGGGTATTTACCTTATCAACTTATCTCAACAGTATAAAATATCCTTTTAAGTGCAATTAGATGAATTCTACATTTTTGGGGTTCTTTTATTTTTACCACCACTTTTCCCTTTTTTGTTCACACTATTAAGCCTCCACCTTTGATCCAGGAGAATCTGGCACTTAGATTGACTCGTGGGGCAATGATGGTACTTCACACCATATGCACAATCTTTCAGAAGTTCCCTAGAACATTTGGTCATACTGCAAGGCTCTACCTTTTCTTTGTTTATGCTGCTTAGCTCTAACAATGTCAGCCCTGTTTGACATTGATGTTTCCACAACATTTACAAAAAATGACAAAACAAAGGAAATGAACTGACTGAAGGCAGGAGGATGCATTTCTTGTGATGACCATGACAAACAATGTTTGTTTGTCTTCCACACCTATATAATAATGTAATTTGGCTATTCTTTGATAGATGATAGGATAGTACAAAGGGTAGACCTCTTGGATTTTATATATAACTTTTGCATAGTATAATGTCGCACTTTGTAGTTCTAGTGTGATGTCTATATTTTTAAGAAATCTCTCTTTTTGAGTAGTTTGATTGATGTTTATACTCTATCACTCTAGTTCACTTTTGTTCACAACACATGAATTTATTTTGAGTTTGTAGTCCCTTAGACACACTTGGGCCTTGAATTGGCGGTACTGGAGTTTTCTTTTGCATCACTTAGCAGTGGTATTGGATTTTCTCATCTAAATCTTTCTTTGCATTTTGTATGCCCACTCACAGAAGGTTTGAGCATATGAAGCATGGTCTTAAGTCCTGACCCTTCCTCATTTTCTTCATGATCTCAGTAGATGGCAGAAAAACCAGCCCGAGATGCTGACTTTAGAAATGTTTTAGAAGATGATTCCAATGGATAATCTACAAAGACATGTCATGCTCGAAAACTCTTCTTCCATATATAGAAGCATTGAGTTCTACTACAATGACAGAAGACAAGCAAATTGATCATGGAATTTGAACTTAGATATTGCCAATAAGTCTCATCTTCAAGTTCTGATCTAGAAGAAATAGTAAGATTGTTCTATTCTCAAAATTGGGTTAATGGATAGCCGCTAGATTTCATTGTTGGCAATGATACCCAAAAGAAATTGATTTTTCCTTAGGAAGTTTAAGGGTTGAACCTGTTGATGATTCCTAAGAAAATGATTTGTTGAAGCTCAAGTTGTTAGCAATTTTTCACATCTTCATTTGCAGCATGTTGCAGTGGGGTACATTGCTCCTTGAGGAGAGACGACTAATCTAGGAGGATTTGACTCTTTGATTGACTCATAGTGTAAAGGTGGTGCTTCATGCCATATGCCATTTAATGTACAAGCTCGGGAACCTTCCCCAGAACATGTGGTTATACTGTGAAGTTCTATCTCTTTGCTAATGCCACACAACTCCGATACTATTAGTCATGTTAAACACAATTATTTTTTAGTGTTTCTAAAAATGGAGAAATAAGAGGCAAGATAGATGATTTGTGACATACGTTTGACCTCTTGGATTTTGTACAGAACTTTTGTATAATATAATCTTGAAATTTATTTATTTATTTTATTCTTTCTGATTGTCTACGAATATAGCTCAACGAGCAACTGAGTCAACTGATACTATTATTTAATCCCCTATAAATAATATAATACTTAGGTTCTTAAGAGCAATGGATTAGAAATTACTACTAGATAACTTGTTAAGAGCAACAACTTAGAAATTACTACTAAAATCTAAACAATGGAAGACTAAGAGTCACCACTTAGAAATCCACCTTAGAAGATCACTTTGGGAATTTGAACTTGGATATCCACAATGAGATCTCAATGCTTTAACTGCTTGATCTCAACCCCTTGGACAATCTTTCAATTTATTGTTTCTAGCTTGGCATGTATTTGTTCTTGAACACTTGTTTCAATCAGTATTATGATGATTGCATTCTATCACTCTCTTAATCGCATCCATTCATCACAGATTTGTATTTAGTTTAAGTGTTTTGTTCCTCAAGTACACTTGAGCCTCAAATCAACCATGAACCACGTGGGCCAACAACTTGCCTTTTTTGAACATTACATGCACTTTGTTAACATGTAGAAATAAGCCTCCTTTTCATACATATCTTCTCAAAATTACTTTGAGATTTCATGTAAATGTCTATAAATTTTGTAAATATAATTCTCACATAGAGTATAACAAGTAAATAAATAATAATCCTCTGGAATGCAGATGGGGCATTTTCTAACCCAAATGAAATCTTATTGCAGGCATGAATGCCTTTTGTCACCACAAACATTTGTCTTGATCTCATCTTCTTCTGCAACACTGATCCGAGTTTAACAGTTAACCTTGTCCAAAAAGGAATATGCTTAATTCTCTGCAACCTTTTCAAGAATGGAATAAGAAAAGGACCTTTGGTGGTCACATCCAATCACCCGTTTTTCCATTGAAAATACTTCCAACTTCTATCATTCAATCTATATCATGTTTACACCCTTTCAATATAGTTGGCATGCATTCTATAAGATTTTCTTCTTCCTGGCCCAATTCTAAAATTGAGTTCAATTTCTGCATACACAATTTAAGCAAAGTGCTCTTCAAGTCTTTATATATGTCCTTGCTAAACCATTTTCATATTCGTTGAAAATGGAAATGCTAATAGTTAACAAAAACATGTGTTCCCAATTGTTTCTTGCTCAAATTGTATGTGGCATAATGATTGTGTTAAACTCATTTGTTCCTTTATATTCATACCATATTTGATGCAGTTAGATAAAAAGATTGCTTAGCTACTTCCTCACTTATTATCCATCATCTATTTGAAAATGTGTGCATGGATGTTGTCGTTTTGGATTTTCCCTATTTATTGCTTCTATTCCAGGGTATCTATCTCATTACATGTGCTTCTTGTCATCTGCTTTGTTGCAAATACTATTCTCTTTAAATAATTGTTCATTGAGTCATTCTATGAGCTAAGGATGTACTTGCTAGTCCTCTTTTTCCCTCATATTCACATTATAAATTTCAATTGACACTTATAACCTTCCATTTGGCATTGAAAAGGATCCATTTCTAGTTCGTTGAAAATGGAAATGCTAATAGTTAACAAAAACATGTGTTCCCAATTGTTTCTTGGTCAAATTATATGTTGTGTAACTACTGCATTAAACTCATTTGTTCCTTTGGAGTCATACCATATTTGATGCAGTTAGATTAAGAGATTGATCAGCTACTTCCCCACTTATTACCCATCATCTATTTGAAAATGTGTGCAAGGATGTCGTCATGTTGGATTTTTTCCTATTTATTGCTTCAATTCTAGGGTATCTATCTCATTACATGTGCTTCTTGTTATCTGCTTTGTTGCAAATGCTTTCTCTTTAAATAATAGTTCATTCTATGAGTAAAGGATGTACTTGCTAGTCCTCTTTTTCCCTCATATTCACATTATGAATTTCTATTGACACTTATACCTTCCATTTGCCATTGAAAAGGATCCATTTCTAATTGAATTATTTCTTTCAAACAATTATCTTAGTCAAATACTCCTTTTGTTAGTTCAAAAACAATTGTGTACTTATATGTTAATGTTCTTAGTCAAAGCAAAAACTAGAGCTAGATAGTCCAATTGTTTTAGTCTGCATGTCAATGCATACTCGCTTTTGTTTTCATGTTCCAATGATTGATGGATATTGATCTCCTCAACTAGGGTTTTCCCAACAATGCATCACATTCTATTGCATATTTCTCCATAGAGTGTCATAAAATTAATCATTAACCGTTTTCCTATGACAAATTTTTTGAGCCATGAAAATTCCAAATGGCTCCCATGCTTGTTTAATTTTCCATTCTCAAATTTAGCTCTGATGGTTTTGATGATGGTTTCTTCTCTTTCCTCCAATTCCACATCTATTATTTAAACTTTGATGCTCATGTCCCTATCTTTGTCAAAAATCAGGAAGTCCTTTTGATGTTCACTTTATCTGCTCTAACAACCTTCTCATATCTATGACTTGTGGTAGTTTCTTAATCAAAGCTTCTCTTCATTAGAAAGCAAAAAAAAAGAAAGAAATCATTTTAATGCTCAATTATAATCAAAATAGGTCAATGGGACTCAAAATTGCAACCAGTAGAAAGATTTTCAAGGAGTGAAAAGAAACTACGAGTTTGAACACAAGTAAAAGCACATTATCAAAGGAGCCTAGCTAATAAAGCAGAGTGAACCCAGAAGTGGGTAAACCCTAAAACATTAGAACTTGAGCTTGCAACACTTGTTTGCCAATTCCTTGATGGTCTCAAGCTTCTGTCGTTCCTGGCTTTCTTTCTGTTGATCACCTTCTCAATTGTATTCTTTGTCATAACATATGATATCTTCTAATAGCAATCTTCAATGTCATGTTCTTGTTGAGTGCTCCCTCAACACAATTCAATCTTCTTGGTAATGATTTTGCATTTTGAGTTTAATTATTTATAAACCTGGCCTATTCTTGTATCCTGAACTCTTTCTGCACACATATTTGAATGATTTGTATTCTTTGCTTGTTTACATTTTGCTGCTATGAATTTTCATAAAATTAAACTAGCATTTGTTAAGAGCGAGATTTTTTGTGCTTTTTAATTTTTAGAGTTTTTGGAACTGGTAGGGAACAATCATTTAATGAGTATCTTTCATGTTGCATCTCATACACTAACCCTTTCCGCAATTCACTTTTCTCAACAGGCAGTTCTTTAAGCATTTTCTCATTCTCTGGCTTCCTTCTGTTGTTGCTGGCTGTATTCTTGTGAAATATTCCAAGCCAAATTTTTTCGTTTTTTCAATTTTACAAATTACAAGACAGAGCACCCGTTAAGGTTAGAGAATAAACCAAAACGTGCAAGAAAGCAACTCTAACCAGAATGGCGCCGATGATGGCGAGCATTGGTCAGAGGATCTCTACTCTAAGTACAGAAAGGAACTCAACATCAAGTATGTGCTACCCAATCCAAGGCGGAGTGAGGGGCGACCATATGACGGAGTGATTACAGAATTAAATGCTTGAAATAAATGCTGAAACTGGAAATACTCGACACCCAGAATGTGCTTGCTGACCCAAGATGGGAAAGTAGCGACCATAGGGCGGAGATCTATCTATTACAAACTTCAAATGAAAGTGAGCATTACAATCAGATTTGAACAAGACTGAAATTTACTGCCAGTACTACTGTCAGTTTACAAAATGATGTTCATTCGCCTGCTGGTAGCATAGGAATTTGAGAGCTTAACATTACATCAAAAGATCTCTTCTTAGAATGGTTAGAAGAGCCAAAACAATAAACCTTCCAATGTTCAAAATACAAATTCTGTTTTTTCCACAAATCTGCACTTTTAAATTAAAAACCAGCAACCTAGGAATTCACTCATATGCTCATATCTCTCTCATTTCTCACCCAAATGATCTCAAATCTGATGCAATAGACCCTAAAAATGATGGCACCTAACTTAGTAATAAGAAATGGCATCTAAAAATGGCTAATAATTAATGACACGGATCCCGAGGCACTCCAGAAAGTGCGCCCTACAAGGAATGACGGATTTGCATTATAAAATCATAAGCTTCGTATTAAAATCTGCAAATATTCATGAAGGGTTGCTTCCAACAGAGAAAACCAATGAGACAATACCCAGAACGACTCTTTGTGTATTTTATGACTTATGATTAAAAACATCAATCTGCTACAATGAATGTGCAACTCCAGAAAACCACTAATATGCATAAAACTGATTTACATATCCTCACAAAGACTAAAAATGCAGAAATCTCACAATAAAACATTCAAACTACACTATCTCACCACTAGTCGCTATCTTTCAAGCGAGAAGCAATGCCCAAGCTAGGAGGCCTTCATTCCTCGAAGCAATCCCAAAGCCAATCCTGCAGCATAACATTCTTGTAGATAAAAGATGATGAAATGATGCTCAAGTCTCCTTTTTATAAGTTTCGGTTGACTTCACGAAACCCTAAAATCCAACTCAATGACAAAACCCTAGCTCTTTCTTCAAGATGGCGTCCTTTTCCCTTTTAGCTCAATATTCATATTTTAATTAAAATCAACACCTTGATAAATGCGCCCATATTAACTTGCTTTGACTTTGGAAAATTCATCAAAAATTAAATATATCCTTAATGATGGCGCCACCCTTCAAGTCCACCTTTTAAAATAACATTAAGTCATTTGACTAGGCCAAGGTGATAAAATAACATTTAAATTATAATGTTATTTTTTTAGTGAAATGAGCTCATCTCTCCAAAACTGCATTCTGAAGCCCAAAACTGAATACGCCACTTGAGTCAACTGAAGGAGAAAGTCAATTGCCTGAGACTAACCTGTTTACTGCCAAAAATAGAATTTACTAAAAATAGTAAATTCCTGGAAATGCTCAGAAAGCCGAGATGAACATACCACTGCGAAGCTCTCTGAAAGCCCAGAAAGAATCCGCCATTGAATCCACTAACTCTGAGCAAGGACATCCTTAAAAATAGGAAACCCTAATTTTACCTTCCGACTAGCCTACGGATCTCCGGAATAGGCCAACGGTCATCTAAGAAGATCATGCTCGAGAAGGGGACATTACAATCCGCCCTTCCCAAAATTGCTTGTCCTCAAGCAATACCACCATAACTCCGGAAATTCTACAACTAACCCATACGCAAACAAGTATGATCCCTGGTTCCCAAGTGCGTCTCAGGAAGGACCCACCATGCCGATGCTGCACCACTTTGATCACATCACTGAAAATATCATGCCAATGCTGCACTGACTCCCCTTGTAATTCCAACGTGTTACCGTTTATGATACTCAAACTGAAAGATCTTAAAGACCTTAGATGACTGAGATTAATATCAAGTAACGTCTCAAGTCCTTGATGCCCAAGGTCAACAATATCAACCATACCATTGTCAACCACAATTCTAGGCAAGAAGAAAGATAGGCTACACCAATCAAAATCAATCTCCTCAGCATACCTCCACATGGTAACAAATGAAACCATGACTGCAAAAGTGACATTTTCAACTCTTCTTGCAAGGAGGAAAGCTTTCCTTTGCAAGAACTCAACAAACTCAAACTCATGCTTCCACATGAATTCCCTATGCCTCCGTTGATTTATCATGGCACAACTAAGAAGTCTGAAAAAGTTTCTCACACTTCCAACCCCAAGAGTCTCAAAACGCAGAATCAAAGCATTGAACAGGATCTCAGCAGTAGGAATCTCGAAATGCCAAGCCAAGTCGAGCGATGGTCTGCTGCTCCAATTATTTGTACATGAATATGTACCAAGAAACCCATTAGAATGAGTATGGTTTCTTTCCAAATGCTGATTGTGCTTAGCCCACACCACTAATTCTCTCATGTGAAACCATAAATTGCCCATCGAAAGAGATTGGAAGGTTTGAAATTGAATGAACCAGCAACCCAACCAGACTGAAATGGTCAACTTGAAATCTGATTTTATGAAAATCAGCATCCAAGGAGATAGATAGCTGCTGCAAAACTGAAAATCAGCACTCAATATCATGTCTGCTCGTATCTACCGCTGAGGATAGACCCATTGAAGATCCCATCACAGCCAAGTACCAATCCTTGTTCAACTTTTCTCTCCAAGACTCCCATTGATCATTGGGAGTGAACTTCAAATGACTGATGAAGAAGGTAACAACATCCCAAGGACAGTGAGTTTGAGGCTCATCACTCCAACAGACCTTCTTGACACATATCAAAAGCGAGCTGATACCATGGCCCCACATCATAAGTAAAGAAGAGTCATTCCGCAAATGGAGAATTACTTTTACTAGAACGCTTTGGGAAATACGTTCTATTTGCATCATCGCACCCTGAAACTCCAAGGAGTACTCAACAGATCTGAATTCGTTGAGAAAGTCAAATTCAAAATCATGAGAGAAGAATTGCTGGAAGGATTCAATGGATCCTTCATCGAACTCCCTTATGAAGTTAGTTACTCTTAGAGAATATGGTGTAAGCATGAAGCCCGACAAGAACTCTTCATCAAAGTGCCACTCATCCCTTTGTTGCCAATCAAATTTAGTGACTTCCTTCCACCAAGCTTCTGGATTTTCCACTTCCTGAAGAATGGGGAGACTAGGAGCAGCAGTGAGTTCTTCGTTATGCAACTCATGCATCCTCGTTCCATTGTTAGAAGAAGTGCTAGAACTTCCCTCTTTAACAATGATGTCATAAGAGATTTCCTCAAGGCTTGAAATCCCATCATCTACCTCAAAGGAATGTTTCTCATAAGCTCCCTCTTCACCTAGTTCAAAAAGAGGATAGTCAAACAATAGGAAGTCGTTCCTTCCATCTTGCTGCTCCAAATCATCACTAGTGGTGTTTGACTTTCCGGTGAAACTTTCAAGATCAAACTCTCCTTCAAGATTATCAAGCTCTTTAATCACTTGCTCGATTTCTTCAGCTCTATGTCCATTCTCTCGTTCCTTGGAAAGTTTGAAATCAGCAAACCGACCTTCTATCTCCATTAATGCTACTTGAGTCTCTTCTATCATAGCCTTTGTTGATTCAAGCTCATGAGTAAGCTCATCAACCTTTCTCTCTTTTCCTTGGAAAGCACTGAAGGCCTTCTTTGCAATTTCAACGGTATGATCTCTATCTTCAATCAAGCCTATGTACTCGGATTTCATGGTCTCCAAGGAATCTTTGATTAGTTGCAATTTAGGAAGAGCGACTTCATCCTTAACTCCACTTTGTCTCTCTTCAAACTGAGCCTTCCAATAGAGATCATCAACCAAATTGTGTGTGCGATCAAATAGGGATAGCGCTTGCACTTCTTTTTCAAAAGATACCTTGCATTGATCTTTCCACTCATGCACATGCAAAGATGGTGAACTGCTAATAGGCTGCAACTGAAAATCAGAACTTTGTTTTTCATCTTTGCTACCCTCATAGCTGCTCCAAAACTCCTTTCCTTCACCACCTACTAGCTGAAATTGCTCAATATCACAAGGAGAATTAGACTCCACAAATTCTTCAGTCCAATGCTTACAACCAGCTTCAAGCATTGATAAATTGGATTTGTGTTTAGGAACTCCATCAAACTTTCCATCGTCAAGAGTCATATGATCTTCAAGATCCACTTCCACTTCACTGTCTTCATGATCAAAGTTTATGGCAGCCCCCTCATAGCTTTCAAAGCAATCAGAATTTTGAACTTCATCAGGATCAAAGGGAAACTCATCCCACACAATTTCTTTGTCATCACTAAATGCCTTCACTCCTGGATCCCAAGTGTTAGAGGATTGATTGTTTTGATCAAAAGGAAAGTGCTCTTTGTGCTTCTCTTGGAGGGTTGACTCTTTGAATAGGTCACCACCCAACTCACTTAAACTGATATCTTCATACATACCTCCCTTCAATGGCTTGGTTTGAAGATCAAACCCAAAACCACCCTTGACACTGTCACTAAAATGAAGTAAAGAATCTTTAGTGCTAGCTGTTTGGGAAACCTTATCATCTATATCTTCAATGAACCCATCATCTATAGGTATTTTTCTGATCTCATCATGAATAGTCATATGTATGCCAAAAAGGTCTTCTTGATCACTTGTCATAACTTCATCTTGTGAAAACTCTTGAGGAGTTTGAACAGCAACAAGAGGAAAACTATCCATCACTAAATCTTCAACAAGAGGAGGTACAAACACCGCGAAATCATTACCAACATCATCACTTTGGTAACGGTCATAAGCTGATTCAAAGACACCAATAGTATTTCCTTCAACTTGCTCTTCTTCACTTGCTATCACATGCAAGTCCAGGGGCGTATTATGAGTCTCTACCCTTAACTCTTCACTTGCCAAGGTATCTTCATCAAGCTCACGTTCATTTTGATGTGATATGTGCACCTTGTTTGTGCCATCTTCAATGCTAGATGACTGATTTTTCTCTTCAACTTGCATATTTGTCGGCTGCAATTCACAAATGGGTACTTCATCTCCTTTCTTCTTTGATTCTTCAACCAAAGCTTGTTCTGCTTCCCTTTTTATCATTTTCCTAATGTGGTCCACCATCTTCGAATTTTCGGGCTCCAGTGACGCCACACACTTCAAATGGGAATCAAATGAAACATTGTACCTATAATCATCTGGCATGGTTTGATATTGCTCACGGAGTTTGACAGCCTCATCTTCACATTGTCTTTTAAGCTGTTTGGCATATTCAATGAAGTCCCTTACGACATCACTAACCTTTCCTTCCTCCGATGCCATAGTTGAATCTGACTTCTCACGACCCATAGGCCTTAGAAAATGCAACATCTTTGAAACTTCTGAAACCTAATACTGAACTCAGCTCTGACCTCTGATGTAGAATCTGTTTTCTCTGTCAAGTGAACTCTGATGGGCACAGGATGGCAGGATCTTGGCTCTGATACCACTGAAATATTCCGAGCCAAATTTTTTCAATTTTTTAACAAATTGCAAATTACAATCAATGCACCCGTTAAGGTTAGAGGATAAACCAAAACGTGCAGAAAGCAACTCTAACCAGAATGTACACCAGGATCCCGATGTGGGCAAGGTGTGAGCATTGGTCAGAGGATCTAAACAAACTGCTTATGCTGTAACTCTAACCAAGAATGGCGCCGATGATGGCGAGCATATGGTCAGAGGGTCTTCTAATCTAAATGCTGAAGGGAACTCGACGTCAAGTATGTGCTACCCAATCCAATACGGAGTGAGGGGCGACCATATGACGGAGTGATTACAATAACAATGCTTGAAAGATAAATGCTGAAAGCTGAAACACTCAACACCCAGAATGTGCTTGCTAACCCAGAATGGGAGAGTAGCTACCATAGGGCGGAGGTAAATTAAATGTAATAGCAAATGAAGACTGTAAAGATGAACATTACAATTTGATAAGCAAGATTATAACTGCTGTCAGTACTACTGCCAGCTTACAAATGTTAGACAATGCCTTGCTATCAATTACAATCAAGAGTAATAGAACTGCAACAATATTAAAAGGATTCTTTCAATGAATAAGGAAGATCAACTCAAAAACTGCAATATTACGGCTAACCTGATAATCTGATTTTGACAGTCCGGATCTTCACATGCACGAACAGCAGCCCTGTAACTCACCAATTTACTCACAACACTCTCAAAACTCACTCAAATCTCACAGAATAAGATGCAAAATGACCATATAATGATGGCGACCCAATTAGCACACTGAAACCCCAACAGAAGACCTTAGATTATTTATGCACGAAAAACCAAGCAAGTACAGATGGTACGGCCAGCTAGAAGGGCGATTTTGTTTTAAAAATTAAATGCTGATCTATAAAATCTGAAACTTGAGACAAAGGTTCACCCTACCCAGACAGAGAGATATGAACAATGCCCAGAAGGATATTTTGTGTATTTTTTGACATATGAATGAAAATATGAATCTGCTGTAGCAAATAATGCAAAAACCAGAACTTCTAATATGCAAGCAACAACGCTATATAAGCAAATCCAACTACAAAGTATCAACTCAACAACAATGCAAACCTCACTAAAGAATCACTCATAAGCATACTAAATTCTCCACTAGATGCTATCTCTCAAGCATGAAGTCGAGCCCAGACTAGGAGGCATTCATTCCTCGAAGAAATCCCGCAACCATTTCGGCAGCATAACAATAGCATAGACCAAAAGATGCTCAAATGAGAACCCAAGGCTTCCTTTTATAATCTTCCGTTGCCCTTTCTCGAAACCCTAATCTCCTTTTAAGATTCAAACCCTAATCCTTGAGCAAATGGCGTCCTTTTCTTCAAGCTGCAATTTTGACTTTTTAATTAATAATTTATAACCTTGGAAATGGCGTCCCACTTAAGGCTTTTAAATCATCTTTAATAAATTCAATATTAACTTAATGATGGCGCCACCCTTCAAGTCCACCTTTTAAAATAACATTAAGTTAATAGACTAGGCCAAGGTGATAAATAACATTAAAATATAATGTTATTAAATAGAATGAGCTTATTTCTCCGAAACTGCATTCCGAAGCTAGAACTGAATAAGCCAATTGAGTCAACTGAAGAGGAAGGTCAACTGTGTCAAGACCAACAGGTTCACTGCCCGAAATAGAATTTACTAAAAATAGTAAATTCCTGAAGATGCTCAGAATGCCAAGAAGAATATACCATTGCGAAGCTCTCTGAAAACCCAGAAAGAATCCGCTATTGAAACAACCAACTCTGAGCCAAAACATCCTTCAAAATAGGAAACCCTAATTTTACCTTTCGACTAGCCTATGGGTCTCCGGAATAGGCCAACGGTCCTTTGGAAAGATCATGCTTTCGAGAGGGGGACATTACAATGTCTAGAAGGTACAATCCTCAAACAAGATCCATAAAAACACCCAATGGGATCACCTTAGCATACTTTACGGAGGATTCAGTCAGGGAAGTATTTGGTATTCCCCATCGCCGAAAAATGTTGAACAGGACTCAACAGGAATCACAGGCCATGTTCGATCAAGCCAAGGAATCCTGTATGGACATAGTCAATTCTAACTGGATCAAGGAACCCAAAAGACATCGCTCCAAGTTGCCAAAGAGATTAATTTGCACGGATTTTAAGATAGAATACAGTGATATGATTCATATGCTGAACAGGATTATGGGAACTTCTCAAGGAGCCTTCTTTGAAGTATGGATGTTTTCATACGTAGAGATCGTATTGGGAATGGAGGCAATAAATTGGGCTAAGTTAATAAGTGATAATATCGATTTCCAGTTGAGAAACCTAGAAAAGACCAAAACCTTCTACATGAGTTCTTATGTGGTTTATATTTTGGCACGGTTCACCAAGTGCAGAGGACTGATTTGTAAAGGCGAAGTTGGAATTCGAAAGGATCAGCTCAAATCACATGATTGTTACCCGCAGCTCCAGCTACATTACAGGGACAATTTCAAGATAACAAATGACGCCTTCCTTATGTATATCACGCGAGTTCTTCAGGGAACAGTGCAAAGGAGGCTATCTAAAGAAGCTATGGTGATGCTTGACAAGTTTGGATCTTGGTTTATCCAGTTTCCGACATTTACTTATATAAGAATTCATGGATTCTCAGATGCTCCGTACCGACTTCCTCGGTATCCAACAGACAAAATTGTTATGCTTGAAGTTGCAAGGCAACTGCATGTGTAGACTCCATTCAGGGGAAAAAGAACAAGCAAGGAGTGGATTTTCCGGTTGCAATTGGAAAAATGCTAGAAGTCTGCCCCTCTTTACAATCAGCCAAAACAGCAAGGGTAGAGTTGCAATTTTATAAATTCAGCACTTATAATCCAAGGTCCGATTATGATCCATACCTGAGAGTTCACGGGAAGAAGTCCCTTCATGTTATGCAGGTTGAAGATTACTGGTCTAACTTGGTGGACGAGTATGGAGTTAGGAAGAAGACTTGGTCTAGAATTCCAGTTGAACTTGTGAAAAGGTGTGACTTGTTCCCTATACCTGATCAAGTAAAAGACAACGGGGACTACATACATCCTCAATTTGAACAAGAAAAAGATAAGCCTATCCTATTGCCTAACTGGACACAACCTGAGTTGACCGATTTAAACATATTGATGAAGGACATTTTTGCTTACTCAAGGGAATGGGTTGATGGTCAGATCAGCAAGTTGAGGAAGGAAGGAATTTCTCTTACTTATGCCACATTGAGCGATAAGGAAAGCCAGGAGGAAGCAATTGGCGAAAATCTTGATGAACCTTCATATCCTAGCAAGAGGAAGGTGGTGAGTGAAAACCTTCACACAGAGGAAAAAGAATCAGCTAATGAAGAATTGGAGAGTAAGAAGCAGAAAGTGACTGAAAAACCATCATCTTCAAGTACTTTGTCAGTTGGAGTGATTGAAAAGGTATCCGTTGTTGATATCGAGCCAAGCTATGAGCAAGAAATCCAGTTTCAAGAGTTAGAACAGTTAGATTCTCTCCAAGAACAAACCTTCACTGAGTGTTCGGAAGGGGATGATACTTTGATGATTGAAGGTGCAGGAGATACTGAGATCCTTGAGAACAATGAAGAGCTAGGAGATGAGGTAATTTCTGCTCTAAAAGGAATTAATGATGATGTTCAGTTAGAAGATGGGATGGAATTATCCACTGTCCCAGATTGGTTGACCGAAAGTTTGAAGAAGAAATCCAGACCACTGGATGAAGTTCAACCAGTTGAAAGCATGCAAGACTTCCTAGAGAGAATTGGCAAAGCTAAAACGCCAAAGAAGCCTAAGAAGTATTCTCAGATTACCAGGAATGATGCAGGATCCAGGATCTTACAGGTGGCAGTCCCGAAAATTGATAAGCCAAAAGATCAGATTACTCCTATGGATTACGAGGTTACAACGTTGGACATTGGGCCAACCACGATAGATCAGGATTTCCATGAGTTGGCAGACACTTCCAAAGCCATCAAGGAGAAGTTTGATAAAACAGAGGAGAAGAAAGAAAGGTTGGAGTTAGAAAATCTAAGGCTGATGGAGTTCATTCAGCAGCTAACAGCCCCTTTGCGCCAAGAAAATGCAGCCTTTATTCCACCGTCATCTCTTACTCCGGAATCCATTGATGTTCTTGAAGCTATGAGGATCACGAGTCAGGCAACCAAGAGTTGGGTGACCAATATTTCAAAACAGATGGAGCAATTCTTAGAGAAGTGCGCCCAAACTTATGACAGATCTGCCTTGCTTATAACTGAAGTTAGTCAAGTTGAGGACAATTGGGAAGATTTCCAGTACGTACAGGACAAAGTGATACCTCGTTTGAGGGTTCTAAAGGAAGTTTCCTTGCAAATATTGATCCAGGAAGGTGTTATCGAAGAAGGAGCCTCATATGATTTCAGCAGGTGGTATCATTCCTTATTGGCTAAAAAGAAGACATATGACGGAATGAAGGAAGAATGTGCTGCTATACGGAGCGCAGTTGAGAAAATTCAGTTCAAAATCCTCACTTCTCTTGAAGGGTTAACAGGACAAGAGCATCATGATGCAAATGGCTTAGATTTAGAAGGACTGAAGAAAAGTGTGATGAACATTTACTTCAAGGAAGTGCAGGTTATTACAGAGAATCAGCTTGATGATATGTCTTCCCTTTTGACCTTCATGGATAACTTTCAGAAGCAGGAGGCTAGATGGGAAAGTACTTTCACTCAATGCCTGGAAACCTTGGACGTGATCAGAGTGCAACTGGATTCTGTGCCGAGTATATCAATGGAGGAACTTGATTCTGTGTTAGCCAAATTTCTTGCATTTGCAGCTAGGGAGCGATCCAAAGGGAATTGCATTCTGGATTCCCACTTGCTCGAATGATGTGCAAGGTGTCACCATTTTCCATACTCCAAGTGGCTTGTTCTGCTTGCGCCATGTGTCCTTTGAGTTGGTTATGCTTTTAGGGTTAGGGTTTATCAAATTTAATCTTGGCCATTGATCTCAAAATTAATCTTGGCCGTTGCTTTGTAATTGGGGTGCCTATATAAACCCCACTCATTTCATTTATTCAGAGAGAGACTTATGAAATTGTTGCAACTATTGCTGTTTAAATAATAAGTGGATTCAGAGTTGAGCATTTGTTATTTTTATGAGCCCGCATGGTTTCATTGACTTCTTCAAATAGAGTAAATTTGTTTTCAAGTATTTTAGATGAATAAAAGATTGATAGTGTTGGAAATAGTGGAATTAGTTCATACCTTTTTCAATTGGATGATTTTCAATTTGATGTGTAAGGTTAGTCTGAACATCAAAACTGCTTAACTTGATTTATGTTACCTATATGCATTGGTCGAATTGATGGTGATATAGTGTAATAGGATTTCTTTCGTAAACCCTTCGAAGATTGCACCGTCTTTGTCTAGTTGTAGTACTGTGCTTGGCGAAGCAAAGATTGGTTTAAATTTCACTATCCAGCATTTGTCTCTTAAGTTCGTAGGAGTAGTTTTGCATAAATCTAGTTCCTTAACCCTCATCCCTTTTCTTTTTATTTTATTCCAAACCGAAAATCCCAAAAATATAAGAGCATTCAACGTTACATCAATTCTAATTCCTACTTTGAATAACCTACTATCCAAGGGTCCCTTTGTGAAACCAGCATATCACATCATCCATTGAGCTTGTCCATCCCCCAAAACGGAACATTGGAATTACCGTATGACCTTTCTAGCAATCTTAGCATAAGAGGTAATTTTTCAAGAGAGGATAGAGCTGCCTTTGGGCATTCTCTTTTTATCTTCTAAGTGTTTAGTGTGTCAAGCTAAAACACGATCAACAAGTTCCTTCTACTCTTAATGGTATTTTTGACCCTTTCTTTTTTTCTATGCAAGTTAATGGTGTTTGTGTGGATGTTGCGCTGCCTAGTGTGGGTGCAGCCATCCCCTATGTGTCTATTCTCCTTGTGGTGTAGCCTACTCCTACTTCTAGTGTTCCTGCTGGAGTCCCTAGCTTTAGGGTTGCTTCTAAAGGCCATCAAAAGTCCTTCTCTAAGGCGGTTTCTAAGGATGGTGTTCGATCTATGGTTGCTTCAGCTAGGGTTTGACCTTTTCCCTGTGTTTGTGCTTCCCCTATTATAGTTTGTAGACCTAAAGTTGCTGAAAATGAGGATTTCTATTTGAAGCAGGGTGTGGTTTGTAGGTTTAATGGCTTGTGCCCCTCCCTTCAATATCTCCATGAGTGGGTTTTCGTCTCCTAGAAGCCTGTTGTCTCTGGGCAGATTGAGCTTTATCCTAGCAAGCTAGGGGGTTTTTATTTGCTACCTTTGCCTCCCCTATGGAGAGGGACTATGTGTTGGATAGGGGATGGATGTGGAGTATTCATTTGTTGTCCATCAGGCTTTGGTCTCATTCCTTCAATCCTCTAACTGAGCCGCTAAATATCAAACCAGTTTGGGTTCATCTGTTGAATCTCCCTCTCCATTTTTGGGAGCATTCTTGTTTTGAAGCTATTGGCAACTCCATTGGATGCTTTCTGAAGGTGGACTCTACATATCAGGATCTAGGGAATACTACGATGGCTCATATTTTAGTTGATTTGGACATCTCCAAACCTCTCCATGGTGATGTGGTTTTGATGGCAGTTGACAAACCTTGGACGCAATTGTTGGACTATGAGGGCCTCCCCTTTCTCCACTAGTCATTTGGCCTCTGGTTGTCCTCTTGCTCACCGCAAGGGCACTACTACTTGGTGGAAGAATGCTCTATCGAACCATCTCACGGTTAGTTCTCCCTCTTCAGATGATTCTTCTGAGGAGGGCAACCCTCCTGTTCCTCCCTTGGTGTTTGAGCCCTTCCAAGCTCCTCTTCCAACTATCCCTTCAGTGGAACCTTTGTTGCCTTGATCTATTGTAGTTGTCCTAGCGGAACCTCCCATCCCTCGTTGATCAACTCTGTTGATCCTTTGATAGCTCATGTCTCCTCTTCTATGCAGACAGCTCCCTCGCTACGTGTTGGCTCCTTACCTGGGGTGGTTGTTGAGGATCCACTCCTCTCACCTCGCTCGGTGGATTTCAATTCTAAGTCTTCCTGATCTGTTGAGTTGAGGAAGAAGAAGGGACTCCCCAAATCCGTAGCTTCTTCATGGCCTAGGGCTTTGAGAGTTAGATTAGTCCCCTCAGGTTTTGGGGTTGTCTAATCCTTGTTTGTTGTTCTACAACTGTTGGTCAATTGTTTCTGTATGTAGCTTGTTAGGCCCTTGTGGCCCCTGTTTTTTTTTTTCCTAGTTCATGTTTTGATTTGAACTAGCTTCTTTTTGGCCCTGTAGGATTTCCTTGTGAAGGGTATAACACCCTGTAAATGTTGCTTATCTTATCAAAAACATATAGGTTGTCAATTTTTGTATTTTGCATCCTTGGAGATTGCTTCAAATTATAATAAGATGATTGCTCCAAAATATAGATAGACTTCAACTTGCACAATAACTCTTCATAACCTTTCACCTTCTAACATTCTAGTTGTGCCATGCAAGTTTCTTCCTCAAGTTACCATACAATTTTTTTCACATTGATTTGTTAAATTTCAAGATAAAAAATAGCATTAATAGGTAATAAAATCTAATAAAATTTAGTTTTTCAATAGAAACAAAAGCTTCTCCGAAATTGATTAACATGAGAGAATCCATTTGCTACTAATTAAGCCTTATATTTCTCCATTTTTCCTTCTATATTATACGTGTTTTTAAATAAATATTTGCAAACAACAAGTTTTATTCTAAGGGGCAATTTAAGATATTCTTGAGTCTAATTTCCATCTAATAATTCCATTTCATCCTACATGGCCTCTTAAGTCTTGAGGCCTTCATTAGTAATAGATAAATTTGCCAAAAGAGATGCATAACGAAAATTATGGTCTACATATCTTTATGGTTTTATTCTTACCTAATTTTATCTCCTTAAAGTTTTAGTTTGTGGTTTTGCATCCTGTAAATTTGTATCCTTTGAGTATGTAATTTTTAATTCAATATTCTCCTCTATCAACTCAATCTATAATTTATCTTGGGTAATTTTTCCTAATTTAGTTATAGATCTCCCCTCTTCTATTTCCGCATGAACTTTTTTTATCGCTTTCTTTGATTGTTTTTCCTATTTTTGGATCCCACTATGCTTCTCTAAAAATTCTATTATGATTATATTCTATTTTCTATGTTACTTAGTTTCAAAGCTTATATCCTTTAATACTAGTATTATTTGTTATAAATATACATTTTGTTGATTATAATCTAGCTTAATTCTTTTATCAGGAATATGTGTACAAGTACATCAAAACTAAAAATCCTTAATCCATTTGAGTTTTATCCAACAATGTGTAGGTGGGGGACTTATTGATAAGATAACAATAAATTGTTACTGCTTCTACCCAAAATTTCTTGTTCAAAACTACACAACTAAGCATGAATGAGCCTTATCCATCAAACTTCTATTCATTCTATCAACAACTTTATTATGTTGTGGCATATAGGAAGTCATTTTCTACCTTTATATTCCATGTTGCCTATAGAACTAGTTGAATGAATCTAAGAAATATTCTCTACAATCATCACTTTTCAAAACCTTCAATTTCTTTTCTATTGGATTTTCTACTAAAGCCTTTAAAATTATTGAGAAAAAATAATTTAGTTCATAGAAAATATATATAGGGATTTTTTGAGAAGTCATCTACAACTATAGCATAATACATAGTTTTCCAAGTGATGAAGCTTTTGCTAGTTCAAAAACATCACTATGCACTAAATATAAAATTCCTTCTTATCTTATAATACTACAAGGAAACTTCACATGAATTTTCTTTCCAAATATACAATGGTCACAAAAATTAGAATCTAAAGGGTAATAAAAAAAATCTCTAGCCATACCTTTTTCTTTTAAAATCTTAAAGAATTTTCTCTACAATATACCTAATCCATTAATGCCATGACATTGTCTTTTTTTAGGAATTGGAGCCTAATCTACATTATTATTTACTTTAGAAACATCAAAGGTATTGCATCCACCAATCATAGTGTTTGCCACAACTTTATACGCCATTCCCAAATGAAATATTTTTGTAAATACCATAGCACTAAAACTTATTTTACATCTATTTTTATTAACTACCACCTATATACCTTCATCATTCATTCTTTTTATTATGAAAATTAGATTTCTTTCCAAACCTAGAATGCACAAAACACTAAGAAAAGTTTAATCCTTCCACATTTCAACCTTAGCTTCACTTCTCCTTGATATATAATCTTATATAGTAAATCATTTCCTCTTAATAATCCATCTCCATTTATTTATTCATATTTATGATTGAACCACTCCTTGTTGAAAGGAGGCACTTGAATCTATAGTCATTCAATGTGGCATTCATTTGAGCTTGTAGCAACCAAAAATTTTACTTGAGGTTTTTTATTCCCTTTTCAATATTTTTAGATCTATAGTCCACCTTATAATGCCCTATTTTACTATAGTTCTAGTACTTCCTTCGACTTTTATTTGCAGCATTATATTTTCTTATAGATCTTATCTTATCTTCCCTAACATTTTATCTATTGAACTTTTATTTATTTCATTAATAAAAACAACCTCTTACAACCAAGGTATCTTTCAATTTGTAATCATTTCAAGATTTTTTGCTCATTTCTTTTAATAATAGGTATTCAACTACATCCCCGCTCTCTAATTCAAAGTAGTACTACTACATGTCATTACTAAATTGTTATAGGAATCAAGTAAGAACAAAGCAAAGTAATATACTTCTCTTCATCATCTATTTTGTATCAATCAGAAATAATTGACTGACCATATATTGAAGGTGTTTAGATGTTTAGCCACAAAGTCACCACCATTCATTTTTAGTGAATACTACTTCAAAAGAAAAACATTATTTGCTAGAGATATTTGCTAGAAAGTATTGAATTTATCTCATATTTTTTTGTTGTGGATTTTGATTATATATTTAGCAAAACTTAATCCAACAAATACAATCTAATTGAACTTCTTGCCTTCCTATCATTAATCAACCAATATTCATTCTTCATACTAGATGGTTTTGTGGATGATACAACAATATACTCATCTCTATCAACAAGCAAATCTTCCATCATCATCTTACATAAACAAAAAATATTTTCATTAATTTATTTTCAAATAAGGTTTTCATGTGTTCAAATATAGATCTATCTTCACCAACATTTGGTTATTTTTTAATTTACATATGAACTAATTATTGACATATATAGTATAAATATGTTGCAAGCATGAATATTATAATCACAAGTATTATCGCAACCGCTAGACCCCACCCAATTACTGACCCCTCTCCCCTAACTATAAAACATACATTTCATCAGCCATTATATAGAATTTTCATTTGAGTGAGAATAAGGCTTCTGAAGTTGTTTTGGTGAATGAATTGGATTTTAGTGAGTATTATGATTTTTATTGGTTAATGTTTGGTTTTTAGTGAGTATTATCATTTTTTTTGGTTAATATTTGATTTGGTAAATTTCTACTTGTCACAATAAATTCTATTTTTTTTTGGATAACCTTTAGCATTGTTTCCAAGAATGAACTAAAATTCACCAAATTTTATTTGTAATTTTTAGTTTATTTGCTGGGTATCTCTCTTAGCAAATTCATCTAAAATTTGCAAATTATATTTCATATTTCACCAAGGATTTGAACCCTAGGTTCCTTTATGTAAGGTTAAATGCTCTTAACAGTTACCACTACAGCTTATCCCGCTTGACTGGCGGGTTTTATCATCGACGCACCCACAAAACATCAAGTTCGAGACGGGATTTTCGACTTTGAGATGCAAAACGCCCCTCCACTCCCTCCCCCTCCACCCACCCTCGCCATCTCCCGCCTTTGAGGGAGACGCCTCAAGTTTCACTGAAATGCCCGAAAAAAAAAATGTTGAGTTTTAAGTTTAACATAATGTTTTATATTTTCTCATTTCATTTTTTTGAGCTTTGGCATGCGACTGAGCTAAGACTTCGAGCTTCTCCCTGGCGACTGAAGTGGTGACTGAGCTAAAAGCTAAAGGAGGGTTTTTTTATTTTCGGTGGTGACTGCGTTACAAGGTTAGATTTTTGGCTTTGCATTCTTTGTTTTATTTTGTTATTTTTTGTGTTTTATATTTTTTGGCCCCTGGCCATGTGCCCTACCCTTCACCTTGCCTTCCATTGAACAGTGCTTGCGTGCTTTGGAGAAGCCCACGGGCTTCTGCAAAGCCCGTGAAAAATTGTCAATTGTAAGAACATTGGCCTCTTCCATTTGAAAATTTAAGCATTTGAAATGATGCATTAACAAGCAATTCTCTGCTTGAAGTTAAACCCTTATCTCAAGTTACCAAACAAAAAATGATAAAAGCATTACCAATGGCCCTAGAGGATGTAAGCATAAGATCTGATAAGTGGCGCAACATTTAGATAAATATACTTCTCTCAACAGATCCTGTAATTTAGAAGATCACAAGAGGCGCAGATCTTCAATTCAAGGCTTTCTTTCAAAATGTCAAGAAGACGCCTCATTTTCCATTTGAAGTCCTTATTTTGTTACTTCCAATCCTTTCAAATTTGATGTTTCAGTGTCATACATTTATAGGAGCTAGGTTTTCTTAAAAATCAGAAAATGTATATCTTAGAAAGATTGACAATCTCTTCAATCAGAATCATTCTCACACCTCTTGCTGTTTGTACTGTCTGAATCTTTGATGACCTTGTTTCTGAAGAATCCTCAGGATGCAAACAAAATAGTACCTTTACAGTCACTTCAGATGTTGTATAAGGAGCTGATCAGACAGAAACTGCACTAACCATCAGAAAAATCTAGACAATCAGGGATGATTAGCAAATCCTACTAAATTAATGACTGAAGACAATATCAGAATCAACTATGATAGGTCTAATGTATTATGTATATCATCAGATTCCTTAATTGGTATGGAGTAAGGTATACCGTATTTTACATGTGCATCTGCAATAGACCAATGCCTTGTCAAACAATTAATCTATGTGGAATTTAGACTTTTACCATTGAAAGTAAAAAACATTGTCAAGCAAAATTCCTTATGCAAGGAAAGAGAATATATCTGACTTTTCCAAGATAGTCACTTTTGATACTGTTTTTTTCATTTTTTTGCAATAAATTTGAAATTTAAAATTTAAAATTTATAAAGGTCTGATTTTGTTTTTAAATTGTTTTTTGCAGCATCATTTGACATTACCATAAGGCATAATGAGTTCAGTCAATAGAAGTGACAATGAGGTTGAGGGTGAAGAGGTTGAAGCAGAAATTGGAAGTGGAAGTGGAAGTGAAAATGAATCTAATGATTCAGATTTTCAAATAGAAGAGGATGAACATGACTCAAACACTCAAAATCAAGCTGAAACAGGTTCTATTGAGAGTAGAAAAGATAAATGCCCTTCAAAAATCCTCTAAAGATATGCCAAGGGCCCCTTTGATCCAAACTCACCATTAAAACAATTTGCAACTAAGATGCCGGCACAACCTGGGACACGTGGCGCCACCAAAAAGTGGAAGTGCCACCTTTGTCATCTTGACTGATTTGGGAGCATTACTAGAACTAATGCTCACTTTCTTCTTATTCGAGGAAAAGGTGTAGATGTTTGTATGAAAAAAATGCAAAGTATAAAGCTGAATTTTTAAGATTATGGGGTTCTAATGAGGGAGCAACACCTATGACAGCTACATTGGCACATAGAAGTAAGGGTGATCAAATTGCAGCAGTTTCTACTTCTAGTTTGCAAAGTCAAAGGCCACCAAATCCATTCAGTTCAAGTGTAGGAGAGCCTAAGGGGAAACGTAAAGTGGCATCTTCAAGTTCACAACCATTGGCAGATTTATTCAATGCAAAAGCAAAGGATGAGGCAGATGATGCTATTGGAAAATTCTTCTTTGCCAATGGCATTCCATTCCATGTGGCTCGCTCTCCTTATTACAAGGAAGCTATGTCAAAGGTAATAAGGGCGGGACCATCATATGTGCCACCAGGGGAAACTAAATTGAGGACAACAATCTTGGATCAGAACTATTCCAAGATTAATATTTTGATGGAAAAGATGAAGAGAACCTGGGTCTCAAGTGGATGCAGCATAGTCATGGATGGGTGGTCGGACATTAGGCATCGTCCACTCATCAACATCATGGTCACATCTACAGCGGGCCCTTATTTCCTTAGGGCTATTGATTGTTCAGGGCATAGCAAGGATGCTCATTATCAATTCCAGATCCTCAAGGATGCCATAGAGGAGGTTGGGCCACAAAATGTGGTGCAGGTAGTGACAGATGCGGCCCATGTGTGCAGAGCTGCAGGGAAGTTGGTTGAGGCTGCCTATAGACACATTTGGTGGACTCCTTGCTGTGTGCATGCTATGAATAATGCACTTAAGGACATGGGTAAAATCAGCTGGATCAAATCAATTGTGAGTGATGCTAGAGATGTGCAGATGTTTATCTGCAACCACCATACTTCACATGCACTTTTCAGGACCTTCTCTAAGAAGGAATTCCTGAAACCTACAGAGACTCGGTATGCATCATATTTTATTCTCTTGGAGAGGATGCTTGAGTTGCAAGAGCCATTGCAACTAATGGTAATGACAGCAGAGTGGACCCGATGGCCTGAGTCGAAGACACAGCAGGGGTTGAGGGTTAAGGAGGTGGTGAAGAATGATGTCTTTTGGGCTGATGCCACATATATTGTCTCCATCATTGATCCAGTCTTCAAAATTATTAGATTTGGGGACTCTAATGCACCTTCCCTTGGAGAGGTATACGAGTGCATTGATTCCATGCTTGATCAAATGAAGGCTAAAGTGTGAGAGAAGGACCCCACAATGCAATTCTACACCGAACACATTTATCCATTCATTCAGCGTAGATGGGAGAAGCTCAACACTCCCTTACACATGGCTGCCTATGCATTGAACCCAAAATGGTATGTGCCATGTCCCAGTCGAATAACACCTATAGAGGATGCTGAGGTGAAGGAAGGGTCATGAAGGCCATTGACAGAATGTATGATCCTATAGAGGCTAGCTTGCTTCGTACCCAGTGGAAAAAAATTTCCACTCTTTGGGGATATTCAGAGGAAGCAAAGGTAGATTTGGAGACTATGTTAGAGGAGGACCCCAAGTTGTGGTGGACTATGCATGGGCCTAGATCTTTGATTACTACTCTAGCCATTCGTTTGCTATCCCAGGTTTCTAGTTCTTCAGTTGCTGAGAGGAATTGGTCCACTTATAGCTTCATCCACTCCGTTAAGAGGAACAAGCTTACTTCTAGGAGGGCAGAGAAGCTTGTGGCTATACATAGTGCCTTACGTCTAGTTGACTGCAACACGGCTACATACAAGGAGAGTCCAGCAACTAGATGGGATGTAGAGCCAGAAGAGCTAGCACAGATAGATGATGATCCTACAGAGACATGGCTGGTTGGTATTGGTTTAGATGAGCTTTAGCATGCGGAGTCCAGCAGTTCCAGTGATGAGGAGATTGGCATGGAGCTTGGAGATGATTAGATCATTAGTGGCATCAGGCCATTAGCCTGGAGCCATTTACTATTAGTATTAGTATTTACTATTTTGTTACTTGTACTCTATTTTTGAAGTTTGAACATTGATGATACAGTGATACTTGATTGTAATTATCAAATTATGATTCATGAATCATGACTATGAAACTCAATTTATGAAACATATAGTTCTTGTTGCATTTTCCAATGTCAATGAAATGATATATTATTGCAATGTGTTATTGTGTTTAGATTCTTAGAACTTTAGAGTTTAGACAATTAAATTATTAATCTTTTAAGTTTTAAGTTTTGTTTTTATGTGTTATACATCTTTTTATAACTAATTTTTCAAGTACTATATGTATTTAAGTGCCACCCCCCTGCCGCTGTCCCCCCGCCATCTCCCTCACGTCCCCCAATTTAGGCCCCCCGTCTCCCATCCCGGAAACCCGTCCCCCGCCGTCCCCCCATCCCCGTCCCCGAAACTCTGTGGAACATTGGTTTTTATTCTTAAGATTTGTGAACCTAGATCATGCTTGAATCTATCTCCGTAATCTTTACACGTTAACCTTGTGGATTATTATATTCTAAGTCTGGAGCATACATGCCAAAAGTATTCATTTGGGCAAAGTGATCGAATTCTAAATCTAGTACATACCCAACCTAATCCATATCGTACAAGCTTATAGATGTATCCGAAGGACCGAATTTAGTTGCCCATCCTTATATTTTATGGGTGTGGTTACATAGAGTGTCGTGGGATTGTAGGTGTAAAGATAATATATGAATTGGCTCACTCAGTATCGCCCACTTCTATCTTTTGGTTGGGTTTATAGGCAAGCAATAATCAAATTGATGGCCGGTCTCTTGATCGAGCATCTAGATGCCCTGAAGTTGTTCAAAAGTCATTTAGTATAGTGAGCAGATAGTGGATACGACTTATACAGGTAATACTTTTTGTCTTCCCTATATGATGAGTGTGATGTAGTCAAGTCAGGAATGACTATTAATGGGGATTATGGTCTAGCGAATAATAAGGATCGATCTGGCTTCAATAAAAGGCAATCGATAGTCTGAACTCCACGTGTAGAAGTATGCAAGTTTGCACTTTGAATGGCCTTTGAAAAAGCATTGCTTTGGCCTTAGTGAATGTTGCGTAATCGATAGTCTGGATTCCATATTGTAGGAAGTACCTTTCAGTGCAGATGTAAATTTGCAACTGTATGCCGAGAAAGGGAGGATAAGAAGGAATTTGCGAATACACAGAGGGTTTATGAAGGCAAACAACTAACAGCTAGAAGTGAAAATAATAAAATATTTTCACTCATCCGAGTTTACATGGTTGAGGTTATTGCATTCTGTTCAGTGCTTTTCTTTTTTCTACATAATTTAAGTCCTTTTTTAAAAGAAGATTTAGTCGAAGGCAATGCCACGGGATTTGAGAAACTAGTCTAAACCCAATTGCTAACTAAGCTGCCAATTTGTCAATGCATCATAATGAAATCTAAAGGAGGTGAAAAACACAAACAACCCTAATCAAATTGCAATAAACCCACAAACTGCAAAAGCAGCTTGTTTAGCGAGAAAGACAATAACAGGGCTTAGGAAATGTGGCTAACCATCAAGGTCTGGACTGTAATGATGATGTTGAAAAACCATGTAGAACATGTTTATAACAAAGATGCATTTTGAAGAGGGTCATAGAAAGTCTATTTTGGTTGTATTGTGTAAGCATCCAAACCACATGAAAATATTTGCCCTGCTTTTCAACTTAGAAGAAAATTGCTTCATTAGGGTTTAAGACTTGAGACGTGTCTATTTTACTGCCAAATCCTTTCTTACGGTTGCCTAGTCTTCGTTTTCATTTTTATTGCATTCAACTTCTTTGTAATTATACAGAGAAATGTCTAGATACCTAGAACTTCGTTAAATCATGTGGTTTGAAGCTTATTTTAAGCTAAAGTTGATGGTCTGGTTTAAATCATGCAATAAGCAGTAATAACCAATGGCCATACTCCAAAATAATATGCCCAATGGAACATGGAAGTAAATTTTTCCAGGGCACTGAAAAATCTAGAGTGTCAATCAAATGCAAGAATCCTATTCTATTCAGTCATTTTGTAGTCATGCAAAAATTGGTTGAATTGGATTCTGTAGTTTCTCTCTCATTGTGTTTCAGCTTTGATGAACTTTTCTCAAGAAGTGAAACACACTTTTTAGATTCGTTTTGTAGGACCCTGCATTTGGCGCACAATCAAAAAGCTGGATACAGTAAGACCAAAATTTCGTATGTAGAACAGTAATCTATTCTACCAGGTTAGCAAGTGTTCAACTCTCACGGGCTACTTGTTTTTCAGTAACTATGTCATACTGTTAAAAACATTAGCTTTATCGATGCACTCGCCAATAAGGACTTATGCCATAATCTTCAAATCAATTTTGATTCAAAAGATACTGACAATCCAATCCTTCTTATTCTTACAATCGCGCCATTCAATCATGGAGTACATATACGGAGTTAAGGAAAACAAGGTAAGGAAGTATTGGTATATGCCATCATGCCTAAACATCCATCTTATTTCACATTCGGGCAACATTATTCCAGAAGATTATGCAAACTTAAAGGGTGCCTTTCTCTGCAGCTGAAAATGCATCACAGGCTGCCTTCAAGCACATAAAGAGGCTTGTTAAGCTGATGATTCAGTTTTAGGGACATTATAAGAGTACTGAATCTACAACGTCCACCAGAATGAATAAACCGGTCTCATTTCTAGACTTTCGATTGTCATGTAGGCATGTGCTGTTCAGCTTTGTTTGTAATGTCCCCTTCTTGGAATTGCCCTAAATCTTGCCCTAGAATCACAAGTTTAATGTAGTTAGCGTTATAACTTACTAATTAAATGCTTTAAGCAAGATGAATCTTGATTTAGGTCCTGTAATCATGTTAGACAATATTGAAAATATAATTCATATGATCAAAACATATATAATGAATGTCTTATCTATTTAAACCATGTAAAAATACATAACTATTTCAAAACTATCTACACAATATCCATAATGCATAGTGGAAGTTTAATCATAATAGGATTTGGATGAGGAACATGATAAGTCCATCCGAAGCTATCCATGCTAAGCCCAAGAGTGGATATATCATCCCTCTTGGCCCCAAGTGGCAGACACATGGGCATCCAACATCGGGTGGCGTACTTAGTGGATAAACTTGTACCTACTTTCCCTATCCATGTTGCCTTATCCGTCCTCCTTGTGATTGAGACTTCTTGAAACCTCCCCAACAACCAATTGATGTAGAGATTGGGAAAAAGGTACCATAGGAGGACCGTAGATTCCTCTTCCTAAGCCCAAGGGCTGACACTCACCCCCCTGGCCCCAAGTGGCAAACACACAATCATCCAAAATGGAGTGGCATACTTAGAAAGAAATCTAGTACCTTCTCACCCTATTGGTACTTCCCCCATTCCTCCTCATGGTTGCTGGTTGAGAATTATAAACACTAAATATATCTGGTTTCATAGAGATTATACAATATTAAATATATCATTATACACAATAATCATGATGGAGCATACCACAGTACTTGCTAAAATAAGATTGCCATATTTTGGACTTAAATATATTAGCAAATGCTAACTTTTTCTCTTGTCTATTGAGTGCAGATACTTAATTCTAATCTGCTCCTATTGCCTTGATGTTTCTTTTGCTTTCAATATTCAAAAGGTATTACTTTGGATCTGCTTTTATATTTAGAAGATATTGCTCTTAAATCTGCTGCCCCTCCCCTCAACACCTTCTATTCTCCTTTTATACCTTAACCAAAAGGTGTGATTTCTCCAAGGAGGGACGATTTGTCCCAAGATATGTGACTATTGAACAAGGTTGACTTGTCCCAAGATATGTGACTATTGAACAAGGTTGACCTTTTCAATTAAAACAATTTTAATTTATTTTATTTTAGTCCTCTTAGAGAGGTGGCTACCTGGAGAGGGACGACCTTTACAAAGGGAAGAATCTTATTAATGGCAACGCTGCATATGAAGTGGGACGATTCCTTGAAGCGGTCATCCCTTAAACAATAACAATATTTTATTTTAAACTTACTTTTAAAGGAGTCGGCATTATTTGTCTGAGCGCTACCTTCTTAAATCTTTAATCATTGCATATTAGTAATTGGTGTTGTGTATTATTTTCTCTTGCCCAGGCTAAGTGCTACGATAGGATGAGGGGATGTCTTCATGGTGGGGGCATGACAGTCCCCGCTTCCCGAGATTGCTTGTCCTCAAGCAATTTCAAATTTGGATGATCGAAAATCTCGACACCCTCCCAAGTTGCATCTTCCATAGGAAGCCCTTTCCACTTAACCAAATACTCAAGGATAGTTTTATTTTTAAATTTCTTCTCTCATATTAAGAATGATCTTGGGTTCCTATTAAGAAGGATAGTTTTTTCTTTTAATTTCTTCTCTCATATTAAGAATGATCTTGGGGGCATAACAGTCCGCCCTTCCCGAGATTGCTTGTCCTCAAGAAATTTCAAATTTGGATGATTGAAAATATCGGCACCCTCCCAAGTTGCGTCTTTTGTAGGAAGCCCTTTCCACTTAACCAAATACTCAAGGATATATATTTTTTTTTAATTTCTTCTCTCATATTAAGAATCAGCTTACCCTCATCATCCAATGGGGGCAATTCTGGACATAGAGTGACATGTCCTAGCACCTTTTTGAGATGAGAGACATGGAAGAAATTATGAATCTTGCTATTAGTGAGTAGTTCCAACTTGTAGGCAACCTCTCCTACTATTCTCAAGATCTTATATAGTCCATAGAATCTAGATTTAAGCTTCTCGACTCCACTTTCCTCGATCGATGACTGCTTATAGGGTTGTAGCCTTAAAAAAACCAAATCCCCAACTTCAAATGTTCTTTCAGTTTTATTCCAGTCAACATAAATCTTTTGTTGATTATGGGCCTAATGTAGATTATCTTTGAGTGTATTCATAATATCCATATTTTGTTGCACAAAGTCCTTGGCTCCTAGTACACGGCTTCCTTGGAGGATCAAACTTCCAAATGAAGTGGCCTTGTATCCATACAAGTCCTTGAAGGGACTCATCCATATTGACATGTGATGTGTGGTGTTGTAACAATATTCTCTAAGGTGCAACCACTTGATCCATGCATTTTTTTGACCTGTGACATAGTTCCTTAAATATCCTTCTATCCATTTATTTACAATTTTGTTTGTCCATCGGTCTGTGGATGGTAGCTTGTGCTTGGTGTGAGTTTTTTCCCTACTATTCAGAACAGTTCTTGTCAATACAGGTTGTTACTCATAAACATGATCCTTCCCTTTTTCAACTATCTTGCCTTATTTGCCTTAGTCATTTTATTTAAATTTGGGTTCAGGGGGTGTTTTGTTGTACTTCTTGAACTCGGACGGGGTTTTCATTGGTTTCTCTAACCTCCTACTTTACCACTTGTATTGTTATTTCTTTGGTTAGGCGGTGTTTTATAACCTTTTGCAAGCCCACCGTTTCTTTAAAAAGGGGCTTTATGTATGTGAATAACCCACGTGATGAGTTGTCATCTGTCAGAAGTTACCTGGTAGCTTACCCTATAGGTTATATTAGTGGGCGGCGTTCTTTAAGTTGTTCAGAACCCACATGGTGTTTTATTAAGTTACACGAACTACCCATTGTGCCACCCAAAAGCTTTTCAACAATTAATATAACAACCGTGAGTTGATTCATTAAATTAGTGCATTATACGAGAAAATAAATCAGCATTTTCAGATATGATATGAATAGGAGCAAGCAAAGCCATGCATACAAGAGTATAGAGATACTAAAATGATATTTATTATATATATGTGTATGTACGTTTTTACATTGCATCGACACTACAAAATTGTTTGAATCGACTACAAAAAGTTCATATCGATGACAAAAGACAAAAGGAGACATTTTTGTTCAGACACACAAGGCAAACATCAAGACTCAGATGCCCTCAACCACAATATGGAGGTGTTCAACCAGAGCAAGGGATAGTAGATTATCATGTGATTGCAGGAATTGGGCAAAGAGGCCCATATCATTCCTCACAATTCCCACACGAAGAAGAGTAACCACTTCCTCCAAGGTCTCATTCTAAAGTGCCGACGCTATACAGATGGCGTCAACTATTAGTCCGCTCTGAGGATAGTGACTGAGCCTAGCAATAGCTACATTGACACAATGATGGAATTCAAGCCTCACTAGACATTCTAATGCTCTCACACCCCAATCGTGGCGGCTAGAGCTCCTAATGACTGTGTACACAAAACACTCAAGCATGGTAGTATTGTGTACATGTGCCTAGCTTAAAAATGCTTTACCCAGAATACTACAAAGCACCTCTTCTTCCACCTCACTCTGTACCACGAGGACCTCCTTCAACTGATCCAACACATGCCTGAACAACGGGTTGCATTCAATTGCCTACAGGACAATGAAATCATTTGCAGAATCACCGTCACTCTGAGTACTTACCATGTTGGATGCTTCTGAATGATGAAGAGTGATGACACTAGCTAAATTTATAGAAGGTTTGTTGGACATTGGCACTTTCTCCTAAGAATGAGATGGCAACTCAATTCGAATTAATAGCTGATTTGAACCGGTTTTAAATTACATTTCCAATTGGACAGTATACATGTGTTATTGTATGATGTCTCCTTGAAGCTTCATTAAATTTATGTTTGTGTGAAAGGTTATTCGGTGACTATTGGTGAGATAAAGATCATTTTTTCTTGCTCAATACCCATTCATTTGCCAGACTAATTATTTTGATTGATCCTCAGCAGTTTTCAAGAAAACGGTGGAGAAACAAGAAGACCGCCAATTTATTAATAGCTTTAGCCACCGCTCGATAGGGGTGATTTGCTATATATTTGAAAATGGAGAAAGAGACAAGGGCTCTCCAGATATACACTTGGTGGTGTTTTCGAGAGGGATTTTGAACATTTATTTCATGCTATAATAGTTCATAGTCTTTGAATTGTGAATTTAATAAGATGCTTAATATGCTGATCTTTGTGTTACGCGTGTGATAAGGTTATGTCTTCTTTGTGAGATAAGCTTTATGGTGTCCATTTATTATAGTATGATTGTATTTCCTTCATGAGATAGTCATAGACATTTTCAATCTTTGTGTTGATCGTTTATGGCTATTGTTTACACATTCATGTTAGTCTCATATTTATGAACTAGTGTTTGATTACCTTTCCTGCTTTCTGGTTAAAAGCATACCCATGTTTATTTAGTTTAGTTAGATTTATTGCATATCGTTTGAGGGAGTTGTACCTCCAAAATTCATAGAAAATCCACAAATGCAATTGTGGTCTTTTCAAAGCTATTAGCGGATTTATACTAGTGCTAAACAGGGCTAGGAGTCATTTATTTTAAGCACATTTATCATGAGCCAATTCATTCGCTAACACAAGCTAAGGAATCAACTATCTCTATCACTAGCGATGTTTCTAGGGAAGCCATATAATCTGAAGATTTCTTTGAAGAAGACATTGGCTACTTGAGGAGCCCTATAATCAATGGATATTGCCATGAAATGTGCATATTTAGTAAGGTGATCCACCACCACGTATATGTAATCTTTACCTTGTGCCTTTGGAAGTCCAGTTATGAAATCCATAAGACACTCTCCCATTTTTTATTGGGAATAGGTAGTGGTTGTAGGAGACTTGCTAGATGGGTTTTTTCTGCTTTGTTCCTTTGACAATTTATGCATTCTTAACATGTTTAAGGACATCTTTCTTGAGACCCTTCCAAGAGTACTTTTCCCTTACTTGCTCATAAGTCTTGTAGTACCCTTGGTGACCCACTTGAGGATTGTCATGGTACTCTCTAAGGATCCTTTCCTTCATCTTGGAGCATGGTACCAGGACTTCCCTATTTTTGTATAGGATAAGTTTTTCCACCGCCTTATATTCTCCATTCGATATAGTCCCTTCTAAGATGTCACCAGCTTGTGGATCTTTGGCATATTCAGCAATGATGGAATTTTTCCAATCTGTGAAGATGCTTGTGATAGAGCATAGATGGGGTCTTCATGACAAGATATCTGCTACAAAGTTTTTTTTCCCCTTCATGTATTCAATATCAAAATCATACTCACCCATTTTTGTTGTCTTTCATTCAGATCCTTTTGGTTAAGGAAGAATCTTAGGCTATTATGATCAGTTCTTACAATGAATCTCCCACAGACTAGGTATTGCCTAAATTTAGCTAAGGCATGCATAATTGCTAGCATCTCCTTCTCATAAATGGAGTGGCATTTTTTAGTTTCCTTTAGTTTTCTACTTTCAAAAGTGATAAGATGTTTGTTTTGCATTAATACAGCTCCAATGCCTTTTCCTAAAGCATCACATTCTAACTCAAATGGTAATGAAAAGTTGGGGATTGCTAAGATGGGACAAGAGCTCATTACTTCCTTAAGCTTCTCAAAAGCTTGTTGTGCCTTTTCATTCCAAGTGAATGCACCCTTCTTGGTTAAGTCAGTCAATGGGGTTGTCAACTTTGAGAAACCCTTGACGAATCTTTGATAGTAGCTGCAAAGTCCCAAGAATCCTCTTAGGTGTGTTAAGGTTCTTGGTTTTGGCCAACTCCTTATGGCTTCAATCTTCTCTTCATCAATGCTTACACCTTGAGCACTAATTTTTTGTCCAAGTACAAATTTCCTCCATCTCGAATTCACACTTGGGTAGCTTGGCAAATAAGGATTTTTGTTCAAGTATTTCCAACACTTCATCTATATGTCTTAAGTGTTCTTCCCAAGTTCTTCTATAGATTAGAATATCCTCAAAGAAAACTAAGAGGAATTTCCTTAGTTGTTTTCTAAAGATGTGATTCAAACATGATTGGAAGGTAGTAGGGGCATTGGTTAGTCCAAAAGATAGGACAAGAAATTTGATGTGTCCTTAATGGCATCTAAAAGTTGTCTTGGGGACATCTTCTGCTTTTACTCTTATTTGGTGGTACCCTAAATGTAGATCAATTTTTGAATTATATACTGCCACATGAAGTTCATTGATTAGTTCATCAACTCTAGAGATAGGATATCGGTTTTTGATGGTTTTTTTATTAAGTGCCCTATACTTGATGCACATTCTCATGGTGCCATCTTTCCTTTTAACTAGTACAAAGACCAAAAGTGAGGTTTAGCATAGGATCTGTAGGATAATAGGATAATAGGAGATCACATCTTTGAGGTTTTCTTGGTACATTTCAGGAAGTTGATAATTACGGTTTCTGCAATAAATGCTTGCACATTTCTCACAAGAAGTTGCACTGTATTTTTGTGACCTTACTTTACAGCATTAGGGAGTGGAGCATATAAGCTAGTAGCTTGGCAATTAACATCTTTTTCTCTAGTAGAAAACTACTGACAAGACTTTAGTTTCCAGTTCTTACAACAATAATTTGTAGTGGCTCTCAATCTAGAGTACTATCATTGGGATTATCGCCCTGGATGGGCAAGACGGCCATATATCCTTGTTCAGAGCCCAACCACCCCATCTGCAACTGAAGGGCCTGTATAGGAGACTCTAGAGAAAGCAAAACGAGTGGCCAAATCAAAACATTCTCATTAGTCATCCTCATTTGATGTGGGTGCATACCATAAGAGGTTTTTGATGTAGGTTAACATAATGCACATTCTCAAACAATACATGAAAATAAATTGTTGACCTTAATAAATGTTGTAGTTTGTTTTGCTGAAATAAACCCTGGATAATTTATTTTATCAAAATTTTAAGAGATGCTTTAACTTCGGACAACTAATATTGAAATGGGCCACTATTAATGTTCTCGACCTCTGCAATCATGTATTCTAACATTCTTTTATGGAGAATAATCTTCCCTACAGTGGCCATTACCCCTGATACCACAACCATTAACCTTACAGCTTCCATTGCCCTCGGTGAAACACTCTACCCAGCAGCCCCTCTTACCCACATATCATTCACCACAACTACAATCAGACTGCTTATATCTCAACAAGGCATTCTCCTTTTGGATTCTGTTATGGTTTCCAACCTTTGGGGCCTTATGAGATTCTCATTGCTCTTTCATCTCTTGACAAGTCCCACTGACATGAGCAGGGAAATACCTTTTCCTTCCTGCAGAGTTTGGGTAAGCTTCACACCAAAAATTAAAAAATGTTCCAATAAACTTTGGCCAAAGGAGAGGCGCTCTATGACCATCATCAATTACCTCGTTCTTTTCAATATAGTTTGAAATTTTGATCCAGACTTCGGACTCTGCAAAAGCTTGACAAATTAAAAAAATACATAATTTATAAAATAAACTTAAATAACATGCAAAATATAAATTTAGAGAATAATTATTTTTTATATTAATTTTAGACCAAAAAGTAGTACAATGCACAGGATAATGTCATATATGCTATGATGATTGATTATTGTCATTAAAAAGGTCCATAAAATATTTTACAGATTTCTTCTCCAACTAAACCTCCTCATTGGTTGTCCTTGAATTGGATGGTAAAGACTCCTCATGAATAATATCATCATCCAATGCAGCCCTTCCAATGCTTCTACATGCTTATGCTCGTGCTTATGTTTCCACTAATTACCTTCCCGAAATTAGTGAAATTATCCTCAATAAACAATGCCTCCATATCATTGAGAAATCAATTTGAATGTGGATCAATGCCATCCATCTCAATCATATCATGGGTCTCTTCTTCCTCCACCTTTTAATGCAAAGATGAAGGTTGTATTGAAAAAAACATGATGACATTGAGGCACTTTTGGATTAACTTTTGCTTCTTATTGAAAAATAGTACAGAATACAAAGAATAAAATTCTTGATTACATCATTGCTGGAGATATAAAAAGCTATATGATATATTGATTCCTTTGTGGTGGTTTTGCATTCATATGCATTGACATTATAAAATCCTTTTTCTATTAACTATTATAAACTATTCCAAGAAAGTTTCATATAGGAAAGTAACTCCTAAATACTTAATTTGACATTCATTAATACACTTATTTAACTAACATTACTAAAGTGCTCATTTATTTTTCTAAACTAGACTCTATATACTTTAGATGTAATATAATCTCTAACATTCCCTCTCTTATTACATCAATCTGAACAAAGGATAGAACACTACATAGACTAAACATAGTAGCCTATTTGGAAATCTAATGAAGTGGTTCCATGAAATTTCCTTGTTCATGCAGAACATACCAAACTAGTTGTATCAATGAATGTCTTGACTGTCCAACAATATCTGTGAATCAAGACATACTCCACTATTCACAAGTACGCCACTCTACATGCGAATCAAGACATACTCAACTATCCATAAGTACACCACTCTACATGTAAACCAAGACATATTCAACCATCTACAATGCAACAACAACAACCAATTGTGAATCAAGACATTCTCAACTATTCAAAACAACACTCTTATCAATTGAGATATATTCAACTATTCACAAAGCACTCTTGTGAATTGAGGCATATTCAACTATTCATAGGTACACACCTACAATTCTATGGATTGAGACATATTGAAGTATCCATAGATACAAATCACCAAGTCTATGGATCAATAGATACATAACTATCCACAGATAAAACATGCTTCTTATGGATCATGATATACTTAACTATCCACAAGAACAAACCATAAATCTGTCAAGTCCATCATGCTTCATCAATGAAAAATTAGTGCCTATCATACAATGAACCATCCTTGAGCAAGAAGCTAGCTTGAGAGGGAAAGATTCCTCTTGTGGCCTCTAGCCTTCTCTTTGACCTACTTAGTCCTTTGACAAATATATTCCTCCTCACTATCATATGATGGGGAGAATCTTCATTATGGACTACAAAATCACAACGTTCTATCTTGCTTTTTATGGCAACTAAGGCTTTCTTTGTCTTCAACTTGTCATCAATGAGGTCCTTGACATAATTAATACAGTTCATCAAAATATGCCCTTGATTATAATGGAAGCATTTTAAATTTGCATTTTTCCATGCTGAAATGTTAGACATCTTGACAACTAAATAGTTTATTCAATAATCAATTGATTTTTATAAACTCTATTTTCTTCATCAATCAAAGAAAAAATGACATTTTGCAAACTTAAATTGATTTTTTTTAATGTAAATACAACATTATCAAAACTTACAGACATTACTACCCAATAAAATTTCTTTAGCATCACCATCTTCAATTTAGATTTAATGCTTGTTGAAAAATAGGGTAAACAACACAATGAAAATAATGAATAATATGGAGTTTAGAACTTATTAAGATGTGATTAAGCCAATAAAATTTATTAATGAAACAATGGAGAAGTAATATAACAAATCAGCAAACTCATAAAATGTAAACCACAACACTAGATATATGTGAAGATTTTTTTTCAAGAAAAGACTCCACCAAAGAGGTACTGAGTTTGGATTAATCTTAAGAACAAAATTACACCAACACAATCCACTATCTTCTTCAATTTGTCAATATTCTATTAGCCTAATAGTACTCAACCTGCTTAACAATCTCTTTTTTCTCTTACTTAACAACATCTAATGCATATTTAGATATTAATAGACACGTGAAAAAGATAGTTTTACAATACCATGGACACCAAAATCACGGGTCAGAAAAAAATATGAAGAATACCTTAAAATGATAAAAAAACACCCAAATATTTTTTTGGGGGGGATCTCTGCCCTTGGACCCTCAATTAGTGGGGACGATCAGAGGCAGGGGCTACTGCTTTCCAATTAACAAAACCAATAATTGGTCTTCCAAATTGCAAGATGAGTATCAAACTAAATCCTAAAAATACCACTACTACTCCCCAATGAACACAACCAATAATTGGTCTTCCAAATTGCATCAAACTAAATCCTAACAATACCAGTAAGTTGATTTAGGAGAGATTGACACATGCTAATGTGCTAAACAAGACATTCCCTTGGCCAAAGAGTTTCTATTTGATTGACATCTTGACACTACAAGCTTGAAAGCTTAATAATGTATTGTGAATCTCCTTAGGTTTTTTTAAGATTTCCTGATGAAAACTGAAGTGTTTACTGTCAATTTGAAAAACATCAGACGACAAAAGTCTCAAGGAAAATTTAATTGGGTCGTGAATCTGAAAGATGAATCAACAGATTTGAGTTACATTTAAAAGTGCGTTACACAAGTGGAATTGATTTTGATTTTGAGCTGGTGTCGAGACATTCATTTATATATAGTAAAAAAAGGAGAAACTGAAGTAAAGTACTTACCCTCCAGTCATATCCATGAACCATCCTGAGCAACAATAGATCTGTTCAAGGGCATGCTTCCACCCATCAATCTCTTCTCTTGAATATCCATCTGGATGGCTATAATGTTTTTGAAATGATTTCTTGTAAGGGCTGGAGCCTCCTAGAGGATATCTAATGTGGGTTGGTTCCATCTCATAAAAGAGAGGAATGATCAACCTAGGGGAGGCCAACATTAAGGCGGCCTCCCATAGACACCATGTCGAGCTTGCATATCCTTTGAAAAATATAGGAATGCATATTGCACTGCACTTAATTTCTCTTTCCAGCTTAAATCACTGATTTCCCCCTTTTTTAACTTGTGGGTGTCTAGAAACACATTCAATCCCACTGCAGAGAGAGCTTGGAAGAGATGATCAACCAGATTCTTTCTCACATCTTTTCCCCTAAAACTCAGAAACACGTGAAATCTCTTATCATTTATGGAAACTTTTGTGGCGGTAGGTATGTAAGGCTTCAATCCCTCCATCTTAGAGTCTCAACGAATAGAGGTAGGAGAAAGTAATGTTCCAGAGGGAGGACTCCTAATGATAGAGGCGCAGAACATTTAGTCCTCATCTTTATAAATTAATCATATTCAGCGTTATCATCTTTATAAATTAATTATATTCAAAAATTGACTGGAGTTGTTCACTAGTACTAATTTACATTGAAAAATAGATATAATCAACCAAGATGAGATTATAGTCATGAATTTGTAGAAACCCTATAAATTACATTTGAAAATGTCTTTAGAGAAACTCTGTAACTTACATTTGAATGTAAGAGAGGGGTTCAGGATATGAATGACTGCTGATCTTTTAAAGAAACAAATTTAGTTGTTGCTGGTTTTTTGGCTGGTTTTTTGTTTTGTGGTCTTTGCTGGCCTTTTTGATGGCTATGGTCGTTTACTGTTGTTTTTTAACAATCTTAATGTATTTTTATTTATTTTTTTACTTTCTCTTTATTTTGTAAACTTTGTGGTTTTGGGTCCCTGTAAAACCCGGTTTTTCCTCTTTCAAAAACTTACATTTGAAATGTCTTTTTTAGAATGGCAGTCAACATGGCTGCCCTGGAAATGGTTGTCAACATGGCTTCCTTCCATGAGTCGTGAACATGTTTGATTATTACCTATTTTCTATGCATTTGGCAACGGATATACAGCCCCTAGATGCACCTATACATGCCCCCTGATACTCTTTATATCACTGAAGTTCATTAACTATGTTTATAACACAGCAATTCATTGACTAAGCATTATATTTAAATGTTGTTTATAAGCAATTTTTTATGGCATTTAAAGTTGTAGATAGGAATGTGAAGACTTTAATAAATAATAATAATAAAAAATTGAATGTGTTGAAAATTGTATTTTTTTTTAATAAGAGTGTAGTTAAACATTTCAAACTTTTTTTTAATTTAAAATATAAAATTTAACATATTTATTTTCTATAATTATTTTTATTCATTTAAAATATGAAATATAAAATATATAATTTAATTCAAAATATATAATTTAGTAAAAATATTAAAAATTCGGGTTGGGGCCCTAGCTCGGTTGGTTAAATCTTTCCTATTGTAGGAGGTTGGTCATGAGGTCTAGTCTCCCCCACCCTCGTGGTACCGGAGGGCATGTCACATCAGTGTCACCGGTCACGTTAAAAATTTTACTAGACGCACTGTAGTTTATAGGGGGTCATGCTACCTGATTCCTGCAGTCTAATAAATAAATAAATAAATAATATTGAAAATTCAATTTAAGTTGAAATGTGTAGTTAAATATAAACTAGCATTTGTATATTGGTGTGCAATGGGTACGTTGAAAGTGTGGAATATGAATTAGGACAAAATTTGGTCTATTTTTTGTATACATTTACACAGAATGTGAGGTCAATTAACAAGACATTTAACAAATGATGTTTTTTTGTGCAACAAAGGTCTCAATGGAGAAGTGATAGCTTCAAATCAAGTATGCATCCACTTATAGGGATCCAAACATGATTGAAACAAAACCTCTAAATTAGGAAGATAAACAAGTTTCATTACCAAAAGAATCATGTTATGTTTGTGTGAGATGGGGATTACCAATGTTGGTTGAATTATGCTTGATCCATAAAGAATCAAAACATAATGGAGTCACCAATACCTGAATCTCAACAAGATCATTCAAATGGAATTGAAACTAAACATTTTATCAAAACCTAGCATACTGAATTATGAAAGCTTTCAAAAAATCTACTCTAATCCATCTAAAACTTATCATGTTGTAGAATTGGTGTTGTGTTGATGTGGAACGACAACCCTTTCCCAATCTCGTGATCAGTGAGCTTGTTTCAATTGATTTTATGAAAGAGAATTGATGAAACCATTGTGATTGATGCATAAAAACCTAGTTTATGTTAAAAATGTACATGATGCAAGCTAAGTTACCATGATTTTATGCTAAAAATGATTTAATTATGTTATTGCTAAGATAATCTAAGCTAAAATTATGCTAAAAAATGGAAACCCTAATTCATATGTAAACTAAGATGGATGCATGGAAGCCATTAATGGATGCTCTAAGCTATTATGCAACTAAAATTAACTAAGATATGCTAACAAGTGAGTAAATTGAGATTATGGATGCAAGTGAATTCAACAACATAAGTTTGCACTTGAAAGATGGATCCATTTGTCTCCAAAAAGTGATTTATTTTTAGGAGAGAAAATTATGAGAAATGAATGGTTGAGATCAAAAAGCTTAATCAATGATTCAAGATGAAGGAGATGAGAGACATGGATCATGGCTTCTCATCAATGGATGAGAATGCATGATGAGATTTAATCAAGGGCTCAAACTTGCCTAAAACAAACACACTTTTGACCTGCTCACACAGGTCAAAGGTAACTTGCTCAAGAGGTTAAAGGTTTAGCTTGTTCAAGAAGCCAAGTGAGTTGATTGGAGGAGAGAGAGCATTCCTTTTGACGAGGAAAAAGGGGTAATTTACAAATTAAAACAAAGTTTTAATCATGCAAAAAAGGAACAAGGAATATTCTATGGGAATATTCCCTTTGCTTAGAGGAAAATTAGTTTAATTGCTAATTAAACAAGATTTAATTTATGCAATTAGGGGATTTGGAGGAATAAAGTGATATTTATTAAATTAAATGATTTAATAAATGGGAGAGAGATGAAATGATATTTAATTAAATAACTTATGGTTATTTAATTAAATAAGATGGCTTAGGGAATTAAATTAAATATTTTGATCTATTTAATTCAATGAGATCAAGTGTTAGTGCAAAAAGAAAGTGAATTAACCCGATTAAATTAATTAGGTCAAAAAATGATGCAATTAATAATTAGCTAGGCTAATTAAATCAATTAAATGAAAAGAGGATGGGTTAAAGAGGAAATGGTGTTAGTAAATCTGTTTCAAATGTATAATATTGATTAAGACATTTTTCAGTGTCTACATTTTTCCCTTCTTTGAAGCAAGGTACCTGCAGCTTCGGTTCAAAGAATAACACTTTTTGGATTAAAACTGATGCTTAAATCCAAAAAAAATAAAAAAATTAGATGCCCCAATGGAAGGATAAAGCTAACTCCCTACCCCCTTGAAAAATTAGGCAAAAATTTCAAATTTTGGGTTGATTTCTTTATAAAGGTTCAAAATTTTGCCCCAAGGGTCCAAAAAGGCTTTGGGATGCAAGAATAATGCCAAAAACGTAAAAAAAAAAGATGCAAAATTAGGTCCAGATCGACAAAATTGGTGAAAATAATAATAAACCCTATCTTCAAGGTGAAATTAGAGAAAAGACACTAATTTTCTAGCTTAAATAAGCCAAGAAGGGTCACTTTCAATTCATTTGTGCATTCACACTATAGAGATTCTTGCAATTTTGAGCTCTGAATCTCTTACGAAATGGCACGAGAGCTTCCCAGGCACATCTTCGACCAAGTTCGAGAGTTCTAGTGGATTTTAGGCGCAAGACCACCAGTATGTGATTTGAAACCTGATTTGAAATTTAAATTTTTGATACATTTATTATGCTTTGAAGTTTAGATTTTGAGCTAGAAATTTCAAATAATGTCAAATTTTGATGATTTCTTGACGTTGTGTGCTTCATGGATGTCAGAGGTCTTCCCACCATTGATGTCGAGGGAGCGTAGGCCCACCATATTGGAGAGGTTAGGTGATCTATTAGAGTTACACCAAGAGCACCTAGGAGAGATTGGTTTGTGGTACGTTGCATATGTACCCGTGATTAGGACACATCTAGCGATAATAATAGCTCTGTGTGAGACATGACATAGCGAGATCTTATCCTTCCACCTTCTAATAGGTGAGGCGACAATTACCTTGGAGGACGTGTGGAAAATTTTTCATTTTCCCATTCACGGTGATCGCATGATTTATGATACTGATGCCGGATTTGACGCATGCCTTAAGGTCATGGAGATGGACCAGATTGCATTGGTTACCTCACAGATTAATTTGGAGACATACATAGGTCATATTTTGACCTTTAGATTGATCATTGTAGCCATTATTTCGAGTTTGGTGGCTCCAGACAGATGCAACAGAGGATTTAGCCCAGGATGGGGCTTGGCGTGGCACCAGATGCTATACAGGAGGACACTTTTTGTGTGGGGGTCTGTGATGCTAGCCTCCTTGTATCATGATTTACATGACTTTGTCTATTGTGATGGGAGAACCATCGGTGCAGAGGTGACTCTGCTACACATTTGGGCATGGGAGCACATTGCCGTGCTTCAGTTGATTGTTCAAACTTTAGATGTAGAGTCAGATGACCTCATCATTTGGAGATATAGAGGTGTCATTACTCTTAGGAACACTAGACAGAGTGGGCTCCCATATTGGAGACATGTTATAGATCACATGATAGTTTTTTGTTGCACCCATGGCTTCAGATGCCGCCATGGTTTGATGAAATTAAGCATTTATATTTTTCCAGACAAACCTGTTACATGTGGGGTCGAGAGCACATGATGATTGAGAGGTACCTTCCTAACAGGTTGGCTTGTTAGTTTGGAGATGTGCAAGACAAACTTGATGATGCATACAAGGCCATTTTTTCAGATTGGCCAATCAGGTTCCCACATGGGGACTGACCATTCTAGCTCCAAAGGTCATAAAGATATTTCGACAATTGGTGGCCCAACCTTGGGCATATGACCAGGGATAGCTTGTAGATCAAACTATTCTAGCATATGATGCATGGTTTGTCTCACCCAAATGATTAACAAATCTGACAGGGGCTCCTCCTAGAGGGAGACCCAGAGGCAAAGCAGTAGGGAGAGGCAGAGGACAGGAAGGCCATGATGGATAGGTTTTGGGGGCTCTGTGAGTTGTACAACAACAACCTCCTCTACGACCTCCAATTATACAACAGCAAGAAGGACCACCACCACCACCAGATGTAAGGGATGCATAGATACAAAAGTTGTAGCAACGGGTGCAAGTTTTGACTAGTGAGCAGGATTAGGCTCGCCAACAAATTTTTGTTATTACTGATGAGTGAGACTAGACTCGATAGCAAGTGGTTGCAATTACAACATAGAGAGATCAGGAACTGCAGAGAGTTTAGGCTATGATAGGTGAGAGAGACTAGGAGGTGGCTTGATGTCAGGAGATTGAGAGCATTATGGCATCTACTCATGGTTAGACAGTTTCAACAAGGCTATATCGAGAGGCAGTTACAGAGGTTGTGTATTATAGGAAACATTATCACCGTGATGTACCACAGGCTTTGAGATAGGCACATTTTTCACAGTGTAGTGATGCACATCCCTAAGTAGAGGATCAACCTAAGAGGCAAGCTAGAGAGGGTAGCAGCCATTAGGGCTAGCTTTTTGAAGTATAGACACTTTTTTTATTTTGCCTCATTATTTATCACATATATAAATTCATGGGCTCCTTTTTGATAGCCTCATGGATATTGTACTTTTGATTGATGTTCATACACTAATCCAGATTTTGTGCCATAACACTTATTTTTTGATATATATAAATGATACAAATACAAATGATTCATGCTTATGATGTGTTCATTTTATTTAATGATATAGATGCTTATATTTGATGATGTATGGATGCACTTTATTTATGCCTATGTGATATGCAATGATTATGATATGGATGGATGCAATGTTATGTTCTTTTTCATTATCTTTTCACGATATGACATGGATGGATGATTATGATATGCAGATGCTATGGATGCAGGTTTTTTTGTATATTTTCTATGCATGTTATAATGACAATGTATGCATGTGGATGTAAATGATGATGCAATGCATATGTATGATATGTAATGATTTAAGATGCTTAGAATAACAAATCTATATTATTCATCACAACTCAAATGATTATGCAAAATGTATGATGTGATATGCAATGGTTATGTTGATGGATGTTTCATGATTATGCTATGATTATGAGATGTGTGTATGTTGATGGTTTGTGGATGCAAGGTGGATGCATTGATGATGTTTTTGTTGACTGTCATGATACCAGGTTAGCACAGAAAGAAGATAGAAGAATAAAGAATGAATAACCATTGATGATAATTGCTTCAAAAGATCCAACAAGTCCTTGATCCATCGAGACTTTATTAGAGAGGTGTACAACACAATGCAAAATGTAGGATGAAATGTAGGATGATGAGATGCTCACACTTTAGGATTGGAATTTTCTGTCGTTCCTTATTATTTGACATAACACATAGATATGATGCATCAAGGTATGGATAACTAGGACAACATTGTATCTAGTGTAATGGACTTTGACTCGACAAGTAGATAGGATAGTTTTTGTTCACATCTTGACATACAGAAATGCCATTGGAATACAAGTTAGAATCTTAGAATACATTCGACCAAATCATATGCAATAGTCAACAACATACCCTAAACAATCTTCCTACACACAACTAAGCAAGTATACGTCAATATTATTTTACAAGAGTATCCACAAACACAATAAATGAAAGATAATGATCGATGCCCCATTCTTTTCTCTCTAAATTGTTTTTAGATAGACATTATCGAGAGGTCCTTGAAATGGGTCATTAAGATAAATCATAAGAAAAGATCAAAGACAAACAGTCAGTGTTATCTATAGCTCTTGCCTAGTTTAAGTTTAGCTAAAGTGATGTCTAATATTGATGTCCATCACAGGAAAGATACATCTTAGGACATGTTGATTAGATGGCTATTTTATGTTAGAATGATGATGCTAAGATCAGTCACTTACAAATTTCACTGACACATTTACCTATGATTTAGACTTTAGATTTTGATGTTTAGGTTCCCACTTTATGACTTGCTATAATTATTTTCTACTTGTTTCACCAATGGTTGAGGGTGACAATCAATTATTATGGGTGAAGGTTTATTATGAGTGAAAGCGAGATGGGATGGATGGGTTTTGTATTTTTTGGAATATTTCTATGTTTTTGGTATTTTGAAATGTTTTGAGACTGTTTTTGGTATTTTTGAAAGTTTATGTGAATGTTTTTGTTTTTTGAATTTTTTGAGGTTGTTTAAAGTTTTCTGAATGTTTTGAGGCTTTTTAGGTCTTTTGAGTATTTCAAATGTTTTTTTGTTTTCAAGAATATTTGGATGCTTTTGGGATTTCTAAGTTTTCAAATGTTTTGAGATTTTTTGAATATTTGGATGTTTTGGGATTTTTTGAATATTTGGATGTTTTGGAATTTTCTGAATATTTGGATGTTTTGGGGATTTTTGTGAGAGTTTCCAAGTTTTGACCAAGAACCTAACCTAAGAGACCTATCCTAGGGGCCACAGGGACTAATCAAAGATTAGCCTTACCTAGGTTATGCATGCAGAGACCATGTAGTTCAATTGACTCGACCGATTTACAAGATGAAGCTATGAACAGATGAGAGACACCAGTTTATTATGATGGACTTCTAAAGGATTGACCTAGGGTGTCTCGGGGACACATCAATGATGGCCTTGCCTACGTTCAAGCTCAGAGATGACATAGTTCGACAAGAGGACATTGTTTTTTTGGATTTTTTCGATGTTCAACTTTTTTAGGGTTTTTGATGTTTTTTGAATGTTTTGGATTTTTCCTTTACAATTTTTTGAATGTTTTTGGATTTTCTAGATAAGATTTTGTGAATGTTTTTGGTGTTTTCTAATAAGATGTTATGAATGTTTTTGGTGTTTTTTGATAAGATAACATTCCATGACCTCAAGATATACAAGAACCTTGATTGTGATGCATAACAAAATGCCCCCAATGTGACATGTTAGCCTACTTCGATAAAGGCAAGACAGACTGACCTTGGGAATATGCCAAGTAGTGCTAAAGGGTTCATGATACCTCATAGTGACAAGCCATGATAAGGACGGGGATGAGGGATGAATGGTGATGTAAATAATGATAGGGCCAAAAGATCCAAAGAATATAAGGAGATTTTTTGTTTTTGCAAGGCACGTGTTTTCTAGGTTTTCACCAAGGTACTTGCCCAAAGCGGCACCGACGTGGTTTTCAATAGCAGTCAATTATTTTTCTTTTTACTTTTTTCAATCCTTTTTCCCATCTTTTTGGATTTTGATCTTTTTTTTTGTATTTTCTGATTTACACCCTTCAAGATTAGGCATAAAATTTTTTGAGATGCAAGTTGTTAGTTGGCTCCTGGAAGGGTTCACCTTCAGGGGTTGACAGTTGGTATCCTCCTGATCTGTAGCTTGTTGTGATGACAATGAGACCCAACCAGTTAGGCTCAAACTTTCTTTTTTGTATTGATTTGGAAGGTTCTTTTGATTTTGCTTTAAGAAAATATCACCTACCTGGAATGACCGACATTTGATTCTCTTGTTATAGTTCCATTTCAGTTATTTTTGATATACTTGCAAGTGATTAAGGGCGTCAAGACAATGTTCATCTAGGAATTCTAGCTCATTCAATTGAGACACTATGGATTCTTCCTCAATTATTAGATTCTACAGTGACACTCGCAATGACAGGAGCTCAACCTCGACAAGCAAGATGGCTTTTGATCCATAGGCTAGGGAGAAAGGGGTTGCACCTGTAAGCGTGCAAATACTAGTTATTTAAGCCCAAAGAGTGGGATTTAGCTATAGACGTCAGTCACGACTAGCCTCATTGATTGTTTTCTTTAGGATTTTCATGATAGTTTTGTTTGTTGCTTCTGCTTGTCCATTGCCTTGGGGATAGTATGGGGTAGAGAATCGATGTTGGATATTGAATTTTTTGGCACAACTCCTTTACATCCTAATTCTTGAATGGTGTTCCATTGTTTGAGATGAGGGTTTGTGGAACTCCATAATGAAAAATTAGGTAATTCAAAATAAACTTGGCTATATACTTCCCTGTTATGTAGGTCATAAGAATGGCTTCAACTCACTTAGTACAGTACTTAGTGGTGGTTATGATAAACTTATGGTCGTTGGATGAGGTTGGAGTAATTTTTCCTATGAGTTCAAGTCCCCATTTTGAAAAAGGCCATGGTGTGATCATTGGTTGCAATTCTTAAGTTGGAGCATGAATCAGATCTCCATGTTGTTGACACTGGATGCATTTTTGCACATACTAATGAGCTTATTTTTCCATGGTTGGCCAATAGTACCCCATCCTCAATAGTTTCTTAGCTAATGTCATACCACTAGAATGGGACCCACATATGCCATCGTGTACTTTTGTTAAAGCAGTTAAGGCTTCCTCTTGGTTAAGACATCTATTAATGACTCTTTGATGCTTCGATAGTAAAGGGTATCACCTAGTATCACAAATCATGATGCCTTTTTAACAAAGGTCTTTTTAAGGTTCGAGGTGATATCCGATGTAAGAATTCCTTTGTTAAGGTAAGTAAAGATGTCATGGTACCACTGGGATCCAGGACCATTAATGACATATGCTAATTTAGATTTAGGGATTTTGAAAGTTGGTATGAGAAGTTGTTCTACCAAGAATTCACATTGGAGAATGTTGTTTGGCATGTCTAGTAGTGATCTAATTGTAGTCATGGCATTTGTTGCTCTATTGTTCATGCCAGGAATCTACTTAAAATTTATTTCTATAAAAATATCTTTGAGATTCTCCACCATCTTCTTGTAAGGGGTGAGCTTTTCATCCTTAGTTTCATAATCGTCATTGACTTGGTTGATAACTAGTTGTGAGTCTCCATAGACTTTCATCTCTTGAATTTTCCACTAAACACTTATCCTTAATCCTGTGATTAGAGCTTCATACTCAATAATGTTGTTAGTACAAGGAAATGATAGCCTATATGACTTTGGGATGCAATCACCTTGAGGAGTGATGAAGAGAATGTCTGCTCTTGATCCATGTTGAGTGAATGATCCATCAAAGTACATCTTCCACTGAGCTGTGAGATTGATAAGGAACATTGATTTGTCAGCGAAATCAAATATTGAAGGGTTCTCAGCATAGATGGGTGCTTTTGCTAGTTGATCTTTAATTACTTTTCCTTTGATTTCCTTGTGCTCCACATACTCTATGTCAAATTATGTCAAGATCATTACCCATTTATCCATTCATCCTATGAAGGTTGCTTTGGATAGTATGTATTTCAATGGATCAATCTTTTTTAATGAGCTTGATTTGATGTGACAACATGTAGTGTCTAGATTTCTATGAAGCAAAAACAACTGCTAGGTGTGAACCCTCAATCTTCTTTTTAATCAAACAAAGACCACAACTAATTGTTAGTCAGTTCAAAACCAACAAACCTCAGATTCCCTATAAAATTCATTTGAACACAAGAATAATAGAAACAAAGCATGAAAGCAAACTAAACCAATGAAACATTATTCAAATGACCAAACCAGCATCTTATAGGGGGGGATTGGTGCAATTTTGATGTTGAAAATAACTCTTTCCCAACCCCTTTAGATAAGCTGAATGATAAAACTGCTTTGAAGATGATATGAGGTGGGAAAAATTAGTTCTTAGTTTAAGAGAGTAACGTTGCATGAGTGGGTAGATGATTTGATGAAGAATCAGCCCTCTACTTATAGATTCTCGAGTTGAAAGAATGCTCATAAGAGAGCAATGTGGGACAAAGATTGGACCAATGAGATGAGGCCACTTGTCACATTATGATACGTTGAGGAATGTGCAAGTTTTGGCCAATGTGCCAAAGAGGGGGAGATTCAAATTTGAAATTGAGAGTTAATGTTGAGTGGGGGACATGAAAGAGAGAAGTTATTGCCATGTTGGAAGGGACAGGTCAACTTGTCTTCATATTCAAACTTGAGAGAATATTCCATTTTTATGCCAAGTTGAAAGAAAATGATGAATTTATAAATGAATTAAAATGATTTATTGGTACAAGTGGGAAAAGCTAGAGGATGCGATGGGTGGTTAGATTAGTTTAATCAGGATTAGATTAGCTTAGATGATGTTTAGGTGATTTTGACTTATTTCACCTGAATACTTTGATTTATTTAAATCAAAAGGGATGGAAGGTGATTTTAGATTTGATTAAAAGGATGATGATAAAGTTAATTTTAAATTAATAACCTTAGGAGAATGAGTTTAATTTACCTGATGAATGGATGAATGTGAACTTATTTAATGATTGAATGAATATGAATTAATTAAGTGCACGATGCTAATTTTGCATGTCTATATTTTGCCCCTCTTTGAAGCAATTTACTTGTGTTAATTCAAAGAATAAACTTGCCGTGAACAAAATTCAAAAAAAATCTGATTTTTTCGAATGCCCCAGCGGAAAGTACACTAGTACATTGCCCCCCCAAGAGATCAAGCGAAAAGTTTCTATTTGAGGGTTGATCTCATGATAAAGAGGTTTAAAATGGATGGTTATGGATGATGATGCAAATGAGATGATTTTAAGATGCTTAGAATAACATATCTATATTATGATGATGATGCAAATGCAATGCATGTGAAATGATTGATGTTTCCTATTATGTATGATATGAATGATATGTGGTATGCTGATGGTTTGTGGATGCAGGATGGATGCATGATGGATGCATTGGTGATGTTATGTTAGTGTGGAGAGAATAAAGAAGAAATGAGATGATGAAAAGAGGATCCAACAAGTCCATGATCTGATGAGACTTTATTAGAGATGATGATGATGATAGATGATGTTTTGCTTATCAAGGATTGGGAGTTTAAAAGGGCTACTTACCTTATGTTTGATTACACATGTAGATACGATGCATCAAGGTATAAATAACTAGGATGGCATTGTACCTAGTGCGATGGAATTTGAATCAACAAATAGATAGGAGTATTCTTGTTCACATTTGACATACAGAAACCTCGTGAGAACGTACCTAACAAAGCAAGTATTCACCAAGTTTTTTTGCAAGAACGTCTAACAAGCACAACAGAAAAAAGATAATGATCATTGCCCCATTCCTTTCTCTCTAAATCATTTTCAGTAGACATCATCGAGAGGTCATTGGAATGATTGCAATAAGATAAATAAATAAAAAAAGATCAAGTACACAAACAAGTCAATGTTCTTCATATCTCTAGCCAAAGGGATTTGTTTTGATAGGATAAGAATCCAAGGTGATATCCAAAATGATGCCCATTGTCAGAACGATATATCATAGGACATGCATTGTATAGGATGATAATGGTTTGATAAGTTGTTTGATAGGATTTTGATATAAAGTTGATTGAAATGTTTGAAAATGATCGAGATTTTGATTTTGCGTTTAACGGTTTGTTGCTTTGATTTATATTTTACGATTGAAGTTTTCTTTTGCCGATTGTTGTGATTGTTTCTGTTTGTTTTGCAAAAGGATGAAGGTGATGATCAGTTTATTATGGATGATTGATTATTTCGAGTGAAAGCGAGATGAGACAGATGGATTTTTTCAAATATTTGGATGTTTTTGATGTTTTTCGAATGTTTTGAGGTTGTTTTTGGTATTTTCAAGATTTTACAAATATTTTGATATTTTATTTATTGAATGTTTTTTGGATTTTGTGTTTCTTGAATGTTTTTGGATTTTGATGTCTCAGGGGCATATCAAAGATTAGCCTTGCCTACATTTAAGCTCAGAGATGACATAGTTCAGATTCCCATGTCTTGATGTTTTTGGATTTTTCACACGATTTTGACGACTTGGATATGGATGTGTGTGATGATATCAGTGATCTATTTTGGGATTTTGTTGAAAACCAAGCTAAGGTTTATTGATTGGATCAATGGATTGATGATGATAACATTGTTGAGGATACACAACAATGCAAGGATAGTGTTAAGCAACATGAAGATTCAGGATGGATATCCCAAGATGATGCGAGATTGATGATGATAACATTGTCGAGGATACACAACAATGCAAAGATTTGAATGATCAAGATTGATGATGATAACATTGTTGAGGATGCACAACAATGCAAGGATAGTGTTAAGCAACACAAGGATTGGGATGGATATCCCAAGGTGATGATAGATTGATGATGATAACATTGTTGAGGATACACAACAATGCAAGGATTGATTGATCAGGATTTTGAAGCTTGATTTGGAACAAAATTTCTTTGAATGATTTGATGTGACGTTTGATGTGCAAATTAGATGCGACTGATAGTGATTGTTTTGATGTTCGATAAAAGATGATGATTGATAAGGAACATCTTCTCGTCAAAATATGTCATGGGCTAGCGCTTTGGATTCTGGATCACAAATGCTTTGACCAATTTGATTTTACATTTTCCAATGTCTGGATCACCATATAAGGAAAAGGATATAGATCAAGATTTATTCTTGAAGCAAGATGTAAATATCTGCCCCTAATGTCTAGCAATGTATGGAATGTTATGGATAGATGCTTGGATAGGTGTATGGATGGATGGATATGGATTATCTTGCGATAAGATAAGGTGCATAGATAAAGAATGCTCATTTGGTTAATTCTTCATGTCTTAGATAACGTTGGATAGCATAGGATCAATGAAAATGACCCATGCCAAGATGTTTACCATAAGCAAGTGTAAAGTGTTCCCCAAAATTTCATCAAGATCAAGATAACTTGGATGATGGATGTAGATAGATGAAAATGGATTGGATAAATGGTTCATGGATGCATGGATTTATTATGGATAAGATGGATGGAATGTTGGATTTATTATGGATGGGATAAGATGCTTTCACCTAAAGTGGTGCACGTAGATGCTCAATTCTACACATGATGCCTGTTTGCCAGGTTTTCATCATGGTCTTTCCCATAGCACCGCCCATGTGGTTTTAACTAGAGGACGATTTTTCTCTTTACTGTTTTCAATCCTTTTTTTAATTTTAATTTTAATTTTTATATTTTTTATATTTTTTATATTTTTTTGAAAGATTTTAGGCTCATGCTATATCACAAGGTGTTGCTGATGTAGATGCCCCTATCATGATGTGCCATCGATATCCTGCCTGAAGAAGTTGTTTTGCTAAGATACGTGCACTTGAATGCAACTTTTGAGATTCTTGATCTGTTTCATCGACACCAGAGTTAACTTTATCTTTGTGCACACATTGTGATAGAGTGCCTTCTAAATCCTTATGATGAAGAGTCATTGCCAATACATGGTCAATGTAAGAATTGGATATCATGCTTGGAGGCATGGATGGAGTGTGTTTAGGGATAAAATATGGATTGGTTGATAGTTTGGAACCTTTGACTCTCCAAACTTGGGAAGATGAGGAATGATGGGTGGATACGAAAGTGTGTGTGGAATTAGGACCAACTGCTTGATACACTTTGTACATTGCTTGAAAATCCTGATTTTTCTTTTATGGACATCCTTGATGGATACTTTTCTCTTTATTATTTTGCCCCACAGTTTCTTTGACTGATGGAGTTTGATAGGGATGATCTTTCTTTGTATTCTTTGGTATCCATTTATACTTGATTTGTCCATTATGCTTTCCAGCTTCTTTTTCTTTGATAACATTCTTCATACTTTGATTCAATTCTTTCCTTTGATGTTGGTCCCAATTCATGGATGAGGTGATGGGTGGATGAAGATTCGTGACGTGGCTAGTTGTAGTATTGACACTAGTTTCATCATAAGGACTCTTCGTGTTCCCTATGTTGACGTTTCCTTGAGATGAAGTTGAACTCAGTATTGTGGAAGTAGTACCTTCATGCTTTGATTCTACCTATTTTAAGAGCTCTTGTTCAATAAGCATGTTCTAAAAAATGACCACTACAGATGATGTTATTTTGATTTGCTGCTCTGCTAACTCTGAAACATCTTGTTCTATCTGACATGCTTCCTTGAGTGGATAATGTTGGATATCTTCATATACATGATGTATGCAGTATGTATTTTGGATATATCTAATCTTGATATTGACAACTTTGTTTGACTATAGGAATCAAGAACCTGCTCTTTTTGTGTAATACTATCAAGAGTAAAGGAATCCTGTTCTGAATGAACATCATCTATGTGCCCATCCACAAAAAGAATCTCATGGGTAGATGGAGGAGTATGTGCTACATGGATTTGATCATCTTGCATAGATAGGAGAGTGTCCATTAGATTGTTGTAGTATCTTGAAGATATAAATTCTTGATTTTGAATGATTTCGGAGTTGCTTTCAACATGCTTTGGATCAAGTTCTTGACATGGGTCAGTTTCAAAGGATGGATTTCTTACAAAGGGTTCTTGGATGTCGTCATTAGGCATGGGAATTGGCTCAATATCCTCTTCATTTTTTAGTGGAATTGGATCAAATGTTAAGTTAAAGATTCCCTCAATATCTGCAACCATGAGGTCGAAGGATGTCAATATGTCTTGGAAAGGACCATTGCTAGACTTTGGTGAAATATGTTGACCATGCTTTGGAATGAATTCTTTAGATATATCCTCTAACTCATTAGGTGATGTAGAGACATTTTCAACATGATGATTGGTCGATGCCTCATTGGATGAGGCGAAAACATCTTTATGGATGGATAGATCTTGATCATTGTTTTCAATAATTGTGGTGGAGGTATTTCCAATGTCTTCAACCATAGGGTCAAGTGATGTTGGCAATTCTTTGATTGGATCATTGTTGGTTGGTGGACTTCGATCATGATTGAAAAGTGACTCTTGACATATGTTGATTTTATCATTGGATGAAGTATAAATAGGTTCAAGGTGCTTAGTGATGGATTGACCTTGATCCTTGTTCCCAATAGTTGTGGTGGAGAGATTTCCAATGTTTTGATCAATCAAGTCTTGGATGAGTTTTTTGAGCCAAACACAATCTAATGCTTTGTGTCCCTTTATTCTATGATAATCACAAAGGTGCTTCTCGTTATACCCTGGCGGTTTTATGTCTGGTTCTTGATAGTTCACATAAATGGGGATTTTGATGAGATTTTCTTGTACCAATTGTTGCAGGACTAATTTGATTGGTCTCCCAAGTGGTGTGTATTTTAGTTTGTTTCTTTGTGAGATTTGCACTTTAAATTGACCTTGTGGTGATTGTTTTTGGAGATGTGATGATTGATCTTTGAGATGGGGTTGATCTTGATGTCCAACTCTTTGACATTGGAAATATTGTTCTTGACGTTGTTGTGGACACAACTCACTGCTTTGATGACATGGTTCAACCAAAGGAAGAGTGTACTGATTTTGGAGTGAAGATATCTCTTGGCTCAATAATTCAATTAGTTTGGCATGCGGAGCAAGTTGTTCTAGCAAAATTTGATCTTGATTTTGAATTTGACTCCCTTGATTTGGCTTTTGTTCAAGTAGACTTGGCATGTACACTTGTGGTGTTTGCATGGGATCATGGAAAAATTGATTTTGGACAATGTTCTGACTTGGGATGATGTTCAAATTTGGCATTATGGGTTGAAATTGAACTTTGTTGATGTTGGGAATCATATTGCCTTGATTTAGGTAACTTTGATTTTGCATGGTGTTACCTTGACTTGGATTGATACACAGAGTCGTTAACATCTTGTTTGGACTTTGAACAACATTTGTATGATTCACAAACATATCTATCCTAAATTTTTCTGGATTCATGTTTGGTAAAGTTGTACTTGGTACATTCACATTTGGCATGTTGGGATTTGATGAGATGACATTGTTTGTTTGAAGGCTCATGCATTGATTGTTTGATTGATAGATTTTTAGTTTTGGATTTAGATCTACCATCAGGAAAGGTGTTCCAACCTTTTGACTAGGCGTACTCACATTTTTTGTACCATTGAGGTTTGCGGGAGATAATGATCCCATGTATGGATTGTATAAATGTGAGTGTTGATAATCAATCAGCATTGTAAGGCTTTGAAAGTTTAGTTGACTTGGATTACTCATGATGTATGGATCAAGTTTATATTCCATGTTCTTCTTGTGTTTTGAGCTTGTTGTAAAAGTGACTTCTAAGGTGTTTAGGACCAGTGATGAGATGAAGGATGAAAAGGGGTGAATGATATGAGTCTTGAACATTTAGGGACTTTGGATCAATGCTAGACTTAGGGTTTGATTTTGATTGGTTTTATTTGGATAATGAACTTGTAAACCCTAAGATGTTAGATGTTATCTTAGGATGAACTTGTTCAAAGGGGTGCTAATTTAACTAGAGGTATGAGAAAGGATGCATTCCCATACTCCTAACTAAACAAGGTGATTTTGATTTTGATGATTTACCCAAGTCTAAAATGATGTTTTCAAAGCTCTAAAGTTGTTTGGTGGGATGGGATTTTGATAGATGTTTGGAATTTGGATGAAGTGTTTGATTTGATCCTAAATGAACCTAGGAAGGACTTGTTTACGAGACCAAGAGAGTGAAGAACATGCCTTTCTCTAAGAGTAATTCAAAATCAAAAGACCAATGTTTGCATGAAAACCATATGACCAAAAGATGCCAAGCACATATGTGGGGTCCAATTGATTGAATCTTTGCTTAATGGATTCTTTTATCACAAACACTTCTTGATTAGGTTTGCAACTAAATGTCCAATGTCCTAATTTTCTTTCATCCCACAAAATGCATTATGCGAAATCAAGGAAATCAAGGCAAAGGTTTCCTAATGTTGACCTTAGTAGGAGAAAATTGGGATGAAATCCAAATGCTTAGAAGCCTCTAAGGATAAAATCCCAAGGGCAAGCAATAGCATGTGAATTCGTTCAAGGATATTTGCTTCTCCTAAAGGGTTTGAGATTTGATGCTCATGTTGAATGTTGGTTTTCCAATGTTTTTGATCAAAGCACTATGTTTTCAAACTGAATCACAAGCAATATAACATCCTAGCTCAATTGGTACGTTTTTCTTGGTGGGCTTGCCTCATGCCCTTCGTAGTAGAAGAGATGATTTTACATGCAACCAAGGAAAAAATATAAAGGTATGTTAAGAATGAAGTCTTAACCTCTATATTTTAACCAAGATCGGACATGGCAAGTAAGTTCTTGGAATATTAGTTCCAATGTAGCACTTTGATAAACTCGTTGGATGGACTAGTTGGTTACTACAAACAAGGGTTTTATTTTGGACTTTTTGTTTGTGGAGATTGACCCATACGGTGAGAATCCCTTTTCAAATCCATCTAGTCGAAGTCAACCATGTGATACTGGTGTTTACTCTAGTACCCACATTTATATCCCAGCTAGAAATACTCTCAGGTTTAGAGTGTTACCAATTGAGTCGTTCCCTTGGGTGAGTACTTTTTCTCCAAGGCAGGCCCTCTAAGATAGACAAAAGTGAGCAAACATATTCATAGTTTGATCAACCTTCTTTTAGAAACAAAGGGAGAACATATGCAATAGGTTTACTCACACTTGCAAAGTGTTTTGTTCAATTTTAAACCCAAAATGAGGTGTGTGGGTAATTAATTACACAATTTAATGTTACCAAAATCCTTTTGATTCTCAAGATCACCATGAGGTGCGAGAGAAGCGCATATGTTTTTTGATGATATTACTTTGTGTAAATAATTACAAAACAATAAAGATACACCTTCATTTTATCCTTCAAAGAAATGATTCAATTCGTTTTAAGCACCAAAGGAAAGATGAAGATTTGATTGTTCAATTTGTTTATCCTTAAATAAAATATAGTTGGTTTGTAGTGTTCATTTTTTAGCCTAGCTTTAAAAAAAATCAAAATAATGATTGATTTTAAACCCACATTTGAAGCGAGTTGACCTAAAATAGAAAATAAAAGCAGTACATGAATGTTCTAGGTTGTTTCCATAAGCATTAAGAAATGTTTTTTTCAAGTTCAATGTCCACTTTTTCAACTCAAAACTACTTGATGTTTTTGGATTCCTTCGCCTGCTACACCTTCATGATCTGCCACCGATTCTTTATGCAAACACTTCCTGCAAATATTACAAAGCTAAATCTTAGAGATGATATTTATTTCAAAGGATTAATGATAGCAATGCATTATGAAAAGAGTTACCCCTATCATGCAAAGTCTTTGTAAAAACAAACAATGGTTAGAGCACTTAAAAATAAATCAATTTATTTTATTTTTTTTAGAAGCATAACAAAACTTTGATAATTATAACCACGAAGGACTTTTGATTCTCTTAGTTTAATCTTTTTCTTTACACCAAATTGAAATATCCAAAATTCTTAGTTAATGATCCCCCAATGCCAAGTCTACAGATAATTGACACCAAAAGTCACAATTTATTAACAAAAGCACAAATAAATAATAATGTCGAAGCTCAGATATCTAGCACAAGATAGGTTAGTAATCTGCAAAAGTCAAAGCTATGTCAGTAGTAATCACAAATTCAATTTTGTACAGATCATGTCGTAGTTTCTCCATACTAACTTCAATTTTGATTCCCATTTAACACAAACAAAGATTTTTTTATTTACTACTGCAAGTGGGTAATTATTAATGACTACAACCTATATCATAATTTTTAAATTATTGAGTTAAATTTCCTGACATGATCTGAAGCAGAGTTCAATTTGATAGAAGATCAAGTAGATAGAAGGGAATATGGATGCAAAATCACGCTGGATTGCACATTTGATAGTTCGTTCACAAAATCAGCATAGAGATAGGTCGGTGCCAGGGGAATGATGACCCTGTGACATATTTTGACTTGTGATCAGTGAAAGTAAATTAGGTATCCTAGACAGCGATGAGCTTGACTCGTGATATTGCAAGATGAACATCGAGTTTCAAATCTATTATCACTATGACTCGTGATGTTGAAGTAAATAATATCATCCCCTTGGACAACTTATCAATCCCTCACACATCTAATAATGCATGTGTTATCCCTGTCAAAAAAACAACAACCATAGCTGCATCGTCCAATCTTTCTCTACTTATTCTCTCTACTGCTTCAACATATGTGGTGACTTTACAAAGAGGAATCCTTGTTGTATCTTCACAAATGCCTCTTTTGTATGCAAAGCAAAGCCAAGTACAAAGTAACGTTGAGAAAGGAGGATGAAAATATCATTTGACAACATCAAGAGAACGTGATCACATAAAAAAGGTACGACTGACATGCAAAGAACTTGAGAAATATGATTTGATTGCCATAGAGTGCATTAAAGGTATACATCTATTTCACTGCCCTCACACGCCTATTAATTGTGGTCCTTTTGTAGGCTATTTAGTAACAAAATTCATGCTTAATTAGAATCATGAAAAGTTTTGATAGGAGGTTGTTGAACGGCAAATATCATGCTAAGAGGAAAACGTGCATCCAGAAGAAAAGAGGTTGTGGGCATAAAGCTAACACATTTGGCAGGCGTGAAAATGAAAAGGCTTTAGAAACTTTCAAGCAAATGTATTTGTAGGTGTAAAACCAAAGTCTACAACCTTACTGCAAATGAAGAAGGCGACACACTGAGTAGTGAATCAGATCAATCAAAAGCAATTTGGATCTAGTTTTCATAAACGTCCTTGTAAGAGGGTTAAAACATTTTGATCGAGCAAGAAGGCTCCATTTCAGTCACAAGATAAAAGACGCTTTAGGAAAACAAAAATAAAGTAAATATAAATATGAGAGTGTTCTCAAAGGTCACGCTAAACAATATGCAGCCATGCCATTTTATGCCTTTCCAGATTTGATAAGTCCTACGGTCAATCACTTAGATCATATGAGATTCAACATATATTTCTATTGAATAATATTTGATAGAAAACTGTAAATTTTGAACAACACAAAATCAAATATCTATCATAATGAATAAGACAAGCTACCTTAAAGAGAGGCTATCTCATGGAATATGCTGATTGCAGGATATGCACATATTTGAAAAAGGCGTAAGAAAATTTCAAGAAAATGCTAGTAATAGATGTAAAACCAAATTCTACAAAAGTTTACCAGCATCATCCCATGACTAAAGCACGTCAGCAGTATGGCAGAGTGCCTCAATAGATGTCATCGCTAGATGAATGCATAGACAAGGTGCGTACTTCTCTGATCAAACATGCTTGAACCTTCCTTTCTCACGCACCGAGCAACTTGAACATTCTTTTGGGCCATATGTGAGCTGTAGCTTGAAAATAAAGATCATGTTTGATAAAACACTCTAGAATTGAAATGATAACAGATTGATTATATGTAAAACCATATAGTTTTCATGAAGACCATGACTCTGAATAGACCCATATTCTTTCATTAAGTGACCTATCATATGGCTTTGTTTGTTTTCTTTTAAAAAATTTGAACTAAGAAATTTGATATTACTATCGAATGAAGAAAGCAATCAAGAGATTTCATGCATAAGCGACCTAACATGTGGTAGTGTTAGTGTTTGACAAGACACCTCAATAACCTACTAAACTATTTTTCATGATGCCTACAACAAAGGCCAAATCAATGCGCAAAATAATTACTAGTCTAATGTATGCCATAGAAAGATGCCAACAAATCTCAACATTAAATTTTGATCAGAAAATTATGGCGCTCTTTAAGTTATTGAAAGGCTATCATGATGCCTAGACAATATGCACCAGGCTTCAAATATCCGAAAAAGAAATATCAACTTTCAACAAATATTAAATGCTTAATAACTGAGGTTGATGCCCTTTAAAAAAGATAGTGATCTGAAGTAAACTTTGAGACATAACATTTAAGGAATATCACACCGAAAGAAATGAGAGAATATTTAAAAGCAATGAAAGTAATGGCAGAATGAAGTCATTGACCAAATATTTAGATTTGTAAAACATTCATATTTGAGACTGAAAATATTCGCATATTTGGATTTGTAAAGCATTCATATTTTAGACGGTGGGTGCCAAAATGTGAACCCTCAATCTGATTTTTAATCAAACAAAGACCACAACTAATTGTTAGTCAGTTCAAAACCAGCAAACCTCAGATTCCCTATAAAATTCATTTGAACACAAGAATAATAGAAACAAAGCATGAAAGCAAACTAAACCAATGAAACATTATTCAAATGACCAAACTGACATCTTATAGGGGGATTAGTGCTATTTTGATGTGGAAAATATCCCTTTCACAACCCCTTTAGATAAGCTAAATGATAAAACTACTTAGAAGATGATATGAGGTGGGAAAAATTAGTTCTCAATTTAAGAGAGTAACTTTGCATGAGAGGGTAGATGATTTGATGAAGAATCAGCCCTCTACTTATAGATTCTCGAGTTGAAAGAATGCTCATAAGAGAGCAATGTGGGACAAAGATTGGACCAATGAGATGAGGCCACTTGTCACATTATGATACGTTGAGGAATGTGCAAGTTTTGGCCAATGTGCCAAAGAGTTGGAGATTCAAATTTGAAATTGAGAGTTAATGTTGAGTGGGGGACATGAAAGAGAGAAGTTATTGCCATGTTGGAAGTGACAAGTCAACTTGTCTTCATATTCAAATTTGAGAGAATATTCCATTTTTATGACAAGTTGAAAGAAAATGATGAATTTACAAATGAATTAAAATGATTTATTGGTGAAAGTGGGAAAAGCTAGAGGATGTGATGGGTGGTTAGATTAGTTTAATCAGGATTAGATTAGCTTAGATGATGTTTAAGTGATTTTGACTTATTTCACCTAAATACTTTGATTTATTTAAATCAAAAGGGATGGAAGGTGATTTTAGATTTGATTAAAAGGATGATGATAAAGTTAATTTTAAATTAATGACCTTAGGAGATTGAGTTTAATTTACCTAATGAATGGATTAATGTGAACTTATTTAATTATTGAATGAATATGAATTAATTAAGTACATGATGCTAATTTTGCTATTTTGGACTAGAGAGTGCTACTAATTGGTTTTCACTCAAAGATTTGCACATTAGTTGCATTTCATTTATTTTGTGACTAAAGGATTCAATCATCTCCCCATAGTATGCCCCTATATTGAGCTCTATTTCAAAGCCTACTTTGTGATCCGCCCATGATAAGCTATCTCGGAGTCCCATGAATTCTAAGATCACTTCATCAATTTCAAATAAATCTAGAATTGGTGGTCCTTGTTTGTCCATGTCAATGAGTTGCAGGTAGACTAGGTGTATTTTAGTTGGTTGGTTGTTTGAGACAAATGATATTACAAATATCATAAAGAGGGTGTTGTTCTCAAATAGGTCAACAACATCAAAGGAAAAGTCATCTAAGGTTGTAATGCAATGTAGGTGACCAAGAGGAAGCCTTAACTCATTTAGCAAAAATATATTTTCCATTAAGTGTGACCTTGCTAGTAGTACAACCTAAGCCAAGATTCTTTATTCATTTCTCAGGAATGATGGGTTCTACTAAGCCATTGTCATTCTAACCTAGCTTCTCATTCTTGTTGTAGCCCATTATTTTCATTAGCTGTAGGCCTTTGTTGTAATCTTCCATAGGAAGAGCGAGAATTGGTCATTCATCTTGATAAAGGAATTTAGAGATATATTCCTCATTGACATCTTGATTCAAATCCCCCCTTTTGGTGAAGGTAGTGGCTTCCATCTTGATTGTTTCAAGTTATTTTATGGTAGACGTGAGTTTCCCATGAGATTGAGGAGAAACAGGTAACTCTCCTAAGACAAAGGTGTCCTTCAATAGTTTGTAATTTCCATGGCCATCATCTTGGATCACTGTTTTGACATCAGGTATACTCTACACAATGGGTGTTTTTGTTGTTGAGGTAGATGCAAGGGATGATGAGTCAACAAATGAGCTTGGCGGTGTAGGCCCTTCATCATTTTTAGGTATTTGGTGGATCTTATATAACTTGGCCTCAAGACTTTTATAGTAGTAGAAAGGCTCAGAATCTCCATGGATAGTGATTTCTCTTCGAAAGGAAACTTCACACATTGATGATAGGTTGAGGCTACATCTTTTAGAGCATGGATCCAAGGTCAGCCAAGTAGTATGTTAAAGGGTGGGTCAAGATCAAGTACTTGGTAGGTAGTTTTAGCAATAAAAGGTCCCACTTCGATTGGAAGTACAATGATTCCTTGTGATATCCATTCTTGGTCATCATATGCTCTAATGGTAGTACTCTTTGTCTTCTCAATGGTATCCTTTGAATAGCCCAAGTTTATGATCAACTACAAGGTACATATGTTCAAACCAACACCTCCATCTACCAAGACTCTTTTAACCTTTTTTCTATGAATGACAACCTCAAGATGTAAGGAACGGTTATGAGATGGTTGGGATGGTAAGTCTTGCTTGGAAAAGGTGAGAAGGTGGTTGGTGATATGCCCTACCATAACTTGAAACTGATCGGTATCAATGTTCTCTAGAATGGAGGATTCAAACAAGGCTTTCTCCAATATTTCCATATGTGTGGGTGATAACCTTAAGAGTTCTAAGATAGATATCTATGCGAGGGTCTGCTTAAGCTAATCTACAAGATTATACTTTCTAGAATTAGATGTGGGAAAAGTAGGATGTGTCCTAGATTGAGATGGGACTCCTTGAACGGTTATTTTTCCATGTTGTGTGGTGACTCCACATTCTGCACTAGCTCCTTTGATGGTGACAATATTAATAATGCTATCATAGGAGGCAACTACATTGGAATAGGTATGCTGCACATTAGTATAATCCTTAGCTTTTCCATTGTTATTTTCTTTGTTATAATTTGGCATAGGGGTCTTGTATATCTTAAGATCTTGATTCCCGATTGGTACCTCAATAGATATGGTATCACTTTCGATGAGGTCTTGGATGATGTTCTTAAGCTTCATGCAGTTTGTTGTTTTATGCCCTTTGATTTTATGAAAGACACAAAGGTCATGCTTGGTGTACCATGGTGGTTTCTCTTGGGGTTCTCGATAGTTTTCAAAATTAGAAAGTGTTATCAAATTTGACTCTACCAATTTCTTCATGATGGTTTCAATGGGTTCCAATAACTGAGTATACTTGTGTTTGGGATAGTTGTTCCTGTTTGTAGTTTTCCTTTGTTGTATGTTGGTGTTATTGATCTGATTGTTTTGAGGAGGTGTTGTTTGTTGTACCATCAATTGGATATTAGCAACTTGATTGTTATTAGGCCTAGGAGAACTTAGGACTACCTTAGCATCTACCACACCATCATTCGTTGCATTTTTTTTCTTTGCCCAGACACAAGATTTCTCATTTGAGCTTGTTGATGGTTGGTTGTCTTTGTAAGCTTGAGAATTTCCTTATGAGATTAGAGCTCTTTCGATGTTAAGGGCTCTAGGGACAAGCTTGTCGTATGATGTGATGCACTGCATTTTCAAGTGGAATGATAAATTTGGATCCAAATTGGCTATGATGATTCCTACTTGTTGTTCATCAGGAAGAGGCCATTTTCTTTTACTAGCTCTTTGTCTCCATCATTGTAAGAAATTAGTGAAGGTTTCTCTTTGATTGTGTCTAAGAGTGTATAATTCTTCTAGACTAACATCCATGTCAAGGTTGAAGGAGAAATGATCAATGAATTTTTTAGTAATTTCTTGAAAAAATTTGATACCAGGAGGCAAATGAGAGAACCAATCCATAGCAAGACCTATTAAACTATGAGGGAAGAGACACATTAGATAAGAATCATTGTAGGCTACCTCCATACAAATGATGTTGAATTCTTTGATATGGTCCACAAGACTTCCTCTCCCTTTATATTTGTCAAATTTTGGGATTTCAAAACAAGGAGGGAATAGTACCATTGCTATGTTTCAGTCAAATGGGTAAGGACATAGATTTTGTGTATGGGACTTCTTTGCCTTGCCCATGTGAAGGTATTGCATTTCCCATGAGAGTAATTTCAATTGTGATGCTAGTTCATCTTACGGATTGGGTGGAGAAAAATATGGTGGGATGGCAGATGAGTTGTATGGGGGGGGGTATGATGGTGTGAGATTCTGTGAAGTGATGGATATGTTCCTGATGCATTTGTATTAACGATGTTCGAATGAGGATAATAGGAACCTTGTTTCTATTGTTGGGCATATTGTTGAGCTAGTAAGTCTTGTTGTTGTTGTGCCATTAGGGCTTGCTATTGAGCCTGGTGTTGTTGTTGTGATAATAAAGCCACTTGTTGTGCTTGATGTTTTTTTTGTGATAAGGCTACATTTTATTGCTGTTGTTGTGCTAAGGATACTTGTTGAGCTACTAAGGATGCTTGTTTTTGTTGTACTAAGGCTACTTGTTGTTGTTGTGCTAAGGCTGCTTGTTGTTGTTGTGCTAAGGCTACTTGTTGTTGTTTCTATGCTAAGGTTGCTTCTTCTTGTTGTTGTTGTGCTAAGGCTTCTTGTTGTTGTTGTGCTTGCTGTAAAGCTAGGGCATGTGCTTGTAATGTAGGATTAGGTAGTTGTTGAGACATCGGTGGAAGATTATGGATGTTGATGTTTTGAGCAGGTAATGGATTGTTGGTGAGAGGTGGAGGGTTCCCTTGATTTAACATTCCTTGTAAGATTGTAGAATGAGATGGAGGAATGTGTGTTTGAGATCCTAATAGATTCGGCATAGTAAAGGGAATTGTGGGAAAGGATGAAGATAATATCATCTATAACGAAAAATGACACACTAGGTCCTTGTGTCCATCGATTGAAGAGATTTTCTTGTCCCATGTTTTGGGGATTACCTTGTGCTAAATATGTAAGCAAAGGATTAGTGATCAAGGTACTTCCTGAATTGAAAAAACTTGTAACCAAGGGATTGTTTTGAATTGGATTTATGGTGGGTGATGTGGATGTGTTTTGTGAAACCACCAGTGTAGATAAACCCATTGGAGGATTAGGTAAAGGTGTCCCTATTTGCTTCAAGGGTTGATTCTATGATATGGTATTGATATGCCCTTCCATGTTGTTTTGAGATACGGGATCCACATTGCTTTGTGTAATGTTAGGAACACTCATGGTACTCATGGATGTGGATGAAGAAGGATTCCCTCCATATGTTGAAGTCGTTGTTGAGTAATGAAGTTCGAGAGGTGTGTATAGTTGTTTAGGATTTTTGGGCACAGGAGGAGCACCAAAGGTAGGTGTCCAAGTGGTTGTGTTAGATGGAGGAATGGTTTCAAGTGTTCCCATAATGTATTGTTTCCAAATGAAAGGTCATGTCCAAAATATTTAGCAAGGCTTGTTGCAAGATTAGGAATGTACGTCTAATTTAGCCCTAGTGATGGAGTTGTGAAACCTTGTGTTAAATCATGTGCCACAAACATTGGGGAGATAGGAGCTACATTTTCAAAGGCTTGATGTTCCATAAGTTCTTCCCTAGTGAGTTCAAAGGGGTTGTTTGTGACATCTTATATCTCATACAGTCTTGATGGTGATAAAGGTTGTTGTGATGGTGTAACTTGAATCCTTGGATCAAATTCTAAAGGATTTGGATCACTTGAGGTAAATGTCAGTTTGGTATTGTCCATGATTCTCTTGTGTTGTGATATAGTCTTTACCATAAATGTTGTGTCACCTATGGGAGAGTTTTGTTGTGCTTTGTGATGTTTGAACTCTCTAGTTGACTCAAATCTAGGTAGAAGAGATGCTCTAAGTCTTTTGGGACCAATTGTGATAGTGGCAGATGAAAATATGGATGATGTGGAGAGTGGTCTTTGAAACCATTTTAAAACAACACTTTTGACTTAGTAATGATGTTTTGAAGTTAGGATAAAGGATGTTTATGAACTTGTAAATATTTAGGGTAGACTCATGACCTTCAAAATGAAATAGTTCAAGGATGATAAATAACTTAACTAAGTGCATGGAAAAGGATGCATTTCACATACAAAGTAGCTAAGTTAGCAGTTAGTTTGATTTGATTTGATGTTTAAGTCACAAAGTGTTGGTGTACTTGAAATTTTGCAAAGATAGATGAGGTGAGGGATGAATTTTGATGAAGGGGTGAGTAAGATGGTTGAACCAATTTTGACTTAGAGTGAACCTTTGTTTTGACAAGATCAAGGTAGTGAGAATGATGCTAGACCTCTTAAAATGTTCAAATCCCAAAGAACCAATGTTAAATTATATCTGAAATGGCGGTATGGAAGTTTTCCCCTATGGATTTTGAGGGTGCAATGAATCATTTAGAGGAGTTGAGTATCATGAAAAAGGTGAGGATTTTGACTCCAAAAGAATGCATATAATTCAAGATTGTTTTGTGAAGCGTATCTATAAAAGTTTGCTACCACTTTGTATCTATTCTTGTGAACTGCTCAAAGATGTTTCTTGAGAGCTCTTGGACTGAGATGCCTAAGTTTGAAATGATGACTTGTAGACCTTCTCTTAGGGATCCTAATTTTTCATGAAATAATTTATAAAAAATTCAAGTTCATGCAAGAAGAAAAACATTTATTGCCATGCAGGTGCTGGTAATATGGGCCTTCTAGCCTCAGCATCAGCTTGTTCTTCTTCTTCATCTAAAATGGTTGTTGCATTCCTCCACTGGGTGTTTGTTTCTTTGGTTTCAAAAGTGAAGGTTCTCAAACTACTAATGAGATTTATTTTTTCTCCATTAATAAGTTCAAAGTTTGGTTGAATTATAGCACTTGGAAGATCAAGTTGTTCAATGGGAGCAATCAATCTCCAAATAGTCATGTGGGGTTCATTTGTCAGTTTATCTTGCTTAAGTGAATTGATTTTACCACAAACACTTGTGTTTGATTATGTTTCCAAACTAGATGTTTATGTCAAAAAAATCATAACTTTCACAATGTCCATTTCATGAAAATCATAAGATTAAAGCCATAGTTTCCTATGTTATCTTTGGTAAGTATGGATTTGAGATTAATGTTAAGATGTTTAGAAATCGCTAAGGATAAATCCTTAGGACAAGCAGTAATATCAAGGCTAACTCAAGAGGTCCATATTTAACCCAAAGTGTTTGAAATTTTGAAGATGAGAGTGAATGTTTATTTTGTATCATTTTGGAACTAAGCAAAATATCAAACTGACTTACAATCATTTACAATCCTAGGTTAGAAATGGCTATACTTTGTTGAATCCCCACTTGGATTTTTCCAAAAACTAAACAATGCAAAGAGTTAGAGATTTGGTGACACTGGCTCCCCTCCACAACACACACTTCTCAGGACCACCAAATCTCAAAATCCTTAAAATCCAAAGATCAAAAGGATTTTTTTGTTTCTACAATTGAATAGTAAGAATGTGGGGCACCTTGGCACCTTCAGAACGACCGTTCTTACGCCAACAAGTATCAAGGGTTTTTGGATTATAAACAAAGGTTCATAGTAAAGGCTTCCCGTTCGGGTGGCCACACAAGAGGCAAGAATAACTTGCTTGTTTATAGGAGCACTTGTAATGCTAAGATTTCCTACAACATTCAAATTTATATACCGGTTGAGAGTAGCTTGGCTTTAGCTTATTATCGGTTGGGTCATTCCCTTGGGGTGAGTAATTTTTCCCACCAAGGAAATCCCTCTAAAGATAAACAATGGCAAGTAAGTAAATCTGTAGTTTGATCATCTTTGTTTGCATGAACAAAGAGAGAACACACGCTATGCCTTTTTCTCACACTCGCAACGAGGTTCAATTTTAATCTAAATTGAAAGATGTGGGTTATTTTGCAAAGTGTTAAAGAATGTTTTTGTTTCTCAAGATCGCCAAGTGGTGCTAGAGAATTGCATATGCATTCACTAACAATGTTGAAAATCGTAAAACATAGCAAACAATTGTCAATTTTAATCTTTCAAAACAATAATAAGTTTGTTTTAAGCATCAATTGAAAGATGAAATTTTCTTTGTTCAATTTTAAGCCCAAAGTAAAGTGATGATGTGAGGGTTCAATTTTATCCAAATTTGAGGGCTCATTTTAAACCAAATTGAACTCTAGTGCGTTTCTTAAAAAAAAAAGTAGAAAGCATGAAATTGGGTTATAATTGCCCCAAAGCATCAAACGCTTGTTACAATTATAGAATTTAAGATAGAAGAAAATTTCCTCACTTCCACTCCATGTCTTTAAAACTTGCAAAACCTTGTTAGTCTAACAACCAAAGCATAGTTAGGCATGCATCAATGATCAGATAAATCCAAAAAATTAAGTCACATGTCAAAAAAAAACCATAAAATTTCTTACCCTGGTAGGGCATTGTTGAATATGATAGCATTGCAGTTTGAGATTTGGGTGTCGCTCTAGTGAAAATAAGCATCACTCTGCAGCAAGACCAGTGAGCACGATAACATTGGTATTTTGATGAGAGTCACTGCAAATGATAGTGTCATTGTTTGAAATTTGAAAGAGTCAAATTGGTGAGTTTGAGTGTCACCATTTAAACATTTTGATACCTCTAGATTAAATATGAGTCGCCATATTTAAATTAGCGTTAGTAGATTAAATATGCGTTGGTGTTTCAAATTTCCAGGGTGTCACTATCTGGCGACACTATTGAAATACTGTCGTTTGTAATTTGAGCATTGTTACAACCTGCAAAACAACATAAAATGAAATTTGAGCTAAAAAACGGTTAGATTATCGGTTTTCCCTCCTTCTAGTGCTAGTATGTGAGATGAAGATTACCAATGTTGGCTAAGTTATGCTTGATCCATGAAGAATCGAAACATAATGGAGCCACCAATACTCGAATCTCAACAAGATCATTCAAATGAAATTGAAACTAACCATTTTATCAAAACCTAGCATACTGAATTATGAAATCTTTCAAAAAATCTACTCTAATCCATTTGAAACTTATCCTGTTGTGAAAATGATGTCCTGTTGATGTGGAACGATGACCCAAACCCATGATTAGTGAGCTTGTTTCAATCGATTCTATGGAAGAGAATCAATGAAACCATTGTGATTGATGTATGAAAACCTAGTTTATGCTAAAAATGAACATGATGCAAGTTGAGTTACCATGATTTTATGCTAAAAATGATTTAATTATGTTATTGCTAAGCTAATCTAGGCTAAAATTATGCTAAAAAATGGAAACCCTAATTCATATGTAAACTAAGATGGATGCATGGAAGCCATCAATGGATGCTCTAAGCTCTTATGCAACTAAAATTAACTAAGATATGCTAAAAAGTGAATAAATTGAGATTATGGATGCAAGTGAATTCACCATCATAAGTTTGCAATTGAAAGATGGATCCATTTGCCTCCAAATAGTGATCTATTTATAGGAGAGCAAATGAGGAATGAATGGTTGAGATAAAAAAGCTTAATCAAAGGTTCAAGATGAAGGAGATAAGAGACACGGATCATGGATTCTCATCAACAGATGAGAATGCATGATGGGATTTAATTGAAAGGGCTCAAACTTGCCTCAAACAAACACACTTTTGACCTACTCACACAGGTCAAAGGTAATTTGCTCAAGAGGTTAAAGGTTTAGCTTGTTCAAGAAGCCAAGTGAGTTGATTGGAGGAGAGAGAATATTCCTTTAGATGAGGAAAAGGGGTAATTTACAAATTAAAACAAAGTTTTAATTGTGAAAAAAAGGGATAAGGAATATTCCATGGTAATATCCCCTTTTCTTAGAGGAAAATTAGTTTAATTGGTAATTAAACAAAATTTAATTTATGCAACAAGGGGATTTGGAGGAATAAAGTGATATTTATTAAATTAAATGATTTAATAAATGGGGGAGAGATGAAATGATATTTCATTAAATAACTTAGGGTTATTTAATTAAATAAGATGACTTAGGGAATTAAATTAAATATTTTGATTTATTTAATTCAATGAGATGAAGTGTTAGTGCGAAAAAGAGTGAATTAACCTGATTAAATTACTTAGGCAAAAAAATGATGTAATTAATTAATTAGCTAGGGTAATTAAATCAAGTAAGCAAAAAGAAGATGGGTTAAAGAGGAAATTATGTTAGTAAATTATATAATTCAAATGTATAATATTGATTAGGACATTTTTCAGTGTCTATAGTTTGCAATAGAGAGAGAGGAAGATATAGTGATAGAAATAGGGATAGATAGAGATGGGAAGAGTGCATGTGAGAGAGGGGGTAAGGTGATAGAGATCGAGAGGAATATGGAGATAAAGATGGAGATGGATATGGATATGGATATGGAGAAAGAGAGTGGTAGGGAGAGGAGATGGAGAGATAAAGAGAGAGGTAAGAGAGGGATACATAGAGATGGAAGAGATACATATATAGAGATGGAGAGAGAAGGAGAGATAGAAAGATAAAGATAGAAATAGGAAGTGATATATAGAAAGACATGGAGAGGGAGAGATGTAGGGGTAGGGAGAGATGGAGAGATAATGAGATAGGTATAGATGGAGAGATTGAAGAAGAGATATAAAGAGATAGAGATAGAGGAAAAGAGATATAGATATAGAAGTCTAGGAAGAGGAAAAGGGGGAGAGACAGGGAGAGAGATGGATGTATAGAGAGGGAGAGAGACAGGAAGGAGGCAAATAAATATCAAGATTGAGAGAGGTAGAGGGATATAGGGAGATACAAAGCAACATATAGAGAGAGAGGAAGAGATAGATGGATATAGAGGGAGAGTGAAAGAGATATATAGAGACATATATTGTGAGATAAAGTGATAAAGAAAGATTTAAGAAGATATAGAGAGATGGGGAGAGGGAGAGAGAGAGAGAGATAGGAAGATAGAGAGAAGTAGAGGGGCAGATAGAGAGAGGGAGAGAAAGATATGTGGGAAGAGAAAGAGAGAGATAGAGATATATGGGAAGAGAAATGGGAGAGAGGTAGAGATAAAGAGATATGGGATATGGAGGGAGTGAGGGAAGGAGAGATTGGGAGAGAAATAGAGAGAGGAGAGAGAAGTAGAGAGATATAAAAAGAGGGAGTGATAGTGAGAGAGGGAGAGAGAGAAAGAGATAAAGGAGATGATAAAGACAAGTGATAGAGAGAGGAAGAGAGATAGAGATAGGGATGTAAATACAAGGAGAGAGAGAGATAAATATAGGGAGGGGAAATAGGGAGTGTGGGTGAGTGAGAGAGAGAGATAAAGAGGGATAGAGATATATAAATAGATAGAGAGAAAGGGAGAGAGATGGAGAGAAATAGAGAGAGGGTAGAGAAGTAGAGAGATACATAAAGAGGGAGTGATAGGGAGAGAGGGAGAGAGAGAGGGGGAGAGGGAGATAGAGAGATAGAAAGAGGGAGAGATAGAGAGATACATATATTGAGAAAGATAGGGGAAGAGAGAGATGTATGAAGAGGTAAGGAGATAGAGATAGGGGAGAGAGATAGAGAGGAAGATAGAGATGAAGATGGAGACATAGATAAAGATTAATATATAGAGGGGGAGATGAGGAGATTGAAGGAGAGAAGAAGAGGGAAATGAAAAAATAGAGAGAGAATGGTGAAGAGACAAAGAGATAATGAGGGAGGGGGAGATGGAGGGATAGAAAAGTAGAGATATGAAGTCATATATAGAGAGATAGAGGGAGAGAGGGAGGGGGGAGACAAATAGGTATAGAAAAAGAGAGTAAGGGAGAGATACATCAAGCATAACTCCCTAGGGACACATGTTATCCTTGGATTGTTGGTACAAAATAACTAATCAAAAGTCGGTTTCTCTCTCTCTCTAAATTTTTAATTAAAATTTTAAGTTTTAAATTTATTTTATTATATAAATAAAAATAAAAAATAAAAATATATTTATTTTACAATAATTAAAATTTTAATAAGACAATTAATTATAAACTAAATTAATTCTAATAAACTTTTTTCTTAGTTATTTCATAAGAAGACATAAATAATCAAAATAAATTTAGAACTTAAGTCTAAATTAAAAATTAAAATAGTATAAATGAAATGCAAAATCAAAATATATCAAAATACAAATATTAATAAAAATAATACTTTAAAATATTAATAATAAATAATAAAATTATTAATTTTATAAATAATTAAGTAAAAAAGTAAAACTAATTTTAAAATTATTAGAATTGAAATATTAATAAAATATAATTCAATTTTTCATTTCAATCTTATAAAAAAAAATCTTTATTTAAAAAAAAAAACTACTTTAATATTGTTAAATCATTTAAAAAATATTAATAAAATATAATTATATTTTTCTTTTCAATATTATAACTTCTTTTCTTTTCTTTGTTTTAAAGTAAAAGATAATAAAATAATAATAAAAGATAATAAGATAATAATATAATAGCAATATAATAATATTACACATAGTGGTAATGTAAAATGTAAAATTTAAGATTTAATGTCAAATATATAAAATAAAATCATTTTACAAAATTACTTTTTATAATTATTGATTATTTTAAAGAAAATGGACATAAAATTTAAAAAATGAATAATAAAATGACATAAAAAAAACAAATTTTGATGTAAAATATAAATTGTCAAATATAATATATAATATAAAACATAAAGTTCAATGTTGAATTTTAAATCTAAAATCTAAAATATATACTTCACAGATCTCCCATGCCCTTGAGAGGTTTTAGCCATTTTAATGCCTTGGTCACATGTCCTAAGAAAATGGAAAAGAAGACGATAGTGATTTGAAGTAAAGGGAAATTATAAGTAGGTTGAGAGCATCCAGGGATAGTTTGGGCAAGTTAGATAACATATGAGAGAATATATGAATTAGTTTGAGCAAGTCCTCCACACTCCCAAGCATCTAGGAGCATCTTCATCTAAGGAGGTCGAAGTAATTAAGATTTTTCATTCAACCAATATCAAGGAGCAATTTCTAAGGAGCAAAAGAAACAGACAAGTCAACTAAGCGCCCAAGTAAGGTCAAGTGGTTACCTTAAGATAAGGGAAATGTTATTTATTTTCTTGTAATTCATTTCTTAGAATCTCTTTCATTTTGAGACAAAGAAAAGGAATACCTAGTTTCATTTGGAAGTCAATTCTTGCTAGTATAAGTCAATATTGTAACTCATTTTTTGAGTTCTTTCTAGTTTGTATGCTAATTCTTGTAATTTGAACTCAATTTTATACTAAGAACAACATTGTAATTTTATTTTCTAAAGAAATAGTAGGCACTTTTAGGCTTATATTACATGTTGTAAGAACACCTTTTACCAATAAAAGAAAGCATTTATTGTACTCTTATATGTATTTTCTATGAAAAATGAATGCATATTTATGTGCTTTTACATATAAATCCTCAAATAATGTCTCATTTTACTACCTTTAAGAAAAAATACATATATTTTGTAAGGGTTGTAGGTTGTGTAATTGATGTAAAGAATTTTTAACTGTGAAAAATGTTTCATTTTCCTCATAAAATTGTGAACACTCAAACCTTCTTTATGAGATATTGATGCATGAATATATAAAAACCTTGATTTGTGCATAAACAAGTTGAATCATTGATTAACTATGTGTAAAAAAAATAGTATAGGTCCTAGTAAAAATTTGGTGCATCACCTCCATAGGCTTTAGGTTCATTCTATCTTTTTTTTGGTTCCCTTTTCCTCAACAAAAAAATCAGTTTAAGCTAGTTTAGGTGATAAAGCAAGGGAACCAATACTCTCTAGAGGTTGATCTTTGATGATCAAAGCCCAAAATTTGAGATATCTTCCCATGTAAATGATTGGATGACTAAGATGAGTACTTAGTAAGGGTGCACATCCAAGTGATAAAAATAACCTCTATATTAATTTTATTACAATAAATATTCAATAATTTTGAAAGAATAAATTATCCCTCAATAACTCATGGGTGTACAAGTGTACCCATTTCGAGATTTGTGGAGACACATGTGAAATAAATAAGATTGAAAAGCTAGTAGCATACCTTATCTTATCAACCTCATCTACACATAGACACATTTAGATGCATTCATCCAAAACATGCATTAATTAAAGAACACAAATCATTTCTAAAGAAGCATAATCCTAAACAATGCATAACACTAGTCACTCTCCCATATGTTCATATGCATTTTCTAAGAGGGCCTCACCCTCAAATAAATTGCCTATTTCTTCCTCTTGTAGAGGAACTTTTTGTCAATGAGTATCTACCTTCCACCATCCATAAATTTCTTCAATGTGAAGAAAGTATTCCACCAAAATCATTGCTAATTGACCATCTTTTTCCAAATGAGAAACAATCAATTTCTTAATCATTCGATCAACATGAATAGTCTTGTGTGAACCAATTTTAGAGTATACAATACTAGCATACACACCCTTACTATTTTTTACCTTACTATTCAGTCCATGGTACAAAGGACATAATGCCTCTTGAGCTTGGGATTTAATCATTAGATTTTTCTTTCCATGATAAGGTTGATGGTTATACATACTAATAACACTTATTAAAAGAGTGAAAATTTCTTGATAACAAAAGAGTAAACACATTAGATAATCTATCTATATACCTCATTAAACGGAATTAGGGTTCCACCTTTTGGGAGATAGAACTTAGGCCTATTTCACACATAATCATTGGGAAACCAAGATCCCTCAACCAAGTGACTCAATTGAGGGAAGTATTAGCCCTTTTGTGATTGGATGGGGATTCCCCAATAAAATGAAGTTTCAAAGGAGGAATGCAAACTCTATGCACAAAACCCTAGAAACTTGAAAGCATGAAATCAGACTGATAAACAAACATAAACAAAAAATTACCTAGAGGAGTGAAGATGTCTAAACAAGGTCTCAAAACCCTAAAAAATTGTTGTTTCTGAAGTGCATTGGGACTTATATTCCAAAATGGGTGATTTAGTCCTAGTTTAGGGTTTCTAGGAAAAATATATAATCTCTTGGTGACTGATCAAAATCCACTGAAAGATGCTAAAAGGGCTATACAGGGACTCACACACCCAAGGTGATGATTTAATCCCATTATTAGTGTTTGTTCAATATTTTTGTAACCTCTAGTGATCTTTTGTAGCTTTCATCTTGTACGATCTTCAAGTCCAAAAAGTTTGAATTCTAATCTGTAAGTGAGTTCTCGTGAAGATGACAACTTCTTGACAACTTTTGTAACTTTATCTTCAAAGGATCTTCAAGCTCCAATTCACCTAAATCTGCAAACACACATCAAGATAGAAAAATATTGTGTTAGGGAATAGGAGTTTGCCTTGGTCAAACCCCATTTTGGTAATTAAACCTTGAAATGAAATGAAATAACATGAAGAAATGTTGAATGAACAAATGTAATGTTGCAACTCACCAAACCCTTGAAATAAAGGTTGCAAACTTGTGTGAAATGGCTAGCATGAATGTGGATCTTGATTCTTGATTGTTGATATGAGTTAATTTCTTTGAATGCTTGTTTGAATCATGAAAACCTACATCACAAATGTTAGCTCAAAAACACACATGATGCATGAAGACTTTGACATGATACTTGAATCTTGAATCTTGCTCCAAATGCTTAATGATTTTCTCTTGAATGCTCTCATAAATTTTCTATAATGCTTGAGTACTTGAAAGCTTAGATCTTGTTAGGAGAAATTATGTGAAATAAGATTGTATTTATACTTGTTTATTCCAAATTTCCCAAAATTACAACATTACAAGCCAACATCAAATCTAGGATCATAAAATATGATCAAGAATTTGAACTAAAAATAGGTCCAAGTTAAAGCAGGACTCATACGCTAGTTGGGGCATAGAAGTCCCAATGTCTTTAAACACGGGACACAAACTCTAAGAATGTTAAGTTCAATGCAATATTTGAAATCAAGCCCTAAGACCTAGGTGGGACCCATATGCCCAAGGTGGTGTATGAGTCCTAGATCACTAGATCTCGAACACATAACCCAAAAACATGAATTATGTTTTGTCAATTGTTAAATGTTGATATTATCCTCAGAAAAATACATATAATTAGGCTTGTGGAAGTAAAATAGGACCAATCAAGGCATAAATAGACCTAATTTTAATTAAAATGGGCTCAAAACTTAATGTGAACATGTAAGACATATTACAACATTAAATTAAGGCATCACTTAGCTCATTTTATTAATTCCCAAATTAAGTGAGGAAAAGGGATACTTTTTTTGTCACTACATTTAGCCCCCACTTTAGTGAGAGGCTGACCTTGCATCAAAATCACACTAAAGTAGACGAATTCACATTAAGAGGGGTCCAAGTGTACCGACACTGGTGAGATAGGATGATAATGATCAAGAGGGTTGTACAAGCCCCAAAGATCAAGATCCTATGGAAAACCAATATAGACACAAAAGAACACACATGTGAATAATGTATGAAGCAACAACAAGATAACAACAAACACTGTCAAAGACATAAGAAATTAAAAAAAAAAAGAAAAAAAAAGAGGGGTGGATCAAGCCTCGATTGATTTTCCAACACGATTTGGATCAAACCTTAGCTATTTTTCCAATAAATGTTTACAAGTGGAACACGGTGTCCACTATGCAAACAAAACACACACTCACAAGGGCTAGTGGAACCTTAGGCCATCCACTAGGTGAGCCCCCAGAGACACATACACATGTGTTCAGTATGTGCTCACACACATAAGCAAGTGGCTATGGGAAAGTCATGCCTAAGTTTGGCTTCCCATACATACTAACCATACCAAAGCTATACCTCCTGATAACTTTGATAAGGTGCCACACAACACGAATAACAAGATTCATGAGGCATGTAAAACTTTGTATGCTAGCACCCATGAACAAACATGATGGCTCCACATGAAAGAAAAGTGTGTTATGCAAGGTGGCCATATAACATTTATTGTAAATGAAAAATAGTGTAAGGTAAATTCAAAGGGGTTTTTCTTAGTTCATGTAAGGTCTCAACTTAGGGAACATCATGCCTAATGTCTCCAAGAGAGGACCAATCGAAGAATAGAAAATTCACAACTTAGGGGATGTAGTGTGTCGCATCAAGCCACTAAGAGGAATATAATATGCTAAGAGAGATCACGCTCTTGAAGAACATCACACCCAATATCATCACCAAGAGAAAGATGCATTGCATGAAGTAGGAATACCACACAATGAAACATGAGTTGTAAAAATGCAAAAGAATAATGTCAATGTATGCCCCCCACTTTAAAGAAATTGCTAAACACCATGTTGTGAGAAATTACTTTAAAGTAGTAAATGATAAATGCTAACAAGACATGGGAGCTTATTTTGAAAGACCCATGCTAAGTTATATGTTTCCAAATGAAGCTACGCCATGAAAAGGGGTTTCCCCCATAATGAAATCCCAAAATCACATAAGGGATCCACAAATTCGGGTTCAGTATGTCATTGCTCCAATGTTTTTAGAGGGCTTAGAAATGTCATCATTCCCAAAATACTCATGGAATAGGAAGAATGACACAAAGAGAGTGAAAACAAGGAAATTTTTTTGGGTCAACATGGAAGAGACCTAAATTTCTCGAAGCCTTGTGTCATCCCCAAAACAAAACACAAGACAAAGAAAAGATAAAGGATAATCTTTTGGTTCAACATGGAAGAGACCTAAATGTCTCGATGCCTCGTGTCATCCCCAAAAGGAAAACACAAGACAAAGAAAAGATAAAATTTTATGACATATAAAACAAAGTAGATATAATTAAAGGAATGCCACAAAGAGATAGATACATCAAACAAAAGGGTGCGGGGAGATCAAATTACACATGTGTAATCACACACATAACATGAAAAAAAGGAAACAAAGAGAAGACTAGTAAAGCACATGTGAGTCAACCTATAGCAGATCATCTGCATCCCAATCTTGTTCATCGTATGCAGAAGGCGGACAACTAGCCAATGAGACAATAGTAAGTGTAGAACTAGGAGAAGCACCAAATTCAACACTCTTCCTCTAAGGAGAATTGTCATTTAAGCTCATAGAAAGGAAAATAATGAATTCAATTCATTATGCACTTCTTCATCAATTTTAGCAATCTCATCGTCATCGTCTAAGTTAATCACAATGGGAGGTCAAACAATAATGTCCAAAGAAGGTGCTAGTCCTTGTTGCAATTGCACTATAGGATCTTTTTTGTTTTGGAAAAGAGGGAGACTCATCATGTATTGCTTCACTTAAGTTTGGATGTTGATTTTTCTTTTTTTTTCTTTGTTTAACCTTTGAGAAATAACACAATGTCTATGTCTACACTCTCTAACATTTCTATTTCTTTTCATATGATTTTCAAGTTGTGTTTGTGTAGGAGCGGGTTTATCAACCATAGGTTTCTTTTCTTCCCTTAGAGGAGGAACGAAAGGAACCATGGGAGGTTGTTCAACCACTTTCTCTTTAGCTTTATAAACTTGTTTTTATCTTAGGAGGCACGATGAGATTGGTTTGGTTGTCCCTTGGTATTTTGTAGGAGATAGGCAAAGGATCAGTCTTGGGTTGGACTTGGTTACTTGGAATACATTTTGGCTCAATCATGGTTTCATCAAGGATAGGAGGCTCAATCATGGGTTGAGGCATGTTTCGAAGGGATAACTTTGCCATGCATTTTCCATTAATTTTTTTATAGGATTTGAAAAAGATATCTTCATGACGTTTAATAGGCTCAAGTCAAAAGAAATCCAATGAAAAGTTCCCATGGGAAGGCACAAGATTAAAGCCACTATGGTGTACAATAAAGATGCCATTGTCAAAGGGAAACTTTAAGCATTTATGCACAACCAATGGGATGACTTCCATGGAGTGTAGCCATGGATAACCAAGCTTCTTAAGGAATTGATCCGATGTCGGGATGATGGAGAATGAGACATCTAATTGTTTCAGTCCAAATTTTAAAGGTAGGATGATCAAACCTTTCATAGGGAAAGCAAAATCATTATACGTTTTTATCCATTCTTTCAGTTTGTCATATGTATCTTGATAGAGTTCATGCACAAGTAAGAATTATTCAGTGATCACATTATATCCATAGATAGGATCAATTAATATCCCATTAGTGGGCTTGTCATTAATTCAATTAGCTATGTAAAGAGGACCATTAGGTGCCTTTCTGATTATATCTTGTGATGAGAAAGCAGTGTCAAGAGGCATTTTAGTTTTTCCCTTATGATATTGAATTTTGATTAGTCCAACCATACTATCCATAGGACTTTTTTCATTAGTATCCATGTTGTCATCATCCATGTCAACATTTGTCACATCATTCTTAGTTTCACTAGCTTTGACAAATGAAACATTATGATTTGACATGGGGTTGGTAAAGATTTGCAAGTTTTGGTAGGGAGGGGCAATGGACTTATTACCTTGATCATTGACACCACCAATTTGAATATGATTAGAATCAATGAGGTCTTGCACCATATGTTTAAAATGCTTACAATGTTCAGTATCTTGTCCATTTTAATGGTGAAAATGACAATAGGAATTGGATCTAAAGTTGGGAGATGTATACACTAAAAAATATCCTGAATGATATCAGACACTCGAATAAGGTACATACTAACATCATTTCCTCTTCAAATCCATCCTCTTTTTTCTTAATTGATTAAATTATCCTAGCTATTTAATTAATTACATCATTTGCATATATTAACCTAATTCATTTAATCGGGTTAATTCACCCCCTTTCACACTAACATTTCATCTCATTAAATTAAATAAATCAAACTATTTAATTTAATTCCCTAAGTCCTCTTATTTAATTAAATAACTCTAAGTTATTTAATTAAATGTCATTTCACCTTTTCCCCCATTTATTAAATCATTTTATTTAATGAATATCATCTAATTCTTCTAAATCCCCTAATTGCATTAATTAACACTATTTAATTAGCAATTACCTAATAAATCTAATCCCCCCACTTGCAAGGGAATATTCCACGAGAATATTCCTTCCCCTTTTGCACAACTTAATTTAGTTTTAATTAACTAAATATCTTTTTTCCTCCACCCATGAATATTCCAAAGAATATTATCTCTCCTTCACTTATTTGAAAAAGAGGAATATTCCTTTTTCTCCACAAACTTACAAAACTTCCTATGCAAGTTAACTCAAAACTTCATGTGTAAGTTAACTCAAAAATTCTTGTGCAAGTTAACTTTTGATTTCTTATACAGTCCAAAAGTGTGTTTGTTTGAGGGAATGTGAACCCTTGATTAAATCTCATCTTGCATTCTCACCCATTGATGAGAATCCATGATACATGCTTCCATCTTCTTCCATCCTTGACCGTTGATTAGGTTTTTTTATCTCAACCCTCCATTTCTCATTTGCTTTCCTATAAATAGAACACTATTTGGAGACAAATGGATCCATCTTTTGACATCAAACTTATGTTGCTAAACTCATTTTCACTTGCACTCATATTTAAAATATTTTAGTTCATTTTAATTGCATTAATTAGCTTTAAGCTTCCATTAATGGCTTCCATGATCACATAATGCATCCATTTAGCTTGTTTATTAAATAGGGTTTGAATCTTTTAGCTTAGAATACATTTAGATTAGGTTAGATTTTGCATATCTAGACCATTTTTAGCATAAAATCATGTTTTATTAGCTTGCATCATGCTCATTTAGATTAAATTCATGTTTTCATACACATCTCACAATTGTTCCATTAGTTTTCTTCAATAAAACTAACTAGAACCAGCTCATTTATCCATGGGATTGAGAAAAGGGTCGCTATTCCACTTCAATGCGACACCACTCCCACAACGGGATAAGTTTTGAATGGATTAGAGTAGACATTTAAATGCTTTTGTAGTTTGGAATACTTAATTTTGATAAATGTTTAGTTTAAATTCCATTTCAATGATCCTATTGAGATTTAACATTAGTGGCTTAATTATGCTTCGATTCTTTGTGGATCAAGCGTAATCATCCCATACTAAACCTTCAATCACATTCAGGTGCTATAAGGAGGGCTTTACTAACTTTTTTTGATGATTTTTTTCTTAAAAACTTCGTGAGTTGCAAGTTTCTAGGCTAGAGTGGTGCAAGGGCACCTAGTTTCATGATGTAAAAAGGGTCAAGGATTTAGTATTTTGGTTTCTTTGAGTCATTTTTTGTATAGTAAGGTCTTGAAGACCATTTCTAATGTATGTAAGGTGTTTTGAGTCAATGTTAGGTTTCTAGGTAGGTTGTTGAGTCATTTTTGTAAAATGATGCAAAATTGGGAAAAAGTTGTCAAGGCAATTTTGCAATTTTGGCTTTAAGGGAAATTAAATAGTAGTTAGGATCAGTTTCTTGAGGGAAAATTCTTTAAAAGTCATGAATGGTCAAGAGGAGGTTGTTGATGAAAATTTGAAGTTTTAACACTAATAAAATATTGTTTTCTTGTGTTTTTTCATTGAAATTTGTTGCTCTAGAAAGTTGTATGGCCTGGTATAGCCTGTAGGTGATCTTTCATGCATTGGAATTGATGAACCTATGAATATTCTCTCATTTTAAATTGGTTTGGTTCATTTTCATTAAGTTTGAAGGATTTTATAGCCATTTTACTAAAAATTGTCATAAAACCCTAGTTTTTAGGGTTTGATTGAGAAAAAATGAAGTTTTGAGCCATTCCAGTGGTGAAATGGCCTAAGAACTGGTGGAATGGAAGTAATTAGGTTGTGTTTTGTGTTTGTGAAGTTTTTAGGGGTAGGGAATAATATTTGGTGAATAATAGGTGATGTCGTAGGGTGAAAACCTCTTGTTTTTGGGTGAAAAAGTTGCATAGAAGTAGGGCTTTGTGGAAGAGTTGCTTGGAGACCATTCTAGTTGATAGAATTTGCATGTGCATACCCAATATGACATTCTAGGTGCTCTGGAATGAAGAATTGAGGGTTGGATATGGTAGAACCAATAGTTGCCTTATCATACAAACCTAATTAAGCCTATTGTGAAGTGTAGTAGCAGAATTTTGAGGGTCATGTTCCAAAACAACCCTATCTAAATTTTTGATATGTTTTGAAACTCCAAAAAGGGTATTGTGAGTAGTGGTTGGATTTTGGGTTTGAGGCCTAATTTGCAAATTATGACAGAAAAGAGGTGTTTGCTGCCCTACTAGTGAAATAGTAGATTTATGAGGAAAGTCAATTTGTTTGAAGTGTAAATGCTTGGGTAAAGAGTTGATTGGTTGAGTTTTATATTTGACACCCTACTTTGCATCATAGAGTCATGCTTTTGGAAGCTACAATGACACTGTTTTTCAGCAGAGTGATGCCCTTATTCACTAGAGCGATGCTACTATTCACTAGTGTGATGCTTTTGCAAAACCATTGCCATAATTGAAAAAAGTGTCACTGTAATTGAAAAAAGTTTCACTATTTGAAAAAGGTGTCGCTATATTGCTATAGTGACACTATTGTTTTCTTGCTTTTACAGTCTATCTTAAAATGGTCATACCTTAATCATACAGAGGTTTTTTTCAAAGATTTTTTTTTTTTAAATGGGGTATAATTTAATGCTCTACGCAATGGTATAGGTGTTTTTCAATTTTGGTGGAGTTAAATTTTCCATTTTTGCACCTAAATTCAAATCACAGTATGACTTGGTCTAGGTTGTAGGATTTTAATGCTTAATCGTTTATCTAACCCTAACATCTTATTTTCTTGACTTCATCTAACATTTGGAACATGGATTATAGGTTTGAAGACGAGCATGGAGCACTTAATTGAAGAAAAAGTCATTTAAATCTTATAATTGTAACAAGTGTTTCAAAAATTTTGGGGCAATTATAACCCATTTCTTATGCTTTTTACTTTATGATTTAGGACCTCACTAAATTTCAAATGGGTTTAAAACAAATGCTCAGACGGGACTAAAATTGAACCCTCATCGAGCATCATCATCTTTTGGGTTTAAAATTGAACAAGACAACTTAACATTTTGTTTGGTGCCTAAAATGAATTCATCTTAGCTTTAGGGGTTAAAATTTATGAGTATTTATTGTGTTTTGATTTACAAATTTGTTATTGAATGCGTATGCAATTCTCTCATGCCACTCAATGATCTTGAGAAACAAAAACATTCCTTAACACTTTGCAAAATCACCTAAATCTTTCAAATTGGATTAAAAATGAACCCCTTGCTAGTGTAGGGAAAAGGCATATTGTGTGTTCTCTCCTTGATTTATGCAAACTGGGATGATCAAAATACAAACATACTTCCTTACTATTGTTTATATTTAGAAGGCCTTCCTCCCCACTTCGAAAGGAGGGAACAACCCAAGCAGTAATGAGCTAAAGCCAAGCTCTTCCAAGTCGCTATATAAAAATGTGTTTGTGACTAAAGTCACAAACAACAAGTGTGGATGTGTCATATCGACAAGTGCCACCCCTTAAAATCTCTTCTTAGGAAGAGATTGGGAGGCCTCTTGATTGACCATAATCTTGAGCTAATCTTGTTGCATGTATGGCCACTTTGAATGGAAACCCTCATTACGAACCATTGTTTAGAATCCAAAATATTCAATACTTGTTGGTGCAAGAACGGTCATTTTGAAGCTGCCCCACATTTGTACTATTCGTTGTTGAAACAAAAAAATCCTTAGGATCCTAGGATCTTCAAGTTTTTGAGATTTGGTGGTCTTGAGAAGTGTGTGTTGTGGAGGGGAGCCAGTGTCGCCAAATCTCTAACTGTTCATGATATCTTAGTGTTTGGAGAGCTTTGAGTGGGGACTCAACAAGTATGGCCATTTCATCTTAGGATTGTAAATGATTGTGAGTTAGTTTAATACATTTCTTGGTTCCAAAATGTTACAAACAAACATTCACTATCTTCTTCAAAATTTCAAACACTTTGGCTTAAATATGGATAACTTTTGAAAAAGCCTTGATATTACTTCTTGTCTTAAGGATTTCTATCCTTAGAGACTTCTAAATATTTTGGTTTACATCTTAATTGATACTTTCCAAAGTTAACCTAAGCAACTATGCCCTTGAATTCATCCTTTTCACGAAATGGACTTTGTGGAATTGATGATGTTTTTTACATGGACATTTAGTTTGAACTTAACCAAGATAAGTGTTTGTGGTAAAAGAAACTCATCTAAACAAGATAACTTCAAAAATTGAACCCCACATGACCATTTGGAGACTGATCACTCCCGTTGAACAACCAAACCTTATGCTCACTATCATACAAGGAAAACATTGCAAACATTGAGTCCAAAACCACTAGGTTCTATTGTCCAAATCATTGAGTTCCATTATCCAAAATCATGGAGTTTCACTTTACCAAAATCATTGGGTCCTATCTCCAAAATCATTTGAGTCTTATTTTACCAAAATCATTGAGTCCTTAGGGTTTGATCACTTTAGAGGTATAGCATTTTTCTCACTACCTTGGTCTTGCAAAACAAAAAGTTCACTCTAGGTCAACATTGGATCAAACATTTCATCCACCCCTTTGTCAAAATCCAAACTTCACTTTACCAAACTTTGCAAAAATTTTGAATACACCAGCACTTTTTGACTTGAACATCAATCAACCCAAATCCTATCTTAGCTATTTTTGTATGTGAAATGAATCCTTTTCCATGCACTTAGTTAAGTTAGTTATCATCTTTGGACTAGTTTATCTTGAAGGTCACAAGTCTATCCTAAAGATTTCCAAGTTCATAAACATGCTTTATCCAAACATCAAATATCAAACTCCTAAGTCAAAAGTGTTGCCCCAAAACATTTGTAAAGATCACTTCCCATGCATCATTCACCTTTTTCATCTCCCATTATCACCATTGCTCCAAAATGACTTAGAATTTCCCTTCTACCTAAATTTGAGTCAACTAGAGAGTTCAAAAATTAAAATCTCAACACAACTCTCCCATATGTGACCCACAATTTATGGTAACAACAAGATCACAACACATGAGAATCATGGAGAAAACCAAAGTCACATTCATCTCAAGCAATCCAAATACTCAAGAATTTGATCCAAGAAGTCAAGTTACCCCATCACAACAACCCTTGTCTCTATTAGGGTTGTATGAGATAGAAGATGTCATGAACAATCCATTTGGACTTACTAGTGAAGAAATCATGGAACATCAAGCCTTCAAAAATGTGGCTCCAATTTCCCCATCTTTTGTTGCACAATCATTGACACAATGCTTGAATTCATCTATGATTCAACCAAATCCATCCCTTGTGCCAATTCAACCCTTAACATCTAGTCTTGCAACTAGGCTAGGAACCAAACTCGGTCTCACTTCATGTCTAGGAACAAACAAAACTATGGGTATTCACAACACGACCATTCCATTAATTTCCAACCTTCCCAAAAACACAAGTTGGACACCAACATTTTGAAAACCACTTACATTCCATGATTCCACAATAACCTTGACATTTAGAGTGCAACCATCTTCATCCATCACCTCAAAAACCCCAAGTGTGCCTAATTTTATGTAAGGTAATGTGGACCAAGTGCCTCAAATAGGACAACAAGGGAAAGTTAATGCTCTCATGCAAAGTCAATGATTGAAAAGTGGTTCCAACAACCCCATTGACACATCAAAACAAGTGGTTACCAAAACTACTCAATTCAATACATCATCCACATCAAACCCATCTATCATCGACCCAAATCAAAACAACACATTAGTTACAAATCCCATCAACCAAGGCAATACCTTGATTGCACCTAAAATACAACAAGGGAACCCTTTCAATTAGTTACAAGATTTGAATGTGCCATTACCATCACAATACCAAATGGTACCAACATCATCTTTCCCCTTAGTCCCCCATGTCATGCAAAATCAAATGGGACCTCAATATTACATTCCTCCAACTCAATCCACCATCCTACAAGGAATGTTAAACCAAGGAAACCCGCAACTTGCACAAAGCACCAATTCTCATAATCCATCACAAATGTCCTAACAATTGACCGATCCTACATTGCAAGTGCATGCCCTAGCTTTATAGGAAGCACAAAAAGATTATCAACAAGCAGTCCATCATTAACAACAACAACAAGCAACCTTAGTAGCACAACAACAACGACAAGAAGCAACCTTAGTAGCTCAACAACAACAACAAGCCCAACAACAACAATTATCCTTAGTAACACATCAACAACAACAAGCCCAATATCAAGCTCTAGTGGCCCAACAATAACAACAAGCACACCAAGCAACCTTACTAGCACAACAACAACAAAAAACCCAACAACAAGCTCAACAAGCAGCCTTAGCATCTCAACAACAACATCAAACCTTACTAGCTCAATAGTATACCCAACAACAACAACAACAACTGTGTTCCTACTATAATCCGCAACAAAACATTGTCAATACAAAAGCGTTAGGAACATACACCTCAACACCTCAATCACCTTCACAAAATCTCACACCACCATACACCCCATATAACACTTTATCATATCAAAATCCCACATACAACCCATCTGTCATCCCACAATATGCCATGTATGTTCCTCCACCAAACCAAAAAGATGATCTAGCATCACAACTTAAGGTGTTGTCACAAGAAATGCAGGATCTTTAGATGGGTAAGACAAATAAATCCCATACACAAAATCTATGTCCTTATCCATTCGATTGAAACATCAAAATGTTACCATTCCCTCCTAGTTTTGAAATCCCCAAATTTGATAAATACAAAGGGAGAGGAAATCTTGTGGACCATGTCAAGGAGTTTAACATCATGTGTATGGAGGGCACCTATAATGAGTCCTATTTGATGTGCCTTTTCCTATGAAGTTTAATAGGTCTTGCCATGGATTGGTTTTCTCAATTATCTCCAGGCATCAATTTTTTTTGAGAAATCATTGATAAATTCATAGATCACTTCTCCTTCAATATTGGCATATACATAAGCTTAGAATAATTGTATACTCTTAGACAAAACAAAGGAGAATCTTTCACCAATTTCTTACAATGATGGAGGAAAATAGCTAGTAAGAGAAAATGGCCCCTTCCCAACAAAAAACAAGTGGGCATTATCGTAGAAAATATTGATCCAGATCTATCCTTCCACTTAAAAATGCAATGTGTTACCTCTTATGATGAACTTATCGCTAGAGCCCTTAACATTGATAGAGCCCTAATCTCACAAGGTAAGACACAAGCATATAAAGACAACTGCCCATCCACCAGTTTTAATGGAAAGCCCCACTATTGATCCAAGAAAAAAATTGTTACTAGTGATGGTGTTTTTGATGCAAATGTGGTCTTAACTACTCCTAGACAAGAAAACACCCAAACCATAAACACTCAATGTGGACAAAAAATAATAAATAGTGCTCCCAAATGACAACTCACTCCCATAGGGGAACCAATGGAGGATGTGTTGAAGCAGTTGATACAGTCTAATCTTATCATACTCCCAGATTTCTCAAACTATCAAGATCCACAAGTCAAACCTCACAACTATAGAGAAGATCATTCTTGTGAAATTTCACCGATTCAAAGGTCATAACACACAAAATTGTTTTAGACTCAAACATCTAATAGAAGATCTTATTGAACAAGGAAACAGTTATGGTGATAAAAAATTAGGGAATGAAAATCTGAAAATTTACACAAACCCTATGCCTAACCATACAAAAACAAAAGATTCAAGAAAGGAATCAACCTCAAAAAATGTAAACAATACTTGTGATACCACGGTGGGACATATTTATTCATCACAACATGAGGAATCAAACACACATCAAGATACTATTTTAAGACAAATTCCAAACCCATCAACAATGTTTAGCACTATTTTATATTGAAATGACATCAAGTGGATATAAGATTGCGATATCTCTCCCACATATATCTCAATAATTGGGCATGTTGAACAAGTTCCAAATGAGCTAGAAATATCCCTTGTTTCATCCATACCCACAAAATGTTGCAAAGAGTCTTTTATTGATGATATATCATCCACCCAAGGATCATGTCAAGAGGAGGGTCTTAAGGATAATAAAATTTACTCTAAATTGAGTCAGGATCAAGAACCCCTATCCCAAGAGTTTCACCAAGAACTAAGGGACATCTTCCAAACCATTTTAAACTCTGGAGATGTCCCGATATCACTCATGAGATGTTTCTATTAGATGAACATATAGACGTTCTTCATCCAAAATAAGAGTCTCCCACTCTTGGTATTCCTACACAAGAGCAAGCAACAGTCGAGATTCTTGATTCTTACAGTGATGGTGCATCATCAACATCAACATCTTTTGAAGTAGTATCAATAGATAATGATATCATAGAATCAAAGCAAACCATTCATATTCATGAACAACAGGAACCCATAACAATATCATGTGTTCACAACAAGTCATATTCAGTAGCTATGGATTAGAGGATACATTATCAGGGCAAAGGATTAGGTATTGATAATACCTTCACAATGCTGGGGGAAATCTTGACTACAACAAACATCAACATATGGGGCACAAATAATCCTTATGATGAAAATAATTTCAATGCTACAACTAGCTGTATCATGAGTTGGCATTCAACCATCATATCATACACAAATTGGGACCAATGTAAAAAGAAGAATTACTATCAAAGCAAGGTAAAGATCATCAAAGAAAATGAAGTAGTAAAAAAAAAGGACACATCAAGTACATGTGGATACCAGAGAAAAAAAAGAAAATCATCCCTCCAATACTCTATTAGTCAAAGAAACTATGGGGAAAAAAAAAATGGAAAGGTATCCATCAAAATCATCCTCAAATACAAAAGCATGCTTCTCAAGCAAGGAAGGAAGTATATCTAGTGGTTGGTCCCAATTCCATGAAAACCTCCATTCCCACCCATCATCGCTCATATTCTCAAGTTTGGAGAGTCAAAAGTTCCAAACTATCGAACAAACCATCTCATATTCCTTCATACATGTCACCATCCACTCCGTTCATAATATCTAATTCTCATATTGACCGTGTGTTGGAAGATACCCTTCATCATAAGGATCCTAAAGGAACTTTATTGTGATGTGCACACATAGACAAGGTTAATTCTAGTACCAACAAGGCAAATCAGAGCTCTTCAAGGTTGCATTCAAGTGCTCGTATCTTAGCAAAGCATCTTCTCCAAGTAGGATATCATTGGCACATCATGACAACAACATCTATATCAACACCAACAAAATCTACACTAGCACCAATAGGTGGTTCAACATGAGCATAAACTTAAAAAAAAACACAAAAAATAAAGAAAATAGTAAAAAAAAAAAATAGTCCTCTAGTGAAAACCACTAGAGTGGCACTTTGGGCAAGTACTATGATGAAAACCTAGAAAACATGCATCATGAGTAGAATTGAGAATCTATATGATCCTTCTCAGACAGAAGTATCTCATCCTTCTCATGATAAAAGCCAATGTTCCCTCCATCCATCCAATCCAAATTTATCCAAATATTCCAGTTTATGTTGATCTTGACAAAGATTTAGCATATACTTCATCTCTACTCATGGAAAAATTTTGACAAGTTCTTTTACAATTTTATCTCATGAAGTCCCATCACCCATATCTAGCATGATTAAACTTTGTTGAACTCTTAGCATATACATTTCCTATCTTGGCTTGTCCATTGCACTATGAAATATTGCTAGACACTAGGGGTAGGTTATTGCTCTCTTGTTTTCAAATAACTTTTGATCCATGTCTTTACCTCACAATGTGACATTGATATCATGATCCAAGTATTGTTTACCTCAAAATCTCATCGAAAAATCCCAAAAACATTTGTAAAACTTCATCAACACCGAAAAACATTTTGCAAAATCCTATATAGCTAAAATTCAAAACATTCAAAAAGTTGTAAAGGAAAAATCCAAAACATCCAAATCACATCAAAATCCCTAAAAAGGCCAAAACATTGAAAATCCAAAAAAAATACCCTTGTCGAACTATGTCATCTTTGAGCTTGAGCATAGGCAAGGCCATCATTGATGTGCCCCAGAGACACCCTAGCTCAATCTTTGGGAGTATGTCATAATAAATTGGAAATTCATCAACTGTTCATTTCTCATCTTTCAATAAGTTGAGTCACTTGAACTACGTGGTCTCTGCATGTATAACGCAGGCAAGGATAATCTTTGATCAATGCCTGAGGCCCCTATGATAGGTCTTTTAGGTTAGGTTCTTGGTCAAACTCTCAAAAATCCCTAAACATTCAAATATCAAAAAAGCCAAAAACATTCAAATATTAGAAGAGCCAAAAACATTCAAAATCTCAGAAAGCCCAAAACATTATAAAACCTTAGAAAACCCTAAACAACCTCAAAAAATTGAAAACATAAACATTCATAAAATTTCAAAAGGATCAAAAACAACCTCAAAATATTTTTCAAAATACCAAAAACATTGAAATATTCCAAAAAATTCAAAACCACCCATCCCATCTTGCTTTCACCTGTAATAAACATTCACCCATAATAAATTGATCATCACCTTCACTCTTTGGCAAAGCAAGTAGAAAGAAAGTGTAGCAAGTCATAAAGTGAGAACATAAGTGTAAAAATCTAAAGTCTAGATCATACTTAAGCGATTCAATGGAGTTTGCATCAACAACTCATCTTAGCATCATCATCCTAACATCAAACAATAATTTGATCAACATGTCCTAGGATGTATCCTTCCTGCTATGGACATTAGTATCATAAATCACCTTAGCTAAATTAAACTAGCAAGAGATATAGATAACACTAACTGTTTGTCTTTGATATTTTCTTATGATTTATCTCAATGACCCATTCCAAGGACCTCTCAATGATGTCTATCAAAATAATGTATAGAGAAAGGAATGGGGCATCGATCATTATCTTTCGTTTACTGTGCTTGTGGGTATTCTTGTAAAATAATCTTGGTGCATACTTTCTTAGTTGTGTGTAGGGAAGTTTTTTGGAGTACATTGTTGACTATTGTGTATGCTTTGGTCCTATATTTCTAAGCTTCTAACTTACATTCCAATGAGGTTCTGTATGTCAAGATGTGAACAAGAACTATCCTATATGTTTGCAAAGTAAAAGTCCATTACACTAGATACAACACCATCTTGGTTATTAATACCTTGATGCATCGTGTCTATGTGTTATATCAAACAATAAGGAATGACAAAAAATACCAATCCCAAGATTTGAGAAAATCATCATCATGCATTTCTCATCACCATCTCTAATAAAGTCTCGATAGATCATAGACTTGTTGGATCTTTGAAGCAATCATCAAAATCAATGGTCAAATCTTTCTTATTTCTTCTATCTTCTCTTTGCGCTAACTAGGTATCATGACAGTCAACAAAAACATCATCAATGCATCCATCCTACATCTACAAATCATCAACATAAATACATCCTACATCATCATTATCATTTAAGTTATGACAAATATAATATATATTTGTTATTCTAAGCATCTTAAATTATTGTGTACATATCATAAGCATTTGTATTATCCATTCACACATCCATATGCATACATCATAAAATTGCATGAGAAAGTACACCAAAAGAAATGCATCCATATCATTTGCATCATCACATAACATTTGCATATCATCCATCCCATAGCATATCATGAAAAGATAATGAAAAGGAATATAACATTGCATCCATTCCATATCATCACATCACATATCATCACATATCACATAGGCATAAATAAAGTGCATCCATACATGGTAAAATATAAGCATAAGCATATCACATCACATCATATGCATCCATACATTCATAAACATGAAATAAAGTGAACACATCACATCACTTGAATCCATATCATATATCAGAAAATAATTGTCATGATACAAATATCTGAGTCAATGTATGTATATTGATCATAAATACAATATCCATGTGGCTATCAAAAAGGATCCCATGAATGTATATATGCATAAAAGAATTAGGAAATAATAAAAAAGTATCTATACAATCGGGCTAGCCCTAGTGGCTACTCCCCTCTCTAGGTTCTCTCTCAGGCTGATCCTTTTCTCTAGGATGTGCCTCAGTACTCTGGGAGTAGTTAGACTATCTGATTTCCTCGAGGAAATCTCTATGATAGTGCATCCTATAATAGTCTACCTCTATCACAACCTCTATGTATAGTCTAGTAGATATAGTCTTGCCCTATGTAGCCACTATCATTTCCTCCAACTGCTGGTGGTGACCAATCTCCTAATATCTCTCGGCAGTCACGGCTTGTACCTTCTACCTTGCATGATATCTCTCTATAGTAATAGCCACAACCTACTACTATGACTGATCCCTCTCAGTAGTAACTACCAAAATCTGTTATCAAACTTGATTGCACTCACCCATCAAAACCTAATCCTGTTGCTACAACTATTGGATCTACACATATCGGGGATCCGGTGGTGGTGGCTACACTGGTTGCTATTGAATAGGAGGCTACTAACCCACTAGTGGTGCCCTCAAAATCTATCCATCTTGGCCATCCTACCCCTGCCTCTGCCTCTACCTCTGCCCACTCCCCTCCCTCTAGGTCTCCCTCATGGAGGATCACCCACTAGATCTATCAACTTATGAGGGCGTGTAAACCATGCATTAGATGTCGACATCATCTGAGCGTCTGCCTAACCTTGATCATAATCCCATGACTGGGAAACCAATTCACAAAAATACTCTACTACCTTTGGAGCCAGGATCATAGGTCCCCACACAGGAACCTCTCGAGTTGACTTGGCGAAGATAGCCCTGTATGCAACATCTGGCATATCCTGCTAATTGCCAAACTGTCAGGCCACCCTATCCGGTAGATACTTCTCTATAATAGTGTGCTCTTGACCTTGCATATATCAGGTCTTTTTGGCAAATATTTGTTGAGAATCATCAAACCACTTTGCCATCTATAGCTAGGGCCACCATCTAAAGACTGTCATATAATCAATAACCCATCACCAGTACGAGATCCCAAGCTACCTAGTATACCATAAAGTAATGGCGCCTCTATATCACCAAACCACAAGATCATCAGGCTCAACATTGACCATTGGGTGAAGCCACAATAGTGGTTTACAATTGAAGTGAGGAAGGAAAACTCACAAAAAACAAATGCATGGCAAAAAAATGATTTTAGTGATTCATATGAACCTATTGGTTCAACCGAACCCATTAGGGGTTCACTAGAACCTAGGTTCGGGTGAACCCTCCTAATACTTTCCCACCAAAAAATCTGTCAAAACCCCTTATAGAAGGGGGGTTCAAATGAACCCTAGTTCGAACAAACCCCCTTTATTCCTCATCCCCTTCCTAAGACACAAAAAAAACCTAAATTTTGGCACTTCAAAGCTTGGGTTGAGGATGAAAATGGAGGAATCTTCACAAACCCAACTTGAATAAGGTAGTCCTCAAAACGAGCTATCCAACGAATATAATTTTAATATGTTTTGGTTTTATTATGTATTTGTTAATTTAGTTTTATTAAACATAGGTTTTTCATCAAAAATGAAGGTCTTTGTTCTGCACATGTGGAAAAAGAGCACATTATCAAAAAGAAATTTGAAAAATATGAGTGCACCAGATATTGTAGTCCTTGATCCAACAAAAAAAATAAAATTGAATTTTGATAGATACAAAAAAAATTATGCGTTATACGGTCGCACTATGTCTTAATTGTAATTAGTTTGACTTCGAACTTGATTAAAGAACAAATATTTAGTAAAAAACTATCTAACCAAGTGGAAGCACTAGACATCAGAGTTAAAAATCTAAATTCAAAAGAATTAGAATTTTATCCTTCATGGAAAAAAAAAGTTATGCGTTAAACGGTGTGCATCACTTTTTAAAAATATTGGTTTTTGAAAAAAGCTAGTTTCATGGGAGATGGAAAAAGAAGTGCAATCTGATTCCAAAAATTTTGAAAAAAAAAAATTAGAATCTACAAAAAAAATGTGACGAGACTCTAGTTTTCATCATTTTCAAAATTTTCACGGTTTAGCCACTATAGGTGCCTGAATGTGAAGATTTAGTTTTAAAAAATAATTTTAGTGTCTAGTTTGGCCAAAAACTGTAAACCACTATTGTGGGATCACCCCATTTGCATGATCGATCAGAGCTCAACAATATCCTCCCAAGCCCAAATATGAAGCAAGGTAACCCCTATTCCAATCACTTTGTCGTCGTAGTAGATAAATTCATGCATATCATGATACGATGCGACCAACATCACTAGCCCCCATGCATACAGTGTCCTCCTATGAAGCATCCTATGCCAAGCAAGGCACCATCTTGGGCTAAATCCTCTACTCTGTCAGTTGAGAGCAACCAAACTAGATATGATGGCTGCAAAAATCAATTAGAATGTAGGCACTCAACCTCTATACATCTCAAGGTCAATATGTGAAGTGACTAGGATGGTGTCCTCAATCTCCATCACCTCATGGTAGGCATTGTATCCTACATCAGTGTCATAAATCACATGCTCACCATGTATCAAAAAATGCAATATCTACCATACATCCTCTAATGTCACTTTCGCTTCACCTGTCAGAAGATGGAGTTGTGAAGTCTCACTGTGCCATCGCTCGCACAGCGCAATCATCATAGCTAGATGTGTCCAGATGATGGGCATGTATGCAACATACCACAAGCTAATCTCTCCCAAGTGCTCCTAGTGTAGCTCAGATAAATCACCAAGTCTCTCCAAAATTGTGGGTTGGTGCTCATGAGACATCAAAGGTAGAATGACATCCTACACCCATGAAGCATACAACGTCAAACTTTGAAATTTTTTGGCTCAGTTTATAATTTTCAGCTCCAAAATGACAATAGCATTGCTATATTTCAAATTCCAAATTGCGACACCCAAAGGCATTTCAAATTACAAATTGCAAATTGTGTCGCTATAAACATATGCATTGCGATTTAAACTTTGGAAACCCTAACCCTAATTTTCAAATCGAGAATTGTGTCGCTAGAAACATATGCATCACAATTTAAAATTGGAAACCCTAATTCTAAATTGTGAATTGTGTCACAAAACACATATGCTTCACTAAAAATCATTTTAGCATTGCCAATTCTCAAATGGGTGTTGCTATATAGCGACGCCGCCAAAGTTAAATTCTAAAGTGTAATAAATGCATCAAAAAGTCAAATTTCAAATCAAGTTTTGAATCACATACCAGTGGTCTTGAGCCTAGAAGCCACTGGTGCTCTCGAACTCAGTCAAAAATGTGTCGTGGGAGCTCTCGTTGCGCCATTTCGTCAGGAGGTTAGAGCTCAATTTGCAAGAATTCCTTAAGGTGTGAATGCACAAATAAATTGAAAGTGGCCCTTCTTGGCCTATTTATGCTAGAAAACTAGGGTTTTTTTCCCTAATTTAACCTTGAAGTTAGGGTTTATTATCATTTTCACTAATTTTTTCAATTAGAACCTTATTTCACATCATTTTTTTTGTGTTTTTGGCATATTTCTTGTAGCTCAGAGCCTTTCTGGACCCCTCGGGCAGCTTTTCACCTTTATCGAGAAATCAACCTAAAATTCAAAATTTCTTCCCAATTTCTTGAGGACAAGGAATCAACTTAATCCTTTCACTGGGGCATCTAAGAAATTATAATTTTTTTATTTTTTGTTTAAGTAGCAATTTTAATCTAAAGCGCATTAGTCTTTGAACTGACACAACAGGTACCTCGCTTCAAAGAGGGGCAAAATGTAGACATTGAAAAATATCTTGAATGATATCATACACTCGAATAAGGTATACTAACATCATTTTCTCTTCAAATCCATCATCTTTTCACTTGATTGATTAAATTAGCCTAGCTATTTAATTAATTGCATCATTTACATCTATTAAGCTAATTCATTTAATCAGATTAATTCACCCCTTTCACGCTAATATTTTGTCTCATTAAATTAAATAAATCAAACTATTTAATTTAATTCCCTATATCCTCTTATTTATTAAATAACCCTAAGTTATTTAATTAAATGTCATTTCTCCTTTCCCCCATTCATTAAATCATTTTATTTAATAAATATCATTTAATTCTTCTAAATGCCCTAATTGCATTAATTAACATTGTTTAATTAGCAATTATCTAATAAATCTAATCCCCCCACTTACAAGGGAATATTCCAAGAGAATATTCCTTCCCCTTTTGCACAACTTAATTTAGTTTTAATTAACTAAATATCCCGTTAACTCAAAACTTCATGTGTAAGTTAACTCAAAACTTCTTGTGCAAGTTAACTCAAAACTTCTTGTGCAAGTTAACTTTTGACCTCTTGTACAAGTCAGAAGTGCGTTTATTTGAGGGAATGTGAACCCTTGATTAAATGTCATCTTGCATTCTCACCTGTTGATGAGAATCCATGATCCATGCATCTATCTTCTTCCATCCTTGACCATTGATTAACTTTTTTGATATCAACCCTCCATTTCTCATTTGCTTTCCTATAAATAGAACACTATTTGGAGACAAATGGATCCATCTTTTAACATCAAACTTATATTGTTAAACTCATTTGTACTTGCACTCACATTTAACATATTTTAGTTCATTTTAATTGCATTAATTAGCTTTAAGCTTCCATTAGTGGCTTCCATGATCACATAATGCATCCATTTATCTTGTTTATTAATTAGGGTTTGAATCTTTTAGTTTTGAATCCATTTAGATTAGCTTAGCTTTTGCATATCTAGATCATTTGTAGCATAAAATCATGTTAGATTAGCTTGCATCATGCTCATTTAGATTAAAATCATGTTTTCATACACATCTCACAACTATGCCATCAATTTTCTTCAATAAAATTGACTGGAACAAGCTCATTTATCCATGGGATTGGGAAAGGTTCATCCTTCCACATCAACGCGACACCAATCCCACAACGAGATAAGTTTTGAATGGATTAGAGTAGACATTTAAACACTCTCATAGTTTGGAATGCTGAATTTTGATAAATGTTTAGTTTAACTTTCATTTGAATGATCTTTTTGAGATTTGACATTAGTGGCTTAATTATGCTTTGATTCTTCATGGATCAAGCATAATCGACCCATACTAATCCATAAATCACAAGAGGTAATGGATTATTAGGATCATGAGTTTTAATGAGAGGTGAGGAAATCGAGTTCTTTTCTAGAAGTTGCAACATGATGTTATGGAGGGTATCAAGTAAGGGAGTAAATTGTCTAGCTCGATACCCAAATATAAAAGGATTTGTATTCTTTATAGAAACCACTTGGGTATCAACATGTTAAGGTTGGTTGAGGGGGATTTAGTTGAAGAAATTATTTATTTTGTTTCCTATAAGTTTGGTAATTGTTTTGATTTGTGGATTCAAACTTTTTCTAGATGGCTAGAGGTGGTTTTTATTTCCCAACTACTAACTGAGTTTTGATAATCACGGAGGGCAGTACAAAAGTGTATGAAGGAAGGAAATTCCATCATGCCAAGCTTATCTTGCATCTTATTATGTAATTTCTCAATGAACATCCATTGAAGGTGAGGATCGGTAATATTTACGTCTATTTGGGAATAAAGCAATTGGTAGCATGAAATGAAGTCGATGAATTTTTCACCATCCTTTTTCTTACATCTCATCAAATCATCTAATGTCATCTTAAGGATCATGCGCACTTGGAAATGGTTAATAAAAGCCTCAACAAGTTCATTGAATGAATAAATTGAGTTATTTGGTAACGAGGAAAACCTTTCTAAAACGATATCTTTCAAGGACCTAGGGATAAGCTTAGCCAAGAGCTTATCATCAAGGATGAAATCATTACATAAGGTGGTGTAAGCAGAAACATGGTTAGACAGAAACATGGTTAGAAGGATCTCCTTTCCCTCCAAATCTAAGAATCTCTATACCTTGTGGTATCAGCATTCTCAATATCTCCAAGGATAAGGGATTGATTTTGACATAGTATGAAGGTTGGCCATTTTGATTTTGATTTATGTTGGAAATTTGTCATTGAAGGGATGAAAATTTTTGCAAAATCTAGTTAAAGATGGTGTCATTGGTTATGTTTTGGGATGGAGTTGAGTATGGGGGAGGAGTATATCTGTTTGAGGGGGAAGTGAATTGAATACTTATAGGAGATAAAGTGGTAGGAAATATGACGTGAGATGCCACAAAGGTACAAGGATTTCTAGTTGAAATACCCAAGGTAGGAATGACATTACTAGTAGGTTGCATCATTGTGGTAACTTGAGGGTTGGTATAGGTAGGAATAGAGGCAATGGTTGTATGAGGAGTAATTTTAGTTCCTCCTTGACTTTGAGCATTGTTTGAGGTTTGAGGATAACTAGTCATTATGGTAAGATGTTTGCCAAAAATCTAAGCTAAGTTACACACAATCTCTACTCCTTTTTCACTTTCAATCATTCAGTGTATGTTATCTATGGTAGGAATAGTGATGTTGAAAATGTTTCAATACTCACTAGGTTTTGTAGGTTTTCCAATTCTTCATGGATTTGGATTATGTTTTCTTGAGGGACACTATTAACCATTGTTTCAACACTTGTCATACTACTTGAAGGTAAAGAGTTATCAAGGATATGGTCCATAACTAGTGAACTAGTGTCAACACTATGAGTGAAAGAACTAGATAACTCAAGATCCATGAAGAGTGTGTTATCGCGGGATGACATGAGTCTTGAACTACATCTCACTATAGTATTAGCAATAGGACACCAATTTGTAAATCTCATGCAAAGGACAATCAATGAATGCAAGATAAATGCAATGAACACAAGCTGAATGATATGCTTTAATTCCAATTCTTATGTTTACAAATGCACTTGAAATGAAACCAAATTAAGCAAGAACTAATGAAATGAATGAAATAGAAAATTAGAAAACTAAAACAGAGGTCTGATAATAGCAAATAGAAGCACAAAAATGAAGTTTTTAATGCTATAAAATGCATATTTAGATGTAATATGGGACTAAATCACCCAAATGGGTGAATGAGTCCCATTTAGGGTTTTTAACAGGTTTAGATAGTGAAAAATAGACAACATAGAATACCCAAAAATTGGGAGAAAAGACCTACACCAAGACTAAATTTTCCAAGTGGGCAAATGAGTCCCAAATCAAAAAATTCTGAGTTGATTTTAATGTGTCTAAGTTGTATATTGGCGTTACTATTTGCAATTACAAATTTTTAGTGAAATTGAATGATTTAAGATGCAAAGATGCAACCTATGTGCACTTTTCACTAATGCAAGATTTAAAAGTCCTAAATGCAATTCAACTAATGCTAGTCTAATGCAAAGTTAATGCAATCTAGATATAGGACTTGCAATGTTCTCCAAATTATAAATTCAAGGGTCCAAAGGTTAGGTACACAAAAATGATTAAACAGAAATAGGGCTCCACCTTTTGGGAGATAAAACTTATAAGGCCTATTTCACACTTTAATCATTGGGAAACCAAGATCCCTCAACCAAATGACTCAATTGAAGGAAGTACTAGTGGTTTCCTTTTGTGATTGGACAAGGATTCACCATTAAAATGAAGTTTCAAAGGAGGAATGCAAACTCTATGCACAAAACCCTAGAAACTTGAAAGCATGAAATTAGATTGATAAAAAAGGAGAAACATAAAAGTACTTGGAGTGAAGATGTCTAAACAAGGTCTAAAAACTCTAAAAATTGTTATTTTTGAAGTGCACTGGGACTGATATGCCAGACTGTGTGATTTAGTCCCTGTTTAGGGTTTCTAGGCAAAATCTATAATCTCCAGGTGACTGATCAAAATCCACTGAAAGATTCCAAAAGGGCTATACAGGGACTCATATGCCCAAGGTGGCAACTTAGTCCCATCACTAGGTTTTGTCCAATATTTTTGTTGCCTCTAGTGATCTTCTGTAGCTTTCGTCTTGTCCAATTTTCAAGTCCCAAAAATATGAATTTTGATCTATAGATGAGTTTTCGTGAAGATGAAAACTTCTTGAAAACTTTGACAACTTTGCAACTTTTTCTTCAAAAGATCTTCAAGCTCCAATTCACCTAAATTTGCAAAAACCCATCAAGAGAGAAAAATGTTGTTGTGTTAGGGAATAGGAGTTTTCCTTTGTTAAACCCTGTTTGGGTAATTAAACCTTGAAATGAAATGAAATAACATGAAGGAATGATGAATGAACAAACGTAATGTTGCAACTCACCAAACCCTTGAAACAAAGGTTGCAAACTTTGGTGAAATGGCTAGCATGAATGTGGATTTTGATTCTTGATTGTTGATATGAGATAATGTCTTTGAATGCTTGCTTGAATCATGAAAACCTACATCACAAATGTTAGTAGAAAAACACACATGATACATGAAGGCTTTGACATGATACTTGAATCTTGAATGTTGCTCCAAATGATTGATGATTTTCTCTTGAATGCTCTCATAAATTTTCTATAATGCTTGAAAGCTTAGATCTTGTTAGGAGAAATTATGTGAAATAAGCTTGTATTTATACTTATAGTTAAAGTGGGACTCATACGCTAGTTGGGATGTATGAGTCCCAGTGTCTTTAAACACAAGACACAAACTCCAAGAATGTTAAGTTCAATGCTATATTTGAAATAAAGCCCCGAGACCCAAGTGGGACCCATATGCCCAAGGTGGCATATGAGTCCTAGATTACTAGATCTAGAACACATAACCCAAAAACATGAATTATGATTTGTCATTTGTTAAATATTGGGATTATCCTCAGAAAATGCATTTAATTAGGCTTGTGGATGCAAAATAGGACCAATTAAGGCATAAATATAGCTAATTGTAATTAAAAGAGGCCCAAAACTTAATGTGAACATGTAAGTAAGACATATTACAACACTAAATTAAGGCATCACTTAGCTCATTTTATTAATTCCCAAATTAATTGAGGAAAAGAGATGCTTTTTCCATCACTACAATACCAAAGGCAAACAAACAAAACATATGAAAAGTGAATTATCCAAAAAGATTTTCAATTAATAGATGTGGTCCTATGTATAGATCCATGTAATCCTCATGATAAGAAATAAATTTAAGGTAAATATTAACCCAAATGGATTGTCCATTTTTATATTACTTTCCAACATGACACCTTTACATCTAGTTTATATGTACTTCCACTGAAAATTTTGTGAAATATTATTAAAATTATTTAGCTTTGATTATATCATTATTGACTAATATATGCAATGGGTATCTATTCATTTATCACTATCTTTATTATGCCCTTATCATTTATCATCTTATGAGCTTCATTAATCTATTCTACACTTTTGGGAGAAACTGGATTTTCATTTGCATTCACAATTACATCTAATCTATGTGTGGCTACATGCTCATACTTTGACATGATTACCTATATATGACCATCACATGATATTTACTTAGCCACTTAAGGTTATCCTATCTTATCATTTGGGTAGCTATGCATCAAATTTTACCATATTTATTTAAAGTGTTGAACTTGGACCTAATCATGTTCTAAGAGGCTCCTCGCCACATTGGGAAATATTATGTATTTAATTACTTAATAAGTGCTCACATAACTAACCATGTTCTAAGTGTCAAACTCAATACACCATAACCTTCCTCACATTATTAGTTACATGTAAATATCTTATGTCATTTATTCCAAGATCTCTATTACCATGAGGGTCTTATTGCCTTACCTAGACCAATGTGCTTCCATCCTATTGGATGCCACACTCGAACATATACTTAGCCTAAGTTTCTTTTTACTTACATAGTTTTTCTTGGCCATTGAAGGCCACATCAATTTTTCTCATTTACATATGCTAGGTAAACATTATTTACTAGTGTCATGTTGAACCCATGTGCTTAACATGCCTATAATTCAATAAATTTTAATTTCTTTTTATACAATACATTATTAAATTTATTACTTACATGATTTACATGCTTAACTTATATTTACATTTCATTCACTACTTTTTCTCTCTCCTTCAATTCCTTGCATCTATAAGATGTAGCCAATTGTAGGGAGAATATTCCATCACTAACACTTCTATGTTGAGATCATAGATAGTTATAGGTCCCTACATAAGGACTCATGTTTGTTGAGCAATGTAGTTACAAGCATGTGGGCTCATGTATCATCAAAAACATTAAAATCATTTTAGGGAAACCATTATTGCAATGAATTAGTAGTATACAATTACAACCAACCTTTATAAATATACACACCAAAAATAAATAATTCTAATTAATTTTTGTTTTACTTTCAATTGAATTTTTAAGGAATTTAATAAGGCAATAAGGGTGAGTTTTTTTTGATTAGGTAAAATGAGATAAGGACTCATACTCAATATCACACAATCATCGAGGCAAGTGATGGGTTCAGTTTATGGCTAGTTTTCTTTGTTAAGTTTGTCTTTTATCATTTCAATCTACCAAAGTTCATAGAAAATCCTAAGACTTACACATCTTTTATACTTTTATGCATCTTAAACCAAACTTTAGTATGTGGAAATACAAATATGATATATTAACATTTGTATGTGTGAATGTATGAATGTTCCTAAAATTCAATATGATTCTATCCTTAATTTATGGTTATTAATGATGTGTGCACTTTAAAATGAAACTAACCTCTTGCAACTAGAAGAACTATAACCCGCAACAACTAGGATTTCCAACCCACAACATAAGGATTGCAAGCAATTGCAGGGGAGTGGCCAAAATTATTAAAGCATGAGAACTCCAAAAAAAAATGGAGGCGACCATTGAATGACCAATCGTGAGTCACTACAAGCACACCAAATAGGATGATTGAAATGACTCTTTTCTAAGTAGGATTAATCTGTGACATGATATTTACTATGAAACATGTCTCTATCATTATGGTCAACCATTAGGGTAGAGTTATAATTTAGTTTGTCTTCTTCTAATTTCTCAATTAAGGTTTTTGGTTACAAGACTAAGTCCTCTCCCTATTCTTGAGGGAGAGCGTGTAGAAGTTGATAATACAACCTCAGAAATCCTAATGAACACCTGCAAGAAAATAACCTATCACCAAAGGAGATCAAGAGACAAGAATGGTGCTCTATAGACATGAAGCAAAAAATGCATTAACTAGAATTTGAATAATTACAAAGAGATCAATCCTTAAGAAAGGGGATCAAAACCCTAAAGTGAAAAACCTAGGATGAATAATTAATTATTAAAGGAGCTAAGTTTAGCTTAAGGGAAAGAAAGTAAAGGTGACTTAATTAATTTATCAACATGATTAAATTAATTAAGTAAACAATCTATTGTATACACCTACAAATGGTTGGGATAAATTTGATTAATTAAATATATTTATTTGATTAATTAACTCTTTATTTCATCTACTATTAAATAAATAGAAATATTTATTTATATAGTTCATTATTCTAATTCTTCTATTTTCATCACATTCTTTTAATTCTTTCATTTTAATTAAATAAACAATTTCATATAGTTGTTTTATTTAATTATTTAATCTTTCATTTTAATTAAATAAGCAATTACAATGATTTGTATTATTTAATTATTTATCATCTTCCTCTTAATTAAATAAATTAAATCATAAAGTTTATTTAATTTATCATTTTCATCTTTTATTAAATAAGCAAGTTTCAAATATTTGTTTTATTTAATATTCCACTTTCCTCCCATTCAAAATTGAAATATTCTAATTCTTTCCAAAATTGAAAAAATCAATTGAGCACATGTCTAGAACTATTTCCCAACCAAAATTTAAAAAATCAATTTTGATTTAAATTTTCTTTATCCTTTCAACAAAATTTGGAACTTTCATCCTCTTTTTCTTCCTAGTCTCTTGGGAGAATTCTTTATCCTTTCTCCATTATCTTCTCCAACAAATTCATCTCACTGTCGATTTATCTAGACCGAATCTCAATCGTTGATCTTTGCCAACTAAGATTTTGCCTCCAAAAATATATAAATAAGACCTCTTTTCTCTTTGAAAAAAGAGAACTATTGGCATAATGTGAGAATTATAGTCAAGTTTTCCAACAATCAAGCATCTTAGCACAACATTCTAGTTTCATAATCTTAGCATTATCATATCCATTAGTTGCATATTTGTTATGTCATTCCACAATCATTTAGCATAGAATCTTAGTTTCTTGCACTTTTTCATAATTACTCATTCTCTAGGTTGTCATTCTGTTGGGCTTTTGCTTACACAATCTGAGAGCAAGTAGCTTTAAACAAATCCTTGGAGATAGAGGATGATGAGACAATTTTGGAGAATCTGTTTGATTTAAATTGTTTTACTCTTTTATATTCTTTGATATAATGTTTCATTAAGGTGTTATTGAGTTTAATAGTTGACATTATTTCATACCACACATTTTTGGTGCCCACTATGGGGATCTTGCCCCATTTTATTTTTTTTTGCAGGTTTTCTGGAAAGTCATGATTGGAGAGATGCATTAGCACATTTGATCAAAATTATAGCACATTTGACTAGTATTCTAGCACATTTAATGTCTGTTCTAGTGCATTTGATCAAAATTCTAGTGCATTTGATCAAAATTCTAGCACATTTGATTGGTGTTCTAGCACATTTGATTGGTATTCTAGCACATTTTATGTCTATTCTAGTGCATTTGATAAACATTTTAGCACATTTGACTAGTATTATAGCTCATTTAAGGACTGTTCTAGTGCATTTGATCAAAATTCTAGGCATATGATCAATTTTGTAGCACATATGATGACTATTCCAGCACATGATAAAATTGTAAAAATTTGAATATGGATCCAACGCGACCATGACTAGAGATAATCTTTTCTGCAATAAGATAAAAAGAAGCAATCTTAGGGTAGCCATTTGAATTAAAATATACCAATCCTAGGGTAGTCGTCACATATTGCTATCCTAGTTAAAATGAATATCATGTCTTTTGTGAAGCAATATCTTCACCTAGAATAAATAATCATCATTTGGGCTTTAAAATTGAATATTGTTTGTTGTGATTGTATGGTGATAGCGCTATGCTCTCCCCTTTACTAGGTGATCAAAATGCTAGACTCATATTTTCATTTCATGCAATTTTTGCTTTATTAAATCCTTTTTAGAGGGCCTTTTGTAGTGGGGAAAAGTACTCACCCTACAAGAACCACCTAAGTGGGAACAACCAAAGCCAGGATTTCCAATCCATTATAATCAAAAGAGAATTTGGGTAAAGTTTGAATTCAAAAAAAGTGTGCAAGATAGCCATCCCCAAAATATATGTTCTAAAGATTGGGAGGTCTCCTGAGAGAGTTTATCTATTTGCCACTCCGAACGGAAACCCTTATTAAACACCTTAAGCATAGTGGCCAAGCTTGTCAGTTTCCGAACATCCTAACATTCATGGTGCAAGGGGAGGGAATAATCTACCCCCAAGGCACTCACCATATAACTACCAATGATCCCTGGACATTACATTCCACTTTGGTTAAGACCTGGGAAAGACAAAAAAATGGGCACCCTCTAGGGGGTGACAACTATGTGAGTCGACATAGTTCTAAGATGTGGGTTGTGATTTTAACGATGACCTTTTGACCTTAAGAGTTAGTTTGCATGAAGTGTCTTCATTGTGTTAATACCAATAGAAATAAAAAAGGATCATGCTTGATTCTTAAACATACACTCAATGTTGTAGATTCTAGGACTTAAAAACAATTGTTTTATAATTGCTTGTTGTGTTTTCAAAACATTAATTTAGATAAGATCATCCAAAGATTTGACAAATCAAACTGTGACATTTCATGATAAGGGATTGGAAATCAACAACATTTTTCAAGAAATCCCTTGCTAAAATAATTAGGAAACCAAAGAAGCAACTTAGCTACAAGAAAATTTTAAAAGGGAGACACTTTTTGTACCAAAGTAGGAAGGTATTTCTTGAGTATCAAAATTTCATCCATAGATATCATGACTTTGATAGAGGATATACCAATGATTTTGCTTTAGAGCCTTTATATTCACAAGCTTATTATCAATGAAGAGCTCTTTCACAAAGTCATAATCATAGTCAACCCATTCGTCATTTTTTATATTCCTCAACCAACAATACAATATCCAATCATCCAAATCAGTTGCTACAATAGAGAAAAACTTGAAAACATTATGCTTTTTGAAAAACCATCATTTTTCAAACTAAGATCAACAACACCATAAAGTGCATCAATTTCAAATCAATGTCTAATTTTTAGTTTAACTCCCATAACAGGATCTACCATCCTTCATCTCAGGAAACAAACTTGAAAATTAGAAATTCCTTAGTAATATCAATAGGTTCCATCATCCTATTTGGCTAAGGTATCAATTATCCAACAAATTGCATCCCCATTTGTGATCTACGTAAAATTTGATACAAGCATATGCCTGTTTTCACAAGATCCCAAAAACTGAGAGAAGAAGATGAAAGAGGGAACCCACTTTGCAACATGGGTGATAGGGAAGAAAATCCTTTTCATAGGATTCATACACATGAAAATAGTTCAAATAATGAAATAACAAAGGAAATGCTTAAAGAAGTTGAACAAGATCCACAATTTAACATAGCTATGGACAATATCTTAGAGAGAAATAAAGAAAGATAATTTCTTTTATTGGAAAACCAAGGTGTCAAATTTGCCTCTAACTATGATACGAAGAACATTAAAGAAGATCTTGAAAAGATTGAAACTCCCTTAGGCGATCTTAGTACTCTTACTCAACAAATAAGAGCACTACAAGGGAAAATAAAGGAAATACAAGGGGGTACAACTAAGAAGTATGCTTTGGAGGATATTTTTCCATATCCTTTTGATAGACATCTCAACATGATCCCATTCCCAAAACAATGTGAATTTCCAAAATTTGATAGATACAATGGGAAAATAGATCCTATTGACCACGTGAGGGAATTTAGAAACATGAGCCTTGAATTTGCACACGAGGACACATACTTGATGAGATTGTTCCCATGAAGTTTGGGTGGACCATCCATGGAATGGCTTTCTAAAATCACTCTACCTCTCAAGAAATTTGAGGAGTTGATCAACAAATTTATATCCCAATACTCCTACAACATTCAACATCAAAAACTATGCTTGATCTATGTAAAGAAAAGCAAAGGAATGGATAACCCTTCATCACATTCCTACAAATATGGAGAAATTATTTGCACGATATTCCCATCCAGTTCTTGAAAATGAAAAGACGGATATCTTTACTAATAGTCTTGATCCAAAAATGAGTTATAAGTTCAACTTCATTGTCCTCCACATTTTGAGACATTGATTGAGAATGAAATCACTATTGAAGGAGCCTTAGTCAATAGAGGAGTGATAAAACTAGACAAAGATAGTCCAAGCTCGTCCAATCATAACAACAACAATGACAAATTGAGATTTTGGACTAGAAATAAAAATATTGTTAATGATGGTGTGGTAGATGCAAAAAAGGTGAAAACAAAACCTTCCATTTTCAACCTATTAGGTACCTAACACAATGAAACCCATCAAGAAAATTCAACCAACCAAGGTAATAGCAACACCAATCAGGGAACCAACACCAATCAAAGAAATTTGACCAATCAGGACAATAGCAATAATCATGGTAACTTCAACAATAATCTCAGCAACACTCAAAATGCAAATCTGCCTAAGTCAATTCTTTTCAAATCGAAAAACTTTCACTCCTTTGGGCCAATCTCTTGAGTCAAACTTCAGAGAGCTTATGGATACAAATTCCATCACTTTACCACCTCAAAGAGAATATGAGCCACACATCAAACCACCATCGTGGAATGATTCGTATTATTGTGACTATCATAGATGCAGGGGACATAGAACAAATAATTGTCAAGGATTGAAAAATTTAGTTCAATATTAATAGAAAATGGTAAAATAATGATTGAGAGACATCATGCCAATAAAGATCATCAAGCAGTTAAAGACCCTCTTCCAAACTATCAAAAAGGAAAATCTTCAAATGACAAGGGAAAAAGTGTAAACCATGTCTATGATAATGTAATCAACCACATTTACATGGATGACCAGTAGGTTAATGTTAAGAAGTTCAAGGAAAAGAAAGAATATCGACAAGTCAATGTGACAACAAGGGGACAACCTAAAGTGGTCTTAAAAGGGAGCTCACCTAAAACAACTGTCCCTCCTCCAAGCCACTATAATTTAGTCAATCAATTGCAAAAACCATCAGCCCAAATCTCTATCTTAAAGCTTCTCAAGATATCCCCAACACATAAAGAAATTTTAGAGAAGGTTCTCATCGACAATTTTGTATCCACCAATTTGGATATTAACAAGTTTAAGGCCATGGTGGGACACTTGTCCTCACCCACTTGCCTATAATTTTCTAAAAAAGACGATGCCTCCATGTCTCATCCATACAACTTTTCACTTTATCTAGAAGTCATGGTCCACAAAGCTTGAATTAGGCATGTCTTAATAGATGGAGGAGCTGACTTGAATATTTATACTTTAAAGCTGGTATGTGCCTTAGGATTTTCTGAAGATTGTATTGATCAAAGAAGGAAGATAACAATTAAAGCATATGACAATGAAGAGAGAGTTTCCAAAGGTATTATCATGTTACCTATCAGAGTGGGACCTATTTTGAAGAATACTTTCTACCAGTTTTGGATCAAGACCTTTCTTACAACATCCATGTGGGCAGTACCGTCAACGTACCATCAATGTCTCAAATTTCCATATGACAGACAAGAGATAACTATATCAGTAGATTACAACAACCAAATTTGTTCTAATCTTAGAGCAACCTAGGACACTTTTGTACCACATAATAGAGAAGCTCTTATTGGGTCCCCTTCAAATCATAATGACCAATCATAAGAGTTGATATAGAATTTTGGCACAAAATTGCAATTGAAGGATAAAGGGGTGGGAGAATATTCATTATGTCTCTCTAACTTACCTATCTCTCCAAGATCATATGGCCATCCCACAATGTCTACACAAAAAGTTGTTGTAGCCTCTACATCAAGAGCACAATCTTTAGTACCCATTACAAAATTTAATGAAAGATTTGTCAAAGCTAATACTCAAGAAGATGAAGCCAAAGATGGAGACATTCTCAAGGGGCTATATAAGGATGAAGATGAATCTATTCTACATATCAAATTACCTATAGAACAATATGGTAAAGGCTATACTATAATGCAAAGGATGGGTTATGAAGGAATTGGTCCCATAGGTAAAAGAAAGGAATGAATTGTCAAGCCCATTCAGCCTACAGTAACATATCCAAAGGATAAAATAGGACTTGGGTATATTGAAGATACAAAAGTAGTTTAAAATCAATCTCATGAAGAAATGGCTTTAGCAATTCTTAGCTTGTAAGATAATTCCCTCACTAATTCAAATGAATATGAATGGGATACAATTTATAACAATGAATTTTGGAGAGCTAAAAGAGTTGATGTCATACAAAAATACGCACCCATACTTACACAAGGAGAAAGTTCAAGGAATCAACCACTTGAATATGAACCTCGATATGATTGTGACTTGAGTGAGAATGATTCGGTTCAAAATGAGATTGATAATCTAAAAGAGGATACCATCATAGACCTTCCCCATAGCAAGAATGTTAACCATGTCCATGTCATGACCTTAACAGTCCTTGACCTCACTCAACCAAATGATCCTTTGCCTTTAATTCATCCTAAGCTTATTGATTGGGATCAAAATGAACATATTGATATCCCTATATTCCAAGATGATGAGGCCATTGTAAATTTCCTTTGCTCTTCTAAGCCTAAAATAGGTTCCACCAATGAATCTCATCATCAAGTTTTTAATTGGGAAAGTACCAAGTTTCTTAGCTGCAAAATCAATAATATAAAAGATCAATCTATCGGTGAAAACCGAAAAATGAGTGTTAGATCATGAAAAAGGAAAAAGAAAAAGCATATCCAATGGTGAAAACCTTTTAAAGGAACTAAAGGATGAGAAACTTGACACTCTCCCAACACACTTCCAATAGAGATCTTTTATTTTGATCAAGCCAATGGAAGCAATCAACATAGAAACTGTAGAACAGCCAAAGATCCTACAACTAGCTACCTCATTAACAGAAGAAGAGATACCAAAGTTCATAGAATTATTGAAAACCAATCAAATCAACTTTTCTTGGTCATATGTGGATATGATTAGACTGGATCCTAATCTCATCATGCATCATTTTTCAATAATGTCAGGGGAAAAACCATGTAAAGAAAAAACTTAGAAAGATGCATTTGCATGTTGCATTGTTGGTTAAAGAAGAATTGAAGAAGCTATTGGATGTAGGGTTCATTCAATCCATTGACTATGCAGCATGGATCTCTAACATTGTACTAGTATCAAAACCAAATAAGCATATCAAAATTTATACAAATTTTTGGGATCTGAATAAAGCATGTCCAAAAGATGATTTTCCTCTACCTAGCATTGACACAATTGTGGACCTGACAACTAGACATGCCATGTATTCACTTATGGATGTATTCTCTGGATATAATCAGATCAAGATTATGCCTGAAGATCAAGACAAAACTACTTTCACATGTCCCTAAGGTACCTATTGTTGGAATGTGATGCCATTTGGACTAATAAATGTAGGTGCAACCTATCAAGGAGCTATGACCACTATTTTTCATGATATGATGCACACTTTCATGGAAGATTATGTGGATGATATGTTAGCAAAATCTTACACAAGGGAAGGGCATCTAGAAATCTTATCTAATATTTTTGTTAGAATGGAGAAATTCAAGGTTAGACTCAACCCAAAGAAGTGTGTCTTTGGGGTCAAATCTAGAAAGCTTTTAGGATACATTATTTCAGAAAACGGAATAGAGGTAGATCCAACAAAATTCCAAGCTATCATGGAGATGCCACCACCAAGAAATATCAGTCAACTTCGATCCCTGCAAGGAAAACTGCAAGTTATCAGAAGATTTATTGTGCAACTAGCAAACAAGAGTTTTCCTTTCACACATCTCTTGCACAAGAATGTTCCTTTCAAATGGGAAGAAAATTTTGAAGCAACATTCAATCAAATCAAGCAATATCTGATGAGTCCACCAGTCTTGGTTCCACCAATACTAGGGGATTCACTCATACTTTACATTTCAGCCACAGAGGTAACCTTGGGGGCATTATTGGCACAAGAGGATAGAACAAGAAAAGAACGAGCTATAAACTACATTAGTAGGACCTTGACAAGTCATGAGCTCAACTAAACATTTAGTGAAAAGGCTTGTTTAGCAGTAGTGATTGCTTCCCAAAATTTGTGGCACTATATGTTAGCCCACATAGTTAAACTTGTGGGTAAAATTGATCCATTAAAATACCTCTTGAATAAAGTTTCCTTAATGGGTAGGTTAGCCAAATGGCTGATGATCTTGAGTGAGTTTGATATTCACTACGTATATCAAAAAGCAATCAAAGGGAAATTCATAGCAGATCAACTGGTTGAAGCACCCTTACAAGTAGATCATCTGATGCATACTGAATTTCTTGATGAAGATGGTTTCACAATAACAAAAAAGCAGTCATCGACACTATATTTTGATGGATCCTATACACAACATGGTTCAAGGGAAGAATTCTATTTGTCACACCTTAGGGGCATACTATTCCAAAATCCTATCGGTTAATGTTTCCTTGCGTCAATAACATAACCGAATATGAAGCATTGCTTACTAGAATGAGGGTAGCATTGGAATGGAGGATCACATAGTTACAGGTCTATGGAAATTCTCAACTTATCATTAACCAAATCAATAATGATTATCAGACCAAAGATGAAAAGTTGATTCCTTATAAGAACATGGTGGATGATTTTAGGAAATATTTTTCTGAAATCAAGTTCACATAGATTTCGAGGATTGAAAACAAAGCTGCAGAAACCATGGCTACAATTGATTCACTAAGACAACTATTAGAAAATAAAACTCGATATGAATTCCTGGTGGAACAATTGTTTACCCCTACATATGATAATCTTGAGACCCAAATCATCTGTCATTTGGTTGGTTCTGATTCCCCTTGCTATGGCAAGATCTATACTTACTTGAAAGATGATACCTTACCCCCAAATTTGTCTTGGAATAAAAAGAGAAACTTTATATGCAAATCTTCTCGATATGCCTTAATCACTTATGCCCTTTACCAACATGGTCTTGATGGTACACTTCTTAGATGTCTTGAATGTGACGAATCCGAAAAAGCCTTACAAGAAGTTAATGGTGGTATCTATGGAACTCACTCAAGTAGAATGACCTTAGCTAAGAAACTTGTTAGAATGGGTTATTACTGGCCAACTATGGAAAGGGAATCTTTTATGTTTGTAAAGAAATGTCCAAAGTGTCAAATTCATGGGAACCTTATACATGCACCTGCACAGGAGTTACAACCTTTCATTACAACATGGCCTTTTTCTCAGTGGGGACTTGATCTAGTTGGAAAAATTCATCCCTCTTCATCCAATAGTCATAAGTTTATAATCACAACTAGGTGATCCCACAATAGTGGTTTACAATTTTTGGCCAAACTGGACACTAAAATTATTATTTTTAACTAAATCTTCACATTCGGGCACCTATAGCGGCTAAATCATGAGGAATTCAAAGATGATACAAACTAGAGTCTCATCAAATTTTGTTTGTAGATTCTAAAATATTTTTTTCAAAATTTTTGGAATCAGATTGCATTTCTTTTTCCATCTCCCATGAAAACTGGTTTTATTCATAAAACAACATTTTTAAAAAGTGACACACCCTATAAGGCATAACTTTTTTTCCATGAAGGATAAAATTCCAATTCTTTTGAATTTAGATTTGTAACTCAATATCTAGTGCTTCCACTTGGTTAGATAGTTTTCTATTGAATATTTTTTCTTTAATCAAGTTTTGAGGTTAAACCAATTACAATTCAGACATAACGCGACCGTATAACGCGTAACTTTTATTGTATATATAGAAATTCAATTATTATTTTTTTGGTTGGATCAAGGACTTCAATATCTAGTGCACTCATATTTTTCAAAAAAAAAAATCATAATCTGATATTTTTCCACATGTGCAGAACAAAGACCTTCATTTTCGATGAAGAACCAATGTTTAATAAAACTAAAAAAACAAATGCATAATAAAATCAAAAGATATTAAAATTATATTTGTTGGATAGCTCGTTTCGAGGACTACCTAATTCTAGATGGGATTTTGAAGACTCCTCTATTTTCATCCTCAACTCGAGCTATGAAGCATAAAAAATTAGACTTTTTTGTGTCTTGGGAGGGGGATGAGGGGCAAGGGGGGTTTGGCCGAACCCCTTTGCTATGCATTTGGGTTTTTTTTTCAGCCAAAATTCAAAGGGGTTCAGTCAAACCCTAGTTTGGGTGAACCCTTAATGGCTTTGCTCAAACCAATAGGTTCGTACGAACCTCCAAAATCACTTCTTTTGCTTTGGGGTCATTTTTTGTGAGTTTTCCTTCCTCACTTGAATTGTAAACCACTATTGTGGCTTCACCCAGCTATAGAATATTTTATCAAGTGCATTAAAGTTTTCCCTTTCATGACAGTAACCGCCAAGCAAATTTCATCTTTTATCTTGAATTACATCATATGTCATTATGGCATTCTCAGTTCCATTATCACTAATAATGGGAGACTGTTTAAGAATCAGGAATTTGATGAAATTTTTGAAAGATTCCATATCCAACACAAATTATCTACACTCTATTATCCATAGGGAAATGGCCAAGCAAAGGATTCAAATAAAACAATCCTAAAAATCAATAGAAAATAGTAAATAATGTTGGTCGTGATTGGCATGTTCAGTTGAATCTAGCTTTGTGGGCCTGTAGAACTAGCATTCACACACCAACAAGAGCCACCCCATATGCCTTTGTGTATGGAGATGAAGCTATCTTTCCATTAGAGGTTGAAATACCCTCCCTCAAAGTCTCACTAAAGGGGCTCATCACTGATGAAGACTACAAGGTTTCTCGACTGCAAGAATTGGAACTGCTAGATGAAGGATGACAACGTGCAATTGATCACCTGAAGGGTTATCAACAACCCATGTCCTGTAGCTACAATCACAAGGTCAAACCATGAACATTTCAAGTGGGTGACCTATTCCTAAAGGAAAACCCCCGCAATCAACAAGATAGAGAGAAGAAAGGAAAGTATGACCCAAATTGGCTTGGTCCATTTGTCATTGTTGCAATCTATGGTTTTGGAGCTTACCAACTGTTGACACCTGAAGGGGACCTGTTTGATGACCCAATCAATAGAATTAATCTTAAGAAGTTATATGTTTGAACAAAAACAACATAAAAAGTCCTAAAAAAATCCAAAAACAACATAAAAAGTCCTAAAAAAAATCCAAAAACAACATAAAAAGTCTTGAAAAAATCCAAAAATAACATAAAAAGTCTTGAAAAAATCCAAAAACAACATATAAAAAAAATCATAAAAATAAAAAAGTGCAAAAAAAACAAGTGGTGAAAACTTGATAATTAGGTGCTATTTGTGAACAAGTTGGCTCTTCCATCTATTAGTTTATATCCTTCATCATATCAGCATAACCATCCTATCAACATCATATTTATCCATCATTTGTGCGTCATAGAGGCAATCATGTTTCATCATGGCTTGGTGCACATTGTACATATCCATAATAATCAGTTGTGTCTAACTGAGAGAAATACAGATTCAACAGGGGGGACAACTGAATTTTGAGTTATCACAATAGACAAATGGCAATACAACAAATGTGTTAAACAAAAATAAAATACCATGACAGGACAACATTTGACAATCAATCACACATATCAGAAAGCATAACATTAGGTTTTCGAATCAAAATGGATGATCTAATTTGAATAATGATTGAAATACTCTAAGCAAAAGGATGAATTATTGTTTTATGGATTTTTGTTATCATATCTTTGGAGTAACTTTATGATGTCTTAGACTAGAGAAGCAAGGAAGGAGTATGATTTTTCTTAGTTTACTATCTGTTATTTAATCATTGTTATTGTGTGAATTGTCATGGGACGTGCTCTACCAAGTATCACTGATGACATTTCAAATTCACATGGGAAAGTGATTGATTCTTGTCTATTTATGCAAGAAATTCTCAAGTCATCTTAGTTTAATTATACCTAGATGCTTGTGTTCACTTAAAATATCAAAAATCATGAAAGTAGGACTCAGGTCATCATGGTCTAACTTATACCATTGGTGCTTGTATTCACTTTCAACATTTCAAAAGTTCAATGATGATAAACAAGCATAAAATATCTCTCATAATGATAATTTTGGATGGTTAATATAGATTGCATTCATGTTAGTTCTGCATTTACATTATAGATTTTCCGCATTATCATCCATTTTGTTGCATTATCATTATCATGCATTCCCTTAAGTGGGTTATCATTTTACATTATCATTCATTCCCTTAATTGCATTATCATTTTACATTATCATTCATTCACTTACGTTGCATTATCATTTTTCATATCATTCATTCACTTAAGTTGCATTATCATTCATTCACTTACATTGCATTCTCATTTTTCATATCATATAAGTCATCATAACATATCATTTATTTAGATTGTATTTTCATAGCATCCATACATTCAAGGACATAATCATTTTTTTCATCACATTGTCATTTTCACATCATACATCCATTTAAAGAGCATTTAGAAAGCATTATTACATCATATCATGCATTAGATTATATATGTGACCATTAGAAAAATTAACAACGCATCACATACCATTTGCATCCATCTCATATAATATTAAAACATCTATCACATGATATAATCACACCATAAGCATTACATAATACATCGTAGTAGGAAGTACATGCATACGTCATAGTTATCCATCATATAAACATTAAGCATACATGCATCCATCATAGAGAAACATGTAGGTAATGCATAGATCCACAATCATTTAGCATAGAATCTTAGTTTCTTGCACTTTTGCATATTTACTCATTCTCTAGGTTGTCATTCTACTGGGCTTTTTCTTACACAATCTAAGAGCAAGTAGCTTTAAAAGAATCCTTGGAGATACAGGACGATGAGATGGTTTTGAAGAATCTATTTGATTTAAAGTGTTTAAATATTTTAGATTCTTTGATATAATGTTTCATTAATGTGTTATTGAGTTTAATAGTTAACATTATTTCATACCACAAACCTATTATTCTAACACCCCCCCTTAAGATGAACTTAGGGAGAAGCTAAAAAACTAACGACAAATGCATCAAAGCAAAGATGGGTCCCAAAAACTAGGCTTGATGAGGTACCCGTGTACAAATGTACAAGATCTCTCACAACAAGAGAAAAGGAGAAAACCTCGTGGGAAAAACTCCTCTCCAAAAGAGAAATACATGTGAAGGACTAAGAAGCCTCCAAACAAGAATGTCCTAAAAAGAATAGGAACAAGTGAAGGACTAAAGAATCCTCCAAACAAGAGTGAAGGACCAAATAAGCCTCCAACAAGAGTGAAGGATGAAGAAGCATCCAACCAAGAAGAAATTGTCCAAAAAGATGAAAACAAAGGATGGTGTAAAAAACACCACTGAAGCATGAAGAAGCTGCAACACTATCATAGAATGACTACTAAAATGATGAAAGAAGAATCTCTTCTGAAACATATGATGATCAAGATCAAGAAGACTCAAATCTGTATGAGTGCTCCCAATGACACTACTCAAATCTGATGGAAAACCAAAGAAAACATCAAGAACTGAAAGATACAAATGGCACAAGTACCAATAGTCTAAAGAACTGGTCAAGTGAAAAAGAGGAATGCAAGAGTGTCCATATGGTAAGTGCTCCATCTCATCGAAATGCATGGGTAACCATCCATTGCATCTGCCTAGTACATAGGAACAAATACTATATACATAGCTCACTCCAATGCAAAACCAAGGAAGCATTAGCACCAACAATAGAAACCCCCCCATAATGTTGAAAAGGGAGAGGTATGATAGGTACATTGAAACTGAATGCCTGAATGTAGTGCATGATAAAGAACCAAGTACATCTGAATGTGTAGACATGAAAGTACAAGTAGATATAAAGGATGCGCAAACCAAGGAACACATGCATGAGAAAGGTATGAAGGAAAAACAAAGGAAAACATCAACCCCCATGGAACTTTATATCATAGTGCAAGTACAATAAGGCACAAAGTGATGAGCAAGATCCCAGAATATAGGTGCAATACAGAGACACTTTATCTCAGTGTGTTTACAAATGATAAATACATGTAATGTGAGCCCATAAGGTCCAAAAAGGACTACAACTGAGAAGAATTATTTCTATAAAAAACTAAAAATAAAATTTGGAAACCACCTGCACCACTATGAAGAGCTCAAAACTAGCTTTCCAACTATATTTTGTTTTCCCATTTTCAACATCGTATGCAAAAGTTATGCTGAAAAAGAAACTCTAGAAAAGAAGATCTAATTTTGACTGGAATTAATAGGGACTTGAGAAAAAATCTCCAAAAAATACTTGCACCACTTGAAAGTGCTCTAAGTCCTCTTTTTGATGATATCTCATTTTCCCGATTTTGACACCGTGGGCAAAAATTATGGCCTTTGGAAGAAAACTCCTCTTAAAGGGAAATTACACAGCCTGTTGGAAAAAAATTGACGGCCATATGACCATCACAACAGAAATATGAAATTAAAATTGACAGCCAAATGACCATCGCCGTATTTTCCCAATTGGGCTTATTTAAAAAAAAACAATAACAAAAAAATTACAATTAAAATTTCTTTTGCAATATTTTTTTTTTAAATATTATTGGTTGGGGCCACGTGGGCCACCCCCACCTCTTCCCATATGGGGCGTGGGCCCCTAGGGTTCTCAGGCCCTAGGGGTACCGCTATTGGGAATTATTGTTCACATGGGTTAGAATAATAATGGGTTCTACGATAAAAGTGAGTTGTTATTATAACTCATGTAATTAATATTGTTTGTATTATGAGTTGTGTTAACAACTCATATATTTAGGATTTTGTTTATTTGTTAGTCAAGGGTTGTTACAGGACATTTCCTATAACAAAGGAAATACAAGTCCCATATATATGTAAAGGTATTGAATGAAAATTGTGAAGAAGCAAGGCATTAATTATATTGTGTAATATTTCCGTTTCTATTATTTTTCCCAAAATATCTGTTATGGTATTAGAGCTAGTACGATTAGAGGAGATTATGATAAAAATACATAGATGATTTTCACGTAAAAGAGCTTCCATCCTTGTCCAAATTGTGGTCATGAGTTCAAGCCCAACGATGGACACATTACAAATTTGTTGTGTGAAGTTGTGAAAAGATCATTGCTGAAAGATAGTCCTGACCCCCGATTTGGAGAGGTGGTTTCATTGTACTCCCCATTACAAGTATTTGATGCAGTGGTTCAACTACAGACTATCATTTTTGCCAGATCGCACTTGTGTTGTTTTAGGATTCATTTCATTTATGGTTCCTTCCAATTATTGGCGAGCGTAGCACTCATTTACAACCAATTCAAGCAGATTGAGTTCATTGTTGGCTCAACATGATTACTACACATGTGTAGGATTGGAGGTGAGGGACTTCCTTTATCACTTTCAGGAGAAGGAATCTTGAGATCAAAATCAGCCACATCAAGTTTGTTGGGATTATATTTTTTCAAGTGAGTGTTTTCCTAGCCTTTGGTGCTTCGTTGGCTCTATTCATTTGTTGCGAAGGCCCGTAATTGCTCAATTACTCCATCAAAACACAATTTGCTAGATTTCCTGACATTCCAATCCTACCAAAATCCATTGGCTTCAAATAATGATTTGGGGTTTTCTTATAGAGGTTTTCTCATTTTAATTGTGGTTCTTTGTGTTGTGGACCAGATTGTAGTTGGTGAATTTTATTGCTGACTACAATTCCTTGTTACTATAGCCGACATCTTCAGCCAATATGCATTTGATTCTTTCTAGTCTCAAAATGATATTATTGAGATTCTTCTAATATTTTGTGGTGAAAGATTTAATTTGGGGGTTTAGTATTTGAAAGATTATTACGGGAGGTAGAGTTTTGTTTTCAAATAAATTTTTGAGAATGTTCATGGATAAATTAAGTTTCATTGAGAAATTCAATGGTAGAGACTTTCATACATGGCAGATACAGATGTAGCTACACTTGATAGAAAATGATATATGGGATGTTGTTAAACTAAGTTCAGTCACACCAACTGATGTAGATGAACTAGCTAAGTGGAATATCAAAAATCAGAAAGCCTTGGGAACTATTGGTCTTGGCTTATCAAAAGCATATTTACATCATGTGGATTTTGCAAAGTTAGCAAAAGAGATTTGGGAATCATTGAACAAGCTCTTCGGATCTAAAGCAGAAAATGCCAAGACAACATTAAAGTAGAGGTTGTATGGATTGAAGATGGAAAAAGGTACAACAATGGAAAATCATATCAGTAAGTTTCATTCTCTTCTAAATCAGCTATCTGGCATTAATGAAAAAGTAAAAGATGATAATGCCAAAGCAATACTTTTGAATAGTTTTCCTAAGCATATGTTTGGTATGGTTTTCACATTAAGCAAGGTAAGCATTAGCCTTGTAGGAGTAATCTCTACTCTACTTGACAATAATGAAGACTCAGAATCTGAAGAAGTTTTATATGTACAAAACAAAGCAAGAAAAGGTAACTACAAATCCAAGTATATTCCTTCAAAAGGAAAAATCAAATGCTTCTATTGTAATGAAACATGACATGTAATTTTGAATTGTAAGAAGAGGGAACAAGATCTACTAGATGATAAATTGGATCATCATGCCTCCTTAGCTGAAGAAACTAATTGGGAAAACCATGCCAATGATGAAGAGTTATCATTTTCCAATTATGAAGAATATGTTCTTTAGATAAATCCAACATTGGAGGCAGGAGGCATCGGAGGTTGGAGGATAATCAGTATCCTCTCGTCAGTCACCAACGATTGGGCTTCTTATCATCTCTGGTGACATTTCATTTTCTATGTGTGTGTTATTTTCTTATGCAATCCCCTAGTGTAAAATACTGTAATGAACAAAAGCACTAGTGTAATGCAGTTCATGGATCTTGAAAGGGTTTGTGAGAGGATCTAGAAAACCACACAAGGTGGACAGTTGGTGGGTTCCTATTCATGTCTAGGTTTGTGGTAAGCTTGCATGAAAACCATGAAAGGTTAATGGGGGGTGCCTTTCTTTTGAATCAAGATCATGAGAGAGTTAGGTTTACTGTTGATGTAGGGTGTGAGTTCTTACCATGTTCACACTAAGGTGGGGAATGTTGGGAATTATTGTTCACATGGGTTAGAATAATAATGTGTGCTACGATAAAAGTGATTTGTTATTATAGCTCACATAATTAATATTGTTTGTATTATGATTTGTTTTAACAACTCATATATTTAGGAGTTTGTTTATTTGTTAGTCATGGGTTGTTATAGGACGTTTCCTATAACATAGGAAATACAAGCCCTATATATATGTAAAGGTATTGAATGAAAATTATGAAGAAGCATGACATTATATTGTGTAATATTTCTACTTCTATTATTTTTCCCAAAATCTCTTATAACCACAAGGTACCTTTACACAGGGCTACACAGGTATGGACCTACATAGTACCTTGCGTAGGGGTACCTCCCCCTTTTTTTTATTTTTTTTGGAAAACAAAATTTTTTCGAAGCTTGTAATTTTTTTTAAAGCTTTATTTTTTTTATTTTTTTATTTTTTTACAATTAAAAACTACAAATTTTATTTTGTAGAAAAAATAAAATATATATTTTTTGACGAAATTTTACCTCATAATGCATGCAGGTGGTCATACCACTCCTGCTAGGTAAAAAAAGTTTGCCCCGAGGTGACTTGTGCTAAAATTGACAAACTATATATGGAAATAGGGGTTTTGGGCTTTTTGAGCACAATGGTGAGGTCCATTTGAGCTCAAAACACCCCAAAAAATAAGGCACCCCATGGATCTGGCAAAAAATACCTTCAAACCCTCATAAATCTGACAAACAAAAGCCAAATTTGATAAAACAAAGGTCAATCTTGACTATTCCGGCAGCTCTCGATTCAATGGAGAGGTTTGATTTGACCCTTAATGCACTAAAATCTTCTTTAAGGAAAGATCTCAAAAAAAGGAACAAAAAGCTTGCAGATCTGGAGCTCTAATACCATGTAGAAGTTGATAATCCAACCTCATAGATCCCAATGAACACCTGCAAGCAAATAAACTGTCACCAAAGGAGATCAAGAGACACAAGAATGGTGCTCTGCAAACATGAAGTGAAAAATGCATTAACCAAAATTTGAATAATTATAAAGAGATCAATCCTTAAGAAAAGAGATCAAAACCCTAAAGTGAAAAACCTAGGAAGAATAATTAATTATTAATTAATTATAAAAGGACCTAAGTTTAGCTTAAGTGAAATAAAGTAAAGGTGGCTTAATTAATTTAATCAATCAATTGTATAATGAACATGTATTGTTGAATGAGAAATCTTGATTAGATTCTTGTTAGAGTTCAGAGTTTTCATGCAATAAAGGAGTTAATTCAACATTATGATTTATTTATTAAATAGTAAGTGTTGATATCTATTATGGAAGCAGCACCTCAAGGGCCACTTGGGGTACTACTATCCACTCTCTCTTTCTGTTATTATATTAGTTCATGCATTGTTGAATTAAAATAGTTTCCAACTACATGCATGTGGAGTGCATGATTATGTAATTGAATTAGATTCTATACCTTAAATGTTTGTCCCATACTCCTGAAGTGTTTAGTTGTAGTTCAATCTTAGAAGTTAGTACTCATAGTCTTAAGTGATAAGTACGTGCAACACAAGTAATAACTTATGTTTAATTCCCTATTTTGCAAGTTAACGTTTCATTTCTTTTTCCATCTTTTATTATTTTGTGTACATGTGTAAATCACTTATACTCACTGATATAGGCCATGTAGAATCTATGAATACATATATAGTGCCAGAACTATCAAAATATTACGAAGTCTTGGTTGATAATTAAATGAAGCCTCTCATAGAAGGTGAACTGTTCAATTAGGAATCCATCCTCTAAATTGTGTGTCAAGCTATAGTACCAAGTTAATCAAACAATAAAGAGGCCCTACATTTTTGGCATCATTTTTGGGGATGTTGCTAAGTTTAGGATTCTCCTGTGTATTTCCAATTATTTTCAAGCTTTCCTAGTTTAGCAATTTCATTTTCAACATTAGGGTAACTAGATTTTATCCATCAACACAACACAAGTTACTACAATGTGTAGGAACTATTGAACCACAAAGTTACAAATATTACATGTGGAGTAAAAGAGAAACTCTTTGAAGATTTCTCACTTTAGCACATGAAGTATTGCAGGATACTAGTGAACACAGTGAACACAGTGAGGGTATTCCTAAAGAAGAATAATCCCTAACACCAATATCTACACCAGAAACAAAGGATACTTCTTGCATACACATCAACATCATGGTTGATGCATTAGTAGAAAACCCACCAGAGCATGTAACATTTGAGTTCCTTATAACCAACTAGAAGAGAGTTGTTTCCTTGAAAAATAGACCTCCTTATGGGTTGGTTATAGAGGACCCAGATTCCTTTCTTTATGAGTTTGATGTGTTATATCAAAGTTATGACTATACAATAGATTCTCATAGATTCAATTGTTTTTCAACAACATTGAAAGATGCTACTCTAAGATGGTTCATGGGGTTGGGAAGAGATGTCTTTCCCAATTGGAACACAATGAAGACAAAATTTATAGAGAAATAATATAATTAATGTAGAGGCATAGATAGAAAAAAGTATGACATCTTCAAGATGTCACAAAAGGAAGATGAATCTTTGGAAGATTATGTTGAGAGGTTTGAGTTATGCCTCAAGAAATCTTATTAAAATAGACTCTCTGATGAATCCCTAAAATTGGTATTCTTAAGAGGAGTTAATGAGGATTGTATGGATGCACTTAACCTCATCGGGGCATGAGAATCTCACAATTACTGTTTGAGGAGATCTATAAAGCCTGTAGAAACTATTCAAGGTCTTTTACCAAGAAGGTTAGAGGAGACATGACATCTTTTATCAACAAATCAACTACTTAAGTCTCAAGGGTGGAGTCAAGAAATCTTCTATCAAACATGAAGGAAGATATCATAAGCCAATTGGCTACACAATTAGATACTCTTCACATAAAGAAGAAATAAGAGAAAGTAGAAGCAACCCTCACAAAATAGTACCCACACTGTAGAAAAAAGATAATTTGTAAGTGCAAGAAGGTGGCCAGTATTTTTGAAGATAAGCAAGGGACATCAAAATTTCATGCACTAGAAGGTGAAGATGGTCAAGTGTTCTACATAGCTCTACACAAACCATGGAAACCAAGACAAGTAATTCCCCAAGATCCCTTAAATTATAAAATTTTATTTCCATTCAATAATGCAAATTTCCCTAATTGGAACCCTCATCTTGGACCAATGTGCAAAATCCACAATGGTTAATTCCTTAAACCAATTGGAATCAACAACAACAAAACATGTGGCCACCAAAAATTTAACAAGGACTTAATCATAATTCTCAATGGCCACCCCAACAAAATCAATGGTAACCTCAATAGAAAAGAGGTTAATAGTGGAAAAATAAAAATCCCAACTATTAGTAGCCACAACAACAAGCCATAATGCCAAACCCTTCAATAGTTGTACCAAATCCACCAAGAGCACCTCAATTGCCAACGCAACTTGCACCTAACCTAAATAATAAGACTGTCCAATAGGCTTATGCTAATGACACCATACAATACCCCACCTATGGGGTTGAGGTGAATGATGTACACCTTAGCTTAGGGAATTTGTTAGTTGGGCCTTCATCTCCTCATATCATTGAATTAACTAATGAGGAACTCCTAGCAAAGCCCATTGATAGAAAATCTAAGGGACCTGAGTCAATCAGGTCTTGATCCACCAAAAATGAGTCTAAAGCCTCCATTCCCTAAAAGATTAACATTCCAAAACATCATTCACAAGCTAAAACTGATCTATTGGGATAACTCAAGGATATTTGCATCAAAATACCCCTCATCTAGGTGATTAAGGAAGTACCCATTTATACCAAAATAGTGAGAGAGTTGTGCCTCAAAAAGCCAAGTAGGAAGCTTAAGGACCCTCAAACTAAACATGTATTAGGATAACTTGTAGACATTATGTTGGGAAACATAACTATCCCCAAGTATGCAGACCCTAGGAGCTCTGTAGTGGGTGTTAAAATCAATGGTACTCTCATAAAGAACACCTTAATTAACCATGGAGAAGCCCTTAATGTAATGACCAAAGAAACCATGAAATTATTATAACTAATAGAGCTTAGACCTACACCTACAATGCTACAATTAGTAAATAGGTCTACATTCAAGCCTAAGGGAATCATAGGAAACTTGGTAATAACACTAGACTCATGGGAGTACCCTATAGACTTTATGGTGTTGTAACCTAAATCTAATCTTGTAGGGTATTCCCTCATCTTAGGGAGACCTTGGTTGGAAACTAAAAATTTCTTTATAGGTTGCAGGTATAGTAACATGATCATTTCCAATGGAAATGTGACTAAGAAACTAGTCCTCTATCCACCTACCCAACCACATGCAAATTTGGAGAAAACCATATGGCCTGCTCTAGATGAGGAAGACCATTACTCATTACAACCCTTGATGACTATTGAATGCAATATATTGTTATAAAACCACAATGAAGATGAAATAATTGTAAACATCATGCATAATAATTATGACACAGACCTACAAAAACATGACTATCTAACATGTTTGTAGGACCCCTTGTAGAACATAATTCATGCCAATACATCTGAGTCTATTTCTTAGATTTTCCACTCTTTATTGCCACATCACTGGATCCCAAATATATCAATTCTTAACATTTCATTTATTCAAGCATCATCCTTGACTGCCAAACCAAGACATTAAATGTAAACAACCAATTGATTGTTGAATGTGTGACAAGCACATGCAACAAAATTTGCATGGGATTACCATGACATGAAGGGTATAGACCTTAAATTGTGCATGCATCAGATTTACATCAATGAAGGCTATAAATCAGTTAGGAAACCAAAAAGTAAAATGAACCCTACAGTTCTTGGCATAGTCACAACTAAATTGCAAAATTTGTTGGATGTAGAATTCATCTATCCAATCTCTGACATCCAATAGGTTTCTCCACAAGTGATTGTACCTAATAAAAGGGGGAAATGGAGAGTGAGTGTAGACTACCATGAGTTGAATGCAATAACTAGGAAATACTACTTTCCCCTTCCTTTCATTGACTAAATACTAGATTCACTTGCAAGCAAGAAATAATTCTCCTTTTTGGATGTCTTTAGTGAATATAATTAGATTTGTTGGCAACACAAGGGCAGACAATTGAGAGGGGGGTGAATCAGTTGTCATAGAAATTCAAACTTATTAAACTTATTAACCTTATTCTCAGATCTGATTAATAACCATGAAAGCATAAATCATCAACACATCAAAAACACACATAACACCAAGATTTTTACGTGGAAACCCTGTTAGGGGAAAAACCATGGTGTAGGTTAGTCCACAAGATTATACCTTGTTAAAAGTATAAAGAAGAATAATGGAGAATGCACATGAATTTAGGCATACTGCCTAGAGCTCATTGCTCAAATACAACAAGGATTACTACCCAAGGAAGACACACTATCTTATAGAAACATTCAGATTACATCCACAGGATTTTGAATTGAGAAAATAACATCTACTAATGCTTGATTACAGTTTTGGTTAAGCACATGAACACTTCTTCACACTTTGCTCACTCTTCTTCACACTCTACTTCTTCCTTCAAATGATTAGGACATTATTCACACATCTCATACACATGCATGCCTTCAATTGGAATAAATAATTGCTCGTATATATCCACAACAAGAGATTACATCGCTACATGTTAGCTTCAACAAAATAATAAAATGAATACAAATTGTTGGCCCAAAACAATAACAATTATTAATGTGAATCAACCAAGGTCGGCCACAACATAGTGAAGACCCAAAATGAAATCCTCGAACATGAAACACCTTCAAAAATTATTCCTTGAAGATCCACAACATGCTACAATCACCCTGTCAACCATGAACATGAAAAACATGAACACACAAGAAAAAATCACCAATTGCGAGCACAACGATCAATGCAAACGTGAAACACAGATAGAGCACGATCTAGAGACATCCACAAACATCATCAATCACTAGAGAAGCATCTGTAACAATTGAACTTACTAGAATCACATCATATTCATTCAAGAACACCAACTGAAGCAACAAAATGACCTGTCAAAACACAATTGCTCATAACCTGCTCAAATCTTCATGCAGATCTCTAAAACTTAACATGGATAAACTAGATATACTCGATAATAAACCCTTTAATCCACAACCTTTGATCATCAATATATTGAGCTAGTCACCATACTGAACTTCACTTCATCACTATCAACCTGCAACTTATTCCATTACAATTTTCTCAATTTCCTCAACATATAGAACCTTTAAGACATTAATGCCAATAGTGTTGACATCAATGATAGCCACATATCAGAAACATCCAATAAGATCAAGATATCCCAAGAAGACTAAGACAAGACTGCCTTCACATGACCTTGAGGTACATATTCTTACATCATCTTGTCATTTGGCTATGTAATACACCTGCCACCTTTCAAAGAGAAATCCTAAGCATATTCTTATACTTTAGTAATGATTTCATGGAATTTTACATGGCTTATTTTACAACATATGGGAATACCTATGAAGAAGCACTTTCCAATCTAGAGAAAGTACTACAAAGATGTCAAGATCATAATTTTCCCCTGAGTCATGAACAATGTTTTATGATGATTACAGAGGTAGTTGTTTTCGGACATTTTGTGTTTAATAAGGGAATCCAAGTAGACCCCAACAAAATTGAGAGTATATAAACACTACTTGTACCTTAGAGATAGAAAGATGTAGAAGTTTCCTTGGACATGTTGGCCATTACAAAGGATTCATCCAATATTTTAGCAAGATTGCAACACCACTAATTTGTCTCATTGTCCAAGGATGTAGAGTTTGAATGGAAAACTACTTGTCAACATTCCTTTGAATCTCTCAAGGCAACATTATCCAAGACCCCTATTTTAAGAGAACCAAACTAGAATCTACCTTTCCATATCCATATAGATGTTTATGATTTTGCAATATGATTTGTGCTAAGATAGAAGGATGGAAACCGTGAGATGCCATTTATTATATTAGTGAAAACCTTCAAGGGGAAGAACTCAACTATAGAGTGATAGAAGGAAATATTAGTAGTGGTTCATGCAATCAAGAAGTTTAGGCACTACATTATAGGGTATTTTAGATATTCATACATACTGATCATACAAAAATAAGGTATCTGATGAACAAACCAATAGTAGGTGGTAGGCTTGTAAGGTGGTTGCTACTACAAGAATTTGATATAGCTATTGTGGATAAGCCAAGAAAAGCCAATGTAGTGGCAGATTTCCTCTCTAGACTTCCAACCAAATTAGAAGATGTTGTAGATGATTCATTTCCAGATGAGCACCTATTTTCTCTCTCTGCATACACCTTGGTATGCAAATATAGCCAACTATCTAGTATCAGGTAAAACACCACTGCATCTCTCACCAAGGGAGAAGAGACAATTACTTCAAAAAAATTTTCCTTACTCATAGATATCATGATATTTATTCTACACAGGGCCAAACAACATAATGAGAAGATGTATAAAAGAAGATGAAGTATATGATATCCTAAAAGCATGTCATGATGAACCTTGTGGGGGACACTTTGTAGCAAAGAGGAAAACTCTTAATATTTTGAATACTAGCTATTATTGGCCAACACTTCATAAGGATGTATTCAATTAAACCAAGAGCTATGATAGGTGTTAGAGAATGCGAAGACCAACAAAGACAGATGAGATGCCATTACAACAACTGTTAGTAATTGCACCATTTGATAAATGAGGACTAGATTTTATTTGTCCCATCTCTCCAACATCAAATAACAAAGAATACATAATGGTTTGTACAAATTACCTTACCAAATAGGTGAAAGTTAAAGCTTTTTAGTTTGCATGGAAATATGGAAAAATTTGTCTATGAAGATATATTCACAAGATATGGTGTCCCTAGAGAAATTGTCATAGACCAAGGGCTACAATTTACATCAGATTTGATCACAAAACTAGTGCAAGAATGTGAGTTCAAAAATAAAATTCCACACCCTACTACCCTTAGGTAAATGGTCACGCAGAGGTTACAAATAGAGAAATTGAAAACATCCTCACAAAGACTGTGAAACTCCATAAGAAGGATTGGGCAACTAGGTTACCTGAAGTAGTTTGGGCTTATAGGACAACCTAAAAGACAACAACTTTCACACCACATGAGCAAGTATATGGTAAAAGGTAGTACTTCCAATATAATTTGAATAGAATACTTTGAGGACAACAGTAAAATTAGGGATGGACTTATCAAAAACAAAAAAGGAGAGATTACATAACCTTAATGTATTAGATAAAATTAGAATGGAAGTCATTCGCCATATTGAAATCATCTAGAAATAAAGGATATATTGGAATGACCAGTTTATTAAAACCAAGGAATTCAGTGTAGGTGATTGGGCTTTACTATGTGATTCAAGGTATAAATATTACAACTTAGGAAAATTATAGCCTAGATGGCTTGGGCCATATGAGATTAAAATATTTTTTCCTAATGGAGTAGTTTAGTTGCAAACAATTGATGTGAGGTTCTCATTGTTAGTTAATGGCCATAGGTTAAAGCTTTATAAATGATCATTACAGAAGAACGACTTCATTTTAACACTACAACATCAATTTGAGCCACATATACAAAATGCATTAACAACTACTTTTTTTAAAGCATCAATAGACGAGCAATGTAACTCGCCTACTAAGATCTCATAGGTATAATCATACACCACATTTCACATGCACACACTACACAGGTGACATTTAGAAATCATTATTTTCTAAAGCAGTCATAGAAGCAATAGGGAGCTACAACATCACAGTTCTCTAGGAAAAAAAACTATAGAAGGAACCTATTAATATATGAGTCTATAGCACTTGTCTATCAGTCAGTTCAAAAACACCCACATTAATTACATTTTCCTCCCTTCATATCATATCATTTCACACATGAATCCATACATATTCCACTTCATTACATTCAACCTATTTCATTTGTACACACGTAGCCATCCTACCACCTTTTTCAATTCCACCATGCCATGAAATTAATCTCACCTCACCCATTTTTTCCTTCCCACAACCTTTTTAATCCATCATTTTCCACATGTCACACATATGCTATCATTAATTTCAAACTATCACTACACAAACTTCATCACCATATAGGAATATCACTTCAAATCAAGTTGTAGGTGTCATTTATTTACTTCACATGAGTTGAATTTCAATTCAATCCATTCGTATAAGTACACTATGCATTAATTTATCATAATTAACATGGATGATTATTGATTTTGTGGATGTTTATAGTTCATTCTTGCATGTCACATATCATGTTTTAATTATCCACTACTTCTAATTTCTATCTCTACCCAAATCATATGAAATAAGTGAGGTCACTTAGTAAATTTAGTTGGGGGAGGGGTGCTCATGATTATTCCCTAGTTTTCTTGATTTTAAAAACTCTCTACAAATATTTTCACAGTTTTATTTTCCTTCATTTTCAAAAGATACAAAGTTTAGAGGGGATAAAATGTTCTAAGCAATTGAATTGAGAGGTGTATTTGAGTAATACAGCATACAAGCACAATAGAAGTGGTATATTTGAGTGGAAGAATAAGAACACATCAAAGCAAGAAGTATGAAGCAAGCAAAATTGGGAAGTGACTACAAATTACTGAAGCATTGATGGGGGGTGATATCATACAAAGGGAACTAGTAGCACATAACCTGCTATTGGAAGACATGCAATGTTTACCTATCTTCCAACAAGCTAGATGGATGGATTATTTTTTAAGGCTACAAAATTAAATGAGGTAACGACCCAATAATTTTTCAACACATTACAAAAAGATGATGTAGTTTTTAGGGGTCTAAGGGTAGATTCCCTGGAAGTAGTTGTACACACTGAAAAATGTTCTAATCAATGTCATGCATCTGAAATAGGTTTATTAACATAGTTTCCTCTTCAATCCATCCTCTTTTTGCTTAATTGATTTAATTAGACTAGCTAATTAATTAATTGTCTCATTTTTTCCCATTAGCCTAATTAATTAAATTGGGTTAATTCACCTCATTTCACACTAACAATTCATCTCATTAAATTAAATCAATCAAAATATTTAATTTAATCTCCTAAGTCATCTTATTTAATTAAATAACCCTAAGTTATTTAATTAATTATCATTTTCAACCCTCCCCTATTTATTAAATCATCTAACTTAATAAATATCATTCTAAATCATCTAATTCCCTAATTGCATAAATTAAATCTTGTTTAATTTTAGCAATTGAACTAATTTTCTTCTAATCAAATGGAATATTCCCATGGAATATTCTTTATCCTTTTGCACAATTAAAAATTTGTTTTAATTTGTAAATTCCCCTTTTATCCTCATCCAAAGGAATATTCTCTCTCCTCCAATCAACTCACTTGGCTTCTTCAACAAGCTAAACCCTTTAACCTCTTGAGCAAGTCACCTTTGACCTGTGTGAGTAGGTCAAAAGTGTGTTTGTTTGAACCAAGTGTGAGCCCTTGATTAAATTCCATCATGCATTCTCATCTATTGATGAGAATCCATGATCCATGCCTCTCAAATTTCCCCCATCCTCAACTGTTGATTGGACTTTTAAATCTCAACCACTCAATCTTCATTGGCTTTTCTATGAATAGATCACTATTCATAGCATAATGGATCCATATTTTATTGCAAACTTATATTGTTAAATTTTCTCACATACTCACTCATCTTTTACTCACTTGTTAGCTTATTTTAGTCCATTTTTCATTACATAATAGCTTAGAGCTTTCATTAATGGCTTCCATGCATCCATCTTAGTTTGAAAATGAATTAAGGTTTTCATATTTTAGCATCATTTTAGTTTAAATTAGCTTAGATTAGTTTAGAATTAGCTTAATTAGTTCATATTTAGCATAAAATCATGGTAACCTATCTTGCATCATGTTCATTTTCATCATAATTTAGGTTTTCATACATAAAATCACTATGGTTTCATCGATTATCTTCCATAGAATTGACTAAAACAGGCTCACAATCATGGGATTGGGAAAGGGTCATCGTTCCACATCAACACGACACCAATTCCACAAAGGGATAAATTTCAACAGATTAGAGTAGATGTTTTTCTTTAAAGCTTTCATAAGTTTAATATGTTAGGTTTTTTGATAAAATTATTACTTTCAATTTTCATTGATTGATCTTGTTGAGATTCGAATACCCATGGCTCCGTTATGCTTCGATTCTTCATGGATCAAGTATGATTAGGCCCATACCAGTATCATTGGCATCGACATTTTGGCGATAGAAGGAGGGAAAATGAGAAAACCAATCCATAGCAGTACCTATTAGGCTTTGAGGGAAGAGGTGCATTAGATATGAATCATTATAAGCCACTTCCATGCATATGACATTAAATTCTTTGATATGGTCAACAAGAATTCCTCTCCCTCTGTATTTTTCAAACTTGGGGATTTTGAAAGCAAGAGGGAATGGTACCATTGCTATGTTCTGATCAAATGGGTAGGATATAAGTTCTACATATGCGGTTTCTTTGTTTTTTCCCATGCGAAGGTCTTGCATTTCTTGTGAGAGCTCTTTCAATTGGGATGCTACATCGTCTTGTGGATTGGGTGGAGGAACATATGGTGGGATGAGAGATGAATTATATGGGGGATGTTGATATGATGATGTATTGTATGGAATGTAGGGTGGTGTTTGATTTGGTGAAGGTCATTGGGGGATTGACGCATAGGTTCTTAATGGGTTAGGATTGACAATGTTTGGCTGCAGATTATAATAGGAACCTTGTTGCTATTTTTGGGCATATTGCTGATCTAGTAAGGCTTGTTGTTGGGACTATTGTTGTTGTTGTCATCCTAATAAAGCTACATTTTGTGCTTGTTTTTATTGTGTGGCTTGTTGTGTTCCTCAAGCTGCTTGTTGAGCTTGTTGTGCAATGGTCGCTTGTTGTTGTTGTTGTTGTTGTGCTAGGGCTGATTTTTTAGCTTGATGTTGTTGTTGGGGTAGAGCTTCTTATTGAGCTTGATGTTCTTGTTGTGTTAGGGCTACTTGCTGAGTTGCTAAGGCTACTTGTTGTGCTAGGGATACTTGTTGAGCTTGATGTTGTTGTTGGACTAGAGCTGCTTGCTGAGCTGCTAAGGTTGCTTGTTGTGCTAAAGCTATTTGTTTTTGTTGTAAGTTTTTTGTGCTTGTTGTAGAGCTAAGGCATGTGCTTGCAATGTGGGATCAGGTGGTTGTTGAGATATTTGTGAAGGATTAGGGATATTGATGTTTTGAGTGATTAGTGGATTGCTGATGAAAGGTGGAGGATTCCCTTGGTTTATCATTCCTTGTGATATGGTAGAATGAAGTTGAGGAATGTATGTTTGAAGTCCCAATTGATTTTGCATAGAAATGGAACTGTTGGAAATGATGATGTTGTCAAATTTTGCAATGGAAATGGCACACTAGGACCTTGAGTCCATTGGTTGAAAATATTTCCTTGTCCTATGTTTTGAGGATGGCCTTGTGCTAAAGATGTAAACAAAGGATTTGTGATCAAGGTACCTCCAGGATTGATACAACTTGTAACCAAGAGATTGCTTTGAGGTGGATTGATATTAGATGATGTGGTGATGGTAGATGGAATGGATGAACCCACCAGAGGATTAGATAAAGATGTCCCTATTTGCATTGAAGGTTGATTTTGTGATACGGTATTGATACACCCTTATGTGTTGTTTTGATATTTTTGGTTTGTACCACTCTGTGTGATGGTAGGCATACTTGTGGTACTCATAGGTGTGGATGAAAAAGGGTTTCCTCGAAATGTCAAAGTGTTGGTGGAATAGTGAAGTTCAATCAAAGTGTGTCACTGTCTTGGATCCTTAGGAATGGGAGGAGCACCAAAAGTAGGTGTCCAAACAATGGTGGGAGGTGCAGGATTAGTTTCAAAAGTACCCACAAGTATACTACTTTCAAATGGTGAGGTGTGACCAAAATATTTAGCAAGGCTGGTTGCAAGACTAGGTATGTAAGATTGACTTAGCCTTTGTGATGAATTTGTGAAATCATGTATTAAACTCTGTGCTACAAACTTTGGAAAGATAGGAACTATACTGTCAAAGGCATGATGTTCTAAGAATTCTTCCCTAGTAAGCTCAAATAGGTTGTTTGCAACGTCTTCAATTTAGTATGATCCTAAAGGAGATGATGGTTGTTGTGACAGGGTAACATGACGTCTAGGATAAAATTCTAAAGGATTTGGGTCACTTGAGGCAAATGTAACTTTGGTTTTCTCCATGATTCTCTTGTGTTGTGATATTGACTTTACCATAAACTTTGTGTCACCTGTGGGAGAGTTGTGTTGTGATTTGTGATGTTTGAACTCTCTAGTTGACTCAAGTCTAGGTAAAAGGGATGCTCTAAGTCTTTTAGGAGCAATTGTGATAGTGAGGGATGAACAGATGGGTGATGCGGGAAGTGAACATAGAAATCTTTAGGGTAGACTTGTGACCTTCAAGATAAGCTAGTTCAAAATTGATAACTAATTTAGATAAATGCATGGAAAAGGATACATTTCACATACACAATAGCTAAGTTAGCAAGTGATGTGGTTTGATTTTGATGTTCAAGTCACAAAATGTTTGATGTATTCAAATTTTTGCAAAGGTAGGTGAGATGGGAGATGAAATTGGATGAAGGGGTCAGTGAGGTGTTTGCCCCAATGTTGACTTAAAGTGAACCTTTTGTTTTGACACGATCAAGGTAGTGAGAACGATGTTGGACCTTTGAAATTTTCAAACCCTAAAGAATCAATGGTTTAGACAAGTTTATTGCTCCTCAAAAAGTTGAGGGTTTTGGCCCATGAAGAACGAGTACATGCCAAGATATTTTTTTATTGTACATTCATAAAAGATTATCAATAGCTTGGTTCTATTTTTTTAGAGTGCCTCAATGCGATAGTTAATAGCTCTTGTACTCCAATGTCTATGTTTAAAGTGATGAACAATTGACCTTCGTTTGGGGATCTTTACTTTGTGTGAGATCATTTGGTAAAGTGAGCTATAAGATCAAGGTAATGGAAATGATACTAGACCTCTAAAATGTTCAAATCCTAAAGACTCAATGTTAACCTAGATAAGAGAATGGATGAGAATGTTTAAACTTGTTTGAGCCCTCCAAGCTCGAGCATAAAAGTTCCTCAACAAGGTATAATAGTTTTGGTAATAGATTAAAGCACACTTCCTACTAACCTATGTTTGATGATTCCTATGTTTGAAATGGTGTTATGGAAGCTTTCCCCTATAGCTTTTGATTCTATGATGGATTATCTAGAGGAGTTTGGTATCATGTGAAAATAGTTTAAGTGTATGGAAGAAAGGAAGATGTTTATTGCCATGTGGGAGGTGGTAATATGAGCCTTCCAGCCTCAATATTGGATTGTTCCTCTTCTTCATCTAGAATGGTTGTTGCATTTCTCCACTGGGTATTTGTTTCCTTGTTTTCAAAAGTGAAGGTTCTAAAACTGCTAATGAGATCTATTTGATTACCATTTATGAGTTCAAAGTTTGGCTAAATTATAGCACCTGGAAGATCAAGTTGTTTAATAGGAGCAATCGGTCTCCAAATCATCATGATGGGTTTATTCATGCCAAGTTTATCTTGCTTAAGTGAATTGATTTTACCACAAAAAATTTGTCTTTGATTAGGTTTCAAACTAGATTTTTATGTCAAGAACATCATAACTTTCACAATGTCCATTTTGTGAAAATCATGAGATTAGATCCATAATTGCCTATGTTGTCTTTGGGTAAATATGAGTTTGAGATTAATATCAAGATATTTATAAATCACTAAGGATAAATCCTTAGGATAAGCAGTAATATCAAGGCTAACTCAAGAAGTCCATATTTATGCCAAATTGTTTGAAATTTGGATAGTGAATGTTTTTTGGATCATTTTGAAATCAAGCAAGATGTTAGACTGTCTCACAAGAATTTACAACCCTAGGATAGGAATGGCTATATTTTTTTAATTCCCACCTATATTTCTCTAGCTGTGCTTATTTAGAGTGGCTGATTAGAAGCTTGAACACACAGGCTCCCCCTTATAGTGCACTTGCTTCTCGAGTCAACCAAGCTTCAAGTTCTCATGAATCTCCCATGACAAAATTTTCACCTCTACTAAGAACCACAAATATGTGGGATGGATCAGAGGTCCGACCTCTTCACATCCACAAATATTAAGGATTTTCGCTTCTACACAAAGGTTCGTAATCAAGTCACTCGTTCAGGTGGCCACACGAGAGGAAAGATCAACCCATATAGAGAGTATCACTTGCTTGTTTGTAGGAGTGCTTGCAATGCTAAGATTTCCTCAACATTCTAATTTATATATCGGTTGGGAGTAGCTTGGCTTTTAGCTCATTACCAGTTTGAGTCATTCCCTATGGCAGACTCTCTAAATGTAAATAATAGCAAGAAAAGTACATTCGTAGTTCAATCATCTTTGTTTGTGTGAACAAAGAGAGAACACACACTATGCCGGTTTCTCATCCTCGCATGGTTGTTCAATTTTAAACCCAAATTGAAAGATGTGGAAAACAAAGCAAACAGTAGTTCATTTTAACATTTAAAGCAATAATGAGTTAATTTTATGCACCAATTGAAAGATGAGTTTGATTTGTTAAGTTTTAAACCCAATTCAAAGATGTGATATGAGGGTTCATTTTTAGCCAACTTTAAACATTCATTTTAATCCCAATGGAAAAATAGCATGTTTCCTAAAACTGAAGGTAAAAAAAGCATGAAGTTGGGTTATAATTGCCCCAAAAATAATTAGATGCTTAATTAGAGAATGTTAAGATAGAAGAAAATGTCTTCAATTTCACTCCATTCCTTTAAACCCTAAAAAAACATGTTTTTCTAACAATGAAAACACAGTTAGACTTTAGTCAACGATTAGATAATCCAATGAAATTAAGTCACATGTCAAAAAACAAACGTAAATTTTCTTACCCTAGTTGAGCATCGCTACACATGAAGGCATCACAATTTGTGATTTGGTTGTTGCTCTGGTGAAAATGGGCATCACTCTCTAGTAAGGCCAGTGAGCACGATTGTGTCACTATTTCAATGGGTGTCGCTGAAAATGAATGCATTGCTATTTGAAATTTGAAAGCATCGGTCTGGTGAGTTTGGGAGTTGTTGTTTTCATTTCACAATATATTAAATATAAAAATGTGTCATCATATTTAATTCAACATTGCTAAAATAAATACACGTCGATGTATCAACTTGCTTGGGCGTCGTTGTTTGTGGTTTGACCATCTCTACAACTTGCAAAACAACATGAACATAGATTTTGAGCTAAAAAACAACTAAATGATTGGTTTTCCCTCCTAGCGCCAGAATGTCGATGTCGATGATACCAGTATGGGCCTAATCATGCTTGATCCATGAAGAATCAAAGCATAATGGAGCCATGGGTATTCGGATCTCAACGAGATCAATCAATGAAAATTGAAAGTACGCATTTTATCAAAAAACATAACTTATCAAACTTATGAAAGCTTTAAAGAAAAACATCTACTCTAATCTATTGAAATTTATCCTGTTGTGGAATTGGTGTCATGTTGATGTGGAATGACGACCCTTTCCCAATCTCATGATTGTGAGCCTGTTTCAATCAATTCTATGGAAGAGAATCAATGAAACCATAGTGATTTTGTGTATGAAAACCTAACTTATGATGAAAATGAACATGATGCAAGCTAGGTTACCATGATTTTATGATAAATATGAACTAATTAAGCTAATGCTAAGCTAATCTAAGATAATTTAAACTAAAATGATGCTAAAAGATGAAAACCCTAATTTATTTACAAACTAAGATGGATGCATGGAAACCATTAATGAAAGCTCTAAGCTATTGTGCAATGAAAAATGAACTAAAATAAGCTAACAATTGATTAAAAGATGAGTGAGTATGTGATAAAATTTAACAACATAAGTTTGCAATAAAAGATGGATCCATTTGGCTATTAATAGTAATTTATTTATAGAAAAGCCAATGAAGATTGAGTAGTTGAGATAAAAAGTCCAATCAACGGTTGAGGATGGAGGAAATGAGAGGCATGGATCATGGATTCTCATCAACGGATGAGAATGCATGATGGAATTTAATCAAGGGCTCACACTTGGTTCAAACAAGCACAATTTTGACCTGCTCACATAGGTCAAAAGTGACTTGCTCAAGAGGTTACAGGGTTTAGCTTGTTGAAGAAGCCAAGTGAGTTGATTAGAGGGGAGAGAATATTCCTTTGGGTGAGGATAAAAAGGGACTTTACAAATTAAAACAAAGTTTTAATTGTGCAAAAGGATAAAGAATATTCCATGGGAATATTCCATTTGATTAGAAGAAAATTAGTTCAATTGCTAATTAAACAAGGTTTAATTTATGCAATTAGGGAATTAGAATATTTAGAATGGTATTTATTAAATTAGATGATTTAGTAAATAGGGGAGTGGAGAAAATGATATTTAATTAAATAAGATGACTTAGGAGATTAAATTAAATATTTTGAATTATTTAATTTAATGAGATGAATTGTTAGTGCGAAAAGAGTTGAATTAACCCAATTTAATTAATTAGGCTAATGGAAAAAAAATGAGACAATTATTTAATTAGCTAGGCTAATTAAATCAATTAAGTGAAAAGAGGATGGATCGAAGAGGAAATGATGTTAATAAACATTTTTCGAGTGTATGATATCGATTAGTACTTTTTTTAGTGTCTACATCAGCTATAGCTAAAGTATCCAATTTTCAGGAGGAGAGGAGTTTCTAGTCAGAGTGGATGTCATTGCAACAAGAAATTAATTCTCCTTGCCATGAGAAAATTTGGATTCTTCCTCACAAGGTACTAAATGTTTGTCTTTGCCTCAGTTGTGGCCTTTAATAGCTTCTTACATAGTTAAATACTTGGCATGTGATGGGAGACAGTCCTTTCTATACACAGTTCATTTCAAATTGTTAAGTCATCTACACCATGGCGAGCATGTAAATGTTCCCAAATTTTTGTACAATTTATTAAAAAGTGTCTTATAAATATAAAAGGAAAAGAAAAAACTCAACATTGTCTCATTTTTGCTTAGTTACATTACTAGTAAAGAAGACCCTTAGGGTTCAGTTTGCAAACATTTCTTGGGAAGATTTTCTTAATTGTAGCGATATCAACAATATCCTTGAAATTCCTAATAAGGAAAATAGAGGCCAATAACAAAGAATGGAATAGCCTATTGTTGTTGCTCCAGAGGAAGAAATTCCCTCTAGTTCCCCTATTGCAAACCTACTCACAACACAAGAGAACCAAAAGGGGAAGGTTTGTAAGGAACTCATCCTGTAGCTTCTACTGAGTATCCCACATCAGAGAGAAAATAGGAAATCCTTATTTCAAAGAGGCCACAAGAGGATAAGAAGAGAAAGCGTGGAGCTTCTTCTGCAACTACAAAGGGGTAGAAGAGGTCCACACAGTCTAAGAGGTGGTCACATCATCTCAGAAATAAATGGCCAATGAGAAGCACAAGTAAAAATCAGAAAGAGGATATTGTTATGATTGAAAACATCCTCACAAAGACTATGCAACTCCATAGGAAGGACTGGGCAACCAAGTTACCTAAAACAATTTGGGCTTACAGGACAACCTAAAAGGCAACAATAGGTTTCACATCATATGAGCTAGTATATGGTAAAAAGGTAGTACTTCCAATTGTTAGTGTGAAAGGGGTACTTTATCTAACTAATTCATTCTTAGCTAGTTCTCCGCTAAAGTCCTCTTCACACTAGCTTAACTTTACATAGGGATAAGGTGGTTGAGTCTTTAATGACATGAGTTGTCACACCTCACAAAATACCAACACTTGTCATAATTTGGTTGAATCTATCTCTCCCTTTGGCCTATATAGCCAAGGCATTTCCTTTGTAATCTCAATTCTCAAGCTAAATATAGCTTTGCATTCTTGAGAGGAATACAACTTTTATTCCTTCTCATATTTTTGGTTTTGTTGTCCTTCAGTCATTAGATTCTTGGATAGGCTAGTTAGCAAGTCTCACATGGTATCAAAGCCAAATTTGAGTGTAAAGATGGATTATTTTTCAAAAAAATTGAGTATGCTCTTCTCTTGCATCCCCAGATGATCTGGAGAATCAAAAAAGTGTGAAAAAAAATTTGTTTCTAGGGGGTTCATACATTGACTTGTTAGTTAAAGGTCTTTTAAAGCTTCCTAGAGATATTCTGAGCTCATCATTGAGTCCAAAGTAGCTGAGACATTTAGATTTGCTCTTTATTTCACCTGAAACAGACACCGGAGGTCAATTCTGCAACAATTTGAAGCGGGAGGTTCATTGCCAGATCCATAAAGTAGCCATCATTTCAAAGCATTTTGGGTCAAATATGTCCCTGCTATCATGCTCAGAAGGCCCGAAAACCATAAAATTGATTATCAAAATGTTGATTTTGGACAAAGTTGCCAAGTGAGACAAAAAAAATGTCTAGAGAGCCATTTGGCCCCATGAACAAATCAATTTAGAAAATAATATTTTTTATTTATATATATATATATTTAAAAATTGCAAAAAAATTATTTTAAAAAATTGATAAAAAATTATAATTTTTTAATTTAGATTTTTTCCAAAAGAATATATATTTTGATTTGTAAAAAATTTGCAAAAAATATATATATTTTATAGCTTTTTAAAAAAATTACCTTGAAAAATATATTTAGAAATATATATTATTTTTCCTTTTAAAAATCAAAGATTTAAAATTTAAAACCAAAACAAAATTTGCAAATTAAAAGTTAAAAAAAAACAATTGTTAAAATATTTTTATATTTAAAAAAATTGCACCTGCTTACATGGCCGCTCCTTTCAAGACTTCGATCTTTTCACAATAATATTTATGAATATATTTTTCTGCATTTTTAAAACTCCGTGCTTTAGGGCATTGCACTTAATCTCCTTCATGTCTTTAAAAAAAAAAACTAAGTTTTTTTTTATAAACTTTTTAATATATTAAAAAATGTAAAAATCTAAATTTTTTCATATCTGCCTTTTTTTATATTTTTCAATATTAAAATTTATCACCTTTGAAATCAACAAATGGATTAAAATAAGCTGACACTTTATTTATTTTTTAATGTTTTTTAGTATTAAAAAATATAAAGTTTGAAATCATTCAACTTTAAAAAAAAAAAGCTAACATTTTTCAATATTTTTTAATTAAAAAATATAAAAATCTTAATGCCACCAAATTTGGAGGAGCTTTTAGTAGATAGTTCAAATGGAGGTCAGCTAATTTAATTTGGTAGAATGCTACATTTGATAGAGTTCTAAATTAGCTGGTGAACATCTATATTTGGCAGACTACTAACCTTGGTAGCAGTTTTGCTAAATTTGGCAGATTTTTTTTTAAGACATTTATACCCCTCTTTGTTGATGCAGTGATTTTTCAAAGCCAACTTTGAAAGCTCATAACTCGGGCTCTCGTCCTCCAAATTCAGTGCATTTTTTTTATATTTGGGATATTTTTTTCGTGCTCTACGCATTGGTGAAGACAATTTCAGATTTTGGCACACATTTTTTTTAGAAATTGTTGATTCTCATGGAGGACTCCTCGCCGTTCTCATTTTGTAAACTTCAAAGCTCCATAAATTTTGCGTGATTTTTTATGTATGTCACATTGGTTCTATTTATTTTATTTGAAATTGTACCCAATTTATACTTTCAACACATGCTCATTTCTTGAGGATTTTTAAAAGCATTAAAATCCAAAAATTTATAACTGCACTAAATATAAAGTGCCAAATCATTTTTTTGGGGGGGGGTTCTTTGGTTGAGTGCAAAAGGGGGGGTCTCTTGTTGTCTTTGTGCTCTATTTTTCCTCACTATGGGTACATTTAAGTTTCCATTGCTCACACCCTACAACTACAACACATGGCATCAAAATGCATGGAATGCCTTAATGAAACTAGGATATACACCTTATGTTGAGAAGAAGGTAACTAAACGTACAAATGATAAGGAAAACTACTTTGGATGTTTGAACATACAAAATATCTTGGTTGTCTAAGGAGTTTAGTTTCTCTCCATATAATGTTTCAGATTGAAGCATGTAAAGATTCACATGATGCATGGGACAAATTAAAAACTCTCTATGTTACAAATATGAAGTTTGTGGTTATAAAATTGACAACGAACTAATGGGTCTTGATTTGAAGTCTTTTGATAAAATCCAATATTATGTAACAAAGTTCAATGACCTTAGAGCACAATGTAAATCATGTGGCTTAGAGAAGAAAGACATTCAACTTGTCTATAACACTCTAAAAAAAATTGGACCTAAATTTGTGGCTTTTGTTTCTAGGTTTCATACTCATAGGTTGACAATGGTATCTACATTTACTACACCTTCTTTTGCTTCATTTTCTAAAATTTTGATGCAAGAACAAGGTAAGCTTCAGTCAATGGGTATTCTTAAGCCTTCACACTCACAAGCTTTGATGGCTGGTCAACCAAAGGGTCAAAAAGAATCAAGGGAACCTGACAACAAACAAAAGCAGTTCAAGAAGAAGTCGTAAAGAGATCAAACACAACCATCTTCAACAAAAAAAATTTACTCCAACTCCTCTTCAAAGGGGAATTTTCAAAAGAAGGAAAAGCCAACTTGTAGCTATTGCAAGAAACCTAGTCATGAGGAACATTCTTGTCATAACAAGTAGATCGATGAGTTAAAGCATCTTCTCAAAAAGAACAACATTAATCTACCTTCTTCTATTGCTCCACAATCATCTAATCCTTCTTCAAATTCAGGTAAAGGAAAAGCACATGCACTTGTTGCTATTGTTGATTCTTCAAAAGAGTGGAATCTTGACTCGGGTGCATCACATCACATGGGTTGTATTAAAGAACATTTTTCTTTGTTGGAGCCTTGTTATGTGCCCCACATTCTCATCGGGGATGATTCTCCAATGGATTTAACTGGGAAGGTGATGCAAACAAGGGTGACCTTCAAACCACTTGAACCATGAAAACACAATCTGATCCTAAAAGGTCTCTCAAAACACCAGTTAGATTCTCTAGTGCACAAGGCACCCAATGGCTCAAACACACTCTAATATTTTTTAATCTTTTCCTAAACTCCAAGAGGCATACAACAAGATTAAATTGACCAAACAAACAATATTAACTCACCTTTTGAGTCTCAAGTACTTCTGGTTCTAGTTTCACCTTCTCAAGCCATTTTTCACCTATTAGGACTCTAAGACTAGTTTTTAGACCTTTCCTCACAACCACCCACTAAATTCCTCCAAACCTTTACACATTCAAAGACCCATTAACCTGGCACAAAACATATCTCAAATCCACCATAGGGTTCTTTAGACCCTCAACACTGAAATTGACTATTTAGACTGAAACGGGCTCTAATTAGCCCTCTTTTGCAAAGGATCCTATCTTCAAACATTCCATAAACACTAAACACCTCCAAACAGTCTTCAAACTACTTTCAAAACATAATATTTTCCAACTTTTAGGTCTTCTCTCACTCACCAAGCCCCATTTCTCTTAAACCCTCACTTTTCCTAATTCTAACTAGGGCTTATTGATTTACCCATGCCCTGACCACTCACCAACTTGAAACCACTTCAATCCCTTTTCATTTTTTTCTATACATGCTCAAAATAACAATACATCATGTTTCCCTCACGTTTGATACACACTTCCTTTGAAAATCCACTCATTCCCCATTGTTTTCTCCCTCCTTTACCTGGGGTTTCTAGATTTTCTCACTCTACAGACTCTTCTCAACCACCGAGACCTTCAATTCATCCTCAAATAAACTTTTTTCTCAGTACTCTCAGGGGTTTCTACCCATTTCTAATCCACTGTCCTCTTTTTGCTCACTTTAGCCTTGTTTCAAAGGCACCAAAACTATGTTTTGACATGAGGCAGCGTGGAGAATCATTTAGAACCCTTCACCAAACCTTATCCTGAAATACTACACCTACCTCTACATCTACTAGGCCATTTCCACCAAGGAACAGTAAACACAGAAAGGTGGAATGGCTTTTTACAACATTTTAGGCCTCAAAACCCTTACTCCCCTATTGCAGACCAGTTTACAATTTTCAGCCTCTTACTTGCTCAATACATAATGAAACTCCTTAAAGATGGATTAGAATTAAAGCCAACACCATAATAAGAGAATTCAAAAAATTTAAGAGCCAATACCTTATGTACATAACCATACACAGTTTGTTAAAGGAGTAAAAACACATAAAATAACTAAAAAATAGAGCTTTTGATTAATTTTCTCTTTTAAAAATGCTTCAAAAACCCCTGCTTGAGCCTCCAAGAGGCTTTAAATATATTTACAATCTAAAACTAACTCTCCAATGCCTATAACTGACCACCAAACTACCAAGACCCTTTACACTCCTCAATTTTGCACAATTTAACAATTTATTAATAACTATCACACCACAAGGCAAATTTTGAACCAAACTAACACTAGAACCCCCAATTACATTAAAAGTGGTCTTATTAGACTTTTATTACCACAAAAGACTCCACTTACCCCTAATTCCTAGATTCTCATATTGACTAACCTTGATAAAGTGAATCTTTACAAACACATGTCTTAGGTGCTCCTACACCATACACCCTGGCTTAAAATTTCTTCCAAGTCCCTTGGAAGTCTTCATCTGCAACAACTCTTGATCTTCAACCTATGATGCTCCTTACTTGTCCTTGTAGATGCTTCATTTTAACCTTTGGCTTAGTTTTGTCCATGCTCATCCATCCTTTGCTTGTATTGTCTCTTTGAACCTGCATCATCATGCTTAGACCTATTTTCATACACCTCAACCAACTGCTCTCAACTTTACTCACTTCCAAACAATCGAGAAACTTACTCTTCATCTTGACTCTTGGCTTAACTTCCACCATCAAAATCATCAAAACAAAGAAATAGAAAACAATTCCCTTCATTCTCTGCCTCCTAACTTTCCTCTTCACAATCTTTCTCAGATCCTTTATGCTAAAATCCACTGTCATAATAGCATACAACTGCCTTATTAGAAGTTTCATCAATTTAGGACAATCCACTATCCAAAACACATCACTTACTCTTTTCTTCATCCCATTTGGAGACCTTTTCAACTCTTTGTCCATAGCCTTCACCTGGCCAATCACTAACAACTCTTCCTCTCTAGTCTCGTTTAACATGGAGACCTCACTCAACCTTTCTTTTTTCTCTTCTTCACCATGCAAGGTGACTTCAACTCCCTCACATTCCGTCTTAGAATTATCCACTGTCATTAACCATTCTCCTTGACTCACTATCTTCTCTTCTAGCCTGACTTGTTGTTCATCCATGTACTCCTCTTTAGCATCTTCAAAAACATCTTCTTCCTTTATCTTCTCTACATTTTCCAAGTTCCCTCACCTTCAAATTTTGTATCAGTCTTGCTACCTCGGTTACCTCTATACCTTCTAACATACAATTCTCTTTGTTTGCATTCTTTTCCTTCCTATCACTTGAATCTTCCCTTAAGGGACACACCACTATCCCAATGATGATCTTCTTAACACCATCAAGCCTTTCATGGCCTTCTAACATCCTTCCACCTTTCTTAACTGTATCTCCTATTTCTCTCTTAACACTCTCAGTCTTCAAGACCTCTTTGTCATCAGATCTTCCATCCTCTATGTTAACATACACTTTCCTCATCTCATCTCCTTTGTCCCTAGTTTCTTACTGCTTCTCATCGCTTTGTCCTTCTAGTGGACACTTCATTTTCTTATCATTGACCTCATTAGGCCTCCCTTGCCTCTCTATTGACATCGCTTGTTCAAAATATCATTTCCTCTTTTAGGGATCTCTATCCCAAGTGTTCTTTTTCCACAAATCACTGTAGTAGACCTACCCTTTGTTGCCTTGATCTCATTTTCTTACAATTGCACAAATTCTGACTTGCCTTTGTCTTCACCACATCCTTCATCCTCATCTTGTGCCTTCAAGGTATTTTCACCCCTGACCTTCACTTTCTCTGCTTCCCTTGTGTCTTCAAGCTACTCTATTTTCCTCAACACTTCCTCATGGTGTTTTGATTACTCCATTACATCTATGCTATGTGCTTTTGTCACTCCCTTGTCCCCTTGTTCCTTTTTCTCTAGAAACTCTCTTTTTCCACACATGCCTATCCTCCTTTGTGTCCCTTCATCCTGCAAACAACTCAGGGTATACTTTTTCCCATCCTTTTTAATTTCATACACATTAAGTCTTCCATCATGTATGGAAAACCTATCATATTTCCAATCTCTTCCTAATATCATGTGACAATCTCTTATAGGCATAATATCACATAGTACATCTTTGTAAGGACCAATGTGAAAATCTACAAATGCTTGCTCTATAACCACAACATGCTGACTCTCATTTACCCAATATGCCTTGTAAGGTGATTCATGGTTTATCCTTGTCAAACATAACTTTTCAACCATTTCTTTTGAAACTACATTATCCAATGAACCTGAATCAATCATTTAATTACATACCTTGCTTCTACATTTGCATCTGGTCTAGAGAATGGAATTCCTCATTTGTTCCTCTTTCTCATCCAACCTTTTGATGGCCATAGTGTCTTGTCACCTTCCAATGCTTCTCCTTCAATCTTCAAGAGATTTACTTCCTCACTCTGATACCACTTTGATGCAGATAAGGGTGACCTTCAAACCACTTGAACCATGAAAACACAATCTAATCCTAAAAGGTCTCTCAAAACACTAGTTAGATTCTCCAGCACACAAGGCATCCAATGACTCAAACACACTCTAATCTTGCTTAATATTTTCCCAAACTCCAAGAGGAATCTAGCAAGATTAAATTGACCAAACAAACAAGATTAACTCACCTTCTGAGTCTCAAGTACTTCTAGTTGCAATTTCACCTTCTCAAGCCATTTTTCACCTATCAAGACTTTAAGACCAGTTTTTAGACCTCTCCTCACAACCACCCACTAAAATTCTCCAAACCTTTACACATTCAAGCACCCATTAACCTGGCACAAAACATATCTCAAATCCACCATAGGGTTCTTCGGATCCTCAACACTCAAATTAACTATTTAGACTGAAACAAGCTCCAATTATACCTCTTTTGCAAAGGAGCCTATCTTCATACAATCCATAAACACTAAAAACCCCCAAACAATCTTCAAACTGCTTCCAAAACACAGTATTTTTCAACTTTTAGGTCTTCTCTAGCTCACCAAGACCCATTTCTCTTAAACCCTCACTTTTCCCAATTCTAACTAGGGCTTATTGATTTACCCATGCCCTAACCACTCACCAACTTGAAACCAATTCAATCCCTCTTCATTTTGTTTGTACATGCTCAAAATAACATCACATCATGTTGTCCTAGTGTTTGATACACACTTCCTTTGAAAATCCACTCATTCTCCCTTGTTTTCTCCCTCCTTCACCTAGGGTTTCTAGATTTTCTCACTCTACAGACTCTTCTCAACCACCTAGACCTTCAATTCATCCTCAAATACACTTTTTCTCACTACTCTTAGGGGTTTCTACCCATTTCTAAACCAGCGTCCTCTATTTGCTCACTTTAGCCTTGCTTCAAAGGCACCAAAACTTAGTTTTGACATGGGGCAGCGTGGAGAATCATTTAAAATCCTTCACCAAACTTTATTCTAAAATCCTACACCTACCTCTACATCTACCAGGCCATTTCCACTAAGGAACAATAAACGCATAAAGGTGGAATGGCCTTTTACAAAATTTTAGGCCTTAAAACCCTTACTCCCTTGTTGTAGACTAGTTTACAGGTTTTAGCCTCTTACTTGCTCAATACACAATGAAACTTTTTAAAAATGGATTAGAATTAAATCCAACACCATACTAAGACAAATTCAAAAAATTTAAGAGCCAATACCTGCTGTACAAAATCATACACAGGTTGTTAAAGGAGGAAAAACACATAAAATAACTAAAAATCAGAGCTTTTGATTAATTTTCTCTTTTAAAAATGCTTCAACAACCCCTACTCAAGCCTCCAAGAGGCTTTAAATAAATTTTCCAATCTAAAACTAACTCTCCAACACTTATAATTGACCACCAAACTACCAAGACCCTTTACACTCCTCAATTTTGCTCAATTTAACAATTTATTAATAACTATCACATCATAAGGAAAATTTTGAACCAAACTAACATTAGAACCCCTAATTACATTAAAAGTGGTCTTATTAGACCTTTATTACCACAAAAGACTCCACTTACCCCTAATTCCTAGATTCTCATATTGACTAACCTTGACAAAGTGAATCTTTACAAACACATGTCTTAGGTGCTCCTGCACCAGAAGGGTTCAATTGATACTAGAAATAGTACATTTGAGGATGTCCTCTATGTGCTTGATTTATCAACCAACCTTCTCTCTGTCTACCAAATCACTCAAAATGGTAGAAAATTTGAATTCACTCTAGATCCTATCAACATCCAAAATCTTGAAGATAATGCACTCCTTGTAGTTGGTAAGGCCAGTCATGAGTCTCACTTGTATGCTTTCTCTCTATTTGTACCTAATTCACATTCAATTGCATTGCTCCCCCATTCAAATTATGTGAGAAAACTATGGCATGAGTGGTTTGGCCATCTCAGCTACCACTATCTGCAGCAACTCAACAAACAAAATATGGTCACGAGTCTTCCTCAAATCAATTTTTCTGATGGTGTATGTTTGATTTGTGCCTTGGGAAAAAATATTGAGGACAAGTTCAACAAAAGGAAGTCTTGGAGGGCTTCAAAAGTCCTTGAATTGGTTCATAGTGACTTGGCAGGTCCTTTTCCATCATTATCTTTTAGTCAGGCTCATTATTTGCTCACCTTCATTGATGTCTATTCCAGATACACATAGGTCTACTTTCTTCAAAACAAAGGAGAATTCTTTGATATATTTAAAGAGTTTAAGGCTCGTGCTGAAAAGCAATCTCAAAATTGTGTTAAAATTATTTGTACTAATAATGGCAGAGAATATGTGAACCATCAATTTGAGCAATTTTGTAATCTAGAAGGGATTGATATTCAACATATTGTTTCGTACACACCACAATAAAATGGTGTAGCAGAGAGGAAAAATAGGTCCCTAAAATAGATGGCTAGTTGCATGATCCACACTCACTCTCTTGCACTCGCATATTGGATAGAAGCTATCAACTATGCTCCTCACATCCAAAATAGAGTTCCACATAATGCATTTAAGGGCATCACTCCCTTTGAAGCTTGGTGTGGTAAGAAACCTATTGTGGGGCACTTTAGAGTTTTTGGCTCCCTAGAATGGGCACATATTCCTTTAGAGAAGTGCAAGGCCTTGGAACCTCAGAGTCGACCTTGTATCCTTTTTGGTTACCCTGATGGTGTCAAAGAATATCAGCTAATGGATCCTACAACACATAATCTCTTCATTGAGCATAGTGTGCATTTTGAGGAAAGCTCTTCTAGCTCATCCTCTACTCTTCCTTCCTCCACAGTGTATTTAGAGGATTCTAACATTGAGGATTTTCCTCAAGCTTCTTCTAGTCGTCGAGTTGATCATGAGATTTCATCTTCCTCTTTAGACAGTTTGGAATCTCCCCCTCCATCCCCTACCATGCCTTGTTGGGCTCAACAAACACTTGATTTTGCAGAAGATCTTGTTGGGGATCCTTTGAATACAAGGAGGACTCAATCACAACATTAAGACATTCCACATTCCTACATCACCATAGCTTTAGATCCACAATCATTTCATGAAGCATCTGTATTGCTAAGTGATATTTTGCAATGGAGGAACAGTACAACTCTTTAATGCAAAATAAAACATGGGATTTGGTTCCACTTCCTAAGGGAAGAAAATTGGTTCAATGTAAGTGGATCTATAGAAGAAATTTTGCAGCGAATGGCTCAGTTGACAAATGTAAAACATGACTTGTGGCCAAAGGTTTTGAGCTCAAGTACTAGATATTGGATACATTGAGACCTTTGCCCCTGTTGCCAAAATGAGCTCCATTCACTTGCCACTTGCTATTTTTGTAGCTCATGGTTGGCTTGTACATCAAATGGATGTGAAGAGTGCATTTCTTCATAGAGATCTGCATGAAGAACTTTACATGGAGCAACCACAAGGATTCATTCAAGATTCTTCATTGGTTTATAAACTAAGGAAGTCTCTCTATGGCCTCAAACAAGCTCCATGAGCTTGGTATACCAAAATGGACTCCTCTTTTCTCTCCACTGGGTTCTCCAGAAGCCACTTAGATTTAAATGTCTACATCTAGCAAGAGGATGCTCTTCAATTCTTGGCTCTCTATGTTGATGACTTGATTGTCTCTAGGAGCACTTCATCCCTCATCTCGATTGTCAAGACTACTTTGCATGATAGATTTTCCATGACTAACATGGGTCTCTTGAACTAATTTCTCGGGATTGAGATCACATAGACCTCTTTTCAGATCTCACTTATACAGCCCAAGTATGCTCTTGATCTTTTTTCATGTTTTCATATGGCTTATTGTAAGCCTACACCAACTCCCTTTCTTTATGGAGTTAAGCTTGAGGCAAAATGCTCCACACCACTAGTTGATGCTACTTTGTATTCTCAACTTGTTGATAGCCTCATCTACTTGACTCATACTCGCCTCAACATTTACTTTGCAATTGGCATTGTTTCACACTTCATGATGGAACCACGTGAGCTTCATTGGAAAGCTACCAAACACATCTTGCACTACATCCAGGGAACTCATCGATATGGGATTCACTATGCAGCAGGCACAAGTTCAAAATTAATTGAATAAAAGATTCTAATTGGGCTGGTGACATTGATGATTGCAAGTGCACATGCGGCTAGCATTTTCACTATGGTTTTGGCCCCATTTGTTGGTAGAGCAAGAAGCAACGTGCCATTGCTCTTTCTTCAACTGAGGTTGAGTATTGGGGGGCTATCAATGCTACCATTAAGGCTATTTGGCTTTAGAATATTCTCACTAAACTTGGTATCACCTTTCAGAAGCCATCAATCATCTATTGTGACAACTAAAGCACCATCAAGATCTTGAAGAACCCAGTCCATCATCAACAAACCAAAAAAATTGAGATCTATATGCATTTTCTTCGGGAGTTGATTTAGGAGAAGTTCATTGATTTGCACTACTATCCTACAATAGACCAGGTTGCAGATATATTCACCAAACCCTTCATCAAGAGAAAGTATGTTCATCTTCGATCTCTCTTAGGGGTGTAGGAAATCTCTTTTGGGGGGTCACTTAGACCTACTTCATTCAACCTCTCATGAGAGGGATTTTTTCCCACTGAGTTTTCTCCTTCTTTATCATGGTGAGGTTATTATGTACATGGGTACCTCATTAGGCCTAGTATTTGAGACCCATCTTTGCATCTTTACATTGTATACTTCTCCCTAAGTTGCACTTAAGGGGGGGTGTTAGTGTGAAAGGGGTACTTTATCCAACTACTTCATTCTTAGCTAGTTCTCCACTAAAGTCCTCTTCACACTAGCTTAACTTTACATAGGGATAAGGTGGTTGATCCTTTAATGACATGAGTTGTCACACCTCATAGGATACCAACACTTGTCATAATTTGGTTGAATCTATCTCTCCACTTGGCCTATATAACCAAGGCATTTCTTTTGTAATCTCAATTCTCAAGCTGAATATAGCTTTCCATTCTTGAGAGGAATACAATTTATTCCTTCTCATATTTCTGGTTTTTCTTTCCTTCAATCATTAGATTCTTGGGTAGGCTAGTTAGAAAATCTCACGCCAATAGAATTTGAATACAAGACTCTAAGGACAATAGTCAAATTGGGTATGGACTTATCAACAACACAAAAGGAGAGATTGCACAACCTCAATGTATTAGATAAAATCACAATGAAAGCCATTCACCATACTAAAATCATCCAAAAATAAAGGATACATTGGCATGACTAGTTTACTAAAACTAAGGAATTCAGTGCAAGTGATTGGGCTTTACTATATGATTCAAGGTATAAAGATTATAAAGGAAAATTAAAGACTAGATGACTTAGACCATATGAGATTAAAATAATTTTTCCAAATGGAGCAATTCAACAACAAACAATTGATGATGTAAGGTTTTCATTGTTAGTTAATGGCCACAGGTTGAAGCTTTATAAATGACCATTGCAGAAGGACGAGTTCATTTTAACACTACAACATTAATTTGAACCACACATACAAAATGCACTGACAACAATAAGTAATTTTTCTAAACCATCAGTAGACAAGCAATATAGCTCACCTACTAAGATTTCACAAGCATAATTCTACAACACATTTCACATACACACTGTATAGGTGACATTCGACAATCATCATTTTTTGAAGCAACAAGGACTTGCAACATCACACTGCTAGGTGACAAAAATACAAAAGGTACTTGTTACTCCATGAGTCTATAGTACTTGTCTATCAGTTATTTTAAAAGCACCCACATTAATTACATTTTCATCCCTTCGTATCATATAATTTCATACATGCAACCATACATATTCAACTTCACTACATGCAGCCTATTGCATTCGTACACGCGTAGCCATCATACTACCTTTTTCAATTCCACCGTACCATGAAATTAATCTCACCTCACCCATTCCATCTTTCCCATAGCCATTTCCATCCATCATTTTCCACATGTCACACATATGTTGTCATTAGTTTCAAACTATCACTACACAAAATTCATCACAATCAAGGCATATCACTTCAAAGCAGGTTGCAAGTTTCATTTAGTTACTTCACACGAGTTGAATTTCAATTCAATCCATTCTTACAGGTACACTATGTATTAATTTATCATAATTAACATAGATGATTATTGATTTTGTGCATTTTTATAGCTCATTCATACATGTCATATATGATGTTTTAATTATCCACTACTTCTAATTTCTTCCTCTGCCCAAACCATGCCAACTAAGTGAGGTCACTTAGTAACTTTAGTTGGGGGAGGGGTATTCATGATTATTCCCTAGTTTTCTTGATTTTCAAAACTCTTCAAATATTTCCACCATTTTATTTTCCTCCATTTTCAAAAGCCACACAATTTAGAGGAGAGAAAAGGGTTCTAAGCAGTTGAATTGAGAGGTTAATTTGAGTAATACAATAATTAGGCACAATATAAGTGGTATAAGTGAGTGGTGGAATAAGAATAGAGTGGAGAAATAATTGTGAAGCAAGTAGAATTGAGAAGTGACTAAAAATTACTGAAGCATTGATGGGGGGTGATATCAAATGAAGGGAACAAGCAACACATAACCTACTACTAGAAGATAGGCAATGTTTTCCTATCTTCCAACAAGTTGGATGGATGGATTATTTTTTAAGGCTTACAAAATTCAATTAGGTAATGACCCAACAATTTTCCAACACTTTACAAAATGATGAGGCAGTTGTTAGGGATCTATGGGTAGATTCCTCAGAAGCATCTATAGCTAAAGTATCTAGTTTTCCAAGAGAAGGAGAGGAGTTTCCAGTCAGAGTAGATGCCATTGCAGCAAAAAATGAATAATCCTTTCTAGGAGAAAATTTGTATTCTTCCTCACAAGGCACTAAACGTTTGTCTTTTCCTTGGGTTTGGCCTTTGATAGCTTCTTACATAGTTAAATACTTGACATGTGATGGGAGATAGTGCTTGCTATACATAGTTCATTTCAAATTGTTAAGTCTCTATGCCATGGCATGCATGTAAATGTTCCCAATTTTTTGTACAATCTATTAAAAAGTGTCTTCAAAATATAAAAGGAAAAGAAAGATCTCAACATTTTCTCATTTTTACTTAGTTACATTACTAGTAAAGAGGAGCCTTAAAGTTCAGTTTGTAAATGTTTCTTGGGGAGATTTTCTCAATTGTAGAAATATCAAAAATATCCTTCAAATTCCTAATGAGGAAAATAGAGGCCAAGAACAAAGAATGGAAGAGCCTATTGCTTATGCTCTAGAGGAAGAAATGCCCTCTAGTTCCCTTACTACAAACCTGCCTACAACATAGGAGAACCAAAAGAATAAGGTTTGTAGGGAACTTATCCTACAGCCTCTACTGAGTAGCCCACACCAAAGAGAAAACAAGAAACCCTTGTTTCGAAGAGGCCACAAGAGGATAAGAAGAGAAAGCTTGGATCTTCTTCCTTTGCACCTATAAATGGGTAGAAGAGGCCAACACAATCTAGGAGGCGATCACATCGTCTCAAAAAGAAAGGGCCAATAAAAGGCACAAGTAAAAAGCAGAAAGAGGATATTATTATGATTGAGAAAGATTCAAGATCAGAGGGGAATTCCCATATAGATGTGAATATACTAGTTGTATAGTCATTGTATTTTACTACCACTTCTGATCAGATTCAAAAGATATTTTTGTAGCCAAGGAAATGAGAAGGTCTCCAAAAAGCCTTGATTCAAAGGGTTGTGAATATACAAGTGAAATGGGAGATGAGAAGTTTTTAGAGAAGGATGAAGAAATTTTTATTAAAGAAAGGAATGCTAATAAGGAATTATAGGAAGCAATGTAGAGAATAAAGCAGTTGGAAGAAATGTTAAAGACATACCAACAAAAGGACAGTGGGCAAGATGCTAGGATTAAAGAATTGGAGAAGAGGCTCCATAAGTTTGAGCATGGTTCAAAATTGGAGATATTGGAAAAACTTGCTATGGTAGAATCAGAAGGGAAAGAACCAATATCCAAAGGCTCAATTTCCTAGATTAAAACCCCATCGGGCTAACTGTAGTATATCTAGGTGTTGAAGCATGGAAGAAAAAAAAGAATTCTCCCAAAAAGAGAAAGAAAGGACAAGGGAGAGAGCTAAATTGCTTTCCAATCACACCAAGGCACTAGAAAAGCAAGAAGCAGAAGTAAAAAAGGTTGAAGTTAAAGATTGAAGAAATAGTAGACAAAACTACACAATACGAACAATATTTGTTTTGATACAAACAACATTGTTTTGCTACAAATAGTATTTGTTTTGATACAAAAAGCATTGTTTGATATGAACAGTATTTGTTTTGATATAAACAACATTGTTTTGATACAAACAACATTGTTTTGATACAAACAGTATTTGTTTTGATACAAATAGCACATCAGTGTAAGAAAAATATACAAAAAAATATATTCTTAATTCTTTGAAAAGGGGAAATTTACATCTTGTATTACTATCTAATAATATGAAAATCTATAGCATTATTTTGAATGAAATGAATCTGTTATAATGGTTTCCATTTCAAAATGTATGCACAAATATACTAATTAAAGTTGGCACATATATGTGTATGCACATAGACCTTCATCTATGTACATACACATACTTGTGACATACCTTCTTTTGTTACTTATTTTATTCTTTCTTAAATGAATATTGAATTGCGTTGAATTTAATCATGTGACGTGTATGAAATGAATGGATAATTTATTCATTAGTTCCATATGAATCATTTTTATGATTTTATTTAAGTCAAGGAAATAAGTAGATTGAATTACTTTTCCATAAAAATGTGTGTAAAAAATATCCTCTTTTTTTAATAGAACAACACCTACGTAGAATAAAACACCTTAGGGTAGATACTGCTAGAGGATAAATAGTTGCTATGGAATAACTATGTTTTTGAAAGTTACCTTTTAGGACGGGTGCCGAAATGGAGTTTAGAGGTATAGGTTTTTGCTTTATCCAAAACCCATCTTTTGTTGTTGCAACTAATTTTTAATGTTTGGCCTAGCAATTAGCCCATTATGTATGTATAGAATTTGTGATAAAACTCTCTGCCATTCCTAGAATAGATTTTTCTTTTTCTAATTATAGATAAAGATGCATGTTGATGTATGGGCACACACCAAATTCTACCTTGTAGATTGTTCTCTTGCTAATTTTTTTGTGTAGGGTTGGGTATTCTTCAAGTTGAAAGAATTTCGGGGAAGCATAAGCTTCGTGGTTGGGCGGTAAAGTGCTTCAACCATGTTCTTGTCCACTAGTGGAGGCAAGTGTCAAGAGGAAACCTTGGATGTTTTCATGATTATCATGGTCTATGATGTAACCTTGATGTTAAATTTGCATATTGTATTGACTTTGTGGCCCTATGGGCCAAGTCAACTTGGATATTGTAATTGACATTGAAATTGAATATATATATATATATATATATATATTTGACTAATTTTAATTAGACATGTGTTGCTATGATTGATAATAGCTGCTTAGTTATGTCTTTTAAAAATTAAATATTCATAATGTCATTTACAATAATATAATTAAGTAATAATTTTAGAATGGGTTATTACAGATAGAAAGATGTAGGGAAAGGGAGGGAGAGAGAGAGATGTATAAAGAGGGAAAAGGAGAGAGGGAAGGAGAAAGGGAGGGATAGGTAGAGAGATAGGTCTAGAGCTTGGGGGAGAGAGTGAGATAGAGAGAGGCAAAGGTAGGGAGAGAAAGTTAGGTAGAAAAATAGGTAGGGAGGAAGGGTTAGGTAGAGAGAGGGAGGGGAGACATATAAAGAAGTAGAGAGGGAAAGAGGGAGAGAGGAAGAGATAGAGAGAAAAGAGATAGAGGTGAGATAGAGGAGGGAGGGAGAGGTAGAGAGATAGGTCTAGAGATTAAGGGAGAGAGTTGAAATAGAGAGAGGGGTAAGTGCACAAAGTTGAGTCCACGAAACGTGGAAGTTTTTACCTTAGGAAAAAAATGAATTCGGCTTTCAAAAGGATCTTTTGCTTTTTTAATGCTTGAGATCTAGTTTTAAAAAGCGGATCCCATTTTAAGCGGGATCGTTTAAGCGAGATCGAGCCTAAAGTTTAAAAAAGCGGGATCCACGTTTGGAAATGGGATCCCGTTTTGGAGGCCCATTTTAGAGGCACCAAAAAGCGGGATCAGACTAAATTTTCAAAAGCAGAAATTCAAACAATGGAAAGTTTTAAAATGGGATCCGTTTTAAAATTTTCTGAAAATGGAAACTTCCAATTTTTGAAAAATTTCTATTTTCGAAAAGTTTTCAAAACGAGATCCCGTTTTGAAAACTTTCCATTTTTGGAAATTTTCGTTTTTGGAAGAATTTCAAAATGGGATCTCATTTCATAGAACCATAAAAAATGGTTTTTTTATGAAGCGGGATCCTGGATTTTGAAATGAGATTCCATTTCATAGAACATAAAAATGGTTTTATTAGAAGCAGGATCCGTTTGAAAGCGGAATCTGGATTTTTTAAATTATGAACTTTTGGGTGGGTTTTTGGCTTTTTTTTGGTTCGGGAAATGGCTTGGGGACCCGAACCTAAGCTTTGGACTTGGTTTGACCTGCAACTTGAAGGTCTTGTTAATGTCACAGAAAAATAATGACTTTGGACATATGTTTGAAGACCTATTTTGCAATTTTTTTTAATGAAATTAAAACCCATTATAGATGAGACAGTTCAGATTCCAAATATGTAATTTTTTAATAATTTGATTATTTTTCTATTTTAGAGTTAATTTCTAATGAAACTAGTCCATAAACTTGAATTATCGAGTTTTTAGTATTTTAATAACTTTTTGATCAACATAACATTTTGATGAGCGGATTGCACGAGAGCAAATTTCAAACAATTCTTTTCAGTTTTAAAAAAAAAAAATCAAAAAATGATAAGTTTAGGTCATCTTATGCGTGTCGTACACGACGATTTTTCAAAATGACAAATATGCCTAATAAATATTTAATAAAAAAAATATTCAATAAAAAATTATAAAAAAATATTAAAAGCAAGCTTTAGTGAGTCACAAATTTTTTCCCAAAAGGATTTAGAAATATGATAATTTAGGTCAAAATATAGGATGTAAATTTACCGTGCATGGTATGGTATAAAAGTGACTTTTTTTAAGCGATTGGTTTTAGAATGCCTATTGAAACTCAATTTTTACAATCACGGGTATTGAAATAAATTACATATTTGGAAACTAGATTCCAAGTACTACATTTTATGATTAGTGACTTTTTTTAAGATTCCATCTCTAAGTGCTTCAAATGTTAAGGTCAAATGTGATAAATTCTAAAAATTAGGGAAACCACTTCCACTTCGGCCCAAAAAAAGTATTAAAATAAATTTACATATTTGGAAACTAGACTCACGAGTACTACATTTTGTGATGTTGACTTTTTTGAAGATTCCATCTCTAAGTGCTTCCCAAATTTTAAGGTCAAATGTGTCAAACCACTTCCACTTTCTGGCCAAAAAGTGGACTCAACTTCTTGCACACACCCAGAAGGACAAGGAGACATGGAAGGAGGGAGGGAGAGGTGGAGAGATAAGTCTAGAGAGAGGGAGGGAGAGGTAGATAGATAATTCTAGAGCTTGGCGAGAGAGAGATAAAGAGAGATGTGAAGAAATGGAGAGAGAGATGTTTAAAAGGGACATAGGGAGAGGGAAGGAGGGATGGGTAGAGAGACAGGTCTAGAGATTGGTGGGAGAGGGAGTGAGATAGAGAGAGGTAGAGAAAGGGAGAGAGATATGGAGGGAAGGGTAGGTAGAGATAGAGAGGTAGGGAGGAAGGGAGAGGTGGGTAGAGAGGGAGAGAGGGAGGGGGAGATAGAGAGAACTAGAGAGGGAAGAAAGGAGGAGGAGAAGAGAAGAGAGAGATAGAGGTGACAAATAAAAGTAGAGGGGAGGGAGGGACAAAAAAATAGGTAGAGAGATAGGTCTAGATCTCATGGGAGAGAGAGTGAGATAGAGAGAGAGGGAGAGAGATATGGAGCAAGAGAGAAAAAGAGAGATATAAAGAAAGGGAGAGATATGTCTAAAGAGGGGAAAAGAGAGGTAAGGAGAGAGGGAGGGAGAGGTAGAGATAGGCCTATAGCTTGAGGGAGAGAATGAGATAGAGAGAAAGGTAGAGAAATGGATAAAGATAGATAGAGAGATATGAAGAGGGACAAAGAGAGGGAAGGAGGGAGGAAGGGGGATGTAGAAAAATAGGTATAGATCTCAAGGGAGAAAGAATGAGATAGAGAGAGGTAGAGATAGAGCTCAAGGGAGATATAGAGAGAGGAACAAGTGTTGTGTTTCACTTCTTAGCATTGCATAGCTTAGCTATTAAATGAATGAAATTAAATCAACAAGAAAATTAGAAAAAAATGCCTTTCATTTACCTTATTTTATTCAATGGTTGAAAAATAAAATAAAAATAAATAAATAGATAAATAAATGAAAATACAAGAGTTTATTTTATTGAAAAATATTTAAATGAATAGAAGATTTTAATTTTATAGTTTTTAAATAAAATTAAAAATTTAATTAAATGATTAAACAAAATTTAATTTAAAAGCATGCAAATAAATTGCATGCCATAAAAAGGGAGCATTACTATTTTAAAAGACTACTGGTTTGCATGTCGTGTCGTTTCATGCATAAGGGAGTGGGGAGTTCTTTAAGTTAAAAATAGTGGGAGATAGTAGTGGGATATAATGGTACAAATGGGGGACAACCAATGCATAGGAAATAATGTTTTGTTTTAATAAAATTCATCTTAGTGAAAAAGTCATTTTTGCAACATATTGCTTCCCCTCTAGGGAGGGTTATTTGTGTCAAACCATATAGGTTCTTTCAATCTCACCCTCAAAAGTGAGTCTGTGTCGAAGTGGACCTTTCACAATGATGTAGAGTAGGGGTTTAAATCTTTAGGTCCTTATGATCTTATCCCTTCAACTTTTCTCTATTTCACCTCACTATCCTTGTAGGTCTCCAAAATAACAAACCAGAGCCTAACTCCTTAAATCCCTTACAAACGCACAAACAAATTGGTGATCCAAACACCTTTTACAGAGTTTCACAATATACCTAAAACCCATCTATGGATACTTAGGAAAATATGCTTCAACCCAAGCCTTCTACGTTGTCCTAGTGAGCCAATTAGGCCACTTTTACAGAGGGACTTGTCTTTATTCCTATCCCCAACCCAAAAAATCAGTGGGGTAGCACTTCTCAGGTCTCAAAACCCCTAAATCCACAACTTTTCTCAGAAGAACCCACCATCAACACTCTAAACTTAGAAACCCTTATTTTTAGGACTTTATATGAGGGTTTATTGAAAAACCTTGCTCCAAGCCTCTCCACACCTTACCACCACTTTAAAAACTCTTAGTTTTTCCTGCACATGCTAAAAAATTCATTAGCCAAACTTTATCAACAACATTATACCAAACCCTAGTCCAAAACCTCCATTTTCATGTCAAAATCACATAAAATTACACTGGGATAGTCTTCAAAATACCATCAAACCTCAACCCCTGCTCACACAAACTCCAATAACACCTGATAATACCTTATTTGACCCATTCCACCTAGTCACAATGATTATAGTCGGTGGAATAGGTGTTTAGATCATTTAATTATCCTCAAACCCTTAAAATAGGGTATTCATAGTCTCATACAGAAAAACCCAAACTCTATGTTCATCCCTCAAAATAGAAAAAAGTGGAAGCTAGTTCATGTATTTAAATAATTCAAACAATTTTTGATCAATATGATGTTGTACGGGACCGTATAGGTCTCAGAGAGCAATAAAACACACAAAATCTGAAGAAAAAAAAGAAAGAAGGAATCAATTGATTTTCACTTCAAAACTTCAAGAGCCACCTCACAACGATGTGTAAAATCATTTATAACCTCTTTCCCTCCAAATATAACTAACTCAATGTGCATAACTACCTTTTGAATAACTTTGACTGTTGGCATTCCAAAAATATGCTTTTTGCAACTTTTGAAAATGAAAACTTTTTCTAATTTTAGCAACTTTTGTATTTTTTACTCCAAATGCCCTCAAATCAATTAAAATGCAATTAGATGGTCCCAATGGACCCTACAATGCCTAAAACCCTTGATCCCTATTACAAATTTAACAATTGACTCTTCATATTCCATTTAACAACATTTGGCAATTTTGCATTACAAGTTTGCACTATTTTGTAGCCTTTTACATCTTTTGCACAATTTGACTCAAATGAATCCAAAACATTAAAAATGGCCTTGATATGGCCTTATTACCTCCAAAATACTCCAAACCTTCAAAAACTCAACCTAAAACTCCTCATTGCATGACTTGCACTTTGTGCTCCTACACCACACAAGATTTGAAAGAGTCCATTGATGTTCAAATTGGTTCTTTTTGACATACCCAGAAGGTCACTTATTTTAATTTGTCAAATATTTGCTATCAATGTTAGTCTGTTGACCACAAGATTGAGGATTTCCCTCTAGCAGAACCCTATACTCCATCAGTTCCTTGGGATGCTAATAAGCCCCATCAGACGGAAGGTGTCGCTGCCAAACCAAAAGAAAAATGGACAACAATTACCAATCAAAAAAACAAGTCCAATGGTTTCATAATGGTTACCAAAACCTCTGATCTAGAAAAGGAAGTTTCAAACCCCTCTATAAAAGGGAATGAAGCCCATATGGGCTCTACTAGCACCTCAGTGTGGCCAAGGCCTAAGGCTATGCCCCAACTTTCCTCAATTATGATAGCACAACCAACTAAGTCTCCTCCTATGTCAAGAGTTCATAGGAGGTTTCAATGTCCTTCTCGACCTTTAGAAGAAGGAGAATATGTTCAAGAGAAATAGATACATTCGTCTCCTACCATTTAAATTGGTTCAATCCCACTATAATTTTTACATAATCGCTTTTCCACTCTGGACAAGCCAAACTCCGATGAAATGGAGGAGTTCCATTCATGAATTTTATTTCCGAGAATGTTTGAGGTCTAATAGACCTCTCTAAGAAGTATTCTATTAGGAATACTCTTCAGAAATATGTTGGTATTGATGTTTTGTGTCTTTAAGAAGTGAAAGTTGTTATTTTTTTGCTTTCTTCGACTTGCCAATCTATTTGGCCAGCCAGTAAAGTGTATTGTACTGAACATAAGCCTAGACGTAGTGGAGTGGTCACCCTTCTATCCCCACAGTGGCATGCTTGTGTGGTTGATGATGGGTCATACCCCACACATTGCCTTGTCTAGATTCTTTTAAACATTAACAATCATTCCTTTGAGATTATTAATGTTTATGTCTCAAATGATGCGGTTGAAAGATCTCTTCTCTGGCAATGGATTGTTGACTCACTACTAGTTTCTACTTGGTTGCTTTGTCGGGATTTCAATGTGGTTGAGGTGGTGTAATTTTCCATTTTGATGGGTAGCTGGTAAAAGAGAGGCATGATACTACATGCATAATAAATTGGGTATTTTTTACCCCAATATTGGTCGTTGCCACTCTCATTCTCTTTGGCACACTTGGTGCAATTATCAAGTTGGGTCTGCTAGGATTTTTAAATGCCTTGATCTTGCTATGATCTCAGCTCAATCTTTTTTCTCTTTTGCCAACTCTTTGCCACTTTTGGTAAGGCCATTAGTGGACGTGATGTTGTTAGACCACTTTCCCATTATATTCTGCATTGAATGGGAATTAAGGTAGCCCCATGCCAGTAGGACCTAGTTCTTTTTGAACACTTCCTTATTAAGTCATCAACTGACACTGGCCCACATCAGCATTGTTTGGAATTTGGAGTGTAGGCCACCTCACAATACAAGTTGGATTACTTGGTAGAGTGATGTCGTCACTTGCACTGTGAGGTTTCTCTACATTTATGGGCACCAACTAGCCATCTTTCATAGATGGTCTTATGAAGTGACAGTGTCTTACATCCATGTTGCCACCAAGGCCTTGGTGGCTAACCCCTTTTCCCCTTCTCTACAAGTCAAGATTGTGGAGTTAAGGCATAAAAAATAAGTTGCTGATAATTATTCTGCCAGAGGAGCACAAATCAAGGTAAGACTTCATTGGCTTAAAATTAAAGATTGTTCCTTGAAAGAATTTTTCCTGGCTCTTCAAACCAAGCACTCATCTCTTGGTATCAAACAGATCAAAGAAGGAAACACCATGCTTTCCAAATTTCCTGACATTCTTAGGAATTTGTTAGACACTATGAGTAGGTGTTCGCAACTCAAGAGTAAACTTTGGAGTGGTAGCAAGCGCTTTAGAATTGTCTTGTTGTGCCAAATAGGCTCTCCTTAGCCCAAAAATCCTTTTGTGAGCAATTGCTTATAATTGAAGATCTTAAAGAAGCTTTCAGAACTATGGTTGATGATAAGGCTTTGGAATTGATAGATTCTCGTGTGAATTTTACAAGACCCTTTCGGATTGTGTTGGGAAAGATTTGCATAAGGTTTACCTTGAAGCTTTTCATTCTAAAACTTTAGAAAATCTTATCAATAAAGGAAATATAAAATTCATACCTAAATCTGATGATCCTGAGGATATCTGTAACTAGAGACCCATCATGCTCCTCAATGTCTCTTAGAAAATTATTTCCAAAGCCCTTGCCTTGAAAAATTTCCATCTTCTGCCTCAAATTGTGCACCCGAAGAAAACTGGATTTATTAAATCTAGGTTCATCTTAGACAACATTATTGTTGTCTAGGAAGGCATGGAATGGGTGAGACGCTCAAATCAAAAAGCAATTTTCCTTAAAATTGATTTCATTAAAGCTTATGATCGCATTGAATGGTTGTTCATACTTGTTATGTTGTATGTGCTAGGATTCGGTCCTCAATTCATACAGGCCATGCAAATTTATTTTTTTACCCCTCCACTTGCATCACCATTAATGGTCACCAGTCCCCTTCCTTTGGTCTATTTCATTCCATTTGTCAAGGTTGCTTGATTGCCCCTCACTTTATGTGCTTGTTGTTGAGGAGCTTGGATATTTGTTAGTTCATGCCATCTCCTAAAGGTTGGTTTGTGGCATCTCTTTGCCTAATTCGCCAACCCAACTAGTCAATGGCCACTTTGTTGATAATTCTTTTCTTACCTTACTGGAAGAGGAAAATAATGTCAAAGATGCTCTTTGATTTCCTTGATACCTTCTATTTTTCCTCTGGTTCTTCCATTCAATGTCACAGACAGTCTATCCTTCCCAATCCCCACTAGATTTAGAATTATGGCTAGAAGTGGATTGCTCCTGGAAAAATATTTTGATTTATGGGCATTCATTTCACCTTTTAGGCTTCCTCTGCTAATCTCTAGTAAATGGTTCTTTCTTGAATTGAGCAGAAACCTTCCTACTGGATTACCAAGCCGCTCTCTCTGGCTGACAAATTCCATATTTTCTCTAAGATTTTAGCAATGACTCGTGTATTATTCTTCATGTTGGGTCCCTTTCAAGTCCTCGTATGCTAAGCTGGAAAAGTTGCTTCGTGATTTTCTCTAGGCCTCTTCTGAGACTCACTGAGGGTTTCACCACTTAGGCCTAGGAGTTTTGTTGCATGCCCAAAGACTTTGGTGGGCTTAGCCTTCTCTCCACTCAGCGCAAAGGGATTGATCTTTGTGTCAAATGGATTATCAAAGCTCTAACTAGCGATGAGGCTTGGAAAATCTTCCTCAAGCATTGTATTCAGTCCAATTTTCCATGGCACAAACCTTCTTAGAAGGGAATTGGCTTTCAAACCCTTATGGTTATGAGGGAGTCAATCCAAATTGTGAGAAATTTCATGGCCAAGAGCATTTGGTGGGATTGGGAGGCTACCAATCCCTGGCTCTGCTAGTCTGGGTCTAAATTTTGAGATGGACTCTCTCAATCAATAAAAAGATTGGTGGTCACCTCTTTTTGCTAGTGCAGGTCAGCCATTGGCCAAGCTTCCTTGGCTTAAGGCCCTCAAGTTTCATAAGAACCTTCAAGACTTATTTCATAGATCCACAATGAGCATCTTGACTTGGGAAGCTTTCTATGCTCAATATGGTTTTCAAAACAATAACCATGAAACCTACGACGACCTGGTGAATGTCATTTGAGTTGATATGCTTCATAAGGTGGATATTTGTGCCACCAAGCCCTAGTGGAAGGACTGGAAGTGGTACCCAGACACCCCTTTCAAAAATTGCAAGCCTTGGCTTGCTTATGAGTGGCTTTAGCCCAATTTTCCTATGATTGACAGTTTTAACTACAGATGGCACCTCCAGTCTTCAATTTTAGTTTAGTGTAAAATATTTTCTACTACTTGGTCTGCAATTGTTGAGCCACAACTCACCCACTTTTCTTGGTATATTCTTTTCCAAGGCTTACCAGTGGGGTCTCAGCTTGTTCACTTGGGGGTCTAGGACCCTCATTGCCCTTTTTGTATGCAAGCTGAGTCATTTAAGCACCTTTTCTAGTTTTATACCAGAGCTCAGTTGATGTGGAATTGGATTCATGACTTCTTTTGACCTTGCAGGATAGAGCCCTTCTCCTAGCATATGGTTTTGTTGGGTGACTCTCCCAGGGTCCCCGCTAAGTATACCTAGATTTGGCACACTTTAGGGTGGAAATCCTCTTCAATATTTGGAAAGATAGAAATTTTTGCATTTTTTTCACAACCAGATTGATAAATTTGTTTCTCTATATTCTAAAATGACTATTTGCTCTAATATTCTTCTACAAATTCAAGTGCAAGCTAGTAAAGTTGTGTTTGAATTTGCTCACCTACAAAAGCTCTTGGACCACTAGGGAAATGCCCCTTATACTGTGGTACGTGTGCCTCCCTCACCCACTTCTTCCTAGGGTCGGTCACCTTCATGGGGCCAATGGTGAAGTGGCTCTACCAGGGACTCTTTCCCCCGCTCTTAGGCTCCTCCTCATGGCTCTCACCCTGGTTGATAGCCGCCTTCTCCTCCTTCGTGGTCCAACCTAGGGTGGCCTTCTAGAGGGGTAGTGGGGGGTGGCAGTGACACTTCTGGGTGGCCTACTGGTAATGCCCCTGGTGGTAGTTCTGGTTGGCCTGATACTACTAAATGGCTTATGCTGCCGGATCTAACAATTTTACCTCATTGTGAAGATAAAGATGAAGAAAAAGATGATGACAGTTGGGCTCCCCCTAACGTCACTCTAGACCTCGTTGATGTATGGAGGAAAAAATTGGATGATAGGGACCCGCCGCCCTCTATTGGCACTACAATGGCCACTTGATGGCCTTTTAATTTATGTTGTGGCATTCTCTCCACTCAATGGCAAGGGATTGCTCTTTATGTCAAATGGATGATCAGAGTCTTTATTGGTGAGGAGGCCAAGAAAATCCTCCTCACGCATTGTATTTAGTCTGGATTTCCAATCCATAGACCTTCTTACAAGGGAATTGACTTTCAAACCCTTCTGGTTATGAGGGAGCTAGTCCAGATTGTGGGAACTTTCATGGCCAAGAGCATTTGGCAGGCCTAGGAGGTTGTCAAGCCCTGAATCTGCTAGTCTAGGTCCAGATTTCAAGATGGACTCTCGCTCAATTAGCAAAATGGTTGGTTAAAGATATCAAGTTTCAAAAATCCATATTATAGATTGGTATTTCTTTTGGATTCAATTGTGTTTGTATTGATACAAAAATATGAATACAATCGAATCTAGGAGCAATACTAATTTAGAATGTTTGGTGGTCACCTCTTTTTGCTAGTGTATTTTGGTCATTGGCCAAGCGTCCTTGGCTTAAGGACCTCAAGTTTCATAAGAAGGGTATCCAAACCCTTCAAGACTTATTTCATAGACCCACTATGAGCATCTTGCCTTTGGAAGCTTTTTGTGTTCAATATGGTTTTCAAAACCATGATCATGAAACCTACGACAACCTGGTGAATGAAATTTTGACTAATATGCTTCATAAGGTGGGTACTTATGCCACCAAGCCCTAGTCGAAGGACTGGAAGTGATACCCAGACACCCCTTTCAGAAAATACAAGCCTTGGCTTGGATATCAATGGCTTTTGCCCCATTTTCCTATGATTGACAATTTGAAATAGAAATGACACCTCCAGTCTTTAGTGTTTGTTTGGTGTAAAAAAAATTATGCTACTTGTTCTACAAGTATTGAGCCAAAGCTCGCCCTTTTTTCTTGGTGTATTCTTTTCCAAGGCTTACCAATGGGGTCTCGACTTATTCAATTGGAGGTCTAGAACCCTCGTTTCCCTTTTTGTGGGCAGACTGAGTCATTTAAGCACCTTTTTTGGTTTTGTATCAGAGCTTAGAAACTATGGAATTGGATTCATGACTTCTTTTTTCCTTTCAGTTTGAAGCCCTTCTCCTAGCATATGGTTTTTCTGGGTGACTCTCCCAAGCTCCCCACTAAGTATACCTAGATTTGACACACTTTCAAGGTGGAATTCCTCTTCAATTTTTGGAAAGATAGAAATGCCTGCATATTTTATCAAAGTCAAATTGATAAATTTGTTTCTCTATATTCTAAAACGTCTATTTTCTCTAATGTTTTTTTGCAAATTCAAGTGCAAGCTAGTAAAGTTGCACTTGAATTTTCTCACCTACAGGAGCTCTTGGACAACTAGGGAAATGCCCCTTGTACTATGACATGTGTGCCTCCCTCGCCCACTTCTTCTTGGGGTCGCTTGCCTTCATGAGGCCAATGGTGAAGTGGCTTTTCCAGGGACTCTCGCTTTTGCTCTCAGGCTCCTCGTTGTGGATCTCGCCTTCATGAGGCCGATGGTGAAGTGGCTTTTCCAGGGACTCTCGCTTCCGCTCTCAGGCTCCTCGTTGTGGATCCCGCCTTCATCGATAGTCGCCTTCTCCTCCTTCGTGGGTCAACCTGGGGTGGCCTTCTAGAGGGGTGGCAAGGGGTGGTGCTTCTGGGTGGCCTACTATAATGCCCCTGGTGGTTTTTCTAGTTGGCCTGATACTACTAAATGGCTCTTGTGGCCAGATCCGGCAATTTCACCTCACCATGAAGATAAAGATGAAGAAAAGGATAATGAAGGTTAGGCTCCCCCTGACATCACTCCAAACCCCATTGATGTATGGGGGAAAAAATCAGGTGACAGGGACCTGCTGCCCTTTGCTGACACTACAATGGTCATCTAATGGCATTTTAATTTGTGTTTGTAATGTTTTCTGCTTTCTGGGCTTGACTAATGTGACTCTGGACTTCTAGATTTAACCCATGTGACTATCGAGATGTGCCTTTTTACCACCCATCCTTTTTTGTGAATATGTATTTGTATCTTTTATATTAATATAGATATAATGCCTATTCATAAAAAAAGAATGATAAAAAATAACATAGATTATAATGGAAAGGAATGTGAAGCAAGAGCAAAAGGAAGGAGGCATTAAAGCCAAGACTAAGAGGAGTAGTGTTTGACATGGATGGAACCCTGATCATTCTAGTTATCGACTTCTCTCTCATGAAACATAAGGATTTTGTATTCCTACTTCCACATCCTCGGGCACTCCTTTCCTTTACAGACCCACTCTTCTTAACTCACCTCTTGACATTTCCCCATCCAGACACACTTTTCTAAATAGTCATTTAGGCCATATCATAGTCCTCTGATCAAGGGTTTCGCCCTAGGAATTATTGGGACTGTATGATTCTATCGTTGTACAATGGAGTGAACATGAAGAATATGAGGTCATTAAGAAAGAAGGGAGGGGAAAATATAGTGAATTTTTTGATAGGGTCAATGTAGTTAACTATGAACGACGCTTCATCAAGATCTTGAAGCCTGTTAAGAGAGAGAAGGGTGTGATTCACGGGTATTCATCTTTGATGTAAAGAATTGGAGGAAATCATCCGTAAGCAAGGGATTTCAGAGGTAAGTCTTCAATTCTTCATTTGGTCTTGCCATTGTGGGACTGTAGACTCTTCTTAACTGTGAATGCTACTTATCTGGCTCCGACTCTCTATCGTCATTTTTTTGTGTTTGTTGTGATCTCATTTATGTGCTAGTCTGTTATCATAACATCTACTCTGAGAGTTCTCTTTTAGTTATTTGTTTAGCTGCTTCTTATTTTTTTTCAACCTTCCGCACTTGGCTTGGTCCAAGCTACACCCACGCTGACATACCTAAGCCCTCGATTGAGAATGATTAAGTGTTTGGAGATTGATAGGAATGTTGATAAAAATTGTAGAAGAAAATGAAAGAAATTGTAGAAAATGAGAACAAAAAATTAAAACACTGCAATTTCTTATTCATTTGCTTCTACAATTTTTATCAACATTCCTATAAATCTCCAAATGCTTAATCATTCTCAATTGAGGGCTTAAGTATGTCAACGTGGGTGTAGCTCAAACAACGTCAACATATTAGCTGGATTCAACTTCATGTCAATTTTCTCTACCTGCAGCTTACCTTCATCAATAACATGGCAAATAAAATGATATCACAACTCTATATGCTTTGTCCGATTATGAAAGGTGGAATTCTTGGCCAAGTGAATAGCACTATTACTATCACAAAATAGAGTAAAAATTGATTTCTTACACCCTAATTCACTTAACAACCACTTCAACCATATCATTTCCTTTGCTCCTTCAGTGAGAGCAATATATTCATCCTTCATAGAAGAAAGTGCAACCACATGTTGCAACTGAGAAACCCAACTTATTGCTGCCCCAAAAAAAGTAAACACATAACCGGTAGTAGATCATCATTTTTCCAAATCTCCACCCATATCTGAATCAACAAAACCTTGTAGGTGTGTGTCCTTACCACTGAAACATAAAACATGATCTGAAATTCCTTTCAAGTACCTGAAGATCCATTGTATTGCCTGCCAATGTGATTTACCTGGATTACTCATAACTCCCACTGCATGAGTAATATCCAGATGAGTACAAATCATGGCATACATGAGACTGCCAATTGTGGATGAATATGGAACACCCTTCATGTGTTCTTGATCTTCTTCTATTTTAGGACACATGGCTGAGGATAAGCGAAAATGATCAGCCAAAGGAGTACTAACGGATCTAGCATTTTTTATATTGAATTTATCTAAGATTTTAAGAATATACTTTTCTTGAGATAATCTGATTTCTCTCTTATTCCTATCCTTGATTATATTCATCCCAAGAATCATCTTTGTTGCCCCTAAATCTTTTATGACAAAACGTTGAAATAAATGTTGCTTCAACTCATGAACAATCCTCACACTAGTGCTAGCAACCAACATATCATCAACATAGAGTAAAAGAATAACAAACTCACCATTAGAAATCTTCTTGTAATAAACGCACAGGTCTGATTCGCAGCAAGTGAAATTTTGTTGAGTCATGAAGCTATAAAACTTGAGATACCACTACCTCGGGGCTTGCTTTAGCCCATACAAACTATGCTTCAATCTGCAATATAAATGTTCTTGACCTTACTATGCAAAATCTCCAGGTTGCTCCATATATAATTCCTCTTCAATTTCTCCATGAAGAAATGTTGCTTTGACATCTAGTTGCTCAAGCTCAAGGTCCCACATAACTGCCAAGTCTAACATTGCTTGAATGGTGTGCATTTTCACAACTGGTGAAAAAATATCATTAAAATCAATTCCATTTTGCTGAGCAAAACCCTTCACAACCAATCTAGCCTTGTAACATTTATGACCTCCATCTTCCTCTTTCAAATGATAAACCCATTTATTCTTCAGTAGTTTCCAATTTGATGGAAAAGGAACCAAATCCCATGTTTCATTTGCACGCAAAGACTCCATTTCTTCATCTATTGCCTCCATCCATTTCATTGAGTTTGCATCTTTGCAAGCTTGTTTAAAAGTTGTAGGCTTTGCCTCATTAGAGAGTAATAATTCATAGTCATCAAATTTGGTTCTAGGTTTCCGCTCTCGAGTAGACCTCCTTAATTGAGGACCTTGTTCTGGCTGTAAATTTCCTTAATTTTCTATATTTTCTTCATTACTTTGCCTCTCTATACTGCCCTGTTGTTGCACATATTTTAGGTCCCTTTCCCTCAATCGACCTTCTGAAATCACCTCATTTTCTTGTGCTTGAGTTTGTAAAGACGGAAAGACAATGTCAAAGAGCTGCATAGAATGATAAAGAGGCAATGAACTATTTAAAGGAGGCATTGATGTGATTATAGGAGGTAGATTGTTAACATGTAGAGGCTGCGTTGGAATATTTTCAGGTTGCACAGGACATTGAGGAGGCAACACAACAAAAACAAAAGGTTGTGTGTCATCATTGTAAGGATGTGAATGACTCAAGGAAGGCAACGATGCAACATTTAAAGGATGCTTTTAGATTTCTTGGCTAGCATGAAGTGTGGGACCTCCCAGAAAGGGCTACGAATGGGTCATGGGAGGATGTGTGACACTTATTTCAAGCGCATGAATGTTAGCTGAAGTATGCACACTAACATTTATAGGCTGCGAATGAACATGAGGTGAGTGCATACCAGTAGGAGGTAGCATAGTACCTAATGAAGGATGTGTACTGGTATAAATAAGAGCGCAATTTTTTAGGGAAGAGAGCTTATAGTAGATGGCTACGTAGAAACTATTAAAGGCTGAGAAAATGAAATAGAGGTTTTCCTAACATTGCCATTATTAAACAAATCAACATCTAAATATTCATTTGAAGATGTGTCCTATGGTTGCAAACCTAGAATTTTTTTCTCATTAAACATGACATCACGACTATGAATAATCTTTTTGGCAACAGGATCCCACAGCCTGAAACCAAATTAATCCTCTCCATATTAGCCAAGAAATATGCACCTCTTGGATTTGAAATCAAGTTTCGTTCTTTGCTCCTTAGGAATATGCACAAATGCTTCATAGCCAAACACACACAAATGGTGACAAGAAATTCTTTTTTCCAAGTCATCTCTCCTCTGGGATATCAAAATCCAAATGAGATGAAGGAGCGCGATTGATTAAATAAATTAAAGTATTACATGCCTCTGCCCAAAAATATTTTCCCAAACCGACATTGGAGAGCATACACCGAGCTCTCTCAAGAATCGTCTGATTCAACCTCTCAAGTTGCACCATTTTCCTGAGGGGTGAATGAAATCACTTTAATTCTGCGAATGCCATTATTTGCACAAAAATTGTCAAACTCTGAAGAACAAAACTCTCCCCCATTATCAGTTTTAAGACATTTAATTTTATGCCAAATCTAGTTTTCAACAAAAGCCTTAAAAGTTTTAAATTTTGAAAAAGCTTTTGATTTTCTATTTAAAATATATATCCAAACTTTGCGAGTGCAATCATCAAGGAAAGTAACAAAATAATTTTCACCTCCAAAAGAGGTTACCTCTGTGGGATCGAAAACATTTGAGTACACAAGTTCCAAAGGAGTATTTTTCTGATCATGGCATGTCCTCAAGAAGCTAGTTCGGCTTTGTTTTCCATAAAGGCAATGCTCACATAACTCCAAATCAACCAATTTTAGGCCTGGAAGTTAATCTCGTTGAAGCATAAATTCAAGCCCTTTCTCGCTCATATGCTCAAGCCTCTTATGCCAAATTTCTGAATTGTTGTCCATAACGGTCATGGTAACTCCCACTTCACCATGGCATTCTAAAATGTAAAGATTACCCAACTTCTTTCCCTTTGCAAGAACCAAATCTCCCTTGGTTACTTTCCAAGTGTCTAGAGAAATTTTAACATTACAGCCACAAGCAATAAGCTAGCTCACATAAATTAAATTTCGTTTCAACAATGGAACATATCTCACATCCATTTATTTCCATTTTTCAAATGCAAAATTATATCACCCTTACCTACGATTGCACATTCTTTATTATCACCAAGAAAAACCTTACCAAATGTACCTTCTTTAAAATTTGTAAAAGTCTCCCAGCATGAAGTAGCATGGAAAGAAGCACCGGAATCGAGCACACATGAATCTGTAGTCGTGTCACCAGCAGCCAAAACCAAAACACCATCATCTTTTTCCTCTACAGTGTTTGCTTCATTATTGTTGACTTTGTCTTGTGTCTTTTTTTATAATTCCAACAATTTTTTTTTGTGTGATCCGGTTTGCCACAAAACCAACATGCACCATTTCTACCTCTAGACTTTGATCTACATGCAGATTTAGACTTACTTTTATTATTATTTTTTCCTCTTTCTTGACTCCTACCTTTATTGCCAATACTTACAATAGTTAATGCATCACCGAATGAGGGTTCTTGATTTTTTCTCTGCATGTCTTCACTGAGAAGAGTAGTTGCAACATCATTAAATTTCAATTTACTTTTGGCAGCCACCAAAGTGCTAACTGCCATCACCACACCTTCATGGCTATTCTCTATAAATAACACAGTAATAATATTGTCTTGATTTCATTATCTAAATTAATGCCCACAGAAATCAACTGGGTGACTGAGGTATTGAATTCATTTAAATGATTAGACATAGTCCCTCCTTCTCGCATTTTCAAATTATATAGCTTTTTCATAATGAATACCTTATTCAAATTCAATGCCATCTCATACATTGAAAAGAGTTTATCCCACAACTTTTTCTCTGTCTTCTCGACTAAAGCATTAAATAAAACATTGTTGAACAGAGAAAGAAAAATGTTTTCCCTTGCTTTTTTATCTAATTTCTCTCAATCTTCATCTAATAAAGAACCTTGACGTTTGGCTTTTCTAGCCAATGCATTTGAGATATCTTTCTTGATGAGCAACAACTCCATTTGCAACTTCTACAGATCAAAATTTTGACCTACAAACTTTTCAATCTTCCATTTGTCTACATCGCCCATGGTTCTGGAAATTCTTCACTGATTTCTAGCACCGAGCTTCTCCACTAGGATCTGATACCAATTGTTGATAAAGAAGCAAATGAAAAAGAAATTGCAAAAAATAAGAATAGAAAATTAAAACACAGAAGAACACAATATTTATAGTGGTTCGCCCAATAATGGCTATGTCCACTTTTAACGGGGATTATTTCACTTTTATTAATTTTGAATAATCTACATATTCAACCATCAACAACTTTATAATTTTGGTCTCATCTCCAAAATGGAAAAAATCCATCAAAATGGTCAACTTCTAAATTAGCGAATACATGCCAAAAAAAATTATTACAAAAAATGCATCTATTTCGAATGTGAGAGAAACTGTCGTTTAAATTATAATATTTGGACTTCACCAAACCCAACAAGGAAATCATAGAAGCTCGAGTTAATTTTTTAGTTTGTATCCTTGATCCAATCCTTCATTAAAAAAAACCTTCAACCCATGTAGCATTCTAGAATGATGCTCCTTCATATAGCTTGTTTAAGCATTCCCTTGTCCTACTACTCTGCTAATATTATTAAAGTTTTACAAACTCTCCTAAATCTTATCGATACTTGGTATAGCATATACTCCACCCATTCTCATTCTTTCATTCTATAATATGTTGGTTATTTTTAATCTTATCAGTTCACAAGCGGGAGGACAGGCTGCAAACTTTGAGTGCTAAGTTAGGAGGGAAATAGGGGTTTGGTGTGTTGTGATTTAGAGCGAATTGCACTTGAATTTACATTTCTCTCCTTGAACATTTTATTTATTGTGTAGTGTTGTCTAGGATGCTGACCCAAAAAAATAAATGGGTAGAGTTTGTAGGAATTAAAAAACCATTAATGGATATGTACTGTCCAAAGTAGCAACATAATTAATTCCATGAATGGTGGATGGCGGTAAAAGAGATTGAAAAGCGCACAATTAGACCATGATACTTTGGGGCATTCTATCAAACAGTTCACGTACCTTGACTATGCTTACACATCTTGATGATGGATCACAGAGTGTGATCCGAAACGTTGATGCAAAAATTCTCACACAATTAAAACCAGAAATCATTGCATATATATACTTACACATTTTACATGCATATCTTCCAGCGCGCATTACTATAGTGCAAGCCTATTTTTTAGATTGCTTCATTTAGCATCATCAATGTTTCTCCTCAAGAACGTTGTTCTTGTTTAAAATGATGGAATGGTTCACATCTCTTAGAACAATTTCTCCCTCGGCCTTAAGTTAAAGTCTTGAATCTGGAGATACCCTGGTGCCTTCGCTTACCAAGCCGATTTCTCCAACTTTGCATAACTCACCCATGTTCGTGGATGTGATTTGTCTCTTATGCAAAAAGAATATACTATTTCAATCCAACTACATCCAAGTATCTTTTTAATTCCTTGAGACCGCATTACCGGGAGGCTTTATGCCAAATGGTGCTCGAGATTTGTCCTTGCGTCTGTAATCCACATGCATGTCTAGCAGGGCTCCCACGCATTTATCCTTTGCTTTGTTGGGTGCACATGCCTTGTTCCAAGCTCTCATATTGGTGCAGGTTTAGAGAGGATGCTGGGTAAGGTTGTGGTATTATGCCATGCGTAAAAGGCTAGTCTTTGTCGTGCTTTAGTTATTCACTTCTTTTCATCATTTATCTCAGTGAAGGATCGCTGCCTTGTAATGTTATTTTCTGCCTATTATAATCTTAGCACTTGTTATTATTCATTTAACACAGGCGATTAGAATTTATTTATAAATCTTAATCGCTGCCTTTATTCTTAGATCGCTTCACGTTGTCTTCTCTAACTAAGTTCCTTTTTGTTCATTATTTCCTGATTGTTTTTCTTCACTGACTTTATAACATTCGCTACATATTAATGAAGCTTTTTTTATATCTGAAGGAGACTATCATTTTTTGTATAGTAAACAAGTCATCATCATTTTCTTTAGATTTCAATTACAATATTGTTATCATCCTAATGGTTATTATTTTCACTATTAATTGCATAATTGTATTGATTGAATTGATGATAGTATTGCATATAGATATAATTTTAGTATTTATAAAAAGCATTTAATTGTGATTTGATATTATGAACGTCTTTGTAATATAACGACTTCTCAATTTACCAAAGTTATAACTAGTAAATGGCATATTTTGATTGATTGATAAAATGAGCCAATTATTAAAAGTTTTAAAGTGTTAATTTATTTATTTTTCTTAGATGTCCTTAATGGCTTGGAAAGGTAAAAACCTATTCTGAACGTGCACTAACTTTGCTTTTAGTTGAGTTTTGTCAACAAAGGGCTATTCCATGACATCATGCATGGGATATAGAATTAGTAGAAGTTGTTAAATTAAACATGCATGAAAGTCAAAATAATGTTGCATGTGCTTAACTTTCGCATACACTAGAAAAAGATTCACAATCATTATTATATTTGAAATGCATAAATAGTAATGCATGAACCAAAAATAGCATATTGTATATGTATTTTTACCATTAAATATACGATAGCATCGAGTGGATGAAAAGATGGTAATTTAATCATTGCAAGAAAGAACAAAAAATATTTATTATTATATTATTGATATAGTAGCATAGGATTAATAGTGCTAGGACAATTTAATTTCTTATTACAACAAAATACTATTGGTTTCATGGAAGTAAATTTAATTTTTATCTTGTCCATTCATGTTATTGTTCCTAATCTCTCTCTTAGTCAAACTTTGATAATTAATTACATAAGGAACTATACCCACTTGAATTTAGTATGTATCATGACTGTGTTGGAAATATGTTCCTTTCTTATGCTAAGATGGTGCCTTGTTTACTAAAAGTAAAATTTTAACCAATTAACGATGAATATGAATGGTCATGTTGCCTTATATGACTAATACGTGTATACTAGCAGAGAGTGTTCCTTATTTGTATTTGAAATTCATGATATCATTAGATGTAGATGTGTCATGTATCACTTTTCCATTACTCCAATTAGATTTGCATTGATAGTTTTTCCTCATGTTGGGTCAGGTATTCTCCTTTCAAAAAGAATTATGGGGAAGTGAATCACTTTGTGGTTGGGTGGAAATGGGCTCCAACAATTTTATTTCCCTTGATGTGGTCAAATGATTCAATCAGCGAAAGAATCTTGTCAAGAATGTCCATGTTATGGTTCATTGTATAATCTTGTACTCGACCATGTAGTCCATTGTAAGCTTCATAGATTATTTTATATTCGCCATAATATTGGTATTTGTACTCCAAATTTCTATTTGATATAATTTCTTGTCTTCATTCATTAATATTGGATGCATGTCATTTTTATATGCTTAATTATGTGTAATATATGTAAATTATTAATTTTAATTTATGAAGGTTGTTCCAATAAGGAGAAAGGTGAGATAGAGAGAAGCAAAGAGGAGAGGTAGGGGGGAAAGGTAGGGAGATAGGTCTAGAGCTCGAGGGAGAGAGTGAGATAGAGGTAGAGAAACAAAGATATAGATGGAGAGATGATTTTTTCTTCACACAAACATGAGTGTGTTATAATGCACTTATATTTTTATGAAGAGAAAGAGATGGAGGGTGACAAAGATCAAATTTTTTTTATAGAAAAGTGAGTGTGTCTCACATTATAATGCACTCATGTTATTATCTACTTTGGGAATTTCAAGCCATTAGGGTTGGATTTGTACAGGACATCCAACCCAAAGGTTAGATTTACATGTCAATACCCATAAACATGTTTTTCTATAATTTCTCAAAAAATGATACAATCTCGATTGCAATCTCCATTAGGTTTGCTCATCTTTCCATATAAAAAACACCACAATAATATTGGTCTCTCTTAGATTTTTAACCATGTATTTTTTTCTACGTTTTGAATATGTTAAGGTTTTGATCTTTAATGCATTTTGCTAGTGTTTCCATTTTTTGTCAAAAACCTACTTAAGGTATTTTTGGTTTCATTATTTATTCGTTCATCAAAATTTGAAACAAATTATACTTTTACACATTAGACTCTATTCTTTGCATGTTCAAAAAATGATTTTCAATTAGTTTCTAAAAAATTATGGGGGCTCATGCTCAATTTTTTGTTTTTCAAGATATGTCCACTTTAAAAATTAGTAAAAAAAATCTATATTCATTAAAAATTAGCATAAAATTTAAATACTAATAAAATTTAACATTTTAGGGGGGCCACACTAGACACTATATTAGATTTTATTTTTTTAAAAAAGAGCACTTTGTGTGGCCCCTATTTAAACCCTTTAATCTCCATCAAATTTTTAAAAAATAGTAGTTTTCAAAATAAATTCAAAGCACTAGAACTCTTGTTTTTGTTGTGTTTTCAAATTTTGAATGTAACCATCTTCAAATTCTCCTTCAAGATTGGTTTTTTCTAATTTTAAAAAAATGGTCATTTAAGCCCCCTTTTGCTCCTCCATTTCTATGCACTTACCCATGTGATAGTAATGGTTTGGCTCATTTATTTTTATCTTTTACTATGAGATTTGGTACTAATAATTAGATGGAAGCACTTGCTATCCTTGTGGCTATGGAGAAAATTTGTAAGTTGGGTTGAAAATATATTATCCATAAGATGAATTCTATGATTTTATCTTTCTTTTGAACAGAAGTAGTTTTTGATCATTTTTCTTAATAGTTTAATTTTTTAATGGTGAAAATCTTTCTGTAATTTCTTTATTTTTTATTAAAAAAAAATCTCTAAAACTATTCACCCAAAAACTAATAAAATTCTAATTAATTTTGTTTTGCATTTTCAATTAAATTTTTAAATAATTAAATAAGACAATAAAAATGAAATGGTTACAACACTGATTTGTATCCAATAAAATTGTGTTAAAGAACACTTCATGAAAAAATAATGACAAGGTAGTCTCAACTGCCATGCAAAGCTATTGATATGCCCCCTTAAAAGTAGTCAAGAACTGTGTTGAAACCCTTAGGTTACCCTCTGCATGGGGCATCTCTGTGATCGAAACTCCCGGTACCGGTACCTGCGGTCTCCTATGGAACATCTGGTACCTCCTAACTGACAGATATTCATCTCATCGAAACTCCTGGTACGTCTGGTCCTTGCTAACTATTGGATATTCATCTGATTGAAATTCCTGGTAAGTCTGGTGCCTCCTGACTACGGTATTCAGCTGATCGAAACCCTTCATACGACTGGGGCGTACTCATCTAGCTGATCGAAACCCCTTGTACGACTGGGGCGTGCTAACACTGGTACATGTAGCTGATAGCAACCCCTCGTACGACTCCTTGTACGGCGGGGTCGTTCTAATTGTCTGCAGACGCCCGTCGTACAACTGGCGCGTGCTAACTCTGGCATATGTAGCTGATAGCAACCCCTCGTACGACTCCTTGTACCGCTGGGTCGTTCTAATTGTCTGCAAACGCCCGTCGTACAACTGGGGCGTGCTAACTGTGGCACATGTAGCTGATAGCAACCCCTCGTACGACTCCTCGTACGACTGGGGCGTGCTAACTACGGTGTCTCTATGTGATCTACTAAATTCTTGGTATCTCCTACCCATGGGGAATCTTTGTCTTCGAGACTCCTGGATGTACAACTCTAATGCCCCTGAAATTTATTTTAAAGAATAAAAGAACCGTGTTACGTTAAAATAATAATTATTTGTAAAAGAACTTTGAAGTCTAAATAATGCTACAAGACTCTGTACAGATTTAAATGTAAGCTCCTTGATTCATATTATTATAGAAATGATTAGAAGCTTCGGGTATATAGTTATAATAGATATGATCAGGTGCTTCGGGTATGTAGTTTTAATTCATAATGTTTGCAGGCAGTGCATTGTTTTACAATTCCATGCAAATACAGAAAAGCAAAAATTTCAATCCATCAAATTATAAGGTAGGCAGTAGTGAACCGACTGTTAATAATTAAAATCGAAGTGAATATACAGCATTTACTTACGACGTTCACGAGTTGAGATTGCCCCAAATTCCGCCATGGCTTCGCTAGACTCTACAGTGCTCCACTCTTCCGTTTGATCTCGATACTCTGGTTCGGATAGTACACCCCTTCGCCACTCGTCAATCTGGGGAGGTAATCCAAAAAGGCAGAGCGTTGGGCGGCGCCAAATGGGATAAGGAATTGACTCCCATGCATAACAACTCAACACATCCAACCTTTCAAGCTTTGACAAGTTCCTAATTGTTTCTGGAAAGTTCTGCAATTTTTCGCACCAGCTCAGACTTAAGTGCTTCAGCTGTGATAGCTTGCCAATGCTGTTAGGAAGGTCAATTAAGATTTTACAACAAGTTAAATTCAAGTACTCCAGCTGTGACAAGTTTCCAATGCTGTCAGGAAGGTGACTTAAATTTTCACAGTAAGTCAAGTTCAAGGATACCAGTTGTGAGAGGTTGCCAATGGTGCTGGGGAGACATTTCAACTTCTGAAATCTAGACAATTTCAAGGACCGCAAATGTGACAAGTTACCAATGTTGTCAGGGAGGTTTTGTAAAGATTTCCAGTTGGTCAAGTCCATGACCCTTAACTGCGATAGGTTACCCAGAGCAGAGGTAGATTTCTTCTTTATTGTTAAAATTAAGTGCTTGAACAAATTTGAATAAATAGGTAAGGAACAAGAATCTACCCTTAGCCATCTCAAACTTGGAGGGAGACTTTCTATGATATCTTCTATGTACACATGCTCCAAATGAAGATAGCGAAGACTAGGTGTGCACAACATGTTATGCCATCGTGAGTCACATGCATAAAGACTAAGGCCAGAGATATTGATATTACTACCATAATTGAATGAGTTGCTTGACTGAGCGGTCTGCCATTCTCGGGTGTGCCCTTTTTCAGCAATTATTCGCCCCATCTCTCGCACAAGGTCATGCATATCAAATAAACCTTTCTTGTCTATCTTTATCAGCAGCTTCAATGAAAGATTAGTGATAGCAGTGTGCACCGACTTGTACATTGATTTCCAGAAAACAATGGGATTAGTTGTGCATTCCCCAATAAAAAAACAAGCAATGTCCAAAAATATTTCTTTTTCTACCGCACTAAGACCACTATAACTGATCTGGAGTGTTTTAAAAATGTCTCTATTGCCTGCAATGTTGTCAACAGTTTCATTCCAGTACTCAATATCTGTGTCCTTTTGCTTATCATATAAGGAGGCCCCAATGACTTCCAGGGAGAGAGGATGCCCCTTGGAAGCCTCCACTATTCTTCTGGAGAGCTTTTCGTATCTGGGAATTGGGGATGCTCTGTGGAAGGCGTGCCAACTAAACAACTGGAGACCTTCACTTCTCTCCAATCCGCTCATCTCGTAAATGCATTCGTATGAGATGTCAGCAGCATTGAGAATATGTCTATCTCTAGAAGTTACGATAACTCGGCTGCCAGGGGCTAGCCAATCCCCAGCCAAGGCATCCAATTGTACACTATCATCCACATCATCCAAAATGAGCAGGGCACACACTCCACCCAATCGATCTCTCATCAAAGATTTGCCCTTATCAACACTCTCCACTTCCTCAGTATAGTTGACCAAATCTTTGAGAATTTGCCCCTGCAATTTTGTAAGGCTAGTGGCGCGGACATTAAATACGAATGTAGCAGCTTCATAATAATGATAAACTTCATTGTACACGGCCTTTGCAAGTGTGGTCTTCCCAATACCGCCTATACCCAATATTCCAACTTTATCTACTTTTTCTGCTGAGAGGGGATGCAATTTCTGAAAGAGAGCGTTTTTCACGGTTTCCAATCCCACTGGGTACTTGGCAACTTGTAGCGGCACCTTGTCAACTGTCTTCATTATGTCGTTCACCACCCTCTTTACTAGCTGAGCTTCGAAGCTGCAGCATGGCCAGTGACCAAGTTAGTGACAGCCGACAAGAAAGAAATGAATTTAAATTAAATAGTAATTTTCATTTAGGAAAACTTAATTATTATTACAAAAAATTTATTGTTTTTTAATATAATAATGAATCTTTTTTTATTTCACTCTTTAACATATCTAAATATAAATAGATAAATTACAACTAGTTTTATTAGATGAAATCTTGTAAAAAATAAATATGAATATTTTAAAATATGGGTGAAAATAGAAAAATCTCAAATAACATCTAGTGATTTTTCTCCTAACTATTAAATATGGAAAGTATACAATACTTATCTAACATCCTTCTATAAAACTAGTTGAATGAATCTAAGAAATATTTTCCATAATCATACCTTCTCAAAACCTTCAATTTCTTTTCTATTTGATTTTCTACTAGAACCTTAAACTCTTTAAAATTATTGAAAAATTCTAATTTAGATAATGAAAAATATGAAGGATTTCTTGAGAAGTCATCTATCCATATAACATAATACATAGCTTTTTCAAGTGATGAAACTTTTGCTAGTTCAAAAACATCACTATGCACTAAATATAAAATTATTTCTTATAGTACAACAAAACTTCACGAATTTTCTTTCCAAATATACAATGGTCACAAAAATTAAAGTCCAAAGGATAATAAAAAAAATCTAGCCATACCTTTGCTTTTAAAATCTTAAAGAATTTTCTCTACAATAAAAAGTGGAGGAGCCCAATCTACAATATTCAATGTACTTTAAAAACAAGAGGTATTACATCCAACAATTATAGTGTTTGCCACAACATTAAGCAACATTTTGAAATGAACTCCTTTTGTAAATACTATGATACCAAAAGTTTTTTACATCTATTTTTATCAACTACCACCTATATACCTTCATCATTCATTTTTATTATTATGAAAATTATATTTCTTATCAAAGTGCATAACACTAAGAAAAGTACAATTCTTCTACATGTCAATCTTAGCTTCACTTTTCCTTGATGTATAATTTTATATATTAAATCATATTGTTAAACCCCACCCTAAATTTCTAAAATTACTTTTAACTTTATGGTAATTATTATGATGACATACGATACTTTGAATTTTTGAAAGTTAAATATTATGATGAATTTATGCAACTCTATGCTTAATGCATTTAAATGAATTATTGATGGATATTTGATGACATTATTATGATGAAATGCAATGTGATGATTCTTATTTTAAACAAATTGTTGATGAAAATGCAATGATAGGATCATGATGCAAAGGTTTTCAACTAACTACTTGTTTGTTCCATGAGTGGAAATGCAAGAACAATTTGTGCAATGCTATGTTAAGTTCCATTTAAATGAATTATTGATGGATATTTGATGACATGATTATGATTAAATGCAATGTGATGATTCTACTTTTAAACAAATTGTTGATGAAAATGCAATGATAGGATTATGCAAAGGTTTTCAGCTAACTACTTGTCTGTTCCGTGAGTGGAAATGCAGAAACGATTTCTGAACGCCTTCGGAGAGAGGGGGAATATCACTCAGGAGAAGGGTAAAATACAAGTTCTCTAGAAATGTCATCTGAGCTTAGCATCAATAAAGTGTTTGGCTTCATAACCTAAGAGTGTCTAGGGATGTTAGTAGCATGTTTGAAGGTAAATCAAACTTGAGGTTGTTGAGTCGTGTTCTTTCATTATGCTTGGTTGTGGAAATTTAGGGTTTAATGGTTTTTCTTGTTTATATATATATATAAAAAAAATTTAAACTTGAGATTGTCGAGTCATGTTCTTTCGTTATGCTTGTTTGTGGCAATTTAGAGTTTAATGACTTTTCTTGAGGTTGTTGAGTCATGTTCTTTCATTATGCTTGTTTGTGGCAATTTAGAGTTTAATGACTTTTCTTGTTTTATATATATATATATATAGTATTCGATAAATGTAAATAACACATACATGCGTATAACCATATACATATAAAGTGTTATATTATATATGCAACCATTTGAAAATAGGGTAAGGTTGTTCTCATTGGTTTTATACTGTATTACACAAGGACTCGTCCCCTGACCCAAAACCCTCTGTCCCCATCGCCAATCATCCCCGAGACGGGGGGACACAAAAGGGACATCCCCCATCCGTCCTCAAAACAGCCTAACTAGCAAGAAATAGGAGGAAACATCCCCTGCCCTTTGGGGATGGTTCCCCATCCTCGGTATGGATGGGGGACATTGGAAACGCCCCTCATCATGTCAATGATGACTAGTCGTTGCCTGTGGACAGGGAGCTTCCTGCATTACAAAAACATTTAAAATTTTGATTTTTTAAATATTTCATCCTCCTTTCTAAGGTGATTTTTGAGTTTGGGTTGTTTGACATTTTGTCAAACACTTGGCATGCAAAGTAACAATTCTGATTTCTAAATGTTTATGCTTGTGTTTGATTGAATTTTAATGCCAAATCATTTGCATAAAACATAGAAATGATAACTACTATCATAACATCAACAAACATGAAACATTCAACCTCAAATTTGATTTTATTTGCACTATATTAAGTCTAAATACATTGCATTACAAGTTTGATATAACTCTGATTTGATTACATTAGCAGTCATTTCCTTCAAAATCTAATTTATATTGATTCCCAATGACATAAAAACATACCCAGATCATAGGCTATACTAATAAGTTTAGTGGCATTTATTATGTTGTTATACTACTGCTCTTGCGATTTATTACATATTGAGATTGTTGTTATCAATTATTAATTTATTGACATATCTCTCTCTTTCCCTCTCTCTATAATATATTAATAAAGTTTGAAAAAATTGTATATATATATATGTATGTCGCCATCCCCTACCGTCCCCTAAAAATGGCCCCATAGGAAATGTCCTAGAAACACATCCCTCGCCATCCCCCATCCCCGTCCCCGAAACATCATGGAACATAAGTTTTATATGACTTTATTTTATACGGTGGATACATCAAAATAACGACGTGACTTTATCAAAATCAACCATGCAAGAAAATGATATTATCATTTATCTTAAATTGCATTAAAGTTATATTGTTTAATATTATTTGCACTATATTAAGTCTAAATACATTGCATTACAAGTTTGATATAACTCTGATTTGATTACATTAGCAGTCATTTCCTTCAAAATCTAATTTATATTGATTCCCAATGACATAAAAACATACCCAGATCATAGGCTATACTAATAAGTTTAGTGGCATTTATTATGTTATACTATTGCTCTTGCGATTTATTACATATTGAGATTGTTGTTATCAATTATTAATTTATTGACATATCTCTCTCTTTCCCTCTCTCTATAATATATTAATAAAGTTTGAAAAAATTGTATATATATATATGTATGTCACCATCCCCTACCGTCCCCTAAAAATGGCTCCCTAGGAAATGTCTTAGAAACACATCCCTCGCCATCCCCCATCCCCGTCCCCGAAACATCATGGAACATAAGTTTTATATGACTTTATTTTATATGGTGGATACATCAAAATAACGACGTGACTTTATCAAAATCAACCATGCAAGAAAATGATATTATCATTTATCTTAAATTGCATTAAAGTTATATTGTTTACTATTAATTGTATTGGTTAAATCGTTGTGGGACTTAATCTAGTTCGACTCTTTAAAGAGGAGCATGTTATTTGTGTATAGCTCGACTCTTTAAGAGGAGCATGTTGACATACAAAGTGGAGTTTTTATTAGTTTAAACCCCCAAAGCAAAGTATTATGAGATGCATGGAAATACCACAAAGGTGACAAAGTCTCTAAGCATTTAGTAATTCAAAATTTATCCTTGATGAAAAGTCGAGTTTATTTTTTTAACGCCAAAGCAAGACTTATGAGGCTGCGGGCATAAAGGGCAACGTCTACTCAACCATCAAATTGCACATTTGACTATATTTATTAATTAATTGAAAATACAAAATACATTAAATTCTTATTTTTAATAAATTAATAAACACGGGCAAATGTGCAATTTGATTGCTGCATAAGCAAGGGCAGACATAAAGTGGGTGACAAAAGTTTATGGTGTGTAACCTTTATCGTGTTATACCACGTGTGCATAGCTTTGCCAACCATATCATTATTTATTTTTCAAAATTGCCTTTATAACAGTTCTTTAATTGTTTCTTGCCTTAGCCATATCATGGGAATCTTGGGGGGAGGATATTTGAATATCTTTAGCAACCAAATGTTTTAACTATTTTTGGCAAGAGTGATGGAGGGAGAATTCAGTCAAGTAGCTCTATCGTGGTGGGATTTTTATGCCAAAACCTTAAAAGTAAATTACGTTGTCTTTAGTTATCGTCAAAAATTTGAGTAGAGAGTGCTTTTTAGAAATGTTTTGGGCGTCAATATAAGAGGCAATCAAAACATGTGAGGGGGATTATGATGTTTCTGCAATTCATTTTCCTGTGAAAAGGAAAAGAGAGTTAAATGTTCTTGTTGAGAGGGCAAGAACAAGCTGGTAAGGGAGAGAGTGTTAGCTTGGAAATAGATTATTATACCATTCTTGTGCATATTGAAGGAAGAGACTGTTGTAGCTAAATTTTCAAAGCAAGAACAACTTGTTGACTAAAAGAGTAGTTGCATACATCTTGCCAAGCTAGCGTGCAAGAATGTTACTTTCCTTTTATCTTCTAATTTAGTTTTTGTTCATGAAAGATTGTGTAGGATTATTAAAACAAAAAATGGGGGCAATTTTAACTACATTCTTCTCATGCAAGAAATCTACATTTATCTCTTTAAATCCACCATGATGAAATAGCTTATTTTATTGGGATATTCAAAATAATGATCTTTTTAGTCAGACCAGGGTAATCATACTCATGATAACCCTCTTTTGTAAAGCATGTTACTATGATAAAAGCATGTAATCAGCTAATTGTTATTATGATTCTATTTTCATTCATAGAGAAAAGGGCTTGTTTTCTTGCTAGTTTGAAAGTCTCTATTGAATGTAATTAATTAAATAAGGATCTTTAATGAGCATATGATAAGCAATCATTGAGCCATGGTTTCTTTGAGGATTTGAACCAAGTTTAAAGACTGAGAGCAAAAGAAGTGGTATAGCAAACTTAAGAACAATTAGGTGCTAGTTATGGTTGAGAATTCTTTTTGGTTTACAGAATAGGTGTCCTTGTTTTCCTCTTTGAAAGACTTTATGCTTGAAATGGTTTCTTGAAATGAAGATTTACCTTTACCTTGAATGGTAAAACCCCTCAAGAGTTTGTATTATATTTAGAAAACCACCCAGAAGGGGGCAATTTCATGTACAATGTCTTTTACACTATAATATGACCAAGTAGGTCAAGTTTTATGCTTTTGTTGGCAAGGAATGCCTTAAGTCTCAATTCTGAGAGTAGACACTCTCTCTAGTAGACACTTCAAACTATTAGCAGTTGTCAAAACCAGGGTGATCCCACAATACTGGTTTGCACTTTTTGGCCAAACTTGACATTGAAATGAACATTTTGAACTTTTTCTTCACTTTCAAACACTTATAGTTGTTAAACCGTGAGGAATTCGAAGATGATGCAAACTACTGATTTGTGACATTTTGTCTCTACTTTCTAAATATATTTAAAAAAAAAAAAAAAGGAATCAAATTACATTTTTTTTTCATCTCCTTCAATAACTAGTTTTTAACAGTAAACAACATTTTCAAAGAGTGATGTATACTTGCTAACACAACTTTCTTTTCTATAAAGGATAAAATTCTTTTTTTTTTAATTTAGATTTGTAACTATGATATCTAGTGCATGCATTTGGTTTCATAGTGTTTTATTGATTTTTTTTTTTTATAACATTTTGAAGTCAAACGAATTACAATTTATATATAGATTTACTTACTCACACAATTTTTTTTGTATGTATCGAAATTCAAATTTTTTTCATTGGATAAAGGGCATCAATATCAAGTGTATAGGTATTTTTCAAAAAAAAAAAAAGTTGGTAATCTACTATTTTTCCCACATGTGCAGAATAAAAAGTTTGATTTTCAGTGAAAAACCTACATTCAAAAGAAATAAAAAATAAACATAATAATCAAATTAAATATATTTAAAATTATACTTTTTGGGAAGCTTATAATAAGGACTACATACTTACAAAAAATAAATTTTAAAAAATTCATTTGATCCCCCAAAAGGTAAATCGATAGTGGTTTTTTATCGAAATTTTGATAGGTGTAAAGGAGACTCTATTATAGGTATAGTTTAAAACTAGTGGGGTTCTATCCAATGGGGTTTGATCTAAGTTCTAAAATATGTGATTTCAGCAAAAATCAGGATGTCCCAAAAAGTGTAAACCACTATTATGGGATCACCCACTAGGTAGTTACATTGAATAACTCGAGAGTTCGAAGTGAGATGAAACTAAACCAACTCAATTGAGTTATGACTTTTAGTGTAGAAAAATGTCGTCTTTTACATTTTCACACTTGTTTGGGCCCTCCTTGCTAATATTGGACTTCTTTATACCTTATTTGGTTCTATTTTGCAACCACAAGCCTTAATTAATGCATCTTTTCAAGGATAATCCTGACATATATCAACTGACTAATCAAAAATTAATGATTTTAAATTGTATGACCCAAATTTAGTGATTTGGGACTCATACACCACCTTGGGTGTATGGGTCCCAACTAGGTTTTGAGGCATAGATTTGTGTTTCACATTAAACTAAGCATTTCTTGAAATATGTGTCCCAAGCTTAGCTTAATGGGACTCATGCCACAACTAGCATATGGGTCCCACTTAGCTTAAACCTAATTCAAATTCAAATTCATGGCGATATTTTATTCTCTTAGGTCTAATGTCAACTTGTAGTGTTGTAATGTCGAAAAATTTGGCATAAACAAGTATAAATACAAGGTTATTTCACATATTTTCTCCTAACAATCTAACAAGCAATCAAGTGACCTAGCAATTTTACATGAGCATTCAAGAGCGTTCAAGAGTGATTATCAAGCATTTTGGAGCATTATTCAAGTATCAAGCATCATGCAAAAGTCATCATGCATCATGTTTGTTTTTGAGATAACATTTGTGATGTAGTGTTTTATGATTCAAGCAAGTCAAGATCCATATCATTCAAACAAAGAATCAAGATCTACATTTGTGCTAGCCATTACATACAAGATTATAGCATTTTATTCAAGGTTTGGTAAGTTGCAACATTGTATATTTGTACATTCATCATTCCTCCATTTGATTTCATTTGATTTCAAGTTTTCATTACCAAAATAGGGTTTGACCAAGGCAAACCCCTATCCACTAACAAAACAACATTTTTCCCTCTCTTTAGTGTGTGATTTGCAGATCTAAGTGGTTTAGGTTGAAGATCCATTGAAGAGCAAGATCAGAGAGAAGTTGTCAAGGTTGCAAAGTTGTCAAAATTGTCACCTTACTCACAAGATCACGAAAAGTCACCTATAGGTTATAATTTTGTGCTTTCGACTCAGAGATTTGACAGAAAGAAGCTACAAAAGTTATTAGAGGATATCAGAGTTTTAGATCAACCTTGATACTAGGACTAAATTGCCACTTGTGGTGTATGAGTCCCAATATACCTAAATTCAAACATTTTCTACAAATCTTAATTCAGCAATTCCAGATTCCAATTTCTGTCAGAAACCCTAATCTAGGACTAAATCGCCCAACCTGAGGAATGAGTCCCAATGAGCATTAAAGTCAAAACTTTTAGGATTTCAGGTCTTCATTCAAGCCTCTTCAATTTCTAGGTGCACCTCTGTACTTTCTCGATATTTTCTAATGTATTTCAATTTCATAATCTAGGTCATATAGTTTAAAGGTTTTACATATATTTTGCATTCCTAGTCTTTCCAAGTCCTAGCTTGGTGGTGAACCCCTCTTTATTCTTTTATCACACCCCAAAACACCTTATTGCAAATCTTTTCCCCTTATCCCATCCTTGGATTGAGATCTCTAGGGTTTCCTTGAGTGAGACTTGTAGAAAAATTGGTTATTTTATCTCCTAAATCATACACACATAACCACTATTTTTGAGGTTTCATTTTGGTGACCCTAGCCTTTAGAACACCTTATTTCTTATTTGGAGTGTGTCATAGTACTAGATCTAGCTTACATTAACTTTGCATTAAGTCTTGCATTAATTAATTTGCATCTAGGGTTTCTAAATCTTGCATTAGTGAAAGTGCATATAGGTTGCATTTTGGTATCTTTCATCATTGAATTTCATTTGAAATCTATAATTGCACTTAGTATAGACATCAAACAAACCAAAAAAACATAGCATTCAATCAAAATTTTCTGAAATTTGTGCAAAAATCCTAATCTGGGACTCATACACCCCTTTGGGCGATTTAGTCCCAGTATAGGTAGTTTTTCCTAATTTCTGGGTACTCTATGTTAACTGTTTATCAGCATTTGAATGCCTGAAAAACCTTGATTGGGACTCATACACCCCTTTGGGTGATTTAGTCCCATCTCAAATCTTAAACTGTATTTTACAGCATTAAAAACTCTGTTTCTATGTTTTTGTTTACTGATGTTAGATTTTTGTTTCAATTTTTTGAGTTTTTGTTTTATTCATTTCATCGCATCTAGCTTAATTTCATTTGAATCAAAATTAGAGAATAGCATTTTATCTTGTGTTCATTGCATTTATCTTGCATTCCTTGATGCATAAGCTTTACAACTTGGCATCCTATTGCTAATACTATAGTGAGACAAAGTTCGAGACTCATCATCCCACGATAGCACAATCGTTGTGGATATTGGGTTATTTAGCTCTTTCACTACTAGTGTTGACACTAGTTCACTAGGTATGGACCATACCTTTAACAACTCTTTGCTTTCAAGTAGTGTGGCAAGTGTTGAGACAATGGTTGCTAGTATTCTGCAAGAAAACATAATTCAAATTCATGAAGACTTAGTAAACCTAAAACATTAAGTGAGTATTGAAAACATTTCAACCACTGCTCTCCCTACCATAGATAACATACACCGCATGATTGAAACTGAAGAAGGAATAGAACTTGTGTGTAACCTAGCTTAGATTTTTGGCAAACTTACTAGTTGTGCTCAACCTTCGAACAATGTCCAAAGTCAAGTAGGAACCCAAATTCCTTCTCCCAGTATAGCCATTGCCTCTATTCCCACCTATACCAACCCTCAAGTTACAACAACAATGCAACCTACTAGTAATGTCTTTCCTACCTTGGGTATTTCTACTAGCATTTCTAGTACCTTTGTGGCATTGCATGTGATATCTCCTACCACTTTACCTCCCATAAGCATTCCATTCATTGCTCCCTCGAACACATATACACCACCATATTCACCTCCATCTCAAGATGCAACCAATTATGCCATTCTCAACCAACTTTTGCAAAATGTTTCATCCCTTCAAAATCAAATTTCCACCATAAACATAAATCAAAATGGCCAACCTACATACTATGTCAAAAGCAATCCCTTATCCTTGGGGATATTGAGAATGTCAATACCACAAGGTCTAGAGATTCCTAGGTTTGAGAAATATGGGGGAAAAAGAGATCCTTCTAACCATGTTTTCACTTATACTATCCTATTTAGTGATTTTGTCCTTGAGGATAAGCTCTTGGCTAAGCTTTTCCCTAGATCCTTGAAAGATACCACATTAGAATGGTTTTCCTTGTTACTGAATAACTCAATTTGTTCATTCAATGAACTTGTTGAGGCCTTTATAAACCATTTCCAAGTTTACATGACTCTTAAGATGACTTTAGCCGATTTGATGTTATGTAAGCAAAAGGATGATGAAAAAGTTATTGACTTCATTTCACGCTACCAATTGTTTTATTCCCAAATCGACATAAAGATTCTTGATCCTCACCTTCAATGGATGTTCATTGAGAACTTGCAAACTAAGATACCAGATAAGCTTGGCATGATGAAGCTTGCTTCCTTTGTACACTTGTGTATTGCCCTCCATGATTATCAAAACTTGGTTAGTAGTCGTGAAATAAAACCCACCTCTAGCTAACCTAAAAAGTCTGAATCCCCAAACCAAAACAATTATCAACCTTTTAGGAAATAGAATAAAGGCTTCCTTCAACTTAACCCCCCTCAACTGACTCAACATGTCAATGCCCAAGTAGTTGCTATAAAGAAGACAACTCCCTTCACATTTGGGGATCCAACTAGGCAATTCACTCCCTTACCTGATACCCTCCATAACATAATGTCAACTTATAGAGCAAAAAATGATCACCTTACCTCCTATTAAAACTCTGAATCCTAATAAACCTTTACCTCTGAACTTTAGATTGAACGCTTACTGCCATTATCACCAACAAAATGGACACAATAAGGAACATTGTAAGCATCTTAAACATCTTGTGCAAGACCTCATTGATTTTGATCGACTTTCAATTAGAGGTGTTAATGATCAAGGAAATAAGTTTGTCACCTCTCCTAACCAAAACTTGCAAATCTTTACCAACCCTATGCCTAATCATATCATTTCATTTGTCAAAGCTAGTGAAACCAAGAAGAATGATGTGATGAATGTGGACACGAATGATGACAACATGGATACTGTTGAACAAGGTCCTATGGATATTGATGAACAAGATCCTACAGATGACATGGTTGGATTGATTGAAATTCTACCTCATAAGGGCCAAACTAAAAAGCCTCTTAGCATTGCTTTCTCATCTAAATATATAATTAGAAATGCACCCAATGGTCCTCTTTACATAGCCAGTCGAATCAATGATAAGCCCACTAATGGGATATTAATTGATCCTGTCTATGGAGAGAATGTGATCACTGAAGAATTCTTACTTATGCATGAACTCTATCAAGAAACATATGATAAACTGAAAGCATGGATAAAAACACATAATGGTTTCACTTGCCCTACAATGGGTTTGATCACCCTTCCTTTAAAAATCAGACCAAAACAAATAGATGTCTCATTCTTCATCATCTCGATGTCGAACCAATTTTGTGTGAAACTTGGTTGGCCATGGCTACGCTCCATGGAAGTTGTCTCGTCGGTTGTGCATAAATGCTTAAAGTTTCCCTTTGACAATGAAATTTTCACCATGCACCATAGTGGTTTTAATCCTCTGTCTTCCTATGGGAATTTTTCATTAGATTTCTTTTGGCCTGAGCCTATGGAACCTATTAAACCTCAAGAAGACTTCTTTTTAAAATCCTATAAAAAGTTCAAAGAGAAATGCATAGCAAAACTATCCCTCACAAACATACCTCAACCTATGATTGAGCCTACCATCCTTAACAAAACTATGATTCAACCTAAAGACATTCCAAATAACCAAGACCAACATAAGACAGATCCTTTGCCTATTTCCTACAAAAGACCAAAAGATAACGAAAACAATCTTGTCACGCCTCTTAAATAACCAAGACCAACATAAGATAGATCCTTTGCCTATTTCCTACAAAAGACCAAGAGATAATGAAAACAATCTTGTCATGCCTCCTACAATAAAACAAGTTTACAGAGCTAAAGAGAAAGTGGTTGAAAAACCTCCTATGCTTTCTTTCGCTCCTTCCCTTAGCAAAAAAAAAAACCTATGGTTGATAAACCTGCTCCTACACAAACCTCTTGAAAATAAAACTAAAAGAAATAGAAATGCTAGTGAGCGTAGGCGTAGATTTCATGCTCTTGCTTGAAGGTTAAATGAAGAAAACAACAAAGAAAATCAACGCCCAAACTTGACTAAAGCAATACACAATGAGTCTCCCTCTTGGTCGTAACAAGATCCTATACCGCAATATGAGTTAAATCCTTCTTTAGACATTATCATTCAACCTCCTATTGTCATGAATTTGGATGATGATAATGAGGTTGTTAAAATTGATGAAGTGCATAATGAATCGAATACATTGTTTTCCTCTTCTATGAACTTAAATGATAATTATCCTAAGAAGAGTGTCGAACTTGGTGATGATCCTAATACTGCACTCGTCGTTGTCCCTTTGGCTAGTTATCTGCCTTCCACATATGATGAACACAATTGGGATGCAGACAACTTGCTATCAGTTGACTCACATGTGCCTTACTAGTATTTTGCATTTTTTTTTCATGTTTTGAGTGCAAGGTAAAAAAAAACAAACCTATGCCACACTTTATAAAGGAATCAGCGAATAACAAAAAAAAAATTGAACTTCGACCACATAAAAGTCGTCTTTATGTTTTGAATTTCAAAATAGTGTAAACTAATGAAATGCAGAACTTTTGATGAAGTCTATTTCTGTAATTTTTCAAATTTTTTAAAAAAAAATTTAATTATGTTTTTATCAATTTAAGGACAGATTTTGGAATGTTGAAATTTTGAAAAAGATTGACTTCATGCGCTATCAAGAAACCAATTAAAAAAAAACTTCATTTCTCCATAATTTTTTTTCCAAGTAGGTAACTTCAATATTTTGTGCATGGAAAAAAAAATCAAATTTTGATGGGTATATGCCACATGGTTTCGACCAAAATTTAGTCGGCCAAAACATTTCCGACCGAAAAATGGTTCACTTAAAACTATTTATTTGGCCAAAAGTGTGACATAGGTTTGTGTTTTTACCTTGCGATTGCATGTGCATAATGTGATCCCTCGTGTTGTTTTGTTTGATGTACCTCTCTCTTTGTGACATTCCTCTATTTGTACTTAAATTCTTCTCTGTGTTGTAAATGGGTGATCCCATAATAGTGGTTTACAATTTTTGGCCAAACTGGACACTAAAATTATTATTTTTCACTGAATCTTCACATTCGGGCACCTATAGCGGCTAAACTGTGAGGAATTTGAAGATGGTGCAAACTAGAGTCTCATTAAATTTTGTTTGTAGATTCTAAAAATATTTTTTTCAAAATTTTTGGAATCAAATTGCACTTCTTTTTCCATCTCCCACGAAAATTGATTTTTTTCAGAAAACAACATTTTTAAAAAGTGATGCACATCGTATAACGCATAACTTTTTTCCATGAAGGATAAAATTCTAATTCTTTAAAATTTATATTTGTAACTCTGATATCTAGTGCTTTCACTTGGTTAGATAGCTTTTTATTGAATATTTTTTCCTTAATCAAGTTTCAAAGTCAAACTAATCACAATTGCATAGAGCCAGATAACGCTGTGAACTTTTTGTATATGTCAAAATTTTATTTTATTTTTTTGTTGGATCAAGGACTTCAATATCTGGTGCACTCATATTTTTCAATTTTTTTTGATAATATTCTATTTTTCCACATGTGAAGAACAAAGAAATTCATTTTCATGAAAAACCTATGTTTAATAAAACTTAAAAAACAAATACATAACAAAACCAAAACATATTAAAATTATATTCATTGGATAGCTTGTTCTGAGGAATACCATAATCATTTGAAATAAATTTTAAATGAATTCATTTGATCCCCCAAAAGCTAAATCAAAAGTGATTTTTTATCAGCATTTTGATAGGTGTAAAGGAGACGCATTTATAGGTATGGTTTAAAACTAGCGAGGTTCTATCCAAGGGGTTTGATCTAAGGTGATTTGATCAAACCCTCTTCAATTGGAATCCTTAAAATGGAACTTTTAAGGCTTAAATCATTATATTTTCTAAAAATATGTGATTTCAACTAAAATTTGTTCCTTCAGAATTGTAAACCACTATTATGACAAAGACCGAAATCTCTTCTTGTGTTTCTTTTTGGGGATGATGCAAGGCGTTGAGACATTTAGGTCTCTTCCATGTTGACCCAAAAGATTTTCCTTATATTTTCTTTATCTTGTGTTTTTCTTTTAGGGATGATGCAAAACGTCCAAACATTTAGGTCTCCTCCATGTTCACCCAAAAGATATTCCTTTATCTTTTTTTTGTCTTGTATTTTCCTTTTGGGGAGGTCTCTTCCATGTTGACCCAAAAGATTTTCCTTTATTTTTTCTTTGGTTTGTGTTTTCCTTTTGGGGAGGTCTCTTCCATGTTGACCCAATAGATTTTCCTTTATCTTTTCTTTGTCTTGTGTTTTCCTTTTGGGGATGACACAAAGTGTCAATACATTTAGTTCTCTTGCATGTTGACATGAAAGGCTTTTTTTTGTTTTTTTTTTTCTTTGTATCATTCTTCTTGTTCCATGAGTATTTGGGGAATGATGATAGTTCTGAGCTTTATAAATAACATTGTACCAAAGACATACTAACCCTGAATCCATGGATCCATTGTGTTATTTTTGGGATTTCATTTCGGGGGAAAACCATCCTTCCTTTTCATAATGTAGCTTTATTTGAAAACATATGACTTTGCATAGGGCTTTCCAAGTAAGCTCTCATGCCCTCTTTATTTTTAGCATTTATCTTTTGCTACTTTAAAATAATTGTTCACAACATGGTGTTTAGAAATTTCTTTACAGTGGGGGAATACATTGGCATTATTCTTTTACATTTCATGTTTCATTGTGTAATCTTCTTACTTCATGTGATGCGTCTTTCGCTTTGTGGTGACATTGGGTGTGATGTCCTTCAAGAGTGTGATCTCTCTTAGCATATTATGTTCCTCTTAGTGGATTGATGTGACACACTACATCCCCTAAGTTGTGAATCTTCTATTCTTCGATTGGTTCTCTCTTGTAGACATTAGGCACAATATTCCCTAAGTTAAGACCATACTTGAACTAAGAAAAACTCCTTTGAACATACCTTACACTACCCTTTGCATTTACAATAACTATTATATGGCCAACTTGCATAACACACTTTGCTTGCTTGTGGTACCATCTTATTTGTTCATGAGTTTCAAGCATACGAAGCCTTGCTTGCCTCATGAAAAGTTTGAAGTTTATTATTGTGTGGCATCTTATCAAAGTTATCGTGAGGTATAGCTTTGATATGGTTGTAAGTATGGGAGTCGAACTTAGGCACGACTTTCCCATAGCCACTTGCTTGTCTGTGTGAGCGCATATTAGTCGCGTGCATATGTGTCTTGCTAGGGGCTCACCTAGTGGATGACTTAAGGTTCCACTAGGCCTTGTGAGTGTGTGTTTGGTTTGCATAGTGGGCATCGTGTTCTACTTGTAAACATTTTTGGACAAATAGCTTAGAGTTGATCCATAATGTGCAGGTCAAATGGTCAAAGCCTGAGCCACCCCCCCTCTTTTGTTTTGTTTTTCTTTCTTTATGTCTTTGGCAATGTATGCTTGTGCATTGTTGTTGCTTCATATTACTTTCATGTGTATTCTTTTGTGCCTATGTTGATTTTCCATAGGATCTTGATCATGGGGGCTTGATCATCCCTCTTGATCATTGTCATCCTATCTTACTAGCATTGGTACACTTGGACCCCTCTTGATGCGAGTTCATCTACTTTAGTGTGAGTTTGAAGCAAGTTCCTCCTCTCACTAAAGTAGGGGCTAAATGTAGTGTAAAAAAATGTCATTCTTTACATTTTCAAACTTGTTTGGGCCCTCCTTGCTAAAATTGGGCTTCTTTATGCCTAATTTGGTCCTATTTTGCATCCACAAGCCTTAATTAATGCATCTTTCCGAGGGTAATCTTGACATTAATCTAGTGACCAATCAAAAATTAATGATTTTAGATTGTATGGCCCAGATTTAGTGATCTAGGACTCATACGCCACCTTGGGCATATGGGTCCCACCGAGGTTTTGGGGCCTAGATCTAAATTTCACATCAAACTAAGCATTTCTTTAAAAATGTGTCCCAATCTTAGCCTAATGGGACTCATACGCCAGTCAACTGGCGTATGAGTCTTGCTTAGCTTAGACCTAATTCAAATTCAAATTCTTAACAAGATTTTATTCTCCTAGGTCTAATGTCAGCGTGTAGTATTATAATGTCAGGAAATTTGGTATAAACAAGTATAAGTACAAGGTTATTTCACATATTTTCTCCTAACAATCTAACAAGCAATTAAATGACCTAGCAAGTTTACACAAGCATTCAAGAGTGATTATCAAGCATTTTGGAGCATTATTCAAGTATCAAGCATCATGTCAAAGTCATCATGCATCATGTTTGTTTTTGAGTTAACATTTGTGATGTAGGGTTTTATAATTCAAGCAAGCATTTAAGTCAAGATCCATATCATTCAAGCAAAGAATCAAGATCTTCATTTGTGCTAGCTTTATATACAAGATTGCAGCATCTTATTCAAGGGTTTGATGAGTTGCAACATTGTATATTTTTTCATTCATCATTCCTCCATTTTATTTCATTTTATTTCAAAGTTTGATTACCAAAACGGGGCTTGACCAAGGCAAACCCCTATCCACTAACAAAACAACATTTTTCCCTCTCTTTAGTATGTGATTTTTAGATCTAAGTGGTTTAGGTTGAAGATCCATTGAAGAGAAAGATTGGAGAGAAGTTGTCAAATTTGTCACTTTACTTGCAAAATCACATAAACTCACCCATAGATCATAATTCAGTGTTTCCAACTCAGAGATTTGATAGGAAGGAAGCTATAGGAAGTTATTAGAGTATATCAGAGTTTCAAATCAACCGTGATACTGGGACTAAATTGCCACTTGTGTCATATGAGTCCTAGTATACCTAAATTCAAACATTTATATCCCAATTTAGCAATTCTAGATTCCAGTTTTTGTCAGAAACCCTAATCTGGGACTAAATCACCTAGCCTAGCGTATGAGTCCCAATGAGCATTAAATTCAAAACTTTCAAGATTTCAGGTCTTCATTCAAGCCTCTTCAGTTTCCAAGTGCACCTTTTTACTTTCTCAGTATTTTATTATGTATTTCAATTTCATAATCTAGGTCATATTGTTAGGTTTTGCATATCTTTTACATTCCTAGTCTTTTCAAGCCCTAGCTTGGTGGTGAAACCCTCTTTAATCTTTAATCACACCCTAGTACACCTTATTGTAGATATCTTGCCCTCATTCCATCCTTGGATTGAGATCTATGGGGTTTCCTTGAGTGAAACTTGCAGAAAATTGGTTGTTGTATCTCCTAAATCATACACAACCCATTTTTGAGGTTTCATGACTAAAGAGTCAAGTGGTGTTGAGTAAAAGTCTTCTTTATGTTTAACCATTGGTCGAATAGCAAGTTTGAGTCATCTTAGGTAAGAATCTTCTAAATGATCATGTATATATCCTAATGATGGCATAGTGTCATCAATATTTTTAAGAAGCCTAAGAATAGGTGAGAAGGTAAAACCTTTTGATTTGAGTTAGGGCTTGAATTAGAGGCGATAGCCTAAACCCTAGATGTTACATATGCATAACAAGGGGATTCAATGTTTGAGGTATTTTACCTAACCAGTCGTATAACAAACTTAGTGAGTAAGCACTTATATTTATGTGAATTTATTGAAAGATGGGACCAGTTGGTCTACAATTGTTTTATCATTAATAAACAAGATTTTGATTAAATGCATGAAAGACTAAAACCTAAAGGAAGTTGTATTCTTAATGGAGATCTAACCATTATTGTGGAGACTTTTTCTATCGAATATTCATACTATATTATGACTAGGAAGGTCAAAAAGATATCGTCTAGTGTCAAGATTTGCTTGAAGTAATCACAATAGTTATTACTTTGAACTAAAGATTGGGGATATAGTTGAATCCATACTATGAAAAGAAATGAGAAAAACTTCTTTGAATGATTATAATACTTTTCTTCTATTCCTCATGTTTTTGCTCAATACATTTTACAAATGTATAGGGTTGACATATCCTATATTATAAGAGGATTGTAATTATTATGCTTTTGAATTGTTTCCAAGGATAGGGATGAACGCATCTACACATAGAACCAAAGATAGAGACTAACACTTCTATCCAACATCATACAACAAATTTGGATAGGGACAAACACATCTATCCAATATTGAAATTATGAACACATCTATCCAATAACCACTCCCATAAATATTTTAACAACTCAATACAAATAAACAAACAAGCATTTCTACAATAAAATAATTCTATATTATCTTATACATATGACTAAATAATCCAAAATATAATTATTATATGCATCCTAAAGACACATGAATGATGTAATATTCCTAACAACCCCAACCCCTACCTCCCCTCCGCCTCCCCTCCCGCCCTCCCCCCGCCACCGCCCACCCCCCGCCTATATATGATGTTTCCAAGGATAGGGATGAACACATCTACCCATAGAACCAAAGATAGAGACTAACACTTCTATCCAATGTCACACAACAAATTTGGATAGGAACAAACACATCTATCCCACATTGAAATTATGAACACATCTATCCAATAACACTCCCCTAAATATATGAGTTGTTTTAACAATTCTATACAAATAAACAAACAAGCATTTGTACAATAAAATAATTCTATTTTATCCTATACAGATGACTAAAAAACCTACAAAATTATTATTATATGCATCCTAAAGACACATGACTAATGTAATATTCCTAACACGCCCCCGCCCGCTCCCCCCCTTCGCCATATACATGATGTTTCAAAGAATAGGGATGACCACATCTACCCATAGAACCAAAGATAAAGACTAACAATTCTATCCAACGTCATACAACAAATTTGGATTGGAACAAACACATCTATCCCATATTGAAATTATGAACACATCTATCCAATAACCACTCCCCTAAATATATGAGTTGTTTTATTAACTCAATACAAATAAATAAACAAGCATTTGTACAATAAAATAATTATTATATGCATCCTAAAGACACATGAATGACGTAATATTCTTAACAGCCCCCGCCCTCACCCCCGCGCCCTATTACATCATTTTTTAAACGAGGATAAATGGAGCAACAACACTTGATGAACTGATTCCTAGTAGTTCATAAAAAACATAAGGTATAAGTAGGTACATACACATTTACTTAGGATAAACAATAGTGGAACTCGCCTCACTATGCTTTTGAATTGTTTCCAAGGATAGGGATGGAAACATCCACCCATAGAACCAAAGATAAAGACTAAAACTTTTATCCAACATCATACAACAAATTTGGATAGGGACAAACACATCTATCCAACATCGAAATTATGAACAAGGACACACACATCTACTCAATAACAATTATGATTAGGAATAAACACATACGATCATAATTACCAACTCTGATTGGGGACATACACATCTAATCATTATCACTCATCAAATGTAATTGGGGACAAACACATCCAATGACTATCACTCAACAAATGTGATTGGGGACAGACACATCCAATCACAAATAGAAATTTACAAACTATGTTCTCATTGTCATGTATGCAACCATCATTATAGATCAATACCACTTTGATCACAAATGATATAAGATGGCTATAGATACCACCTAGAAACCAATCTTAGCTTTAGTCATTTTGGCACATATAGTTTTGTTACTAATACAATTTTTCACCCCATTGCGAGTGACTAACGAGAGGTTGTTGAATGTCTTCCAACCTCATGCCGCTTCGTCCTCTAGTTGATTTGCTACTTAACAAATTTGACTTTGAAATTCGATTTAAGAATGACTCCCTCAAGATGGATGCTGCATACAAAAGATAATGTGTCTATTTACAATTGAGACGATTTTAATTTTTTATGATATTTGACACAAAAATTAATAGATCTAATTCTAAAATAATACATCTAAAAACATACAATATTTTATTTGAATTTTAGACTATGAGAAAAAATAACTCTATCAAATTTAATAAGACACTTTGACAATAAATAATAACAATTTAACTTATATCTAAAACCTATCATTAGACACTTAGTCTATAGATGAAGACTTTTAAAAACCAAACTAAATAAAATAAACTTACTAATTCAAATGACTCGACTCAACCATGTGGGCTCTGTCCTGTTCGACTTATCATGACACTGCCTCAGCGTCTATTGGGAGGAAAGGTCATCCAATTTGTGGTGAAGCTACCCATGAGCCTTCTTTCGTCTCTAAGAATCTGCCAATTCTATGCACATCTAAGGGGTCTTTAACCCTTCTCTACTCGTCTCTCCTTTGGAATTCTCATCGTAGTCAGTTTGTTGATCGTCTCACCCACACAAATCATCAATATTGTTTGCTCAGTATAGAGATTATTGTTAGAATTTGAGGCACATTGCTACCACACAGCTCTTCATTGATAGCAGACTCCAAGAATTTCTCCTTCCATACATGTCGGTACCTTTACATTCTCCAAAGCCGTGAGCTCTAGCAAGCTCACTCACAGATCCCACAGAATGACGTAGAATGGTAGAGAAAATCTAGAATCGTGGTTTCAGATAATATTAACGTTACAAAAAAAGAATAATCGTAAGGTTAATACTGGATCTGTAGAGGAAAATGAATAGGAGAATGGTTTTCGAATAGCGAATGCCTATATCATGTACAGGATCTTGTACACTAATCTTGGCGATTTGCCCGAGTCCTCTGCGATCTTCGTCACTATCAGAGGCCTCTTCGAGGACGATGAGAATAAAGACAATGCTTGTGAAGTTTAAATTAGAGTATAGTACAGTGTAGAATGGTGATAATAGGGTCAAGGATCTATTGCTTGAGCAGACTAAAAGCGGGATTAGAAGGCTATAGCGGCTTCAAATCTTTCATCATGGAGGACCAACTGGAAATCCTCAAGTCATGGAGCTGTGCTAGCTAGGAAGGCGTTATATTGTGTGGTGAAGGTGGACCTAGAAAACCGTGCTGCCTTGAATGATATCGAATTTCAAATGTCGATCCTTCCTTGACGAGTCAGGCTGCTACAGAATAGTCGTTGAAACTCCCAAACTAGTGCGTCTCTGCCTCACAATCAACTCCGTCTGGATTGAACCACTAGCCACCAACAAGTCTCTAATAGATTTGAACGCGGGTGGTGAACAAGGGTCTGTAGGAGGGCAGACGTCAGTAATTAAATCTCACAACAGATCTATGACATTTGCCGCCATTCTTTGGACATTGAGCGCCCAACCTACACAAATATGAACTGCCTTAACTAGAAGCAATAGATCAAGCTCTGATACCAACGATAATACTTTGCTTCTATTCCTCATATTTTCCTTCAATACATTTTACTAACATTTCTAATTTTATTCTATATTATCCTGTTTGACGGTGCACGCTGAAAGGTTTTTATTCATTGTCTCAGTAATTAACTATGTTTTTTGGCATAAGATAGTTGAAGCTTTTATAGTGTTATTTTCTTTGGCATGGTAAATATTGGGTGAATTTATGGGCTGCCTTTACTGCTAGGTAGCGTTAAGTTTGAACCGCATTCTTAAGATTTGTGAACCTAGGTCATGCTTGAATATATCTCCATAATCTTTACCATAATCTTTACAGGTTAACCTGGTGACGTATTGTATTCGACGTATGGAGCATACATGCCAAATGCAAAATTTTCATTTGGCAAAAGTGATCGTATTCTAAATCTAGTACATATCCACCCTAATCCATATCTTACATGCTTAAAGATGTATCCTAAGGACTGAATTGAGTTGCCCATCCTTATATTTTATGGGTGTGGTTGCATAGAGAGTTGTGGGATTGTAGGTATAAAGATATTAATTCATGGATTGGCTCACTCAGTGTCGCTCACTTGTATCTTTTGGTGGGTTTATGGGCAAGCAATAATCGACATCGATGGCCGATCTCTTGATCTAGTGGCTAGATGCCCTGAAGTTGTTCAAAAGTCTTTTAGTATTGTGAGCAGATACCTTGTACAAGTAGTACTTTTTGTCTATGATGACTGTGATGTGGTCAAGTCAGGAATGAATATAATGGGGATTATGGTCTAGGGAATAATAAGGATTGATTTGGCTTCAATAAAAGGCAATCAATAGTCGGAACTCCACGTGTAGAAGTATGCAGTTTGCACTTGAATGGCCTTTGAAAAGGCATTGATTTGGCCTTAGCGAATGATGGGTAATCGATAGCCTGGATTCCATATCGTAGGAAGTACCTATCAGTGCAGAAGTATGTAAATTTGCAATTGTATGCCGAGAAAGGGAGGATAAGAAGGAATTTGAGAATACACAGAGGGTTTACGAAGGCAAACAACTAACATCTAGAAGTGAAAACAATAAAATATTTTTAATCATCCGAGTTTTACATGGTTGAGGTTGTTGTAGAATCTGAAGCAGCCAATAAACAGGAAACAATAAACGCAGAAACAACAAACAAAGAACAGAGCGAAACACAGAATTATTTGTTCAACTTCCATCGATGCCCTTAGACTTCCAACTCTGCCCTCATCTTCTCACTCTGATACCAATTGTAGGTTCCTCAAACACAGACAAACAGAGAACAGATAATTGTATTGACACAAACACACAACAGCTTTATTAGATTACAAATTCATGCAAACTCTATATTTAAGAACACTATTTTTATCTTCATGCAAGATATAGTTGCATAGACATTTCAAATTGCAAACTCCTTTCTCTTGGCTGTGGGCTCCTTTAACCGTGCCAACGGACTTTGAACATGGAAACAAACCTTCTTTTGTCTATTCTTGACATTGACAGCTATGAGAAATCAGCATCTACTGCGCAGACCTTTTATTGATTGCGCCTCTTTCCTTATGGCGGCCTTTAAACTATTAGGTGACCCTTTATGGGCTGCTTCACACATTATAGCGGCTTAATTTCACAAAAAAAAAATAGATCTCATCAAAAACAACGACCTCTTCTCTTTTAACTGGAAGATTTATTTTCTAAGGGTTGCATCTACACAAAATTTGTAGCTGCTTTTTCCAAAGAAGATTGCCACGCTAGAAATCTGCAGAGGATACGTGAGGTCGTTGCGCCTCTTTGACTATTTCACAAATCTGTCTGCAGACTTCAGTCTTATTTTCAAACGGCAATTTGTCTTTTTCGATCTATTTCACAATCCTCCAACGATCTTGTTCAATACAATCCTGCTCTAATACCAATTGTAGAATCTGAAGCAGTCAATAAACAGGAAACAATAAACGCAGAAACAACAAACAAAGAACAGAGAAAAACACAGAGAATTCTTTATTCAACTTTCATCGATGCCCTCAAACTTCCAACTCTGCCCTCATCTTCTCTGATACCAATTGTAAATTCCTCAAACAGACAAACAGAGAACACAGAATTGTATTGACACAAACACACAACAGCTTTATTATTTTTCTGATGATTCAAAATTCACATATCACCTCTCTTTATAGAGGTTTTCCATTACAATTTCTTCTACATGCAATTTATCATACATATTACATGCATATAACAAATTCATGCAAACTCTATATTTATGAACACTATTTTTATCTTCATGCAAGATATAATTATTTTCTAACTTTTCTCCTCATGCAAATTAGGAGGACTACAAACACCATTGTGCATGGAAGCTACAGTGAATTGCATGGCAATGAGGTTCATGCATCACTTTCCAACATACTCCCCCTTGATGCTAAGATTCACAATACGGTCTTGAAGTTTTGTAAACTGAATTTGAACAACTCAATGTGCAAGATTACTATCACTCTAGTCTTATAGACTCTCTTAGTACCCTTCTTGTATAAATCAAGTACTCATTTACTCATTTCTTTCTCTCTTAAAGATCACAAGGTTTTCCCTTCCTTTCTCTAACATAGAGAAGACTCATTGTCTCTCCAATCATATGACACCTTTCAATGTGTCAATCACAACAAGCAGTCATCAACCACTTGATTCAAACCTTCAAACTTTATTTAACAACCATTTCTTTTAACATGCCAACATTTAGGCTTATACAACCTTTAAACATATCTGTGACTTTTTTTCATCTGGATCCATCAATCCATCCATAGTCAATCTTCATACAATCTTTCATAGATTGTCCATTGCACTCTCTGTTCCAACATGTTTTTTTCGAATGATTCTTCAACCCACAAATTGTACAAGGATGGAGATCCCAACACTTCTCTTTTTATGTCCTTCCCTATGACAATGAGAACATTGTATAAACTCCATGCTTTTAGCTGATTTGCATGAACCTGTAACACTTATTACATTATTTCTATCTCTCTCACCATATCCCAAGCCTTCATTCTTTGGTCTCACAATTGGCTTTATGGGCTCTCTCATTCCTTCTCATGTTTTCCCAAACCTTTTTCTTCATATCCCATTTTCAAACCAACACTCTTTTCAAACCAACATTTGTTATTAACACGACAACCTGCAAAATCTTTAGTTTCTGACACCTTTTGACCTTTAGTCTTACATTCTTTATCAAAAACAACTTCACACAAATCAACAATTTAATCAAAAGAACAAAAATCTTTTGTGCTACATGAGACATCACATATCAATGGCTTTGACTTCAAACACTCATTTTCTTTCTCCAACAACTTCAGCTTTTCTGCCAAATTTTCATTCTTCATTTTCCTTTTTCACTTTCTCTATTTCTTTTTCCAAATTTTGATTCTCACATACCAAAGGCTTTGACTTCAAACACTCATTTTCTTTCTCCAACAACTTTAGCTTTTCTGCCAAATTTTCCTCCTTTTTGACCTCATCAAACGGCTGCAATCTTCTTTCTAACTCTTCATTTTCCTTTTTCACTTTCTCTAATTCTTTTTCCAAATTTTGATTCTCACACAAATAATCACATCTTTGTTTTCCAAAATCCAGTATCTTTTCTATCAATTCAGAGTTACACTTTTTGAGCTTCACCAATTCTTCTATCAAACTATTTTTCTCACACCTTAAATTTGAAGTTTTTTTCTTCACCTTTTTACTAATCTTTCTCATTTAAACAAATAATTTAAACTCACCTTCTTGAAAACTACAAATAAGAAAAAATTTGCACCCCTGTGTCTCAAACACTTTCTATCTCCTTTGGCTGTAATTTAACAGCAAACTCTTCTCTTTATTCCTCATTCTCTTGGAAGGTTCAAACCGTCGATCTCTGTGATCTTCAGATTCTCCCTCAATAGCGGCGCTTTTTCTTCAATAACTGGTCGTTGTCTTCAAATAAACTTCAGTTCCTTTTCTTTATTCCTCTGATCTTCTGCCTCTTTGGACAGCGGCTGGACGGATCTCCTTTTGGGACTGGCTGCGGCCTTTTTGAATTTTCTGCGCTCCTTCTTCCTAATGACTGTGCTTTTCCTTGCAAACTACAGCCTATTCTTTACCTTTGGTGTTTATCTTGCTCAATAAATACAACTTTATTTTGGCTTTTTGTCTCATCTGCAGCTTAACACTCAGACTTCACTATTCTCATTACAGGCTGAATTCAGACTGTGGCAACTTTTTCGACTTGCTTTTTGATGGTTGGCACTCCCTTTGCAATGATTCAGCCTTCAAAAACTGCGATCCATTTTTTCTCCTTTGTGTATGACTTGGGCAATTCAACAGCCCATATTTTGAACTGCACCTCCTTATTGTCGGCAACTCTGTACTTTTGTGATCTTCTTTGGTGATTGCAGCTAATCTGAAAAACTTTGGCTGGCACAATTTCCTTCGGTGGTGACTTTAGACGCAGCCAAGTCTTTGTTCAGCAAACTGTCGGTTTTTTTGAGGACAGTGAATTAACGCTTACCTTTAGCAGCCTCCTGTTGACTGTGGTGTTTCAACTTAAAAGATAACCTTCAATCCTCAATCCAATTTCGCTGATCTTTCAACTGCAAACATCAAATTATTTTTCTATTGCTTGCGATCGAATTTTTATACATTTTTTTTTTCAATCTCCCAACAAACATGATTAACAAGGCTCAGATATCAATTGTAGAATCTGAAACACAGACAAACAAAGAACAGAGAATTGTATTCACACAAACACACAACAACTTTATCATTTCTCATTTTTACATATCACCTCTCTTTATAGAGGCTTTCCATTACAATTTCTACATATCACCTCTCTTTAAAGAGGCTTTCCATTACAATTTCTTCTACATGCAATTTATCATGCAGATTAGATGCAAACTCTATATTTAGGAACACTATTTTTATCTTCATGCAAGATATAGTTATTTCCTAGCTTTTCTCCTCATGCAAATTGGGAGAACTACAAACAGAATTGTGCATGGAAGCTACAATGAATTGCATGGCCGTGAGGCTCATGCATCACTTTCCACAAGAAGTTACATTCTTTCAATATTTTGTTTTTCTCTACATAATTTAAATACTTTTTTAAAAGAAAATTTAGTTGAAAGCAATGCCACGGGATTTGAGAAACGAGTTTAAACCCAATTGCTAACCAGGCTACCAATTTTTCAATGCATCATAATGAAATCTAATGTAGTTGAAAAACAAAAACAACTCTAATCAAATAGCAATAAACCCACAAACTGCAAAGCAGCTTGTTTACCGAGAAAGACAATAACAGGTCTCAGAAAATGTGGCTAACCGTCAAGGTCTGGACTGTAATGATGATGTTGAAAAACCATGTAGAACTTGTTTATAACAAAGATGCATTTTGAAGAGGGTCATAGAAAGCTTATGTTGATTGTATTGTGTAAGCATCCAAACCACATGAAAATATTAGCCCTGCTTTTCGACTTAGAATAAAACTGATTCATTAGGGCTTAAGACTTGAGACGAATCTATTTTACTGTCAAACCCTTCCTTATGGTTGCCTAGTCTTCGTTTTCATTTTTATTCCATTCAACTTCTTTGCAATTATACACGTCTAGATACCTAGAACTTCGTTAAATTATGTGGTTTGAAGCATAATTTAAGCTAAAGCTAATGGTCTGGTTTAAATCATGCTATAAGCAGTACTAACCAATGGCCATACTCCAAAATAATATAAGAATTTTTCCAGGGCACTGAAAAATCTAGATTGCCAATCAAATGCAAGAATCCTACTCTACTTGGTCATTTTGTAGTCGTGCAAAAATTGGTTGAAATGGATTCTGTAGTTCCTCTCTCATTGTGCTTCACCTTTGATGAACTTTTCTCAAGAAGTGAAACACACTTTTAAGATTGGTTTTGTTAGGCTCCTGCATTTGGCACACAATCAAAAATATGGATACAGTAAGCCTAAGATTCTGTATGTAGAACAGAAATCTATTCTAATTTCTACTAGGTTGGCAAGTGTTCAATTCTCACGAGCTACTTGTTTATAAGTAATTAAGTGATACTGTTAAAACCATTAGCTTTATCGATGCACTTGCCAATAAGGACTTATGCCATGATCTTCAAATCAATTTTGATTCAAACAACATTTGACAATCCAATCCTTTTTATTCTTACAATCGGGCCATTCAATCATGGAGTACATATATGAAGTTACAAGAAAACAAGGTAAGGAAGTAGTGGTATATGCCTTTATGCAAACATCCATCTAATTGCATATTCGGGCAACATTATGTTGCATCCCGAAGATTATGCAAGCTAGAAAGGTGCCTTTCTCTGCAGCTGAAAATGCACCATAGTCTGCCTTCAAGCACATAAATAGGTTTGTTAAGCTGATGATTCAGTTTTAGGGGCATTGTAAGAGTGTACTGAATCTACAACATCCACCAGAATGAATAAACTGGTCTCATGTCTAGACTTTCGATTGTCATGTAGGCATGTGCTGTTCAACTTGTTATTTGGATATAAATCGAATTACAAATTATATAACACTTGCATCTTATGTGGTGGCTGGTGCGGGCGATATTTTTATATGCCTCAGCTTCAAATTAAAATGGCATCTTAGTGAAAGATCAAGGTTGTCTGGTTATTTATCTTGATTATGGCAGTTTTGGTTTCAAAGAAATTTAAGTTCTTCGAGTAACTTATGTTTTTTAATTCTTATGTTCTTAGTCAGCTTCTAGAGAGAAGAAACCTTATTAAAAAGTCTGATAGAGCATCGTTCATCAATTTCCTAGAAGTCATTGCCTAACTAAAGTGTTCGCATCCGGAACAAAAGGTTTTCTTATTGTACTTTCTTATTCATTTTGTTATAGAATTTAGCTCGAGAGGCATAGAGGTAATGTTTAGGCCAATCTTAAACTTCAAATTTAGGTATTATTAATATATCTCCGCTTTTATATATATGTAGACACTAAAAATTGTTCTATGTTGTAATGACATTTTTCTACTAATTTTCATCTAATGTAATTAAAATTAGAATTAACCCTTTTCTTCTATACCCAATTTAGTCCTTATTTTTTCACTTATAATTAGATAATTTTACTTCCTCTTTAAGTAATTTAATTATTTAATTGCTTAATCTTTAATTTCTTCTATAATTAAATAAATAAATATGTTAATTTATTTAATTATTCATATGAGCATGAAAATAATTAAGACTTGCCATATTTCTCTCTTCCATCTTTTTATTTTTTCTTCCAGTTAACTATTTCTTTACTCTTCTTTTCTCTCCAGTCAACTCAATCTTCCATCTGGGGTAATTAATTAATTATTACACTAGCATAAGTTAACTTAGGTCTTGCATTTAATTAATTAAGTCCTAGGTTGCATTATTAGATAAATCATTTAATAAATAAATGGGATAATATTCCCTTCCTTGTTTGGTGGGATAAGATTCCTTCTAGAAGATGAGTTGTCCTTCTAGAACTTATCTCAATATTTAATAATCATCTAGATAGGGTTCACATGTTGTCACATGTTGTTAGATCAAGACACATGGCAACATCTCTTGCATTTTAGGTTTTCCTCATGCCTATATATTCAAGCATCTTGTACATTTGTAATCATGTCATGTCATATTCAATTTGACATCCTTGCATCTTAATGATAACATGATATTTTTGCCATTTCTCTCTTGTGGAAGTTATTTTGTCTTGCAGATGATTCTGAGGTGTTTGAGGAGTTCACCAAAACTCCTACATGGTATCAGAGCTTCAGTGCTCCAGACTTCTTCCCAAATATGAGGGATCATTTTTGGCATGAAAGTCTTGTTGGATGCAAGCAGTTTTT
>VDFB02000003.1:278177857-278241301 GCA_007258455.2 Sequoia sempervirens
AATTCTTTCCATAGTTTAGATATACCTGTTTGAACATCTTTATCATTGAAATCAATTGTTATGCCACATAGGGTTCCAAGAGATCGAGGTGATAAGGTTGTTTTGTGTTAATTTACCATTGTGATCGATCGTTATGCCACATAGGGTTTCGAGAAGTTGCAGCGATAAATCTGTTTTGTGAATCTTTATCAATATAATCGAAGGTTATGCCACATAGGGTTTCGTGAGATTATAAAGATAAAGGCTGTTTTGTGAAGGCTTTGCTGTTTCGATCGAGTGTTATGCCACACAGGGTTCCATAAGATCGCCTTAGTGAATTCTTAAATCTGTTGTGCCCAATAAGCTTGTTTAGATTGAGATGATAGTTGTGCCACCTTGCCTTCAAGTAGAGAGTCTAAACATGCTTATCGTCCGATAGTCAAACCTTGCTCCGTTTCCTCTTGCTCTGTTTTCCTGAGGAGATTGGATAGATATAAGTTGTAGTTTAGTTGATTTGCAAAACCAGAGAAAACTCAGCTGCAACGTGTAAGTTCTTTCAAGAAAGCCTTGTGCCTCTAGCAGCTGAAACAAAAAGATAGGACATAGTTTTAGCTTATTTTCCTTTGCAAGTACATTTGTCAAAGCACGAGGGAGCTTCCCCTCCATAATTTGAAGAGCACTCATTGCGTAGTGTGCATAGGCAGTTCATAACAACTTCTACTCCAGAGGTGTTAGTTGTTACGCCAACAAGTGAATTGCATGGCAATGAGGTTCATGCATCACTTTCCAACATACTCCCCCTTGATGCTAAGATTCACAATACGGTCTTGAAGTTTTGTAAACTGAATTTGAACAACTCAATGTGCAAGATTACTATCACTCTAGTCTTATAGACTCTCTTAGTACCCTTCTTGTATAAATCAAGTACTCATTTACTCATTTCTTTCTCTCTTAAAGATCACAAGGTTTTCCCTTCCTTTCTCTAACATAGAGAAGACTCATTGTCTCTCCAATCATATGACACCTTTCAATGTGTCAATCACAACAAGCAGTCATCAACCACTTGATTCAAACCTTCAAACTTTATTTAACAACCATTTCTTTTAACATGCCAACATTTAGGCTTATACAACCTTTAAACATATCTGTGACTTTTTTTCATCTGGATCCATCAATCCATCCATAGTCAATCTTCATACAATCTTTCATAGATTGTCCATTGCACTCTCTGTTCCAACATGTTTTTTTCGAATGATTCTTCAACCCACAAATTGTACAAGGATGGAGATCCCAACACTTCTCTTTTTATGTCCTTCCCTATGACAATGAGAACATTGTATAAACTCCATGCTTTTAGCTGATTTGCATGAACCTGTAACACTTATTACATTATTTCTATCTCTCTCACCATATCCCAAGCCTTCATTCTTTGGTCTCACAATTGGCTTTATGGGCTCTCTCATTCCTTCTCATGTTTTCCCAAACCTTTTTCTTCATATCCCATTTTCAAACCAACACTCTTTTCAAACCAACATTTGTTATTAACACGACAACCTGCAAAATCTTTAGTTTCTGACACCTTTTGACCTTTAGTCTTACATTCTTTATCAAAAACAACTTCACACAAATCAACAATTTAATCAAAAGAACAAAAATCTTTTGTGCTACATGAGACATCACATATCAATGGCTTTGACTTCAAACACTCATTTTCTTTCTCCAACAACTTCAGCTTTTCTGCCAAATTTTCATTCTTCATTTTCCTTTTTCACTTTCTCTATTTCTTTTTCCAAATTTTGATTCTCACATACCAAAGGCTTTGACTTCAAACACTCATTTTCTTTCTCCAACAACTTTAGCTTTTCTGCCAAATTTTCCTCCTTTTTGACCTCATCAAACGGCTGCAATCTTCTTTCTAACTCTTCATTTTCCTTTTTCACTTTCTCTAATTCTTTTTCCAAATTTTGATTCTCACACAAATAATCACATCTTTGTTTTCCAAAATCCAGTATCTTTTCTATCAATTCAGAGTTACACTTTTTGAGCTTCACCAATTCTTCTATCAAACTATTTTTCTCACACCTTAAATTTGAAGTTTTTTTCTTCACCTTTTTACTAATCTTTCTCATTTAAACAAATAATTTAAACTCACCTTCTTGAAAACTACAAATAAGAAAAAATTTGCACCCCTGTGTCTCAAACACTTTCTATCTCCTTTGGCTGTAATTTAACAGCAAACTCTTCTCTTTATTCCTCATTCTCTTGGAAGGTTCAAACCGTCGATCTCTGTGATCTTCAGATTCTCCCTCAATAGCGGCGCTTTTTCTTCAATAACTGGTCGTTGTCTTCAAATAAACTTCAGTTCCTTTTCTTTATTCCTCTGATCTTCTGCCTCTTTGGACAGCGGCTGGACGGATCTCCTTTTGGGACTGGCTGCGGCCTTTTTGAATTTTCTGCGCTCCTTCTTCCTAATGACTGTGCTTTTCCTTGCAAACTACAGCCTATTCTTTACCTTTGGTGTTTATCTTGCTCAATAAATACAACTTTATTTTGGCTTTTTGTCTCATCTGCAGCTTAACACTCAGACTTCACTATTCTCATTACAGGCTGAATTCAGACTGTGGCAACTTTTTCGACTTGCTTTTTGATGGTTGGCACTCCCTTTGCAATGATTCAGCCTTCAAAAACTGCGATCCATTTTTTCTCCTTTGTGTATGACTTGGGCAATTCAACAGCCCATATTTTGAACTGCACCTCCTTATTGTCGGCAACTCTGTACTTTTGTGATCTTCTTTGGTGATTGCAGCTAATCTGAAAAACTTTGGCTGGCACAATTTCCTTCGGTGGTGACTTTAGACGCAGCCAAGTCTTTGTTCAGCAAACTGTCGGTTTTTTTGAGGACAGTGAATTAACGCTTACCTTTAGCAGCCTCCTGTTGACTGTGGTGTTTCAACTTAAAAGATAACCTTCAATCCTCAATCCAATTTCGCTGATCTTTCAACTGCAAACATCAAATTATTTTTCTATTGCTTGCGATCGAATTTTTATACATTTTTTTTTTCAATCTCCCAACAAACATGATTAACAAGGCTCAGATATCAATTGTAGAATCTGAAACACAGACAAACAAAGAACAGAGAATTGTATTCACACAAACACACAACAACTTTATCATTTCTCATTTTTACATATCACCTCTCTTTATAGAGGCTTTCCATTACAATTTCTACATATCACCTCTCTTTAAAGAGGCTTTCCATTACAATTTCTTCTACATGCAATTTATCATGCAGATTAGATGCAAACTCTATATTTAGGAACACTATTTTTATCTTCATGCAAGATATAGTTATTTCCTAGCTTTTCTCCTCATGCAAATTGGGAGAACTACAAACAGAATTGTGCATGGAAGCTACAATGAATTGCATGGCCGTGAGGCTCATGCATCACTTTCCACAAGAAGTTACATTCTTTCAATATTTTGTTTTTCTCTACATAATTTAAATACTTTTTTAAAAGAAAATTTAGTTGAAAGCAATGCCACGGGATTTGAGAAACGAGTTTAAACCCAATTGCTAACCAGGCTACCAATTTTTCAATGCATCATAATGAAATCTAATGTAGTTGAAAAACAAAAACAACTCTAATCAAATAGCAATAAACCCACAAACTGCAAAGCAGCTTGTTTACCGAGAAAGACAATAACAGGTCTCAGAAAATGTGGCTAACCGTCAAGGTCTGGACTGTAATGATGATGTTGAAAAACCATGTAGAACTTGTTTATAACAAAGATGCATTTTGAAGAGGGTCATAGAAAGCTTATGTTGATTGTATTGTGTAAGCATCCAAACCACATGAAAATATTAGCCCTGCTTTTCGACTTAGAATAAAACTGATTCATTAGGGCTTAAGACTTGAGACGAATCTATTTTACTGTCAAACCCTTCCTTATGGTTGCCTAGTCTTCGTTTTCATTTTTATTCCATTCAACTTCTTTGCAATTATACACGTCTAGATACCTAGAACTTCGTTAAATTATGTGGTTTGAAGCATAATTTAAGCTAAAGCTAATGGTCTGGTTTAAATCATGCTATAAGCAGTACTAACCAATGGCCATACTCCAAAATAATATAAGAATTTTTCCAGGGCACTGAAAAATCTAGATTGCCAATCAAATGCAAGAATCCTACTCTACTTGGTCATTTTGTAGTCGTGCAAAAATTGGTTGAAATGGATTCTGTAGTTCCTCTCTCATTGTGCTTCACCTTTGATGAACTTTTCTCAAGAAGTGAAACACACTTTTAAGATTGGTTTTGTTAGGCTCCTGCATTTGGCACACAATCAAAAATATGGATACAGTAAGCCTAAGATTCTGTATGTAGAACAGAAATCTATTCTAATTTCTACTAGGTTGGCAAGTGTTCAATTCTCACGAGCTACTTGTTTATAAGTAATTAAGTGATACTGTTAAAACCATTAGCTTTATCGATGCACTTGCCAATAAGGACTTATGCCATGATCTTCAAATCAATTTTGATTCAAACAACATTTGACAATCCAATCCTTTTTATTCTTACAATCGGGCCATTCAATCATGGAGTACATATATGAAGTTACAAGAAAACAAGGTAAGGAAGTAGTGGTATATGCCTTTATGCAAACATCCATCTAATTGCATATTCGGGCAACATTATGTTGCATCCCGAAGATTATGCAAGCTAGAAAGGTGCCTTTCTCTGCAGCTGAAAATGCACCATAGTCTGCCTTCAAGCACATAAATAGGTTTGTTAAGCTGATGATTCAGTTTTAGGGGCATTGTAAGAGTGTACTGAATCTACAACATCCACCAGAATGAATAAACTGGTCTCATGTCTAGACTTTCGATTGTCATGTAGGCATGTGCTGTTCAACTTGTTATTTGGATATAAATCGAATTACAAATTATATAACACTTGCATCTTATGTGGTGGCTGGTGCGGGCGATATTTTTATATGCCTCAGCTTCAAATTAAAATGGCATCTTAGTGAAAGATCAAGGTTGTCTGGTTATTTATCTTGATTATGGCAGTTTTGGTTTCAAAGAAATTTAAGTTCTTCGAGTAACTTATGTTTTTTAATTCTTATGTTCTTAGTCAGCTTCTAGAGAGAAGAAACCTTATTAAAAAGTCTGATAGAGCATCGTTCATCAATTTCCTAGAAGTCATTGCCTAACTAAAGTGTTCGCATCCGGAACAAAAGGTTTTCTTATTGTACTTTCTTATTCATTTTGTTATAGAATTTAGCTCGAGAGGCATAGAGGTAATGTTTAGGCCAATCTTAAACTTCAAATTTAGGTATTATTAATATATCTCCGCTTTTATATATATGTAGACACTAAAAATTGTTCTATGTTGTAATGACATTTTTCTACTAATTTTCATCTAATGTAATTAAAATTAGAATTAACCCTTTTCTTCTATACCCAATTTAGTCCTTATTTTTTCACTTATAATTAGATAATTTTACTTCCTCTTTAAGTAATTTAATTATTTAATTGCTTAATCTTTAATTTCTTCTATAATTAAATAAATAAATATGTTAATTTATTTAATTATTCATATGAGCATGAAAATAATTAAGACTTGCCATATTTCTCTCTTCCATCTTTTTATTTTTTCTTCCAGTTAACTATTTCTTTACTCTTCTTTTCTCTCCAGTCAACTCAATCTTCCATCATCAGTTAACTTACACTTAATTTAGCATTGCAATCTTCCCTCATCAGTTAAATAAGCATGAAGTTGGAAACTTCATGTGCACCATTATCCATCATTTTAATTCAAATAATTCACTATTATCCTTTTAGAGATTGAAATAGCAACTTTCTGATTCTCTCCTATGATCTTGTTTGTCGATTTTTCTATCAAATCCTGATCGTCGATCAAGCCTACATCTTCTATAGATACAAATCTCATCTTCTTTCAAAGCTAACCACGAACTTCGAAATCTCGTCATCATTATCATCTTGTAAGAGCAACACTTCCAACGTGCAAAATAGAGATGGAGAAGGTCAATCGAGGTAAAATGATATTGCTATGAGAAGGTATAGCATTGTTTCAATTTCTATAACTTGTCTCACAGAAGATGTTGCATCATCAAAACTAGACTTGATGTCTTATACGAGATGTTTCATTCCTGAAACCAAACACGATCCTTTGAATTCTATCAAGAATCACTCTCTTTAGAAAGATCTTATCTTTTACTTGATTTATATTTTGCTATGTTCCTATGCTACTCGAGGATATCCACAAGTGATTAGATGAGCAATGATGGGTCATGATTTTTCTTTTTGATTTATGTTTACGATTTCTCTTGACAATATTGTTGGGGCAACTAAGTTCCTTGTGTGTGATTGGGTTTCATTTGGCATAATCAAAACATCCTATGCAAGTTAAAGATCTTTTAATGCTTTATTGCATTAGGATCAACCTACTTTGTAGTTACTCCCTCGCATATTCCGATAGGGTTCTATGGTCACTAGTATGAGTCACGACAAGTTCATTGTCTACAATGTGTCTACTCATGCAAAGGGGTAGCATTTTGAACACCTTGGTCTTTCCATATCTTGGTGTGTGTTATCCATTTGTAAAATAAAAACACTCTATGATGATAATCGTGCACTAGTAAAAGCTCAAAGTCTATTCATCAACCCATTTCCAATCTCCATCAATTTCAATCAAGCATATCCATATCCAATTTTGACCAAGCTAACCATTCTTCACTTCTTACTAACCTTTTCTTCTAGCTTGTTGGTAAATTTGGCTCAATTTCTAGATTCTTGCCTAATTTCCTAAGGGAGCACTATACTATCCCATTGTCGTCGGGGCACACTAAGGCAAGTCCTAACTTGAGCAAAAAATTTCTAAATTTTTTTGGAAACAACGCTAAAAATTGCATTGTCTCAAAGAAGGGAAAAATGTACACTAAAAATTGTCCTATGCTTGCAATGACATTTTTCTACTAATTTTCACCTAACCTAATTAGGATTAACCCCTTTCTTCTAAACACAATTCAATCCTTCCTCTTTCACTTATAATTAAATAATTATTTGACCTTCCTCTTAAGTAATTTAATTATTTAATTACTTAATCCTTAATTTCTTCTATAATTAAATAAATATGTTAATTTATTTAATTATTTATATGAGGATGAAAATTATTTATTTATTTATTTTTATTAAGACTTGTAATATTTCTCTCTTCCATCTTTCTACTTTTTCTTCCAGTTAACTATTTCTTAACTCTTGTTTTCTCTCCGGTCAACTCAATCTTCCATCATCAATTAACTTAGTCTTAATTTGGCATCTCAATCTTCCATCATCAATTAACTTAATCTTAATTTAGCATTTCAATCTTCTCTCATCAATTAACTAAGCGTGAAGTTGGAAACTTCATGTGCACCATTATCCATTATTTTAGTTCAAACAATTCACTATTATCCCACACAGTTAAACCAAAAGCTTGCACAATTTCACTATTATCCTTTTTAAGGATTGAAATAGCAACTTTCCCATTCTCTCCTCCGATCTCATTTGTCAAATTTTCTATCAAATCCTGACCGTCGATTGAGCCTACATCTTCTATAAATACAACTCTCATCTTCTTTCAAAGCTAACCACAAACTTTGAAATCTTGTATCTTTATCATCTTGAGCTTATCACAGTTGTACACATCAAATTTTGAGAGCAACACTTCCAACCTGCAAAACAGAGATGAAGAAGGACAATGGAGGTAAAACGATATTGATATGAGAAGGTATAACATTATTTCAATTTCTTATTTCTTATATCATTTCGTACTTCATTGGTAGATTAGAATTGTTAGCATAAATTTAATGGTCTTCATGATTGTCGTATTGATTTAAGTATTTATTTGTGATTTTTATCTTACAATCTATATATATATATATATATATAGTTATAATTTATCCTTCCACTATAAACTTTGTTGTGTGTATATATTCCTAGAACATGAGAAATTAGATTGGGTAGCATGCATACTACACCTATTATGCTAAAAAAGTATCTTCAAGGATTAGTACAAAATACTAGCAGATGACAAAGACACAAACATAAGATATTAAACTTCTTTTAAGCATCAATCGTCCTCCTTTTAGTGATATTTATCATATTGATTGAAACATCAAGGCATTAAAGATTTTCTCTGCTGGTCTTCAACATCAACTTTTTGTTTGAAAAAGAAATGCTAGACAATGCAGCCTATTTCATACGGATTTTGCCTTTTTTTATACAATCCACCCTTACAAATTCATTCTATGCATACTTTGTACTGTTTGAGATATTTTTCATATTTTGTAGCTTTCTAGTCAAATTGATTTTGTTCTTTTTGATATACTTTTCATTGAACAGTTCTAAATCAAATCCGTTCTTTCATCAAAGCATGTTTTTTTATGGTTCAAAAAGGACCATCTATCTATTGGGGACTCGAGCTCATTCTAAGAGAAAGCTCATTAACTATGCATTCTAGTGTAAAGACAGAGAGAGACTGGAAATACAATATGGCCTTTCGTTCTTAAAAATGTCAAAATTCTCAGAGAGATGGCTATGAGAACCACATTTATAGTTTTACCATTACCATCGCCTGTATGAGAGTGGTTTATAGAGGCTCATCATCAGGAGTCAACTGCCCAGCAAACGATACAAAAGAGCCTCCAGAAGAGAAGTAACAGGGATGATTAGTATCATGACACAACAGAACTTAGTAGCAAACTAACATAGAGGACCAAACTAACTGATTATCCCATTTACATTGATAATATGTAACAAACAAACATAAACCAAGAAGAAGCTAATGCTGTAGTACTGGAACGTACTGAACAGTCATCACTGGTTATCCATTTATGCCAGAGCCGGATCCCTTGAAAAGCTCATCAAAGGAGTCTTAACAGAAATCTCGGAATTTTGATGGCTTTGGGCACTGATAGGAAAACAGGGCTCAAACAAACAAGCTACACTATAATAACAAGGGATATCATTGTCTGTTGCATCAGCCTACTAACATTTTTCTTTTAATTATCATCTTTAAATGTTTCTCCCTTCTTAAAACAAGCATGCGCCTGCACAATCTGACCTTCCATTGCCTTAGCATCCGTTGAGAGCAAACTTGCACCTTAAAAAGTTCATCCTGACTGAATTATTGAGTTTTTAAGATTTAGTGAATCAGAATTAAGGGTAAAGGTTGCATCTCCAACTTTAGACATGTACTTGCAGTCTTGAAGTGCATTGAACTCCTTCTTGCCGTGGCATCTGAAAAAAATAATAGATTCCTGGATGAAGACCTTAATTTATTTCTTTGATAATAAGCACTGCATATTATATAGGAGATGCGGCAAGTCAATGTGTTATTATTGCTGGAGATTGAGACTCTACAGAACCTTTCTCATCTGTGTGACAAATTACAATGGGATAAACATTTGGTGAAAATATTAGGTGTATGACATTGCCCATAGTAGAACATCTAAGTTTAAACAATCTTGGACTTTATCCGTTTCATTATTTGGTTCACGGTGTATGGAGAAAACAGGGAGAGCTCTACTCTTCTCACTGGTCCTGAAAGGCATTTCATTTATTCCTAGTGGTGAGAACTAAACACGAGCTTTAGCACAGGATCTATAGGATGATAGGAGATCACATAGGTTTTCTTGGTACATTAAAGGAAGTTGATAATTACGGTTTCTGCAATAAATGCTTGAACATTTCTCACAAGAAGTTGCACTGTATTTCTGTGACCTTGAGTGGAGTATATAAGCTAGCAGCTTGGCAATTAACATCTTTTGGGCTAGCAGAAAACTACTGATGAGACTTTAATTTCCAGTTCTCATTAGTCATCCTCATTAGATGTGGGTGCATACCATCAGGGGTTTTTGATGTAGGTTGACATAATGCACATTCTCAAACAATACATGAAAATCAATTGTTGACTTTTATGTATGTTGCAGTCTGTTTTCGTGAAATAAACCCTGAGATAATTTATTTTATCAAAATTTTAAGAGATGCCTGAACTTCGGACAACTAATATTGAAATGGACCACTATTAATGTTCTCGACCTCTGCAATCATGTATTCTAACATTTTTTCTCCTCCAACTAAACCTCCTCATTGGCTGTGTCCTTGACTTGGATGGTAAGGATTCCTCGTCATGATGCAGCCCTTCCTATGCTTCTACGTTTGCTTATGCTCGTGCTCGTGCTTCCAATACTTACCTTCACGAAATTAGTGAAATCATCCTCAATAAACAAGGCCACCATATCATTAAGAATCCTAGCTGAATGTGGCTAAATGTCATCCAAGTATCGCATCATGGGTCTCTTACCCCTTCACTAGGTTGTATTGACATTGAGGCATCTTTGAGTCAACTTGTGCTTCTTATTGAAAAATAGTAGAGTGGTGCAGGAGCAACTTGCTCTCAAAAATGCCTTCAAAAGGCTAGATTGCAAAAATTGAATTTTTAAACGTAAAATGAATGCAAAAGGTTGTGTAAAGGTCAATTTGAATGTATTCAACGTCCTCTAAAGGTTAGTTAAGGCAATTCATCAGCCTGATTTTTGCTTGTTTTCATCAAGGAAGGTGCTAACTTTCTTTTAAGAGAGTGGGAGGTTGATCTTTTCAAGAATAAAGAGTTAGTGGTTAATTATTTGAGCCTCGGTCTGTGTTTTTCAAACAGTGGGTTTGAGAGTCCATTAAGAAACTAATGGCCATTCCACCGATGTAGGGTTAGTGGGTCGGTGGAATGGATAGTATTTCATGTCTTTTCAATTTTATGGAGTGTGTGGTTGCAGGGGTAACGAGAATATGGAATCTTGTTGCTGATACAAAGCCTATTTCTGAGTTTTCCTTTCAAATTTGGAGCCTACAAGTTGGGAATGAATGAAATAACATTGGGAAAGGTTTGAAGGAGGTTCATTTTGTATGTGCAGACCTATTCCTAAGTGTTTGTAACAGTGGCAAAGCCTAAAGACGTCTGGAAGGTATTTTCACAACAAACCCTCATTCCTTGTGCATGGTTAAGCCTATAATTAAGGGTTTGATCATTCAGTGCTCTATTGGGCTTCTTAACTCCTGAAGGTTAGTGAATCTTGTGATTTGGAACATGGCATAAGACTGTTTTTGGTTATTTGAAGAAAAGAAGATGATTTGATAGGAGTCACTTTATAAATTTGACCTGGTTAAGGGTTGGTGGCAGCAGTTTATCTGTTGGTTCTTATACTTTTTCCATAACAAGGATATTTGCTCTTTTGGTATGTTAGAGGACATCAAAAAGGGTCCCTAGACATGTGTCTGGCTTGTGGAGATTTGCTGTGGAATTGGAGTTATGCCCGGTTTAGTTATGTTGCTGTGCTACAAGGGTTTGGGTCTGTAATTACAAATGGGTGTAATTCTGTGCATACAGATTTCTAAAGGATTTCCTTTGTATTGTAATTGATGAACTAATGATGCTTAGATGTTTCAATGGTTCGGGAAGGACTTGTGGTTGAATTAGTTGATTTTAATGTTGTGAATGATATGGAAACTTGATGCAAAAATTAGCATAGACTGCAAAAAGGGTGGAATCTGCTAAAACAGTGATTGGAGTGTCTGATTTTGGTTTGAATCTAACTCATTGATGTTGTCAAAGGAGTTTGGGTCTTAGAAAGCAGATTGGATGTTTTGCATTGGTAGCAAGGAAGAATCTTGGTATAAAATAGTAATCTGAATACATGAAATTGGAAGTTCTGACAAAACAGAGTTAAGAGAGTAAGTTCTTGATTTGTATCAGTTGTAATAATGATGTTCACAGTGCTTGATGGTCTGGTAAAAAGTCTGAAAGCCAGATGTAATGATAGATTGACCATTTGGGACAAGTTGAATGAATTGATTGAATGGAAGAGTGCCTTGGTGAATAATGAAAGAGCGGATTGTTTAGTGACTCTAATCAGGTTTTTGTGTCAATTTAATGCTGATAATGGTCTGGATTGTGGTTTTGGTGAAGTTGGAATACTGGCATGTTGTCTTCGAGTTAGTAGAATTGAAGAATCAAAGGAAGTTGTATGAGAGTTTGATGAAAAGAATACTGAATTAAAGTTGCTTGTTCAATTTGATCTTCTCCTGATTGAATTGGGTCAGATGTGCCCTATATTTGTGTGGTTTGGCAATCTGATATTGCATCAAGTTGGTATCAGAGCTAGCAAGGTTCTATTGGTTGGTTGAATTGATGGTTTGTTGAAGTTGTTGTTGCTAATGGTTGGTTGCGAATGTTGGTTGGTTGCAGGTGTTTGGTACATCTACACTGCAGAGAGGAAGGTTTTTGAGTTGTGTGTGTTGGCAGACAAGGAAAGGTCTGTTGGTCACCATCCTCCAATGGAGATTAAGCTGGGTAGAAGGTGCAGAGGGAAAGAGAGTGAGGCATCTTCCAGGATCTGCTGTTGGGTAAGATGGATGGTTTGCTGAGTTGGTGTTTGAGTTTTTGTTTGCAGGTTGAAGATAGATGGATAGTTGTCTGAGGAAGCACTAGAAGAGTTGCAGCCGTGTTGAGAATACTCCATTGATGGGAGTAGTTGAGAAGATGAAGAGAATGATTGTTGAAGAGAAGCAAAGTGCAAAGACAGTCCTATGTCCTTGGTTGAGGAAAAACTTAGAGGAAAGATGAGAGGTGAGAAAGGACAGTCTTGTGTCCTTTTGAAAGAGAAGATGATTGTGAACCTGAAAAGAGGAATGGCAAAGATAAAGAAGGAAAAGTCAAATACAAACTGAAAAGACAGATAGAGATGAAGACAAAGACAAAGTGAAGATGGCAAAGCTGAAGACAAGGATGAAGCCAAGACAAATTTGATGATGAAGAACCAGGTTGATATGTTTCCAAGGGACTTGGAAAATTTTGTTGGTTGGTTGTATGATGTAGGAGCACCTTGCCATCAAAAATGCCTTCAAAAGGCTAGATTGCAAAAATTGAATTTTTAAATGGAAAATGTATGCAAAAGGTTGTGTAAAGGTCAATTTGAATGTATTCAAAGTCCTCTAATAGGTCCTAGATGGCCAAAGTGATAAAAAAAGCAAAACTTGCAAATATTGCAATATTGTCAGAAATTGCTAAATTGACAAAAAAAAAACAAGAAAATCAGGAATGTGAGGTGGTTTAGGAAGTTTCAAATAATGGAGAAGTTGAAAAGTCAGTTGCTGAATGGGAAACACCTTTAAATTTTTAAAAGCCTTGAAAAGGCCGAGTGAAAAGCAGATTTTTGTACTCTTGGATAAAAAAAAGCAATAAGATACCCCTGTTTCAGTTTTAGTAACTTCTGCATTCTTGTTTCAGTATTGTACAGTTAGTTAAGGCAATTCATCGGCCTGATTTTTGCTTGTTTTCATCAAGGAAGGTGCTAACTTTCTTTTAAGAGAGTGGGAGGTTGATCTTTTCAAGAATAAAGAGTTAGTGGTTAATTATTTGAGCCTCGGTCTGTGTTTTTCAAACAGTGGGTTTGAAAGTCCATTAAGAAACTAATGGCCATTCCACCGATGTAGGGTTAGTGGGTCAGTGGAATGGATAGTATTTGATGTCTTTTCAATTTTCTGGAGTGTGTGGTTGTAGGGGTAACAAGAATATTGAGTCTTGTTGCTGATACAAAGCCTATTTCTGAGTTTTCCTTTCAAATTTGGTGCCTACAAGTTGGAAATGAATGAAATAACGTTGGGAAAGGTTTGAAGGAGGTTCATTTTGTGTGTGCAGACCTATTCCTAAGTGTTTGTAACAGTGGCAAAGCCTAAAGAGGTCTGGAAGGTATTTTCACAACAAACCCTCATTCCTTGTGCATGGTTAAGCCTATAATTAAGGGTTTGATCATTCAGTCCTCTATTGGGCCTCTTAACTCCTGAAAGTTAGTGAATCTTGTGATTTGGAACATGGCATAAGACTGTTTTTGGTTATTTGAAGAAAAGAAGATGATTTGATAGGAGTCACTTTATAAATTTGACCTGGTTAAGTGTTGGTGGCAGCAGTTTATCTGTTGGTTCTTATACTTTTTCCATAACAAGGATATTTGCTCTTTTGGTATGTTAGAGGACATCAAAAAGGGTCCCTAAACATGTGTCTGGCTTGTGGAGATTTGGTGTGGAATTGGAGTTATGCCCGGTTTAGTTATGTTGCTGTGCTACAAGGGTTTGGGTTTCTAATTACAAATGGGTGTAATTCTGTGGATACAGATTTCTAAAGGATTTCCTTTGTATTGTAATTGATGAACTAACGATGCTTAGATGTTTCAATGGTTCGGGAAGGACTTGTGGTTGAATTAGTTGATTTTAATGTTGTGAATGATATGGAAACTTGATGCAAAAATTAGCATAGACTGCATAAAGGGTGGAATCTGCTAAAACAGTGATTGGAGTGTCTGATTTTGGTTTGAATCTAACTCATTGATGTTGTCAAAGAAGTTTGGGTCTTAGAAAGCAGATTGGATGTTTTGCATTGGTAGCAAGGAAGAATCTTGGTGTAAAATAGTAATCTGAATACATGAAATTGGAAGTTCTGACAAAACAGAGTTAAGAGAGTAAGTTCTTGATTTGTAATAATTGTAATAATGATGTTCATGCTTGCATGGTCTGGGTAAAAGTCTGAAAGCCGATGCAAATACAGATTAATTCATTTGGGACAAGTTGGGAATGAATTGATTAAACGGAAGAGGCCCCGGTGAATAAATGAAAGAGTGGGATTGTTTAGTGACTCTAATCAGGTTTTTGTGTCAATTTAATGCTGATAATGGTCTGGATTGTGGTTTTGGTGAAGTTGGAATACTGGCATGTTGTCTTCGAGTTAGTAGAATTGAAGAATCAAAGGAAGTTGTATGAGAGTTTGATGAAAAGAATAGTGAATTAAAGTTGCTTGTTCAATTTGATCTTCTCCTGATTGAATTGGGTCAGATGTGCCCTATATTTGTGTGGTTTGGCAATCTGATATTGCATCAAGTTGGTATCAGAGCTAGCAAGGTTCTATTGGTTGGTTGAATTGATGGTTTGTTGAAGTTGTTGTTGCTAATGGTTGGTTGAGAATGTTGGTTGGTTGCAGGTGTTTGGTCCATCTACACTGCAGAGAGGAAGGTTTCTGAGTTGTGTGTGTTGGCAGACAAGGAAAGGTCTGTTGGTCACCATCCTCCAATGGAGATTAAGCTGGGTAGAAGGTGCAGAGGGAAAGAGAGTGAGGCATCTTCCAGGATCTGCTGTTGGGTAAGATGGATGGTTTGTCGAAATGGGCGTTTGAGTTTTGGTTTCATAAGCTTGAAGATAGATGGATAGTTGTCCGAGGGAAGTACCTGAAGAGCCGCAAGCTATGTTGAGAATACTCCATTGATGGGAGTAGTTGAGAAGATGAAGAGAATGATTGCTAAAGAGAAGCAAAGTGCAAAGACAGTCCTGTGTCCTTGGTTGAGGAAAAACTTAGAGGAAAGATGAGACGTGAGAAAGGACAGTCCTGTGTCCTTTTGAAAGAGAAGACATCGTGAACCCGAAAAGAGGAAATGCGATAAAGAAGGCAAAAGTCAAATACAATTGAAAGACAGACAGAGGATGCAAAGACAAAGACAAAGCGGAAGATGGCAAAGTTTGAAGAAAAGGATGTACAAGACAAATTTGATGATGAAGAACTACCAGTTACAAGGTTCTGCAAGGACTCGGTAACCTTGTTGGTTGGTTGTATGGGATGGTGAGCACCTTTGTTCTCTAAAATGCCTTCAAAAGGCTAGATTGGTAAAAATCTGAATTTTTAAATGGAAGGATGCGAAAAGGCCAAAATACCTGAACGTATTCAAAGTCCCCATTAGGAACCTAGATGGCCAAAGATGAAAAAAAGCAAAATCCTGCAACATTGGGTAATATTGTCGTGAAATCTCGCTAAATTGACAAAAAACAAGAAAATCAGGAATGTGGAGGTGGTTTGTGAAGTTTCAAACGAGGGAGAAGTTGAAAAGCTTGTTGAATGGGAAACACCTTGAATTTTGAAAAGCTCGGAAAAGGCCGAGTGAAGAGTGTAGAAGATTTAAATTCTTTGGATTAAAAGCCATAAGATACCCCTGCTCTAGTTTTAGTAACCCCCTGCATTCTTGTTCCAGTATTGTACAGTTAGTTAAAGCAATTCATTGGCTTGATTTTTAATTTTTTTCGTCAAGGAAGGTGCTAACTTTCATTTAGGAGAAGGGGAGGTTGATCTTTTCAAGAATAAAGAGTTAGTGGTTAATTATTTGAGCCTCGGTCTATGTTTTTCAAACAGTGGGTTTGAGAGTCCATTAAGAAACTAATGGCCATTCCAATCATGTAGGGGTTAGTGGGTCGTGGAATGGATAGTATTTGAAGGTCTTTCAATTTTATGGAGGGTGTGGGTTGTAGGGTAATAAGAATATTGAGTCTCTTGTTGCGATACAAAGCCTATTTCTGAGTTTTCTTTTCCTTTCAAATTTGGAGCCTACAAGCTGGGAAATGAAATAAAATAAATACGGGGAAAGGCCTGAAGGAGGTTCATTTTGTGTAAAAGTGACTCATTCCTAAGTGTTTGTACAGTGGCAGTTTCCCAAAGAGGTTCAGTTGCATTTTCTACAACAAACCCTAATTCCTTGTGCATGGTTGCCTGCAATTAAGGGTTTGATCATTCAGTGCTCTATTGGGCCTGTTAGCTCCTGAAGGTTAGTGAATCTTGTGATTTAGAACATGGAATAAGACTATTTTTGGTTATTTGAAGAAAATAATATGATTTGATAGGAGCTTCATAAATTTTAATCAAGTTAAGGGTTGGTGGCAGCAGTTTGACCGGTTGGTTCTTATAATTTCTTTCCGGCAACAAGGATATTTGCTCTTTGGTATGTTAGAGGACATAAAAAAGGGTCCCTAAAATGTGTCTGGCTTGTGGAGACGGTGGAATTGGAGCGTTCGTTTAGTTATGTTGCTGTGCTACAAGGGTTTGTAATTACAAATGGGGTGTGTAATTCGTGCATACAGATTTCTAAAGGATTTCTGAAATTGTAATTGATGAACTAATGATGTGCTTCAGATGTCAACGGTTCTGTAGCTGACTTGTGGTTTGAATCTTTAGTTGATTTTAATGCGTAATGATATGGAAACTTGATGCAAAAATTAGCATAGGACTGCATAAAGGGTGGAATCTTGCCAAGTAAAACAGTGATTGGAGGTTCATCGCAGGCCTTGAATCTAACCTCATTGATGTTGCCGCCAGTTTGGGGTCTTAGAAAGCAGATTGGATGTTTTGCATTGGTAGCAAGGAAGAATCTTGGTGTAAAATAGTAATCTGAATACATGAAATTGGAAGTTCTGACAAAACAGAGTTAAGAGAGTAAGTTCTTGATTTGTATCAGTTTTAATAATGATGTTCACAGTGCTTGATGGTCTGGTAAAAAGTCTGAAAGCCAGATGTAATGATAGATTGACCATTTGGGACAAGTTGAATGAATTGATTGAATGGAAGAGTGCCTTGGTGAATAATGAAAGAGTGGATTGTTTAGCGACTCTAATCAGGTTTTTGTGTCAATTTAATGCTGATAATGGTCTGGATTGTGGTTTTGGTGAAGTTGGAATACTGGCATGTTGTCTTCGAGTTAGTAGAATTGAAGAATCAAAGGAAGTTGTATGAGAGTTTGATGAAAAGAATAGTGAATTAAAGTTGCTTGTTCAATTTGATCTTCTCCTGATTGAATTGGGTCAGATGTGCCCTATATTTGTGTGGTTTGGCAATATGATATTGCATCAAGTTGGTATCAGAACTAGCAAGGTTCTATTGGTTGGTTGAATTGATGGTTTGCTGAAGTTGTTGTTGCTAATGGTTGGTTGAGAATGTTGGTTGGTTGCAGGTGTTTGGTGCATCTACACTGCAGAGAGGAAGGTTTCTAAGTTGTGTGTGTTGTCAAACAAGGAAAGGTCTGTTGGTCACCATCCTCCAATGGAGATTAAGCTAGGTAGAAGGTGCAGAGGGAAAGAGAGTGAGGCATCTTCCAGGATCTGCTGTTGGGTAAGATGGATGGTTTGCTGAGTTGGTGTTTGAGTTTTTGTTTGCAGGTTGAAGATAGATGGATAGTTGTCTGAGGAAGCACTAGAAGAGTTGCAGCCATGTTGAGAGTACTCCACTAATGGGATTAGTTGAGAAGATGAAGAGAATGATTGTTGAAGAGAAGCAAAGTGCAAGGACAGTCCTATGTCCTTGGTTGAGGAAAGAGTCAGAGGAAAGATGAGAGTTGAGAAAGGAGAGTCCCAGGTCCTTTGAAAGAGAAGATGATTGTGAACCAAAAAGAGGAATGGCAAAAGATAAAGAAGGAAAAGCCAACATAAGCCAGCTGAAAAGACAGATAGAGATGAAGCACAAAGACAAAGTGAAGATGGCAAGCCAAGACAAGGATGAAGCCAAGATAAATTTGATGATGAAGAACTAGGTTGATATGCTCTGGCGACCTGGAAAATCTTTTGTTGGCTGGTTGTATTGATGTAGGAGCACCTTTGTTCTCAAAAATGCCCCTCTAAAAGGCTTAGGATTGCAAAAATCTGAACCTTTAAAATGGAAAATGGGCGCAAAGGTTGTGTAAAGGTCAATTTGAATGTATTCAAAGTCCTCTAATAGGTCCTAGATGGCCAAAGTGATGAAAAAAAGCAAAACTTGCAAATATTGCAATATTGTCAGAAATTGCTAAATTGACAAAAAAAAAAACAAGAAAATCAGGAATGTGAGGTGGTTTAGGAAGTTTCAAACGATGGAGAAGTTGAAAAGTCAGTTGCTGAATGGGAAACACCTTTAAATTTTTAAAAGCCTTGAAAAGGCCGAGTGAAGAGCAGATTTTTGTACTCTTGGATAAAAAAAAGCAATAAGATACCCCTGTTTCAGTTTTAGTAACTTCTGCATTCTTGTTTCAGTATTGTACAGTTAGTTAAGGCAATTCATTGGCCTGATTTTTGCTTGTTTTCATCAAGGATGGTGCTAACTTTCTTTTAAGAGAGTGGGAGGTTGATCTTTTCAAGAATAAAGAGTTAGTGGTTAATTATTTGAGCCTCGGTCTATGTTTTTCAAACAGTGGGTTTGAGAGTCCATTAAGAAACTAATGGCCATTCCACCGATGTAGGGTTAGTGGGTCGGTGGAATGGATTGTATTTGATGTCTTTTCAATTTTATGGAGTGTGTGGTTGTAGGGGTAACAAGAATATTGAGTCTTGTTGCTGATACAAAGCCTATTTCTGAGTTTTCCTTTCAAATTTGGTGCCTACAAGTTGGGAATGAATGAAATAACGTTGGGAAAGGTTTGAAGGAGGTTCATTTTGTGTGTGCAGACCTATTCCTAAGTGTTTGTAACAGTGGCAAAGCCTAAAGAGGTCTGGAAGGTATTTTCACAACAAACCCTCATTCCTTGTGCATGGTTAAGCCTATAATTAAGGGTTTGATCATTCAGTGCTCTATTGGGCCTCTTAACTCCTGAAGGTTAGTGAATCTTGTGATTTGGAACATGGCATAAGACTGTTTTTGGTTATTTGAAGAAAAGAAGATGATTTGATAGGAGTCACTTTATAAATTTGACCTAGTTAAGTGTTGGTGGCAGCAGTTTATCTGTTGGTTCTTATACTTTTTCCATAACAAGGATATTTGCTCTTTTGGTATGTTAGAGGACATCAAAAAGGGTCCCTAAACATGTGTCTTGCTTGTGGAGATTTGGTGTGGAATTGGAGTTATGCCCAGTTTAGATATGTTGCTGTGCTACAAGGGTTTGGGTCTGTAATTACAAATGGATGTAATTCTGTGGATGCAGATTTCTAAAGGATTTCCTTTGTATTGTAATTGATAAACTAATGATGCTTAGATGTTTCAATGGTTTGGGAAGGACTTGTGGTTGAATTAGTTGATTTTAATGTTGTAAATGATATGGAAACTTAATGCAAAAATTAGCATAGACTGCATAAAGGGTGGAATCTGCTAAAACAGTGATTGGAGTGTCTGATTTTGGTTTGAATCTAACACATTGATGTTGTCAAAGAAGTTTGGGTCTTAGAAAGCAGATTGGATGTTTTGCATTGGTAGCAAGGAAGAATATTGGTGTAAAATAGTAATCTGAATACATGAAATTGGAAGTTCTGACAAAACAGAGTTAAGAGAGTAAGTTCTTGATTTGTATCAGTTGTAATAATGATGTTCACAGTGCTTGATGGTTTGGTAAAAGTCTGAAAGCCAGTTGTAATGATAGATTGACCATTTGGGACAAGTTGAATGAATTGATTGAATGGAAGAGTGCCTTGGTGAATAATGAAAGAGTGGATTGTTTAGTGACTCTAATCAGGTTTTTGTGTCAATTTAATGCTGATAATGGTCTGGATTGTGGTTTTGGTGAAGTTGGAATACTGACATGTTGTCTTTGAGTTTGTAGAATTGAAGAATCAAAGGAAGTTTTAAGAGAGTTTGATGAAAAGATCAGTGAATTAAAGTTGCTTGTTCAATTTGATCTTCTCCTGATTGAATTGGGTCAGATGTGCCCTGTGTTTGTGTGGTTTGGCAATCTGATATTGCATCATAGAGCATACGTAGAACAAAATTTTAGATTACATCATCTCTCCAGATATAAAAAGCTATATGATATATTGATTTCTTTGTGGTGGTTTTGCATTCATATGCATTGACCTGTATGATATATTGATTTCTCTGTGCTTGTTTTGCATTCATGTGCATTGGTTTTAAAAATGCAAGCCTCTATTATAAATTACCTCAAGGAACTTTTATATAGGAAAATAACTTCTAAATACATAAATTGACATTTATTTAATTAACATTATTAATGTGTTCATTTATTTTTTTATACTAGATTATATATACTTCAGACGTAATATAACCTCTAACTTTTCTCCTCTTATTACATCAATTTGTACAAAAGATCGAACACTACATGGACTAAACATAGCAGCCTATTTAGAAATCTAATGAAGTGGTTCCACCAAATCTGTTCTCTCATGCAAAACATACCAAACTAGTCATGTCAATGAATGTTCTTACTGTCCAACAATACCTGTGAATCGAGACATACTCAACTATCCACAAGTACACCACTCTACATGTGAACCGAGACATACTCAACTATCTACAATGCAACAACAACAACCGGTTGTGAATCAAGACATACTCGACTATTCACAACAGCACTCTTGCGGATTGAAACATACTCAACTATTCACAAAGCACTTTGATGGACCAAGACATATTCAACTATCCATAGGTGCATCTCCAAGTCTATGAATCAAGACATACTGAAGTATCCATAAATACAAATCACCAAGCCTATGAATGAAGACATACTTAACTATCCATAGATTAAACATGCTTCTTGTGGATCAAGATATACTTAACTATCCACAAGGATAAACCATAAGTCTGTCAAGCCCTCCTTCTTTCAAGAAGGGACACAAATGGAAAATCAGTGCCTATCATGCAATGAGCCATCCTTGAGCGACAAGCTAGCTTGAGATGAGAAAGATTCCTCCAACCTCTTGTGCTCTCTAGCCTCCTCTCTGACCTACTTAGTCCTTGACAAATATATTCCTCCTCACTGTCATGGTGGGGAGAATCTTGATTATGTACTACAAAACCACAACTTTCTAATCAGCTTTTAGTGGAAACCAAAGTTTTATTTGTCTTCAACTTTCCATCAATGAGGTCCTTGGCATATTGAATACAATTCATCAAAATGTCCTCGATTATAATGGAAGCATTTAAAATATGTATTTTTCCTTGCTGAAAAGTTGGACTTCTTCTTGACAAGTAAAGTAGTTTCTTCAATAATCAAGTGATTTTTATAAAATCTATTTTCTTCATCAATCAAGGAAGAAATGACAATTTGTGTTAGGTCTCAAAATCAAAATCATTGCTCCATTTACTAGAACAAGAAACCACTCACAAGGCCAAGGTTGTCAACAAGTGAGCAAAAACAGTTCATCTACAGAACTATGGAGGACTCTGAGCCAACTCTATGAGAGTGGGTTATTTCTCCTACATTTTGAGCTCAGCTCAAACTTAGGAGGGTATTCCTAGGGGTATACCTTAATAGGTATTAAACCCACACAAAATGTACAACCAACAAACAGCTGCAGCCAAACCCAACTGCATTATTAACCCCAAATATTGTCACTAAGTTAAGAAAAACTAGTTGCATATAACCCCTATATAGTTCATAACGTCGTACAAGCATAACCTTCATGAAGTTGATTCATTTTAAAGCTTTCTTAATGATCAACCGTGGTTTTATTTCAAGGTCATGAATGCATGGAAGGACTGACTAACTAATTAATGTTTCGTTTGATGGATGTGAGATTGATCAAATGATTCCAGACTAATGCCTATCTATTGGGTACAAAGTCACAAATATCAAAATGAATAGCAAATCAGAAAAACAAAGACAGCAACTATGCAATTGTATGCATCAAAGTAACGACATCAATGTATAGAACATACTTAGCCATCCATAAACACATTGCATAGATCCATTTGAAACATGCAAAAGGCCATTACAAGGTTTGTCATATTTAGAATGTTGTTACATTCACCAATTTCACATTGCAATCGTATCAGCAAAGGTGATAAGAGAAACTCCAGCTGAACAGAGTCCCAGGAGATCTATATGCATTCATGGAGACATTCATGCCATAATGAAACATTTATATTAATCCTTGAAGAACACAAAATCCCACTCAAAATAGTTTCGACTGGCAAAGTTTGTTCCCTAGAAAGTTTTGGCAGCCACACAAGCATCTGCAAAACCACACAACAACCAACCTCCCAAAAAATGATCAAAATCATGGTATAACAGCAGCGAGGCATCAAACCATAATCGTTGCATATTGTAGCAAGTTTAAACTCATGGCCCAGATCTTTCTCCCGCCCAAAATGAACACTGCAGATTGAAGATGGAGATCTGCAATTAATTTGTGTAGTTGGGCGAACGGATTCATCAATGAGAGTAGGCTAAGTAGGTGGAGGATGATTTGCGTTGTTGGAAAGCCGAGACTATTTTTGCATTCCTTTACCTTTATGCTGCAAGAAGCGACAAAAGCACTATTCTTTTCCTTTGTCGGCAATATCACCATCAACGGGAATTATAGGAACCTCCACCAAATGCGTGCTCACACTAGGGGAGAGAGGTTCATAGTGAGCACCCTAACTTCGCATTTCTCAAAATCCTACTTGGAAATTTCAAATCACTCCCAATTTTGTACAGCAATTTATTTGGTAACTCACATGCTTCTATATTTCGTTTTAGGGCCACATCAGCATGCTTTTTGTTGAGGTATCCAAAAAGGCCCAACAAAAAAGTGAGACTGATAATGGTGCACTAAGTCATGTTCTATTGAAGCGCTGATGTGGCATCACATGATTTGCCAATTTGTGTACTTTATGGATAAAAAATGTTTTGCAATTGGATATTAAGATGCTCAACTATGGGACCCACTGAGGACTACTTCTATCCCCACTATTGAACCCCGCTCTACTATAGGCCCCTCTCCCCTACTCTTGTTTTCACTTTTCTTTTCTTCCCTTCACCAACGTCTTCACATTCCTACGTCAAGGGTTCCATGGGAACCGGGAACCAATGGTTCTCGGTACAACTTTATTTATTTAACTTTCTTTTGATTTTGAGTGAGAAGCGAAAGACACAAGAGAGTAACATAAACAAGACCACAATATGACATGATATCTTTATAGAATTGTCAAATCAATTAGTGATAAGGGATCATACTACATAGACACACAAAGGGAAGAGATTCGAGTCAAATGTAACACGATAAAATTGAGTTACAACAATTTGCAAGCTCAAATTGATATTTTTTAATGTCGTAGGAATACTATCCAACAAATAGCTTTAGCATCATCATCTTCAATTTTAAATTTAATGCTTGTTGAAAATAATGAATAATATAAAGTTTAAAACCTATTAAAACGTGATTAAGTCAATTAATTTAATCAATGAAACAATGGAAAAGTATAACAAATCAGCAAACTCATTAAATGTAAACCACAAAATCAAATATGTATGAGGTAATTCTTTCAAGAAAAAACTCCACTAAAGATGTATCGAGTTTGGATTAATCTTAAGAACAAAATAACACCAATCCAATCCATTATGTCTTCTTCAATTTGTCAATATTCTAGTAGTCTAATAGTACTCAACCAACTTGACAATATTTTCTTACTCTTACTTAACAACACTTAATACATGTGAAAATATTAATAGACACATTAAAAAGACAATGTTACAATATCATAGACACAAAATCATGAGAAAAAAAAAAAACGAAGAATACCATAAAATGATAAAAAAACACCCAATTTTTATTTTATTTTTGAGGTGGAGCGGGTGGCCTCTGACATTGGACCTTCGATTGGAGGATGCAGGGGCTACTGCCCCCAATTAATACAACCAATAATTGGTCCTCCAAATTGTAAGGCGAATATCAAATTAAATCCTAACAATATCAGAAATTGATTTAGGAGATATTGAATCATACTAATGTGCTAAACAAGACATTCCCGCCGAAGACTTTCTACGTGATTGACATCTAGAAGCTTGAAAGCTAACAATCCATTGTGAATCTACTCTGTTTTTTTCTTTTTTCTTTTAAAGGATTCCCCGACGAAAGTCCAAGTGTTTTACTTTCAATTTGAAAGACGCCCAACGACAAAAGCCTAAGGAAAATCTAACTGGGTTGTGAATATGAAAGGCGAATTAACAAATTCAAGTCGCATTTAAAAGTGCGCTACACGAGTGGAATTGATTTTCATTTTGAGCTGGTGTCGAGACATTCATTAAAATTGTAGTAAAACAAGGAGAAACTGAAGTAAAGTACTTACCCTCCAGTCATATCCATGGACCATCCTGAGCGACAACAGATCCGTTCAAGAGCATGCTTCCACCATTCAATCTCTTCTTTTGAATATCGATCTGCATGGCTAAGATGTTTTAGAAATGATTTACTGTAAGGGCTGGAGAATACTTGAGGATATCTAACGTGGGTTGGTTCCATCTTATAAAAAAGAGGAATGATCAACCCAGGGGAGGCCAACATTAAGGCGGCCTCCGTGAGACACCATGCCGAGCCTGCATATCCTTCGGAAAATATAGGAATGCGTATGGCACTGCTCTCAATTGCTCTTTCTAGGCTTAAATCAATGATTTCCCCCTTTTTTAACTTGTGGGTGTCTAGAAACACATTCAATCCGGCTGCGGAGAGAGCTTGGAAGAGATGATCAACCAGAGTCTTTCTCACATCTTTTCCCCTGAAACTCAGAAACACGTGATATCTCTTACCATAGAGAGAAACTTTCGTGGCGGCAGGTATGTAAGGCTTGAATCCGTCCATCTTAGAGTCTCAACGAAGAGAGGTAAGAGAAAGTACGTTCCTCCTTATCGTCGAGATTATCGCACTAATAGTCGAGGGGTCAACGATATTGAAGAGGCGATGCTCTTACCTTACACGTTACGTTACCTTGATCGCTGCACTTGTGGCTCTAGCATGCTTTCTTAAAGAAGCAAACGCATTATTAAGAAATACTAGTGATGTCCCTTGGATACTCACCCAGTAGGAAGCCTGAAGTTCCTTTGCCTTAGAGTGAGCATACATTTTGAAAAACAACTAAGATCTGATCCACATCACATTGGAAAAATGCTCGAGGCTTGATCCACCTCTTTTTATTTTTCGCTTGTTTTTATTTTTGTTTCTTTTATTTATTGACAATGTTGTATGTTTGTGTATCTTGTTTTGTTGCATATCATACACCTTGTGTGTGTCCTTCCATACTTATGTTGAATTGATGTAGGATATTAGATCCTAGGTTCTTGGCCACCCCCTTGATCTTTGTCATTCTATTCCATCCACATTGGTATGCTTGGACCCCTCTTGAATGTCTACTTTAGTGTGTGTTTGAAGCAAGTTCCTCCTCTCACTAAAGTGGGGGCTAAATGTAATGTAGAAAAATGTCATCCTTTACATTTTCACACTTAATTTGGAAATAATTAATGTTAAATTGAGTGTAATGTTACATTTATCTAGTGTTGTAATGTGTTCTACACATTCACATTAGGTTTAGGGCCCTTCTAAGCTAAACATACCTAATTTAACCCTAATTTAGTGTATTTATTTACACCCTCACATTAATTTTTAGACCTTGTAAACTAAATGAACCTAATTGTGCCTTATTTAGTGTGTTGCAAAGTGTATCTTAACACTTCCACACTAATATAGGGTTTTATTAATTAATTGAGCTTCTTTATGCCTTATTTGGCCTTATTTTGCATCCACAAGCCTTAATGCATCTTTCTAAGGATAATCTTGACATATATGTAATGACCAATCAAAAATTAATGCTTTTGGATTGTATTGACTAGATTTAGTGATTTGGGACTCATACACCACCTTGGGCATATGAGTCCCACCTAAGTTTCAAAGTCATGATTTGGATTTCACATGAATCTAAGAATTTCTTGAAAAATGTGTCCCAAGCTTAGCCTAATGAGACTCATACACCACTTTTGGTGTATGAGTCCTGTGTAGCTTAAATATAAATTAAATTCAAATTCTTGGTGGGGTTTTATTCTCCTAGATTTGATATTGGCTTCTAGTGTTGTAATTTCAAGGAATTTAGAATAAACAAGTATAAATACAAGGTTATTTCACTCATTTTCACCTAATACTTTCAAGAGAGCATTCCTAATAGTAAGTTTGTGATTACAAGACTTCACAATAGTATTCAAGGATATTCAAGAGCATTTCAAAAGTAGTCAAAGGAAAATTTATTTATTATTTGTTGTAGCAATTCAAGATCCATCATCATAGTGCATCAAGCATGTTGTTGAGCTAATGTTGTGGATGTAGCATTGAAGATCCATTTTCAATCATTATTCCACATCCAATTTGATATCTAGATCTACATTATTCATGGATAATTCATGTTATATTACATATTTACATTCCACGACATCATTTAAGGTATCATTGTTTCATGTTTCATGCCTCATTTCATTCATATTTCATTTCTCATCAAGGTTTGATTACCTAAATGAGGTTTGATAAAGGAAAACCCCCATTCCCTAACAAAACACACACACACACACACTCTCTCTCTCTCTCTATGTGTGTGTGATTGTGGGTTTAGAGGTTGAAGAAAAAGTGGATTTAAAGCTTTCAAAAGTACCAAAATGACAAAGTTGCAAAAGCTATTGAAGTTGTCATGAAAATTTGTCAAGACTCATGGAAAATCAGATCTAGATCAAGATATGCAACCTATTTAGATGAAATCAGTGGGAAAATGCTTATTTAATCCATCTTTAGAGGCTCAAAAAAAGTTTCACTTCAAAATTTTGCTCCTGGGACACTTTACAACAAAATGGGACTGATACACCACTTGTGGTGTATGAGTCCCAATATACGTATTTTTGGGTATTTTTTGTAGATCATGATTCAATAGTTCTAGATTCTTATTTCCACCCAAAAACCCTAATCTGGGACTAAATCATCTAGCCTAGTGTATGAGTCCTAGTGTGCCCTAAAATCAACATTTTTAGCATTTTAGAGTCTGTTCTAAGCTTCTATAGGTTTCCAGGTGCACCTCTGTACTTTTTCAGTTTACTATTTTGTTTTACATTCATTTCTAGATCATTTATTCATGCCTTGCACATCATCAGGTTTTGCATGTTACTTGTATTTCCAAGCCCTAGCTTGGTGGTGAACTCTCTTTTAGTCTTTAATCACACCCTAGGAGAACCTTTAGCATATCTCTTTCCCTTATCCCATCCTTGGATCAAGATCTCTAGGGTTACTTGAATGAAATGCGTAGAAAACTTGTTGTTCTATGTCATAAACTATAGAGCAACAATTTCCCATCCTTTCATTAGTAAATTAAAAATTAAACTTTGTATAAGGAATTATCACTTCTATGTTCTTTATAGGACATCATTCCTTAGGTTATATTGTATTACACTATTTTCATCCTCAAACTTGAAAATGTACATTCATGCAAGTTGTTAAATGTAGACAACTTTATGTAATGTAAGTTAAAATCCTCATGGTTTAGTGTCTATTTTTTAAAAAATCCTTTAGATTCTTTTAGTCAAATTATTCATTTCTAAATTATAAATTGTGTTCATTAATTAAAATTTCAAATCTTATTGCATATGGTACTAGAGGATATTTTCAAAATTTGGGCTTTATGAGTCTACTAAGATTATCTCAAAATAAATGAGCTAATTGTACATGAAAATATAAGGTAACTAATAGTACATTTTCTCAAAATTGAGAGTTGGGAGGGTCCAAGTTAGGAGAATGACCCCAAAAAAATAATGAGGGTAGAATTAAAATCAATTATAAAGGGAAGTCCACCCAATCATCTCATGAAGCTTGGAGATTTGAATTTCTATCTTTAAGAGCCCAAAATCTATTATGGGTTGAGTCAAATTAAATTAAGAAAAAGAATGTTCCTAAGATTGAAAGTAAACAAAATAAATAAACCCAAGTTATCATCTATGATATGCCATTTGGGTGTAGTTTTAATGGTTTTACATTGAGCAAGGATGCAATAAATGAGTTATTTCATGTACATCCTACACCTTGTAGTTAAAAAATAGTTCTCAATGATCTGAAGAACCTAAGGAGTTAATGTATAAATAATGTCATAAAAATTATAAAATAAAATGCTTTACCACAAATAAGGATGTGTAACTGTAATTATTTTAGAATAAAATAATTTATTTCTCTTTCATTGAAACCTTTTTATGTTTAATCTCTTGATTAATAGAAATATAATAATATGCGTAGATGGGTTGCTTATGCTAGTAAATAACAAGTTGCTTATGCTAATAATATGCAGGAGCTGGCATGCATAGTGGGATTTTGAATTTTGCTACTGGAGGGGAGGAATCAGAAGAAGATGATGGAGACTTAGAGGATGGCGAAGGCTCCTAGGCTCTTTTTTGGGTTGGTCAGGAAATGTTGGCAATGACAGAGTTCACGGGGGTTGGATCAGATTTGTTGGTGGTGGCTGGGAGCATGGGGTCTGGAGCCATTGGATGGGGCTTTCGAGTCTTTGCTGGGGGTGGCTTCGGGTTCTGCCTAGTCAATGAAATTGTAGAGGCTTTTCTTTCAGTTGTCCCCCCTCCCCTTTTTTGTTGGTTGGAGGCTTCTGTGTTCTGCTAATTTATGGCTTGCAAGGTTCGATGGAGCTTTAAGCTCTCTATTATTTCCTGGCTTGTGGGCCTTGGTGGAGCTCGGTTGTTTATTGGAGGCTTCTAAACCCATGAGGGTTTTTCCTGTTCTTTCACTTTGGACCCTGTTCCTTTATGGCTCCATTTTCCTGTTAGGGGGTTTTGCTATGAGATTTTTTTCTGCAGGGATGTGTGGAAGTTGTTTTTCCTTGACTGGGAGAACTCATCATTTGGATATTTGAGGGATTCTATGACTATCTCAACTTCTTCTTTGTCCCTTTAACAGAATAATGGTTGGGGTTATGATGTTGTTGGTGATGTTGTGGCTAGGTGTTGGTGGGAAAGTCTATTTCCCTTTGTGTTTTCTAGTGTTGGTTGGATTTGCTGCTCCCTACAGGGAGTGTGGGGTTGCATGGGCTTCCTTGAAGTTTCTAGGTTGAAGAAGGGGCTTATCTCTAGTTCTGCTCAGTGTAGTAGGATGGCTTGGGGGATTTATTTGTTGGCTCTCTTCTTCTCACTTCTTCTGGGGTGTGTATTGCTTCTGTGCATTCTTTGTTTGGGGGCTCCCTAGTTTTTCCAACACAGTTGTGGTTTCCTTTTGGTAGGGAGTCCGGGGTTGCTAGGGATTCCTTGGAGTTTCTGGGTTGAAGAAGGGGCTCATTTTTGGTTCTGCTCAAAGTAATAGGATGGCTTTGAGGCTTTATTTGTTGCTCCTTTCTTCTTCCCACTTCTTCTGGGGTGTTCTTTGCTTCTGCGCACTCTATTTGGTGGCTCTTTCTTGGGGATTTTGCTGGCACAGTTGTGGTTTCCAAATGGCAGGTGGATTTCATTACCTTTTATCCTAGTTTGGAGACTATTTTGGGTTGTTGGCCCATTTTGTGGAGTGGTTATGCCACTCAAATTTGGTTGTTTTCTTCCTTGTACTTTGTTGGGTTTTGTGTGGGCCTACATTGGTGTTATCAGGAGTCTTTCTTGATGAGAGCAGGTTTTTTTCTTAATCCCTTGTCCAAGGTTTGTACCCTATGTGCCTTGTTGTTTGATGGTGTCTGGGGGTTGGTGTTTTGGTTGGACCCTTCAGTGGGTATGTATTTGGTGTTGTATCATTTTTGTTTAGTGATGAAGGTTTGGAGGGATGGGTGGTTTTTAGAGATTATTTTGGAGACCTAGACATTGTTGTTGCAGTTGTTGTCTTTGGTCCTCCTTTTCACTATAGTCTCCTCTCTGAATACTAGGTCTTCTTTTGAGGTGAAGACCTCTCCTTTGGAGGTGGAGTCCTCTCCCTCTCGGGTTGAGGTGTATTTTGTGGATGAAGGTCTCCTCTTGCTTTTCCCATTTAGGGGATTCCCATTTCTATTGAGGTGGAATGGTGGTTTGTAGGGGTGTTGGGGTTGTGGTGGGTTGGACGAGCTGGGTTTTATCTCCTATATAGGTGGAGAGAGCAACTATTTTTAAGGAACACATTTGGTGCCTTGTGTTATTGTAATGACCTCTCCTATTGAGGTGGAGAGGGCATGTTTTGGGCAATGTTTTTTCTACATGTGGGACTCTACTTCTACAGACCTATGACTTAGAAGTCTCTTCCAGTGGAATAGAAATACTAATCTTCTTGAGTGACTGGTGTGCTATGGCTTGGTTGTCATAGGCTTCTCTCTTGGGTTTAAGGTCCCTACCAAAACCTAGTTGTATTAGGTTGTTGGTCCCATCAAAACCAATAGGTTCAAGATCCATGTAAAGTCTTGGTGCTGTGTTGGGCAGCTAGTTTTTGGCTGTTGGTTTGTCTTTGTTCTGATGCGGGGCTTTTTTTACTTCTCTTTAGGCAGCTTGGCCATCCTTGTTTGGGTTTTGGGTCCCTTCAAAACCTGATGGTTTCAAGTCCATTCAAAACTTGTTGTAAATGGTTTTGGGTCCATTCAAAACCTATTTATCCTTTTATCAAAAATAAGTTGGTTGTACTAGAATACTATGGTGCAAACAAGGATAAATTTATGAAGTGGTCCTAATATTTTGGGTCAAGATTCAAATGAACCACTTACTAAGATTGAATGGATTATCATAATAATTAAACAAACTAAAGAAATCATAGTAACCTTAGAGTAAGAGGTTCAAGAACCTTGAGAGAATGGGTGAAGAATTTAAGATGAGGACTTCAACACAAGTAATATATGTGATGGATCAATTCCTATTTATCCTTATCACAAAGAGGTTGATAGATAGGTAGATATGAGAGTTCATGTATAAAATAAACTTGGTCATGTTTTTAAGGAAAAGCCACCAAAATTTGATGTTATAGTTCTTGGAGGTAAAGCATAGCTTGGTGATATGGAGAAATACTGTAAAATTCAAAACTATATAGAGATAGATAATGTAACTTTTGGGGAGCATACTGACTCTCTAGGGAAGCTTCTACCTACTAGGCCAACAAGAAAATAGAAATGGGATTGGATTCCACTAAATTGACATAAAATTAGTTTGTAATTTTTTTAGACAAAGATGGTTACCTTAGATATACTTTTGGCCAAAATTTTATTGATTTCTATAATTTAAGGCAAGAGGATATGAAAATAATAGAAGATATGGAGAATATCATAAGAACTATCAAATATCTTCCTCCATATCAATATAATGAATGGTTTCATTTTCAAAAAATTATCACATGGAATTGAATCCTCATATTCTTTCTTGTCTTCACAAATGATAGTGAACCAATAAAAAATATGGGGCCATTAATGCAGCATGAGATATATTGACATTTTTTTTCTAGAAATTTAGATGTACTTAAATAGCAAGTGTTAGTGAGTTATGTTATTGATAGGTACATGTAGTAGGGTTGTCTCCACTTCCTATTTCCAATTGGTCACAATATATATGTGAGTTAATACTATGTACTCATGTAAAAATTTCCTAATGTGTTGTGCACATTGTTATAGTTAAGCATTTAATAGTGATCACAATAGATATTATGGGGGTAAGTGAAAGAAAATGGATCCACCTTTTGGTCAAAAGTGGAAGAAATTTTCCTAAAAAATAAAAGTTTGTAATAGTTGGGGTAAAAATTTGAATAACTCTAAAAAATCCATCACATTTTAATGTGTACTTAGCATTTCAAATTTTCCACATGGATGGTGTAGATTCACTTTAGTCAAAGCACTCCACTGCACTTAATCATATAAGGCATATTTAGTGGTGTGATTATTATTCATGGTCATGATCATCCTAGACTTAATGATGGATTCTTGTGCATAAGTAGTTGTGCTTGTGCACCAATTTTGCAAGGCATTCACCAAGTTGTCATTTGATATGGGGATGGTGCAAGGGCACCCTGATGCACCTGTTGAGGAAAATTGTTGCAAATGTTGATAAACTTTGGGTTTTCATTTGATTGGAGACAATAAGGTCATTTGAGGCTATTTTAAGTCATTTGGAGTCATTTTAGGATGTTCTAGGATGTTTTCGAGTCATATTGTGAAAAGTTATAAAAGTTGTTGAAAGTTGTCAAAATGTTGTCAAAAAGATGTAAAAGTGTCATTAGAGTTAACGAAAGGTTGTTGGTTAGTTTTTTCAATTGGAAATGATTGGGAAATGATAAACAGGCCTTGTAACATTGACATCAAGGGTTGGGGAATCTTTGAATGAGAAGACCATCTTTTTGCCACATTGAATATTTCTTTTTCTATGAAATTTGACTATATTCTGCCTTGTATGGCTTGGTACGATCGAGTACAACCTTGCTAGTGAAGTAGGAAGTTGAAGAAATTTATTAGCCTCCAAATTCTTTTTGTTTGATCAGATTTCATTACATTTTGTAAAAGATATTGCAGTTTTTGTGAGGACAGGTATAAAACCTACCTAGGGTTTTCCAGGAGATAGACAAAAATGATTGGGCAGAGTTTCCACAAATAAAAACCATACAAATTAGTGAAAATATTCCTTAATTCTGCCCACGTAATTACAAAAGGATGAAGTCTAATTCTCCATTTGGAAGAAGCTCTTGATGACAGTATGCTTGCAATCTTGTGTAAACTATCCAAAAGCCCTAGGGTCAACACTGTTTCAATAAACCCATGTACCATAATTTGATGTTGATAAGTTGGAGAACCATTGTGGGAGACTATGATAGGTCTGCATAGGCCTACAATTGGTTTAAAAAATAATGTTTCTCTTTTGCTTGATGTTTTGGTCTAAGGTACTAGTGGCAACAAGCCCTAAATTGCATGATTCATGGTGTCTAGCACATGATTTGAGATATGTAAGCTTGGAAACCTTCAAAGTATGTTGAGACTAGTCTAAACAAACCAATCTTCCCTCATTCCATGTTTCCCCCAAAGGTTGAGTGCTATTTGGTTGATGCCCCCATATTTTAGGCTTGAGAACACATTACCTAGTGTGAACAAATGTGCATATTTGCAACCTTGGTGTTGGAATCTTGTTTGAAAGTATTTTGAATGTTGTTTTCAGTCCTTCCCCTATACATTAGGGGAGTTTTATGCTCATGAAATAAGTACACTGCTTGTCATTCTCTTGTTTCTAATTGTAGTTCATGTCTCCGCTCAATATATGGAGCAATTAGATAATTGCCTGAACTAAAAAGTGAGGACACTAATGCTTAATGATACCACAACATATTGTTGAAGACACATAGCAATCTCCACTACCCAATTATGCTTGACAGTTTTTATATTTGTTGTCCTCTTAAATTCATCCAATTTTCTATTGTTTTGAAAAGGGATGTAAATACATTGGTTTTATAAACGTTGACACCTGTATTATTCCATGACATTTGTTAATATTTTTTCCTCAAAACCCCCATGTAGATGTATGTAGAGGGGGATTTATATTATAGAAAAATGTTTGTTTTATATCACATGCAACCTTTCTACTCTATGTAGGTATTTTGTGCAAAGGCTCCAATAAAATGATAAAACCCTATATGATGCCAGTGATGGGTTTCCTTTGTTAAGAGTATTAGTACACTAGTAAGTTTTTAAGCACTATAAAACTAATTCTTATCAAATAAATGTTGCAATATAATGCAAGTGTAGTAACCTTATTTCTTAGTTTACTTTGCAAATATATTTGGTTAATGTGGGTTTTAGAACAAATGGTTTGTTACCAATACCATTAGAAAAATCAATGAGAATAGTGTAATATTTGTTTTGATATTTTTAATGGATAAATAATTTATCATTGTTGTAGAAATGTGTTTCCCTATTTTTGTTCTGCACGTTATAAAACCCAATGTGTTTTATGAAAAAAAAATTCTTGAAATCTTGTAACATTGCAAGTGGATTCTCCTCTTAAAACCAACAAGTGGTATCAAAGCATCAGGTAGTTAGAAATTTTGTGTGTTTTTAAGAGCAGCTAAAAAAATTAGGTGGATTTATTCTTAGAAAAGAAGTGAAAATTTTGTGAGGAGTTTGAGAGAATTACAGTTTGAGAAAGAAATATGGCAGTTAATGGTTCAATTTTAATCCAACCTCAAATACCCATGTTTAAAGGAGAAAATTATGATTTTTGGAGTATAAAATGAAAAACTCATTCATATCCAAGGATTTTTGTGAGTTAGTAGAATAAGGTTTTACAAAGCCTGTAGATGCTCAAGCTCTCACAAAATTAACTCAAGCATAGAGAGATCAATTGAAAGAAAACATGACTCAAAAACCTTATTTATTATTCAACAGGCTATACATGAGTTAATTTTCCCAAGAATTACTACAATGAAAAAATCCAAACAAGCATAGGATTTGTTGCAAAATGCCTATCAGGGAATAGAAAAAGTGTAAACAATAAAATTCCAAGTGCTCATAAGAGACTTTGAAAACTTGGTTATGAAAGATTCAAAACCTATGCAATAGTTTTTCACTTGTGTTATGAGTTTGGTCAACCAAATTAGGTCCTATGGAGAAAGTTTGGCTAATTAAAAAAATGTAGAAAAAATATTGAGATGTCTCCCTCCTAGATTTGATCCTATTTTAGTAGCTATTGAAGAATCAAAAGACTTAAGTATTCTCTCTATAAATGAGCTTATGGGGTCTCTTCAAACCCATGAACAAAGACTGGATAGGTTTGCTAAAAAATTGGTTGAAAATTCCTTTCAAACCAAGATAAATATCTCAAATAAAAAGGAAAAAAGGGTTAGAAGAGACATCTCATACGAATATGGATAAGTTTAGAGGAAGAGGAAGAAATAATAAATTCAAGAGGCACTAGTATTGGGAAAAGTAGAAATTATTTTGGAGGAAGAAACTCAAGTGATGGTCAAAAAAGAAATAAAAGTTATGATAAATCGAGTGTAAAATGCTACTATTGCAAAAATTTTGGGCATTATGAATGAGACTACTGGGAAAATAATAAACAGTGTTCATATCTTTCTAAAGAAAAATAGCGGTTAGATACTAACATGTATCTTGCTTTAAATGCCACAAAGGAAGACTTCAAAAATGTATAGCTTTTGGATAGTGGTTGTAGTAGCCACATGATAGGAAATAATTTATTTATTTTAATTATGGATGATTCTTTTAGAACACATGTGTGACTTGGTGATGATAAGGAAGTTGAAGTTACGGGTAAGGGAACTATTGCAGTTAAAGAAAACATGGTCAGAAAATATATATATGTGATGTTTTTTATGTTCCTAGGTTAGTACATAACTTTTTTAGAATAGGACTTGTTCAAAAAGGAATATTCAACAATATCTGACAACAATGAATGTGTCATTTGTGAGAATATGAAAAATAATAAAATAGTGGCAAAGGTTGGTATGTTGTATAATAGGATTTTCCCTTTGAGACTTGCATACAAGAAAACTTCGGTCCTTAGAACTAATTACAAGGACTGATCTTCATTATGGCACACTAGATATGGGTATTTAATTTTTAAAGGACTAAAATTACTCTCTCAAAAGCATATGGTGAAAGGACTACCATTCATCTCTCATTATGATCAAGTATGTGAGGGTTGCATTGTTGGAAAACAACATCGAGATTCCTTCCCAATAGGGAGAGCTTAGAGAGAAAAAGTGCCACTTGAACTGGTGCATATTGATATTTGTGATCCAACGCAAAAATTATCTTAGTAAAAATAAATATTTTTTAATCTTTGTGGATGATTTCAGTAGAAGGGGTTGGGTTTACTTCATCAGAGGAAAATCATAAGCTCTTAGCAAATTTTAGTAGTTCAAGGCTAGTGTGGAAAAACAAATTGGTCATCCTATAAAAATGCTACGTTCAAACAAAAAGGGAGAATTCACCTCTAATGAATTTCAATATTTTTACAAAAACAATAGAATTCGAAGGCAATTGACTAAAAGTTACATTCCTTAACAAAATGGAGTTTTTGAATGCAAAAACCACACCATTGTGGAAATGGCTAGAAGCATATTTAATGTGAATGGTCTGCCAATTACTTTTTGGGCTGAAGTAGTTGCTACATCTATATATTTTTTCAATAGATGTCCAAAAAAAGTGTAAAAAATATGACACCTGATGAGGTATGGTGTGGAAGAAAATGTAGTGTTGCACACTTGAGAGTTTTTGGACGCATAACATATGCTCACATAGTTGAAGAAAGAAGGAAAAATTTTGATGAAAAAAAGTGCTCAAAATGCATCTTCATTGGCTATACTGAGGAGACAAAGGGTTATCATTTATATAATCCGGTAAGTGAAAAATTAATTGTTAGTAGAGATGTTATCTTTGCTGAAAATGAAGCTTGGCAATGAAATGAAAATTTGAATAAAGAAAAGAAAAAAATATTGATTTATAACTTGATGTACCATCTTCTCATGGTTCGATCAATAGCTCAATTCCTATTGTACCACCTTCATTGAGCTCACCACCTTCTCCATCCAGTATGAGCTTTAGTCCTCCAAGAAAGGTAAAAAGTCTTGAAGAAATTTATGAAGGCACTACTAGTCTTGATGCAACTATAAATTTTGCTTTATTATGTCATATTCAAGTTGAACCAAGGAAATTTTAGGATGCAATAAAACAAGAAGTGTGGATTAAAGCCATGAATGAAGAAATTGATTCAATTAAGAAAAATGAAACATGGGAACTAGTTGACCTTCCACGTAAAAAATATATTATTGGGTTGAAATGGATTTATAAAACTAAATATAAAGTTGATAGATCTATGGAAAGACATAAATCAAGATTGGTGTCAAAGGGAATTTCTCAATAGCTAGGTATTGATCACACTAAAACCTATTCTCCTGTTGCTAGATTAGACACCATAAGAACAATTTTACCATTAGAAACCCAACATAGGTGGAAAGTATATCAATTTGATGTTAAATCAACATTTTTGAATGGTTATCTGAATGAAGAAGTGTTTGTAGAACAACCACTTGGTTATGAAGTTTTAGGAAAAGAACAAAAAGTATATAGGTTGAAAATGACACTTTATGGGCTCAAGTAGGCACCTAAAGCTTCATATAGTAGGGTAGATGGTTCTTTTTAGAAAAATGGTTTTAAAAAGAGTGAAAGTGAGCCCACATTATATGTGAAATTTCAAAATACATGTGATTTACTTATAATATGTATATATATATTGATGATCTAATATACATAGGAAATAGTAAAGAGTTAATGGATGTGTTTAGAAATATAATGAAGACTAAATTTGAAATGAATTTTTTTGGTTTAATGCATTATTTCCTTGGGATATAGGTAAGATAACTAAATGATGGCATTTTTATTTCACAAGGTAAATATGTCTTGATGATTTACTTGATAAATTCAAGATGAAGAATTACAAATCCATGAATACACCTTTGAACATGAATGAAAAATTGGCCAAGGATGATGGTTTTGAAAAATAAAATGCAATATTGTACAGGAGTCTATTTGGTAGCCTTATGTATTTAACAACTACTAGACCAAATATCATGTTTGTCATTATTTTTCTTTCAAGGTTTATGCAAAATCCAAGTAAGATGCATTATTGTATAATGAAAAGAGTTCTGAGATATGTTCGGGGTACAATTAATTTTGGCATTTGGTATGCACCTATAGATAATTTTGGTTTAATTGGATTTATGGACAGTGATTGGGTTGGTTCTATAAATTACATAAAAAGCACTTGATGTTATATATTTACCTTGGGTTTAGGTGTCATTTCTTGGTCTTCAAAAAAGCAATCTCCAATCTCTTTATCCTCAAGTGAAGCTGAGTATATTGGTGTAACTTTAGCTTCTTGCCAGGAATATGGCTAAGGAGAATTTTAACATATTTAAAACAAAAATAAATTATGCCAACTATGATATACTGTGGCAATAACTCATCAATTGCCACAACTAAAAATATTATCTTCCACATTAGAACAAAACACATCGATATCATATATCACTTTATTAGGAATCTTGTGGCTGAGGGATAGATTGAATTAAGGTTTTGCAAAACCAATGATCAAATTGTTGATATAATGACCAAAGCAATTTCATTTTTTTTTTTGAAAGATTAAGGCAAATGATGGTTGTTTGTACATTAAGAATTAAGGGGGGGATTGAAGAAACCGATTCTTAATGCCACCACAACATATTGTCGAAGACACATAGCAATCTCCACCACCTAATTATGCTTGACAATTATTATGTTTTTTGTCCTCTTTTTATCCAATTTTCTAATGTTTCTAAGGGATACAAATATGTTGGTTTTATAAAGGTTGACACTTGTATTTTTCCATGAAATTTATTAATAGTTTTTCCTCAAAACCTCCATGTAGTTGTATGTAGAGGAAGATTTACATTATAGAAAAATATATTTTGTACTGCATGTGGTTGTTCAACACTATGTAGGTATTTTGTCCAGAGGCTCCAATAGAATGAAAAAAACCCCAAATCTTGTTAGTGATGGGTTCCCTCTATTAAGAGTACTACTCTATTGATAAGTTCTTAAGCACTTTAACAATACTTGTAATCAAATAAATGTTGTAATATAATGCAAGTGTAGTAACCTTATTTCTCAGTTTACTATGAAAATGTATCTAGTAAATGTGGGTTTCACAAAAAAAGGTTTGATAGCAATACTGTTAGAAAAATCAATGAGAAAAGTGTAATATCTATTTTAATGTTTTTTAATGGGTAAATACTTTGTCATTATTGTAGCAATGTGTTTCCATGTTTTTGTTTTGTATGTTATAAAAACCAATGTGTTTTATGAAATGTTTGTTCTTGAAATCCTGCAACATTGCAAGTGGATTCTCCTCCTTAAACCAATAGAAAGGAAATGGTGAAGACCCAAGAACCTGACACTTACCACCTGCCAAGGAGGATTATTTCTCAAAACAATTAGATGAATAATTTGTATTCATGTAAATAGAAATAAAATTAGCATCACTTTCTACCCAAAAAAATGGTACAAGTTGGTGAGCAAGAGAGAAAAAATGCAGAGGTGGAAAAGAAACGATGGGGTGACATGGTGGCAAAGGACAAACCAAGGAAGAAGATGGATGGCAGTGTCCTACAACAGAAGGAAGATCACATTCCATAATGGGTATTCAATAATGGTGTGTGGGTGGATAAGTGCCATCCACTCTATCGCCAAAATGGGAGTTCAAAAAATGGAGTTGGCAACCAGAGCAAAAGCCAGTTTGGAGATAGCGAGAAATGGGGTCCTAATCAAAAGAAAAAGTCAATAGCACATTGAAGGAACATGAAAGGTTGGAGCACATGCGAGCCAAAGTGTGGGTGGTTTTAGGAAAATGATCACCATGGGAAACCATTGGACCCCAGCTGGCGCAACAAAGGTAGTGGCATCCAGAAGTGCACCAGCAAAGTTTGGAGAGTTAGGGGCTTGGGAAACCCTAAACCAGGGAATGAAGGGAAGCTGAACCAGCAAACGGGAGAAGAATTTGAGTTTGGAAGAAGAATGAATTAGAGAGATTGGGACCTGTTTAGAAGAAAAGAAAACAAGAGGAATTTCTAGAACATAACAAGTGGAAGCAACTGGTTGCTACTTCGGGGAAGCAAACTGTATCAAATTCCCTAAAAAATTATTGAATGAAGAGTTTGCAGATTGATGGAGAGAACCCTGTTCACCAAATGGACGGTCTCGAGATGCCCCAAGGAGGAAATAAAAGCATGGTGGAGAAACAAATACAAAGACCGAGTAAGTATCTACCAACTACCAAACTCCTTTCTTTCTCATAGAATGCATAGACCAAAAATTAAAGCTGGAAATTATAGAAGGGAAACCTCTGTATATGAATGGTCATAGTTTTCATTGCTTAAATTGGAGAGCAAGCTTTGATCCCTAGAATTATAAAATAAACCAAATCCCCACCTGGATCAAGCTGGTGGATCTACCCTCAAAATTCTAGAATATGGAGGTCATGGTGAGGTTAGGAGATGCCCTAGGGGTGTGGTTAGGGGTGGATGAGGATTTCATAAATGGAATTGAAGGGAATGAAGCCTGCATACTAGTTGAAGTAGATGAAGGGGTTGGGATATACAAAAATGTAGAAATTCTAAAAAAATATGGAAGCTAGCAACATGAGATAGAAATATGGGAAGGAGTTGAACCTAGAAAATGACTTTTCAGGGATTCTTCCTTGGAAGGCACCTCACTCAGGGGAATGGAGGCTAATACAAGCAATGGGGAGAGAAATGAAAATGGAACACCTCAGGAACCAACAACCAAAACCATAGAAGAAACATCTAGGGAAGTTAGAAACAATCAAAGTAGAAGAATCTAAGAGAAAACTCTCAAGAACCCAATAGTGCCCCCCACCAATAAAGGAAAAGCAAGGAATGGGAAGCTTTAGAGTAGAAGAGGCACTTAATGCCCTCATGGAGGGTGCACAAGAACTTCAGAAGGATATAAAAACCCAACTTTGGAAATTAACAAAGGAAGTAGAAAGGGCAGAGTCAGAGTCCCAATCAATAGGAGAGGAGGCTGGAAAGAATGAGCAGACCCCCTCAATAAAATTTTTTGATGCTCTCCAGGAGGAGTAAGATGTATTTTCTCAATCTGAGGAAGAGGAGAGTGATCAATTCTCAGAGGGAGAAGAAGAACCCTGGGAGGCAATAGAGGAAGGGGAGTTGATAGAGATGAGACAACTTGAACAATCAGAATCAAAGATAAATGCACCTAACATAAAGAAAAAATCCAAAAGGGGTAGGATGACAAACAAAGCCAAGCTAATGATCGCAGGAAATGCCTCTAGTCAGAAAAAACTGGTTGTTGGGAAGGATAACCTCCTTCCTAGGGAAAAATGAGGATCATAACATGGAATGTCAGGGGCATTAATGCCCCTGACAAATGGTGCATGGTTAAGCACCAAATTGACCAATCAAAATTTGACATTGTTCTCATATAGGAATCAAAGTGGAGTAAGGAAGAAGGTCAAAGGAGATTGTGTAATTGGAAGTAGTGGAAAAGTCAATTCAAGGAGGCCATAAGAGCATTGGGTGGTCTAGGAGTCCTATAGAATTCCTCAACAGTAGATGGGGAAATGGAAAAGGAAGAGGACAACTAGTAGGTGATCAAGTTCAAGGACCTAAGAAGGCATGCCACCTTCTTTAGTATTAATGTATATGGACCGATAGCCACAGGGGAAAAAACACAAGTGTGGGACAAAATAGCAAGTGAGTTGGAGAATAGGAGAGGTGAGATGAGAATTGTAGCTGGAGATTTCAATGTAACATTGAACAATGAAGAGAAGAAAGGAGTCCTGGGAAGAACAACTTCCATACATAAAAAGTTCTAGGAGTTCGTAGACATAAATCTCCTAAAAGATGTGTAGACCAAAAATGGAACATTCACATGGTCCAACAGGAGAAAGGACTTCACCAACATATCTGAAAGATTGGACAGATTCCTCCTCTAGGGAGATTGGGGAGAGCTTGCAACCACACAAGAAGCTCACATTCTACCTTTCATAGGGTCAAACCACTTCCCTGTCTCACTGAAATTTGGGCAAGATGATCCTCCCAAAGGGAGTCCTTTCAAATTTGAAAAATGTGGCTGAGAGATGATCACTTGCCAAAACTAATTGAGAAATGGAGGAACGAGTTCAGGTTTGGAGATAGCTCGAAACTTTTTAAGATGAGCAAAAAACTGGGGCACATCAAGAGTAAGCTCAAGGAATGGAATAACACACATTTCAAGAACATATTCTAGGAGAAGGAAATATTGGAGCAATAAATCAGAGTCCTGAATGAACATGTAATATAAAAAGGGATAGATGTAGAGGACTTTGAGAATGAAAAATTTCTGAAAGAAGAGCTGGTAGAAATTCTAAAGAGGGAAGAATGCTATTGGCAACAAAATTCAAGGGAAATATGGTTGAAAGAGGGAGACAGAAACATCAAGTTCTTCCAAAATTCAACAATTTCCAATAGAAGCGGGAATAGGATTGCAGAAATCAAGAAGGCCAATGGAGAAATAGTACAATCTATTAAGGAAGTTAATGATGAGGCGATCAACTTCTTCGAAGAAATTCTAAACAAGGAAAGCCAGGAAAACAGGGCAACAAGGGACAATCTCCTAAATGCAATCCCCACAATCATAAAAGAGGATCAAAATTTGCACCAGTATCAAAAGATCTCCTTGGAAGAGGTCAGGAAAGAAATCCTTTAGATGGACCCTAACAAGGCCCCAGGCCCTGATGGATTCCCTATTGGCTTCTTCCAAAGATTCTGGGACACAGTGGGGAAAGATCTTTGAGAAACAATATAGGAATCAAGAAGAAGAATGATAATGCTAGGGGCAGTGAATCACACCTTTTTGGCCTTAATTCCCAAGAAAAAAGATCCACAGACAATGAGTGACTCTAGGCCAATTGCATTGTGCAACACAATGTATAAGATGGTCACAAAAATAATAGCAAACAGACTCAAGGAAGTATTGAATGAGGTGATATCAAAAGAGCAGAGTGGCTTTTCCCTAGGGTGGTCAATAGTGGAAGGAATAATCACTGCTTATGAAACTATACACTCAGCTAGAAAGAACAAAGAGGCCTGCATGATCCTAAAACTAGATATCCTCAAAGCATATGATATGGTAGACAAATAATTTCTCTTGGAGGTACTAAGGAAATTTGGATTTGGAGAAAATCGGATCAAGTGGGTTAAAAGTTTCATCTCCACAGCCAAATTCTTAGTTCTAGTGAATGGCTCTACCCATGGATTTTTCCCCTCCTCAAGAGGGTTAAGACAAGGTGACCCCCTATCCCCATTCTTGTTCATAATCATGACAAAAGTGTTGGGCAGAGGGATTCAAAGATTGAGAGGGGAAGGAAGATGGAAAGACATTCATGTCACCAATGGAATGGACCCCTCAACACATAGATCCAATTTGCAGATAATACAGTTTTGATGGGAGAGGCCAGCATGAGGGAGGAAAGAGTGATTAAAATTTTTCTAGACAACTACTATAGGGCATCAGGGCAGAGCATCAATTGGGAAAAATTGGAGGTATTCTTTCTAAACACACAACCAAGCCTACAGAAAGATCTAGCCAAGATCTTGAATTTGAGAGTAGCATCTCTGCTAGGTCGATTCTTGGGGATGCCCCTATTTGCAGGTATCAACAAAAAGTGCTATTGGGAGAATCTAGTCAATAACTACAAGAACAGGCTGGGAACTTGGAAAGGCAAGTGGTTGTCTTTAGCAGGTAGATTATTGATGGTCAAGTTAGTTTTTTCAGCCATTCTAGTGTACTCAATGTCATGCTTAAAATTACCCAAAGCAGTGGAAGAAGCCCTCACCCAAATTTTTAGGAAATTATTTTGGAGCGGAACTGGAGATCAAAATAAGTTTCCTCTTTTGGCTTGGGAAAAGTGAGCAAACCCAAGGATGTGGGTGGGGTAGGGATTAAACAACCATCAATAATGAATCATGCCATGGGGGCCAAATTGGTATGGGACATCCACACAAAATGTGAACAAAAATGGGTCAATATCATAAGGAGAAAGTATCTAGAATCAGATGATCTGGCTAGAATTCTCACTAAAATTAACCTCCCGAGAGGATCAGCAATCTGGAATTTCATACTAGATAGTAGGGATATAATAGCAAATCATGTAACTTGGGTTCAGTCAGGAATTGAAATAATGCATCCTTCTGGAATGATTCTTGGTGTGGAAAACCTCCCATCAACAACACTCTGGACCTAGATGAAATCAAGGAGGAAACCACAAGGCTCTAGGGGGTCAAGGTGGCCAATTATGGTAGGAGGATTGCCAATCAAGGATTTGATAGTTGGAGCTGGAATGATCTTTAGGCTCTCAACGCTCCTCAAGCACAAAAAGATGCATTGGAAAATATCCTCAAGGATCGGTATTTCATCACATCCAATGATCAAGACATGATCGGATGGTGTGGGTCAACAATAGGCACATACAAGGTGAAGCTTGGATACACGATCAGGGAGTTGGTGTTGGCTCGACAAGATTGGCCATACAAATTGTTTTGGGGTAGGAAATACCTCCCCAAGGATGGAGTCTTCGCTTGGATGGTGATCTAGGAAATAATCCTCATAGAGGATAAGATAGCCACCTTTGGTATACAAGTCCTGGGTCGATGCTCTCTATGCAAAGAAAATGAGGAATCGAAAAACCATCTCCTCCTGACATATCCCTTTGAAAATGATTGTTGGAACATAGTAAAAAACAAGTTGAACTTGCACTGCCCTATGCCAGTAGAACTGCATCATGGTTCAAAATGTGGCCACAAAAGGGAAATAAATCTATTTTTGGGGAGATATGGCAGATTACTCCATCTATTGTGATATGGGAGCTATGGAAGTAGTGAAACATGAGAATCTTTCAAGAAAAAGAATTGAACAAAGAAAGACTCTGAGACAAAATTGAAAGGGCCATAGTAGAAGTGGTAAATAAGGATGCTCAGAATAAATTAGTCAAACATAAAGCCTTCACAAACTGGGATTATTTCCTAACCAAAAAAATTGTTGGCCTCAAGCCTCCACTGTTGAATGGGAATGGAGCAACTCAGACAACTAAGGCCAAGAGAGCAAAAGTAACTTAGCAGGCACTAGACCTAGGATGGACTAAGGTAAATTTTGATGGGGCAGCACACAACAATCTAGGACCGGGGGGTGATGGGTGCATTGTAAGGGATGCTTAGGGTAATATCATAGCAAAAAAACACCACACCTCTAGGCATTTGCACAAAAATTGAAGCTGAGTTCAGAGCATCAACCATTGGTCTATAGCTGGGGATCGATTTGGGAGTGAAGCAAATTCATCTGGAAGGTGATTCAATGATCACAATCAATGCCATCAGGTGGGGCACTACCCCAAACTGGAAACTCAACCATCTGTTGTAGAGTGTCAAGCAACTGGCAAATAGGTTTGAGGCCTTCAAAGTTAGCCATATTTACTAAGAGGGTAATGACAAGGCGAACAAGCTAGAAAAAAAGGCTTCAAAATACTCCACGTAGACAAACCCGAGAACCAGCGCCAGAGGTAATTTTTGTCATTGACACTTCAATTGGCGGCGTAAGAATGACATATGGTATTAAGGACAAAATTTAGGGATTTATTTGATGTGACAAGGGCCATCAATAGAAAGTAATGAATAGATAAATCAAACAAGTTCCGAGGAAAAGGAAAGGATGGGCAGATCTCATATTACCATGCATTAATTTCGTCAAGTACCTTCAGTGAGGTGGTGGCAAGCAAACGCACTCTAAAAGGCATGAACATAGAAATACTAATTATGAAGAAGTAAGGCTTTCACTATTAAAAGGCATCAGTTGGTGTCAATTTGATCATTCAAATAGAGGCTTTTGGGTATGTGCAAGATCATCATGGAAAAAATAGGCCCTTAAGTGGTAAAACAATCAAAAATTAGAGTTAGGAAACTTGATGTAAAATTTGAATAATTTATCTATATTATTTCAAAAATATGTAAGAATAGAATTTGTAGAAAATTCAATTTAGTTTCTAAATACTAGGTTTTTTTTTTTTTAAAAATCTATTTGGTGAAAATTTGAAATTTCAATGTAGTAGTACTTAAATTTCGGGGAAAAAATAAGAAGTAGGTGTCCGTCTGACCACCCTAATCACAATAAAATGATAATATTTTTTATAATATTTTAGATATTTAAGTAGAGGACTCATGTCCCAATGTGATGCATATTTTTTTTGTAATTTTTTCCAAGTAAATAATTAATTATGAATTTTATTACAAATTTTAAAAATATAAAAACAGTGTGTTTGACCACCTTAACTTGGTCAAAACTTCAAAATTCAATTTATCTTTTTTAATCCTATAGTATGAATAGAATGTGACACATGTTTTGGATTCAAAAATGTGATACTGTTTGAAATCTATAGATGTTTTTCAATCAGTCTATCAATTAGGACTTTAGTCATAATTTGAATAGAAAATGAATAATAATTACTTATTAAATTCAAAGTAAAGCATAATTTATATTGGTGGAAAGCTAACAATTTCTTTTAAAAACTCTTGTCATCAGCCACATACCCATCATATTTCCACTTTTGGCCCATCATGATCCTGCACATACCCTTTTTAGAATTAGAGAGTGTTTGCATTTTTCAGAGGAAGTGGTACAACTATATTGTGATAGCGCGATGAAGACTCCGCTGGCCCTGGATATGTCAAAGCAACAACAACCTTTTCGAGGAGAAGTAACAGACAAGAGGTTGCAGGGGTTGTTGGCCTCTTCCCACCTGCTGGTCTTGTAGGCAACTATAAAGGTTGTAGGTCTTCAATTCTTGAGAGCGTATCATAGGTTCAAGTATAACTCAAAAATCCCAGTCATGTTCCTGGCAGTGATCCTGCACATGGGTGTTTCAAAGGAAGTAGGGAAGAAACTAGCACAAATGGTCTTCATCCATGTGTGGTTGGGAGACATCGATGCGGCCTTGGACAATGTGGATGAGAACAAGAAAATTTCCCAATGTCATACAACTATTACATGATGTGAATGCATGGAAGAGAGGTCATGAAATTTCCCTTGGTCTAGACCATCGAACTAGAAGGGTTTCAAAAGTTATGGGACGAATGAGAGCAGAGCATCACCTTCCTCCTTAGAGTAGCCAAGGTGGTTTCCAATCTTCTACGAGGCTGGGCAATGAGATACGTGGAGGATCAAGGGATCTTTGAAGAAATTGTTGCATGGGATGATGATGACTAGGACTTCAACTTCGGAGAGGAATGGTGCTAGAATGACCCTAGAGATCTTGAGGAGAAGGCGAAGGGGCCGAATCACCAGGAATGTGGAGCAGATTGCCCAGTGGTTGTGAATTACATCGCCTACATGAAGCGCGTGGAGTCAGAAGATTCTGAGGATGGTGAGGAGGATTGATGAAAGTTGTTGGGTTTGGTATAGTTATAGTATTTCTATAGTCTATTTCAGTACTAGAAAATATTAGGATCTAGAAATTGCAGTCAGTCCCAGGTTAGTAGTCAAATCCCTGTACCACAACCAGGCCATTTTGTATGAAAATTGTAAATGCAACCATAATTTGGGTAGGAAAGGGATGTAGAAATGGCCATTTTGACAGGGAAGGCCAGCAAGGAAGTCATTTTGGTTTTTAGAAGCACATGTGAACTCTTTTTTTTGGAAGCAATATAGGGTGCTACCCCTTAGCAGCGATTTAACGAGCAAAAAAAAAATAGCATCACTTTGAAATACTATGTGAAATAATTTGTGTGCCTTCATGTTTTGTATAGATGTCTATTAGGATAGTTGCATATTAATTATTCCTAAGCATTGCACTACACACTTGATAAATTCTACCATCCTTCATGCTTTATTGGTGTCCATGCGCTATTATAAAGTTCCCATTTTTTTATAGGTCATGGGAATGCTCAAGGAAAATGTAAATGAATTGGATTGGAGACTTGTTTGAAACAATTTAGTTGCTTTTCAAAGGTATCCATGTCTCCTATATGTTGCAATAATCATATTTCATGAGGAGTTATCTTAGGTTTTCATGTTGCAATAATCATATTGTGATGGTATTATAATGAAATTTGTTTGGATGCATAATTTGAGATAAATTATTAGGTTCCTTAACCCTTGTTACACACCATTATATAATGCCCTATGTGGCTTTGGTTCTTAAAAACTTGATTTATTCTTAGATTTCAACTAAACCAAAAGTAGTTGGTTCTTTTGTAGACTTTGAATTTGGTAGCAATAGGGATTTCCTTATATAGATTGATGAATTGGATGAAAGTGATATTATAGCATATAGAAACACTAAACAATATTTGCATGGTCAAAATGCTTTTGAGATACTGATAATACTATTTGGGTTTAGTGGTTTATCAAGGGTGTAGTATTCTTATCTTTCAATATGTAATCAAATGGGGTCCCTTGGTTGGTTGGTCATAAGAATTATCCACATAGTGGCATAAATTGGTCAAACATTCTAAAAGCTCTATTTTTCCCTTTATAAGAATTCTTTTTTTCCTTTTAAAAAATCATGAAAATAGTGTACATACCATGAAGGTATGTGTGATTTTAAAGCCGTTCATTTGGGCTTGGTGATGGGGGCTCCACATCTTGACCTCGCCTTGTATTGTGACACAAAATGCACTATATGTGTTCATGTTGAACCCTACAAGGGGCTCTACCTCTTTGCCCTATTGGTGACATTGCTTCCAAGCCCCCACAAACTCATTTGATTTGCCAAGTACTCACCAAGTCCATGTTTGCAAAGTACGATTCCAAGTTTTCCTATAGGTTCTTGTGTACAATGTCATCACCAATATGAAAAATCATTTCTAATGTTCCTTAGTTTTTACTTATTTTCTATTATCTAGAAGATGACATTTTCTTTCAAAGGGGATGATGTAGTTAATATGCAATGCCTATTATTATTTTTGATAGTATGGTTTATTTGGTTATGTATTAATAATTTGTTGGCTTTGAATGATTATACAAATTAGTTAATAGTTGTGTTCCTCTTAGCAACTTTTGAATTCTTTAAATAGATTTTGTTTCATCAAGGAAAGTAGTATGATTTAGTTGGATCAACTTTGATCCTTTGTTAACCATCTTTGATAAATTCCTATAATAACTGCATGTGTAGATAAAGATATACCTTTTCTCCTCTATTTGATAAGCATTATTAATTGTATTCACTATTTCAAGTCTTCATTTTATTAGATAGGAAAGTAACAACAAGAACAAAACTAGCAAAAAATGATTTCACAAAAAAAGACAAACTAAATAATTCTTCAAATTTTACAAACACATAGAAATAATCAATTGACTAAAAATTATAATTAAAGACAAACTAAATAATTCTTCAAAGTTTTACAAACACATAAAAATAATCAATTAACTAAAAATTAGAATTAAAAATAATATTATACTCCAAAATACAAACTAATCAAATATTATATTTAATGAAATGACTATGAAGAATGTGAAGGAGAATATTCAATTTAAATTATAATTAAAGATAATATTATACTCTAAAATACAAACTAATCAAATATTATATATACTCTAAAATACAAGCTAATCAAATATTATATATACTCTAAAATTCAAACTAATCAAATACTATATTTAATGAAGTGACTATGAAGTGTGTGAAGGGGCTAAGCCTTAGAACAAATGGAGAAAACAAAACGCATCGATATGATCCCAAAAAAAACAAATTTGGAATGATAAACTCGATAAATATTACATCCTTATCAATGTCATAAGAAGACAACTAACAAGAACCTGAACTTAAATTTGTGTTTTGTTGGATTGAATCCTATGAGCATCACTTTCATTGGGAATCCTCCTTCCCTATCAGTAGTTTCATCTTCGTTTTTTTCTGTTGGAACTCTGAGATGGATGGATTCCATTCTTCCTCACCCACCGTCACTAAACTCTCCTTAAATGGAAAGAGATTTCATGTGTTTTTGAGTTTCAGGGGAAAAGATGTGAGGAGGACTCTGGTTGATCATCTCTTTGAAGCTCTCTCCGCAGCCGGATTGATTGTGTTTATAGACAGCTATGAGTTGAAGAGGGGGGAAATAATTGATTTAAGCCTGGAAAGAGCAATTGAGAGCAGTCTCATACGCATTCCTATATTTTCCAAAGGCTATGCAAGCTCTGCATGGTGTCTAAGGGGGGCCGCCTTAATGTTGGCCTCCCCCGGCTTAATCATTCCTCTCTTTTATCGAGTGGAACCAGCTCATGCTAGATACCCTGAAAACGATTCCAGTCCATATAAAAACTCATTTCTAAAACATTATGCCAATTCAGATCGATACCAAAAAGGAGAAATCGACGGGTGGAAGGATGCTCTTAATCGGATCTGTTCTCTCTCGGGCTGGTCGTTGGATATAACTGGAGGGTACGTAAATTATTTCGCATTATCCTATTTTAACCCTAATTTTCATTGATGGCTCGACACCAGCTTTAAATCCAAATCCAATCCACTCAGCTCAAACCATTTGTAAATGTAATTATTGAATTTATTGAATTGTCTCAACAAGCCGTCTTTCAGATTCACAAGTCTACTTGAGCCAGTTCACTTTCTTCTTTTAGACTTTCGATAGAATTTGTTATCTCTGTTTATCTAGTATGCTGGATGCACGTTTTAGTTATTAATTTATTAAATTTCATTGCATTTTGCTGATTTTGTCTGGGGATCTTTCATATTGATGATAAATACTTCCTTTTCCATAATAAATACTTCTTTTTTCATCAATAAATGCTTCCTTTTCATATGTTACAATTCTGTAGAACGTATTACAATTAATGTTTTAATAAAAAAAATTATGGTTGAGAGTTTATTTTGTTATTTAATACAAGAGCACAAGTTTATACTAATATTTTTTCAATAGAAAATTAAAGATCGAGAGATATCTATTCTGTCAAATTTATTTGAATCTAGATGGATGACATAATTAAAAACATGCCATCAATAAATTCTTGCAATTCTAATTCTAATTTTTGTGTTCAATCAACATTTTGATTTCGGATGTTTGAATTTTTAGCCGATAGGCTATATATTGTGTGGGGTTTTGACTGTAAACTTGTCTCACGCTCCAAAACCAGTCTCCTGCTCGGTAAACTACGTTAGAAAACCTGTCGGGAAATAGAATGCGTTGAAAAATAAATTTGCAAAATCTTTGTAGTAAATGCAAATCAGATTTTTTGAATCCAATCGGATCTCCAATAGACAATGAAAGCAATATTTTAATTTAAAATGCTGGAAAAATCTTATCTGCTTACGAATCCCATGTTTTTAGATCTACTTTTCGTGCGTTATAAATATATTCAAACAACAGTTGCAGATAGAACAGTATCAGTTCGTCTCAAACTAAGTTTTGCTTTGGTAGGGTTCCTTAACATTTTTTCTGCAAACTCTGTCCACTTTTTTTATCAGCATCACTAACAGCATGACACAGTCTGTGCAAAATCTTGGTCCCTAGGATTTGCATTGCATGACTTTGGATTCATTCTTGAAAGTCCGCCAATCGCTTTTAGATGTAAGTAGACGTGCTAAAATCAGCAATATAGAGTTCTTGATTATGCTGAAAGAGAATGGACAACGGTAAATTTTGGTAAGTTCTTGTATTAGTTAGTAGAATAAAACTTTGAATTGCAAATGGTTTCTAGATATTACAGAGATAAACCATGGCATGCGATTTTATAGAGGTTTTGTGTTTGGAATTTGTTTGTTCATTTGGTGAATAAGGGAAACCTTTAACAAAGGAAATAGAGCCTTTGCTCTCTACTTTTTACTCTATTATTGGATGTGTTTTAAGTTGTCTTTATAATTATAACACTCTAGCATTGTTTCAACAAATGCAACAAACAGATGTTTAACCAGATCACTTCACCATTTTCAGCGTACTCCCAGCCTGTGCCAAAACAGGAGCTTTGGAACAGGGTATCGATATCCATCAAAGTGTAATTGAAAATGGATTTTATCAGATGTTGTAGTTGCAAGTTCTCTGGTAGATATGTGTGCGAGATGTGGAAGGATGCACAAGCATGCCAGCTGTTTGACAAAATGTCTCGACCAGATGTAGTTTCTTGGAATGCCATGATTGCAGGATATACACTAAGTGGGTTTGTCGAAAAGACCTTGGAGTTTTTTAAGAAAATGCAACTAGTTGGTGTAAAGCCAAACTCCACGACCTGTGCCAACATCCTCCCAGCATGCGCCAAAGCGAGCTTTAGAACAAGGCATGGACATCCATCAAAGAATAATTGGAAGCCGATTGCAGTCTGATGTTGTTGTGATGAGTGCCCTTGAAGACAAGTATGCGAAATGTGGAAGAATAGAGGAGGCACGATAACTGTTTGATAAAATGTCTCTGCGAGATGCAGTCTCATAGAATGCTATGATTGTGGGATGTGCACAAAATAGGATTCTTGAAAAAGCTTTGGAGACTTTTAAGCAAATGCAATCGGAAGGTGTAAAGCCAATTTTCACAACCTTCCAGCATCCTCCCAGTTCGTGCCAAAATGGGAGCTTTGGAATAGGGAATGGACATCCATCCAAGAATAATCAAAATTGGACTTTGGTCTCATGTCCCTGTTGTGAATGCCCTAATAGACATGTATGCAAAGTGTGGAAGCATAAACAAGGCATCTAATCCAGTTGAAAAAATGTTTCAACAAGATGTGGTCTCATGGAATGCGACGACTGCATGATATTCACAAAATGGGCTTGTTGAAAAAGCCTTGGAGACTTTTAAGCAAATGTAATTGGCGTGAGCAATGCCAAATTCCACAACCTTTTTTTTTTTATATTGAGATATGCAGATTTGAACTTAGGACCTCACAGGAGGGAGGCTTCGCAGCTTACCGCTACGCCGTAACTTCCACCACCAAATTCCACAACTTTTGCCAACATTCTACTAGCCTATACCAAAATGGGAGCTTTAGAACAGGGTATAGAAATTCATCAAACAATAATTGAAAGTGGATTGCTGTCAAATGTTGTAGTTGTGAGTTCCCTGGTTGACATGTATGCAAAATGTGGAAGCATACATAAGGCACGTGAACTTTTTGATAAAATGTCTTACGAGATGTGGTCTGATGGATTTTGATGATTGCAGGATATGCACAAAATGGCTTGTGTAAGGATGCTCTCAAACTCTTTGAACTAATGGAGCACTCGAGCACCTACCCTAAGCATGCGAGTTTTTCTTGTGTTTTACATGTAGCCATGCAGGTTTAGTGAATGGGGGTTGTATATACTTCAATGGTATGAGTGACACTTATTGCATTATGTGTACATTTGATCATTATTTGTGCATGGTTGATCTTCTTGGCCGTGTTATCTATCTTGAGGAAACTCTAAATTTTATCATCAAAATGTTAGTCAAACCCATTATGGTTGTATGGATGCGTTTGCTTGGTGCATGTAGCTCACATGAGGATATGAGATTAGTTGTATATACAACAATTCTCCTTTTTGAGCTAGATCCTGAAAATGTGGCAACTTATGTTAATCTGTCAAACATATATGCAAAGGCTGGCAGGTGGAGTGAGGCTCAAATGGTTAGGAGATTAATGAAAGATACATGAATTAAAAAGACACTTGGATGCAGTTGGATTGAAGTTGATAAATGGTATATGTTTTTTGTGTGGGAGACAAATCACCCACAAACATAGGAGATCTATGCCAAGTTCCAAGGGTATTGTATTATGAGATGAAGGCATCAGAGTATTTTCTAGATTTAAGACCTGTACTGATTAATGTGGAAAAGGAGGATAACAAATTATTCCTTTGCCACCATAGTGAGAAGTTGGCAATTGCTTTGGATTGTTAAATACACCCCCGAGAACTACTATCAGAGTCATCAAGAATCTTAGAGTATGCATTGACTACCACATTGTAACCAAGTTTATCTCCAAGATTGTTGAAAGACAAATTGTTGTAAGAGATGCAAATTGCTTCCATCATTTCAAACGAGGACAATGTTCTTGCAAAGATTTCAGACACCATCGAGGTTAGGTAAATGAATATAGCACCCCCCACCTTAAGAAATGAAAAGGGATAACACAAATCTGTAGAAGCTTAAAGAATAAAGATAAATAAATTGAAAAAAAGAAGTGTTAACAAAAAGAAAGGAAAAGTGTGTCACCCCCTCTGCTATCATGTTTGTGAATCTGTAGAAGTTAAAATAATGGTAAATCTAAAGAAAGGAGTAGAGAAAAATCGACCTTGTTTGAGCAGAAAATTAGGATTCAAAATTTCAGGACATGTAAGGAAAATGTTGCAAATATTTTCCTTCTATATTCCTCAACTTGGCTTCCATCATATAGGGGTTGGGATCAACCTCATAAAAAAATATAAAACCATCTACATTTATACAACCAATGACCACGTGTTGATCTAACTTGCCACCTCTTGGCATCCATGCACACCTACACACAAACACATAGCATTTATACAATGCATAATATGTGTCCCAGAAGGTGATTTATAAGATACAAGTTGTCCAATACATAGAAATTCTACAAATGTCGCTTTACTCTTCAATGGATACGACAGAACTAAGGTTGTTCTTTGGTCAGAACTCAAATGAAATTAATAGTTGACCATGTTACATTTTTAGAAATTCTTGCTTAATATCTTGTATCTTCAGTCCATTAAATCCTTGAGCATAGAGTTCTAGAAGTGAAGTATATAAGTTAAGCATATTTCTCATACTTAGCCAAACATATATCTTATGTTATCTTGATTAGTGTACTTTAGTACTGAGGTAGATTTAATGTGTAATAGTAGATTTAATGTGTAGCAATTGGTTAACAAGTGCAATTATCTCTATTCTCAAGTCTCACGTAGTTACTTCAGTTATACCCACTATACATACTAATTGAGCAATAGGTTTACATCCACTAACTTCAACCTCCATTGCCTGAATAGTACAGTAAGTCAATTATTGAAAAATAGACAAATATTTTCTTATTATGTTATCACTTTTCAATTTGGTCTAACATTGACATTTGAATGTTTCTTTTACTTTTGTTTTGAGAGAGCTTATGTAGATATCTTCTTTTTCATACATGTGATTGTTTTATTTTATTCTCCTCATAGATTTGCTAAAATTGTGAATTTGTCCAATATGTTCATACTCCAGAAAAAAAAAAAAAAAAGAATTCCATGTAACTTGACATTTGCACATGGTATTAAGAATGTTTGCTACTAGTATTTATAACTATTTTCCATGTTTGTATGTTTAAAGTTAGAGAAAATTGTTAGCTTTTCTTATAGTTGTGATATATTTTTAATTCTGAAGCCATTTGTGTGAGGAGTACCATCAACATTGCATGCAAAAAATAGTCAATTGGCTCTACCTACAAAACCCTTTGCATAGACAAAGCGTGCACAAAATAATCAATTGCCTCAACCTACAAAGTGCTAGTCACATACTTTGTATCGCTCAGGAAGAATAGAAAACATGGGATTCAATCATTTCTTTACTTTTCCCTACAACACCCCAAATGAACATTATAGAATGGGGTAAAATTTTAAGTTCTCATTTCTTTTAAACCAGACAAGAACAGTCCCCTAAAATAGAAGTGTGCTCAACTACAATCAAATTTAGTCCGTTAACACACAATTAAATATTCCTTGCAGATAAAAGGAGTTTGTTTTATCAAAATATTGTACATGACAATAACAAAAAAATTTCTATTGACAAATTTGAATAAAAATAGAACTCTAAAACATATTCGTCAATGAAGAAGAAATGATCTTTCATATAAATTCCCATTTCCTTCCATCCCTCGATGTCTGTGAAGTCAACCAAAGGAGATCTTGATTTCCACTATGTGATTGATGTCGAAGATCTTTGTATTGTTTTCACCATTTCATGAAGCTACTCCCCTCCAAGAAAACCTCATCAACGATACTGTAATCTTTGATCATCTTCCACAAGTAATATTTGAACTTCTCAAGGCTTTCTATCTATGGGCCATTCTTAACTTGATATTGAAGATTTCTTATGCCTTGTTTTGCTTGACACGAAAAGCAAAAGTCCTCAGTTAACCATGCAAACTTTGTGCAAGGCTTCTTTCCTCTGCCACTGTGAGTTTGATCTTTCTCTTTCATCCATTTCTCATCCAACATTGATAGATAATTTCCACTATTCCTATGTCTACTATCAATTTGATTGTAGTTTGCAATACCAGAGACTCCACAAGTTTCCTATATGCATTTCCAACATTTGAATCCATTTATTTTAGGACTAGAAGTTGCTGGGTAATTCATGCTTCTCCACCATCCTAGCTTTTTTATCCCAAAATAATGTTTTCTATCGGTGTAACCCTTGCACCCCTTTTGGTGCAAGTGCTAGTTAATAGACAATTAAAGTTATAAACTAGATTTACTTTGTAATTGCATAGTAGTCTTAGTGACTGTGGATTTAAATTAAAAGAGGGGTAAAAATTTATTCAAACCAAAAAAGAGCAATACAAAGCAAGGGCATTACACATCCCTATCAACTTCAACTAATTGATCCAACTTTTGTGACAAATCCGGGGGTAATTGAACCCTTTCCACAATATTCCAATCTTGCAAGTGATCAAAAGCTCATTTAGCCAAACAATCTGCAACCCCATTCCATTCTCAGGAAATATGACAGAACGAAACAGAATCTAAAGAAATACACAATCTATTTTATAATAACAGAATCCAAAGAAGCACACATATTAAGAATCTGTTTTATAATAACAACCAAATATCAATTGACATCCTCTAATACTTACTTTAAAACATTCATTTCTTTCGTGTTAGCTCGCTATCACTTATTTTACTATTTCCAGCTTCGAAGCTCAGCTAGTAAAGCTGATGGTGAATGACATATTGAGGGCATTGGAATACAGGGTGCCATTGAACGACATGACGAAGACATTGGACAGAGAGCCGTTGGAAATTAGCAGGCACCCAGGTGGATTAAAATCCTTAAAAAAAAATCTTATTAATCAATTAAATTCAGCCGAAAAAGTACTTGAAGAGCAGAAAAAGTGGTTAAAGATGAAGCATGAGATGGGGATGAACGACATAAAGAAGACATGGGACAAATTACCGTCTGCCAAGCACCCAGCGGGAATGAAAACTGTGAAAAATGCTCTTAAGTCAATTCAGCCGAAAAACGTTGTTAAAGTTTCAATTTACCCGAAAAAGTGGTTTCAAAGTTAACATGCTTTCATTGCTGAAATGGAATTGATTGATCTTTCAACTCCCCTCTAACAGTTGAAGAGTTGAAATGTTTTAATTAATTGCAGTGGCCTCAAAAAAATCATTGCTCAGCTTCATGAATTTTTAATGGCGCCGACAGAAATTACTGAAGATGCATGATCGATGATTGGATCCATATTCTTCATTTTTGTAATTTCAGAATTCTCTGCTGCAGCACAGATTTAAATGTAAATTTATTGTATAATCTTCAATCTAAGATCTTCCCCGCCGAATGAAGATGTGAAATCAATTGTAATTAGTGTGTTGTGTTTTGATTCTCTTTTTGCTGGGTGATACACGCTGTATGAGAGAAGTTGTGTTGTATAGAAAAGTGCAGTGAGAGAATAACAGAAAGAAGATTGCTGTTGTAACAGTTTGAAGAAGCAAAGAACAGGGGACTCTGTTTCAGGTCTTTCATTGTAATCAAAGAGCAGCAGCTCTGTATGAATGTGAATGGATCAAAGCTTGTTTATTTTGGATATATATAAACATATATATCATTTTCAGTACCCTGTTTGTTTTATCTTTGTTATCTGTTGCTCTATGTTTTCTCCTCTGCCTGTCTCCTTCAATTTTATTATGCATTGATAACATATTGATGACCAGCTCGTTTGGTAATTTTTTATCGTTGAGCTCTGTATTTTTTTATAAACTGCTCTTCATTATAGTGCTAGAGTTTTAATTCATGTCTTTCAATTGATTGGGAGTAGAGTGCAAAAACTTTTACCTTGCAGGTTGTAAGATCAGGTTAAAGTTATTTTCAAATGGCTAGTAGAAGTAAGTTTTCATTTCAGCTTTTATTGTTTACAGGAGAACTATGAATATTAGAGTACTAAAATGAAGATCCTATTATTATTTCGAGATCTAGAAGTGGAACACACATAACCTGTAAATTAGAATGTTTTGAATGCTTTGATAGCAAATCAACAAAATCAATTGAAAAAATCAATTGAAAGAAGATAGAATGAAGGACAACTGAGCTCTATTCACCATCCAATCTACATTGAATACTTCAATTTTTCACTTTATTAGCATGACAAAACCAAAGAATGTATGGAGGCTCTACAAATTGCATACTAAGGAACTCACAAAATTAGATCGGTAAGAATTCAAACCTTCCCAAGAGATTTTGAAAATTTTAAGATGAAAGAAGGTGAGTCCATTAAAAAAATATTACAAGGGTTCAAGGTATTGTGAATTAGCTTAAGACTCAAGGGGAAACTGTAACAGAACAAAAAGTTGTCGAAAAAACTCTAAGATCTCTTCCTTCTAAATTTGATCCAATGGTGATAGTCATTGAAGAAAGTAAAGATCTAACCACATTTAAAGTGACAAAATTTGAAGGTTTTTTGCAATCTCATAAGGATTGTATGCAATCTTTTGCACAAAGTCCTGGGCAAGATTTCTAGTCTCCTGTAAAAATTAAAGAAAAATCTACAACTCCTCCTCACCCAATTAAGTCCCGAGAAAAGTCTTCTCTAATAGAGGACATAGCAGAGAAAGGGGAAAATGTTATGTGGATCACAAAAAAATCTAGTGTAGATATTGCGAATAGTATGGACACTATAAATTTGAATGTAAAAAGAAGAAATCTTACTTGATTAAGTCAAGAGTTGATGTAGGAGCATCTAGGCTCACAACAATCCTGCATTACAAAAAAACTATATTTTCTTTTCATGTTTAATTTTTATATTTTGGCGTGGGTTGGATCTTAAAGAGCATCTTATGGATTGTTAGAAGGATACAATCTTCATTTAGCAATACTTGAACTTCATTTTAAAAGAATCAAAGGCAAACAACGTGTTTAATGTGATTTTAAAATTATTGTTTAATATAATTCAAAGGCTTGAAGGGTTTAAGGGGTCCATTGGCATGTTAGAGGGAAATTAAAAATAAGAATTAATATTCATTTTATCAATTTGGATGCCAATAAAAGTTTTAATAAGGCAAGTGACCTTTGACATTCCATTCTTGTCTTATTGGGTGCTTAAAATGGAGAGAAAAGATAGTGACTGTTGGAAAAATAATAAATGACTCTTCAATTACCAAAGGAACATGACTTGGTTTTGTATTTTATTCATTTTCCAGTAGCAAGGCATTTGATATGGTTAAGCAATATTAACAACACATTTTGGAAGCAAAACTATGTATTTTTTTCATTCTTTGTGAAGGAATTTCAAAGGTCAAGTTGAGGGAAATAAAAGAGCAGATTTGGATCACTTTTTGGTGCTTGCAAGGGTGTAAGAATCTATAAAATACAACATTTAATGATGTTAAAAAGAAACAATCAATAGCAGCAAGTTTGGAGAAAACACTTGGAGGTGTCTCTTGAGAGTTACATAAAAAAGTGTAGAAAATCAACTTGTGAAGAGAAGAGGAATCGAAGAAGAGAAACATGATTTTGTAGTTGTGTTTAAGGTGTTCAAGGTAGCCATGAGCACTGCATAATGAAGAGAAAAGTAAAGTTTAAAAATATGAGTGAAGCCAAGAGGGTTTGCAGACATGAGGATTTGAAGACTTATAGACAAGACATGTCTAGAAAAGCTTGTAAAAAAATTCCAAATTTTATTCAATGTTAAATCCTCCATATATGTAATTAATCTTGAGAAATTTTCATGTATTAATGTGTATGAACATTGAAATACATATATGATTTAGATTCTTTTTTCCATTTGTATGCTAATAAGGATTGGCTGACATGTTAAGGCTACAAGATTGGGTAGTTTGATAAGACCCCCCGATCTTGACTTTATCAAGAGCTAACTATATTGAAGAGTCTTTTGGAGATGCAAAGTACTCCACATTCTTAATGTGCAATTTGGAAAAATAAGATAAAAAGGATGTGTGGTTCCTAGAGAGCAGCTTCAAATCATATGATAGATAAATCTAATCACTTTGTCAAATTAGATGATTATGTGAGAAGTCAAGTAAAATTTAGTGATGATAAAGAGGATGATGTATGGAAAATATACTCTTCTAATGAAAAATAATCAAAGAGAAACTAATTATTCACATGGTACTTTACATGTGCCAAAAAATACATCATAATCTTTTAATTGTTGGGCAACTTGTAAAAAAATTATAAAGTTACATTTGAGGATAACTATTACAAAATATTTTCCAATAGTGGCATAGTATGATGGTTAAGTTGTTAAGGTATTGTTCTTGTCATCAAGGTTCAAACCCCACTGGGGTGTTATTGTTGAATGTTAAAATTGGGGATGATGTCCCTCATTCATGACCTCACCAATTCATAGCTCTGGGTCAAAAGCATTTACCCCTAAGTTAAAAAAAACTATTACAAAATATTTGATAATTCAAATAATTATAATCTTGTAACAAAGTCTTGTATGATTGATAATAGATTATTTTCTCTCACATTGGTTTTCACTAAGATACATGCACTCAAAGCAACCACAAATGATTGATGGTTACTGTTATCAACAAAGTATGCACCCTAGTGTTAAGCTATCAACTTAGCTACTTGTTGATGCATGGGAACACTCCTAGGCCTGTGGGTTGCCTAAAAATTGGAGTGAACCTCCATAAAAGGTTGTTTCCTCTTGCTTGATCACCTAGAACTTGATCAATCCTACCTTTTTTGAAGAAAAAGGGTAAGAAGGAGACTGAAAATAACTTAAAAATGCCTAAAAATGATTAAATATATCCAACTAGGTGATGCACCAAATTGTTTTCTCAAACCTATAACTTGTTGTTTTGGACTTACAATGGCTTAAAAGAAGTTCTACTGCACAACCTATGTATTTTAACATATCACCCATCAATATTTCATAAAACGGGCACCAATTGATGATGTTCTGGAAGGAAAATGAGAGTTTTCACAACCAAAAAAACCCAATAAGTTTTGCCATAGTTTACAACTCATTTGAATATACTTGAATTTGTTTACAAGTGTTTGTTTTGATCATATTTTGAGGCTTTGAGATAAAACACAGCAAAATGAACCAATAAAACATATATAACTAGCTACATAAAAGGCAAAAATTGAACTAAAATTGATGCCAAAGAAGCATTACACAAGTTTTGATCCAAAATAGATTGTTTTCATTGCTTGAAAATTGAAATTACATGAAAGAAATTTAGTCAATGCTTGACTGGTTTTGAGTTACAATACAATGACTTTTGTTGGGAAGAACTGAGTAGAAAATTACAACCTACAACAAAACAAATGCAAGAAGTGAAAAAGAATGAGGATAAGAGTGCCTTTTTATAAAAATTCTTTACTAACTCCTAGCAACAAGTTACAATGAACATGTGAAATGTGTCACAATTATTTGAAAAAGTCAAACTTTAGGGCACCCAACATTCTCTTAAATGCTTATTTTTAATGTAGTTGCAGTTGTACATTGAGGAAAAGAAGTGGAAAGGCTTTTCAACTCCTAGATATTTGCAACTGCCCCTATATTCTCTCAACTTGCTCAAAAGAAGCTCAAACCACTTAACAAACTACCTTGAATGCCTTTAAATCTTCTCTAAATACCTGCAACTATCTACTTTTGTGCAAAATTGCCTCCTAGATGCTCTCAACCTTTATCCAAGTCACCCCAATTTCCTTTAATGCTTACAATTGCTACTTTTAAAAGCTCCAACTATTTTCCCCTAACTACTCACAGAAGCCCAAACTGCTCAACCACTTCATAAATACTTTTAAGACCTTTATCCACATGTGCTTGACAACCCCTACTTAACACCTTCATAGGATACGTACAAAGCTACTAATAATAACTAAGTATCATACTTATTGTTCACTTAGATCCCACTTAGTTTTGGATCATTGTTGAAAGATGCATCTAAATGCATTGACAAGTTCCAAAGCATGGAACCAATCGAATGAACAAGTTCCAGAGCATCATTGAAAGATGTGGTAGAATTTGTATTTGATAACCATCATTAGTTTAGTGTGATGATTGAGCTATCTTATGAAGATTGTCACTATTGACTATGAAGATCACCAAGGCTTTCATGTATGCTCATCACCAGCTTGAAGGCTTACCTTGAAAAAAACTATCTTTTACTGGGAACTGCCCTCTTATGCACTGTCATGACTATATCGGTACTTTTATTCATGCTTGGACAACACTATCATGAATTCCTTAGACTTCCTTTGCATGCCTTAACACTATTGAAATTAAACCACGACTATACTTGGCTTTGTTCAGCTCTTTGCAACTGCTTATTATGTGTTCCTTTGTCATTTTGCATCATTGGCTTTCCCAACTACACATTTACCTTCATGCTCAAGGTTGTCATATTGATCTTCTTCTCATGCACATTGCTTAACTCATCCACTAACTTGGACTGCTCTTCCTCTTTGAATCAATTGTCAACTTTGTTAATGACCTTTAGCATCACTACAATAACTAATGACTGTAATGTTCTCCTTGAATAGTGACCTTTATTCTTCATTTACTGTCACACACTATTACTTAATGTAATACATATCACTTTGTGCATTAGTGACAATGATAAGGTACATGTCTATTATCTTTGCCACACTATCTTCATGGATAACCTTGGCATAATGCTCTATGACTGGTTGTACTGTGCTATCTTGGCATACCCTATTGCTTGGCTTGAAGGTCACTACCATCCTTATATTCTTGCCACTAAATTGCACATTCTCCTAGCTCCTTTGAGGTATCTGCCCTCAAAACCTTAATACACTTGTTTTATGGTCTGTACCATGAATAAAAACATTGGAGGCATATGATTGCACCCTCCTTGAATGTCCATGATTTTTCCATCTTAAGGTGTGTCAATGATGTGACTTCACATCCACCAGTATGCAAGAAACCATTAGCAACCAATACTCTTTATGGATTTTCAAGAGTTCTTTTCATAAATATGAGTTCTTGATAGGGATTATCATGTTTGATTTAGCTATTGATTGTTCTATAACATTCTCAATGTTTCCCTTTGACTATAAGCCTCTATCACTACTCAATTTGACTCATTTTCCAACAAATATTCATATTTTGACAAAAATTTTATTCTATTAACGATTTAACTAACGAATAATTTTTGTTGCCAATTTTTTCAAAATTTGAACGAAGAATTAAATGT
>VDFB02000003.1:278250049-278276468 GCA_007258455.2 Sequoia sempervirens
GTAAAACACTAATATGCTTTTTTTTTATAAACTATCTTTCATTCAACAACATGTTGTCCAATCTTGATCTGTTAATTCCACTTGGCTCTTTCTGAACCATCTAGAAGTTAGACCAAAGTTCATCTAATCTATGAGTCTTGATATAATTCAAGGATTTTCAACACTCAGATGCCCTCACACCTGGTTGATTGCTTCTAGATCTTTCCATCCTTAAGTCCACAATTTCAAAATTAAGCTATTATTTAGGTTTCGATCACAATCTCGGTACCCTAGGCATACCTTGCCTTAACTTAGGTAGAATGGTTTAATAATTACTTGATATCTTAAATTACTTTTAAGATCCTTTAATGGTCATAACAAAATTGTTTACAAATTTTATTTTATTTTTTATTTTTTTTATCACGTCACAAGACTGTTTCAATATAGAATGGTTACAAAAAGGCTATCACTCCCTGTGATAGGCTTAGTACAAGATTTGTTTACAAAATGGCTATCACTTCCTGTGATAGATTCAATTACAACATAACTATCACTTCCTGTGATAGCTTTCGTATCCAATCAACTATCTCTTCCTGTGATAGGTGTATTTACAAAACATCAACTACCACTCCCCACGATAGATTTATTTACAAAATTTGTTACAATAGTATGTCTACCACTTCCTGTGATAGGTTTTTAGTTTTCTAGGTTTGCATGATGAGCCCGAGGTTCAGTGGCGAACCTGGTAGCTCTGATACCATATGTAATAGCCTAACCGGTTTACAGTTTGAAAATTCAGCTGGCAGCTAACTTTCAGCTAAAGTTCAACTACTTGTTTAAATTCTAGGGTTTCCAAAATATTTTCAATTGAATCAATATAATCTCCAACTAACCTCTAAGTTTTCAGTTTCAGCTGAATTGTAACACCTAACTGTTCACCTACCGTTTCACGAAAGAACATAACCAAATAACTATCAAACTAGGGTTTCAACAAGTAAAAATAACGACTTGAAAAGTAACCGCTAGGGCATCATAAACTTTCATACATAATGAAGTAAAGAAATTAACTGTCTATCTTTTCCATTCAAACTAGCTTTGGGCATTACATTTATTACACAACAGTAAATGAAGCAAAAAAGTACTCAAATGAACATTTATTTGTACCTGAATTAGCAGAAGGAAGTAACCCATTATGCAATCATCATTTAAGTTGAAATGTTGATCTTCATTACTTGAGGAAAGAGAAATATCATCAAGGGCTTTACCGCCCAACCAAGACCAACTGGTCCCCTAAGTTTCTTCAACTGAAGAACCCAGCCCTTCATGAGGGTAATCAACATGGATCAAATTATCATCATGCCTTTCTGAGCCTGGTGTCAATGAACCTATACCACTGGTCGATCCCTCCTCTATAGGTACCCCCTAACCAGAAGGATCATTTTGACTATAAGTATATCCGGTTCATGATAGCTGACCTATGCCTAACTGGCATCATACCTTGGCCAAGGATTTAATATTTCTGGCACTCCTGTGCCGTCAGCACTCTCACCCTTGCTCGACATGACAATACTCAGATCAAGTTTATAATTTTTCACATCAGGTTTGGTTATCTTTCATTTGCTGGTTCATGGTTTAATCTTAACCATTGGATTTGACATCACAACAACCTGTTTAAAGATCTTTCATTAATTAAGCCGTTTTCTTAAACCCTTTTAAAAAGAGATTAAACTCATATCTTTCCACCTCTTAAGTACCAATCTGCTTCACAAACAAGGATAGTGGCAAATTGAAGTATGCTAAGAGGGAGTTATCCCTAGACCTTAAGCAAAGTAAATCATGTGATGACCACGGCTAGAATGGAATTATCCATATTACCATAACTTGATTAATAATCTTTTCTTCTAGAAACAAGGTTCAACACTTTATATTGTGCATATTACGAGAATCCTAGCTCATTGACTAATCACTTCCTTAAAGCCTTTCGGTTAACTTAACTCTAAATACAAGGAAAAAGACTTGTCCATAATGAAAGTTACATCTGGATAATGGTCTCAAGAGTAAAGGAGAAACACAGTTTTTGAGTCAGAAGTTCAAACAAAAGGAAGAATATTATGACAAGCTCATTAGCTAATTAGGCCCCTGTGAGAAAATGCAATCACGGACTCAATTTCAAGGCAGAATGATGACTGATGAGGAATTTCAAACAAGGCAACAAGTATCGAAGATATGTTTCAGGGAATAAAATCTTCCATCAGATAAGTTCGGGATAAAGGAAAGAATCAATTCTTGAGATTCATTAGGACTTAACATGCACCCTCTTTCTCTCTACAAGTGACTTTAGTTCCAGACATACTCATAGACTGAAAGACGATGAGCAGGAGATGCCCGGAACCTACAGCATAAGCTTCTTTCGGGTGAAGTTTCCCCTTTACCAGGTTACAGAGACTAAAACATAGATTATGAGGCTCAGCCAAGAATTTCCCTTCTACAAAGCTTGTAAACTTATATTCTGCATTGAAAGCTAGGAAAGACGTTTATACACTGTTCTGGCTAAGGAATTCCACAATATGAATTCATCCAACAACTGACCCATAATATAAAACATGATCCAAGAAGCCGATAGATCAAAAGGAGGATTCAATAAAACAATAACACATAGGACTTGAAGCGCTACATGCCTGAGTAAGAAGACATCAACTCGAAGGGTCCCAACTCGTCCCTCTGCAGAATGAGTCTAGCAGACACCGCCTTACACAGCTTCAACACAGCATCACTAAAAATATAAGTTTCAGGTAACGGCAATCAAGAAAGGTAAGAGACGGTGATAGAGAATGTTTCCCGCAACAGGAAAGAAACTGAGCCGCGACTGAAGAATGAATGGTAATCAAGCAAATCAAACATAGTGTATATTGCCATCAGACGTCGTTTCCCTTCAAGCATTCATTACGTTATTTTTCAAAAGAAAATGAGACACTTTCCCAAAAGTGATGAATCCAGAGACCTCTCGAAAAGAATGTGAGTCTGAAACGTACGGAAAAAATGAATCATCCTCAAGGTATTTCGAATGAAGAAATTGGTGGACGAATATAAAAGATTATATGAATGCGACACTCAGTATTTGTAGATACGAGAAAGTGCCAAGATCCGAAATCAAAAGAGTGGCCTTTTTTCAGGAAAATGAAATCAAGAACTCAATGAAGAACCATAGCCAAGATGAAATCGGAAAAAGAATGAAGTATATGTGTGTAAGCGCCCCCCCCCCCCACCAAACTAAACGGCTCCACTCCTAGCTTCCAAAATCTCTTCGACTTCCAAATCTTGGATGTTTCAAACTTGCAAGAGTGGCAAGCGGACGGCAGTTTCCTCCAGGTACCCGACTTCCAAATTAAATCCATTTAATTTCAAAGTTAAGCTTTACCAAGGTTTTCAAATTAAAAACGGTGGCAATTAATTTTACATCTTTTATTATTAATTTAATATTTAATATCTTCTTGCAATTATATATATATATATATACATTGGTCGCTCAATCCTCAAGAGGATATTATTAATGAATATTTTAAATTATATTTGTTATTTTAATTAACTATTTAATCACCATTTGAAATCTCCTTAATAGGTGATTAATGATTTATATTTTAATTGACTTTCTTAATCAATTATTATATTAATTTACCTATGACCAAGGTGGTGAAGTCGACACAACTATCTTACAATGACTCTAGATTGATGATAAAATTGATCCATAATTAACCACATCCTCTCCCTGACGATATTTCCCTTTCTCTCCTGGCGTCAACGATCTTGCATCCACTGACAAGGATTAGGGTTAGATCGTTCTCAACGGCTAAATAATATGGATTTGAATTAAATATCATGATCTCTTTCAATTTCACATGAACAATAATTTCACTTGCAAAATAAAGAGTTTGTTAACATTTCAGTTACGATAAAAGGACGACTATTGCATTCTCAACGTCATAATCACTTGAAAGCAGTTATTTGCAACTGACATTACATTTGAAATACATAACCAAATATATAGTCTCAATGTGAGGGATGTAACAAGCTAGTCCCTTATAGTGGCGTATGGATCTAGCACATATCCAACTTGCTATTGAAGACCACTTCTAGGAGCCATCAATAACTTGCACCAGCCGCTTGAAGTGCGATACATGACTCTCGGAGGAGATCCCTTTTTCAAAAAAAAAATTCAAAATACAAAAAAATATCAAAAAAAATCAAAATCAAAAAAAGTGAAAAGTGAAAGTAAAAAAATAAAGAGAAATAGTTTGTCCAATAGTGAAAACCACTTTGATGGCACTTTGGTAAGTACCATGGTGAAAATTTGGAAAACAGGTGCCATGTAGTAGGTCATTTTCTCTACCTACCATCATTCTATTTGGTTTTTTCACTTCCATCCACAATAATTTGAGCATATGCTCCTTCATAAAAAGTCCCACTCCCACACAACCATATTAAAACTTGTCACACCTCTCATGGCCTAAGATTGGTTGATATTTAGCATCACTTCTTTCCATACCCATTCATAATAAAGTCAATCCACACCTAATTTCTTTCGAATAATTGTCTATACTTGATTGGGGGCAATCCTTGACCTAGGCTTTTCAGATGAGATCTTTGACATGGTATCAAATGATACATTATCAAAATCACTCCATTAGGAGGACACCATCATGATCACTCATCACCATCCACCTACCATAATAAGCTATCCACAATCCATAATAAAATTTAAATCCATCCTAGTCCACCCTCCATAATAAATTGTCCCTTGATGAGATTGACATTTGATCAGACACAAATATAACATCTTGCAAAGACTAAGCTTAACAAATCAAGAAATGACAAACGAACTACCAAACTAGCCTTCACACCTAACCAATCAATTGCCTAATCGACATCATCTATAACTTGTCTCACAGAAGATGTTGCATCATCAAAACTAGACTTGATGTCTTATACGAGATGTTTCATTCCTGAAACCAAACACGATCCTTTGAATTCTATCAAGAATCACTCTCTTTAGAAAGATCTTATCTTTTACTTGATTTATATTTTGCTATGTTCCTATGCTACTCGAGGATATCCACAAGTGATTAGATGAGCAATGATGGGTCATGATTTTTCTTTTTGATTTATGTTTACGATTTCTCTTGACAATATTGTTGGGGCAACTAAGTTCCTTGTGTGTGATTGGGTTTCATTTGGCATAATCAAAACATCCTATGCAAGTTAAAGATCTTTTAATGCTTTATTGCATTAGGATCAACCTACTTTGTAGTTACTCCCTCGCATATTCCGATAGGGTTCTATGGTCACTAGTATGAGTCACGACAAGTTCATTGTCTACAATGTGTCTACTCATGCAAAGGGGTAGCATTTTGAACACCTTGGTCTTTCCATATCTTGGTGTGTGTTATCCATTTGTAAAATAAAAACACTCTATGATGATAATCGTGCACTAGTAAAAGCTCAAAGTCTATTCATCAACCCATTTCCAATCTCCATCAATTTCAATCAAGCATATCCATATCCAATTTTGACCAAGCTAACCATTCTTCACTTCTTACTAACCTTTTCTTCTAGCTTGTTGGTAAATTTGGCTCAATTTCTAGATTCTTGCCTAATTTCCTAAGGGAGCACTATACTATCCCATTGTCGTCGGGGCACACTAAGGCAAGTCCTAACTTGAGCAAAAAATTTCTAAATTTTTTTGGAAACAACGCTAAAAATTGCATTGTCTCAAAGAAGGGAAAAATGTACACTAAAAATTGTCCTATGCTTGCAATGACATTTTTCTACTAATTTTCACCTAACCTAATTAGGATTAACCCCTTTCTTCTAAACACAATTCAATCCTTCCTCTTTCACTTATAATTAAATAATTATTTGACCTTCCTCTTAAGTAATTTAATTATTTAATTACTTAATCCTTAATTTCTTCTATAATTAAATAAATATGTTAATTTATTTAATTATTTATATGAGGATGAAAATTATTTATTTATTTATTTTTATTAAGACTTGTAATATTTCTCTCTTCCATCTTTCTACTTTTTCTTCCAGTTAACTATTTCTTAACTCTTGTTTTCTCTCCGGTCAACTCAATCTTCCATCATCAATTAACTTAGTCTTAATTTGGCATCTCAATCTTCCATCATCAATTAACTTAATCTTAATTTAGCATTTCAATCTTCTCTCATCAATTAACTAAGCGTGAAGTTGGAAACTTCATGTGCACCATTATCCATTATTTTAGTTCAAACAATTCACTATTATCCCACACAGTTAAACCAAAAGCTTGCACAATTTCACTATTATCCTTTTTAAGGATTGAAATAGCAACTTTCCCATTCTCTCCTCCGATCTCATTTGTCAAATTTTCTATCAAATCCTGACCGTCGATTGAGCCTACATCTTCTATAAATACAACTCTCATCTTCTTTCAAAGCTAACCACAAACTTTGAAATCTTGTATCTTTATCATCTTGAGCTTATCACAGTTGTACACATCAAATTTTGAGAGCAACACTTCCAACCTGCAAAACAGAGATGAAGAAGGACAATGGAGGTAAAACGATATTGATATGAGAAGGTATAACATTATTTCAATTTCTTATTTCTTATATCATTTCGTACTTCATTGGTAGATTAGAATTGTTAGCATAAATTTAATGGTCTTCATGATTGTCGTATTGATTTAAGTATTTATTTGTGATTTTTATCTTACAATCTATATATATATATATATATATAGTTATAATTTATCCTTCCACTATAAACTTTGTTGTGTGTATATATTCCTAGAACATGAGAAATTAGATTGGGTAGCATGCATACTACACCTATTATGCTAAAAAAGTATCTTCAAGGATTAGTACAAAATACTAGCAGATGACAAAGACACAAACATAAGATATTAAACTTCTTTTAAGCATCAATCGTCCTCCTTTTAGTGATATTTATCATATTGATTGAAACATCAAGGCATTAAAGATTTTCTCTGCTGGTCTTCAACATCAACTTTTTGTTTGAAAAAGAAATGCTAGACAATGCAGCCTATTTCATACGGATTTTGCCTTTTTTTATACAATCCACCCTTACAAATTCATTCTATGCATACTTTGTACTGTTTGAGATATTTTTCATATTTTGTAGCTTTCTAGTCAAATTGATTTTGTTCTTTTTGATATACTTTTCATTGAACAGTTCTAAATCAAATCCGTTCTTTCATCAAAGCATGTTTTTTTATGGTTCAAAAAGGACCATCTATCTATTGGGGACTCGAGCTCATTCTAAGAGAAAGCTCATTAACTATGCATTCTAGTGTAAAGACAGAGAGAGACTGGAAATACAATATGGCCTTTCGTTCTTAAAAATGTCAAAATTCTCAGAGAGATGGCTATGAGAACCACATTTATAGTTTTACCATTACCATCGCCTGTATGAGAGTGGTTTATAGAGGCTCATCATCAGGAGTCAACTGCCCAGCAAACGATACAAAAGAGCCTCCAGAAGAGAAGTAACAGGGATGATTAGTATCATGACACAACAGAACTTAGTAGCAAACTAACATAGAGGACCAAACTAACTGATTATCCCATTTACATTGATAATATGTAACAAACAAACATAAACCAAGAAGAAGCTAATGCTGTAGTACTGGAACGTACTGAACAGTCATCACTGGTTATCCATTTATGCCAGAGCCGGATCCCTTGAAAAGCTCATCAAAGGAGTCTTAACAGAAATCTCGGAATTTTGATGGCTTTGGGCACTGATAGGAAAACAGGGCTCAAACAAACAAGCTACACTATAATAACAAGGGATATCATTGTCTGTTGCATCAGCCTACTAACATTTTTCTTTTAATTATCATCTTTAAATGTTTCTCCCTTCTTAAAACAAGCATGCGCCTGCACAATCTGACCTTCCATTGCCTTAGCATCCGTTGAGAGCAAACTTGCACCTTAAAAAGTTCATCCTGACTGAATTATTGAGTTTTTAAGATTTAGTGAATCAGAATTAAGGGTAAAGGTTGCATCTCCAACTTTAGACATGTACTTGCAGTCTTGAAGTGCATTGAACTCCTTCTTGCCGTGGCATCTGAAAAAAATAATAGATTCCTGGATGAAGACCTTAATTTATTTCTTTGATAATAAGCACTGCATATTATATAGGAGATGCGGCAAGTCAATGTGTTATTATTGCTGGAGATTGAGACTCTACAGAACCTTTCTCATCTGTGTGACAAATTACAATGGGATAAACATTTGGTGAAAATATTAGGTGTATGACATTGCCCATAGTAGAACATCTAAGTTTAAACAATCTTGGACTTTATCCGTTTCATTATTTGGTTCACGGTGTATGGAGAAAACAGGGAGAGCTCTACTCTTCTCACTGGTCCTGAAAGGCATTTCATTTATTCCTAGTGGTGAGAACTAAACACGAGCTTTAGCACAGGATCTATAGGATGATAGGAGATCACATAGGTTTTCTTGGTACATTAAAGGAAGTTGATAATTACGGTTTCTGCAATAAATGCTTGAACATTTCTCACAAGAAGTTGCACTGTATTTCTGTGACCTTGAGTGGAGTATATAAGCTAGCAGCTTGGCAATTAACATCTTTTGGGCTAGCAGAAAACTACTGATGAGACTTTAATTTCCAGTTCTCATTAGTCATCCTCATTAGATGTGGGTGCATACCATCAGGGGTTTTTGATGTAGGTTGACATAATGCACATTCTCAAACAATACATGAAAATCAATTGTTGACTTTTATGTATGTTGCAGTCTGTTTTCGTGAAATAAACCCTGAGATAATTTATTTTATCAAAATTTTAAGAGATGCCTGAACTTCGGACAACTAATATTGAAATGGACCACTATTAATGTTCTCGACCTCTGCAATCATGTATTCTAACATTTTTTCTCCTCCAACTAAACCTCCTCATTGGCTGTGTCCTTGACTTGGATGGTAAGGATTCCTCGTCATGATGCAGCCCTTCCTATGCTTCTACGTTTGCTTATGCTCGTGCTCGTGCTTCCAATACTTACCTTCACGAAATTAGTGAAATCATCCTCAATAAACAAGGCCACCATATCATTAAGAATCCTAGCTGAATGTGGCTAAATGTCATCCAAGTATCGCATCATGGGTCTCTTACCCCTTCACTAGGTTGTATTGACATTGAGGCATCTTTGAGTCAACTTGTGCTTCTTATTGAAAAATAGTAGAGTGGTGCAGGAGCAACTTGCTCTCAAAAATGCCTTCAAAAGGCTAGATTGCAAAAATTGAATTTTTAAACGTAAAATGAATGCAAAAGGTTGTGTAAAGGTCAATTTGAATGTATTCAACGTCCTCTAAAGGTTAGTTAAGGCAATTCATCAGCCTGATTTTTGCTTGTTTTCATCAAGGAAGGTGCTAACTTTCTTTTAAGAGAGTGGGAGGTTGATCTTTTCAAGAATAAAGAGTTAGTGGTTAATTATTTGAGCCTCGGTCTGTGTTTTTCAAACAGTGGGTTTGAGAGTCCATTAAGAAACTAATGGCCATTCCACCGATGTAGGGTTAGTGGGTCGGTGGAATGGATAGTATTTCATGTCTTTTCAATTTTATGGAGTGTGTGGTTGCAGGGGTAACGAGAATATGGAATCTTGTTGCTGATACAAAGCCTATTTCTGAGTTTTCCTTTCAAATTTGGAGCCTACAAGTTGGGAATGAATGAAATAACATTGGGAAAGGTTTGAAGGAGGTTCATTTTGTATGTGCAGACCTATTCCTAAGTGTTTGTAACAGTGGCAAAGCCTAAAGACGTCTGGAAGGTATTTTCACAACAAACCCTCATTCCTTGTGCATGGTTAAGCCTATAATTAAGGGTTTGATCATTCAGTGCTCTATTGGGCTTCTTAACTCCTGAAGGTTAGTGAATCTTGTGATTTGGAACATGGCATAAGACTGTTTTTGGTTATTTGAAGAAAAGAAGATGATTTGATAGGAGTCACTTTATAAATTTGACCTGGTTAAGGGTTGGTGGCAGCAGTTTATCTGTTGGTTCTTATACTTTTTCCATAACAAGGATATTTGCTCTTTTGGTATGTTAGAGGACATCAAAAAGGGTCCCTAGACATGTGTCTGGCTTGTGGAGATTTGCTGTGGAATTGGAGTTATGCCCGGTTTAGTTATGTTGCTGTGCTACAAGGGTTTGGGTCTGTAATTACAAATGGGTGTAATTCTGTGCATACAGATTTCTAAAGGATTTCCTTTGTATTGTAATTGATGAACTAATGATGCTTAGATGTTTCAATGGTTCGGGAAGGACTTGTGGTTGAATTAGTTGATTTTAATGTTGTGAATGATATGGAAACTTGATGCAAAAATTAGCATAGACTGCAAAAAGGGTGGAATCTGCTAAAACAGTGATTGGAGTGTCTGATTTTGGTTTGAATCTAACTCATTGATGTTGTCAAAGGAGTTTGGGTCTTAGAAAGCAGATTGGATGTTTTGCATTGGTAGCAAGGAAGAATCTTGGTATAAAATAGTAATCTGAATACATGAAATTGGAAGTTCTGACAAAACAGAGTTAAGAGAGTAAGTTCTTGATTTGTATCAGTTGTAATAATGATGTTCACAGTGCTTGATGGTCTGGTAAAAAGTCTGAAAGCCAGATGTAATGATAGATTGACCATTTGGGACAAGTTGAATGAATTGATTGAATGGAAGAGTGCCTTGGTGAATAATGAAAGAGCGGATTGTTTAGTGACTCTAATCAGGTTTTTGTGTCAATTTAATGCTGATAATGGTCTGGATTGTGGTTTTGGTGAAGTTGGAATACTGGCATGTTGTCTTCGAGTTAGTAGAATTGAAGAATCAAAGGAAGTTGTATGAGAGTTTGATGAAAAGAATAGTGAATTAAAGTTGCTTGTTCAATTTGATCTTCTCCTGATTGAATTGGGTCAGATGTGCCCTATATTTGTGTGGTTTGGCAATCTGATATTGCATCAAGTTGGTATCAGAGCTAGCAAGGTTCTATTGGTTGGTTGAATTGATGGTTTGTTGAAGTTGTTGTTGCTAATGGTTGGTTGAGAATGTTGGTTGGTTGCAGGTGTTTGGTCCATCTACACTGCAGAGAGGAAGGTTTCTGAGTTGTGTGTGTTGGCAGACAAGGAAAGGTCTGTTGGTCACCATCCTCCAATGGAGATTAAGCTGGGTAGAAGGTGCAGAGGGAAAGAGAGTGAGGCATCTTCCAGGATCTGCTGTTGGGTAAGATGGATGGTTTGCTGAGTTGGTGTTTGAGTTTTTGTTTGCAGGTTGAAGATAGATGGATAGTTGTCTGAGGAAGCACTAGAAGAGTTGCAGCCATGTTGAGAATACTCCATTGATGGGAGTAGTTGAGAAGATGAAGAGAATGATTGCTGAAGAGAAGCAAAGTGCAAAGACAGTCCTGTGTCCTTGGTTGAGGAAAAACTTAGAGGAAAGATGAGAGGTGAGAAAGGACAGTCCTGTGTCCTTTTGAAAGAGAAGATGATTGTGAACCTGAAAAGAGGAATGGCAAAGATAAAGAAGGAAAAGTCAAATACAAGCTGAAAAGACAGATAGAGATGAAGACAAAGACAAAGTGAAGATGGCAAAGCTGAAGACAAGGATGAAGCCAAGACAAATTTGATGATGAAGAACCAGGTTGATATGTTTCCAAGGGACTTGGAAAATTTTGTTGGTTGGTTGTATGATGTAGGAGCACCTTGCTCTCAAAAATGCCTTCAAAAGGCTAGATTGCAAAAATTGAATTTTTAAATGGAAAATGTATGCAAAAGGTTGTGTAAAGGTCAATTTGAATGTATTCAAAGTCCTCTAATAGGTCCTAGATGGCCAAAGTGATGAAAAAAAGCAAAACTTGCAAATATTGCAATATTGTCAGAAATTGCTAAATTGACAAAAAAAAAAACAAGAAAATCAGGAATGTGAGGTGGTTTAGGAAGTTTCAAACGATGGAGAAGTTGAAAAGTCAGTTGCTGAATGGGAAACACCTTTAAATTTTTAAAAGCCTTGAAAAGGCCGAGTGAAGAGCAGATTTTTGTACTCTTGGATAAAAAAAAGCAATAAGATACCCCTGTTTCAGTTTTAGTAACTTCTGCATTCTTGTTTCAGTATTGTACAGTTAGTTAAGGCAATTCATTGGCCTGATTTTTGCTTGTTTTCATCAAGGATGGTGCTAACTTTCTTTTAAGAGAGTGGGAGGTTGATCTTTTCAAGAATAAAGAGTTAGTGGTTAATTATTTGAGCCTCGGTCTATGTTTTTCAAACAGTGGGTTTGAGAGTCCATTAAGAAACTAATGGCCATTCCACCGATGTAGGGTTAGTGGGTCGGTGGAATGGATTGTATTTGATGTCTTTTCAATTTTATGGAGTGTGTGGTTGTAGGGGTAACAAGAATATTGAGTCTTGTTGCTGATACAAAGCCTATTTCTGAGTTTTCCTTTCAAATTTGGTGCCTACAAGTTGGGAATGAATGAAATAACGTTGGGAAAGGTTTGAAGGAGGTTCATTTTGTGTGTGCAGACCTATTCCTAAGTGTTTGTAACAGTGGCAAAGCCTAAAGAGGTCTGGAAGGTATTTTCACAACAAACCCTCATTCCTTGTGCATGGTTAAGCCTATAATTAAGGGTTTGATCATTCAGTGCTCTATTGGGCCTCTTAACTCCTGAAGGTTAGTGAATCTTGTGATTTGGAACATGGCATAAGACTGTTTTTGGTTATTTGAAGAAAAGAAGATGATTTGATAGGAGTCACTTTATAAATTTGACCTAGTTAAGTGTTGGTGGCAGCAGTTTATCTGTTGGTTCTTATACTTTTTCCATAACAAGGATATTTGCTCTTTTGGTATGTTAGAGGACATCAAAAAGGGTCCCTAAACATGTGTCTTGCTTGTGGAGATTTGGTGTGGAATTGGAGTTATGCCCAGTTTAGATATGTTGCTGTGCTACAAGGGTTTGGGTCTGTAATTACAAATGGATGTAATTCTGTGGATGCAGATTTCTAAAGGATTTCCTTTGTATTGTAATTGATAAACTAATGATGCTTAGATGTTTCAATGGTTTGGGAAGGACTTGTGGTTGAATTAGTTGATTTTAATGTTGTAAATGATATGGAAACTTAATGCAAAAATTAGCATAGACTGCATAAAGGGTGGAATCTGCTAAAACAGTGATTGGAGTGTCTGATTTTGGTTTGAATCTAACACATTGATGTTGTCAAAGAAGTTTGGGTCTTAGAAAGCAGATTGGATGTTTTGCATTGGTAGCAAGGAAGAATATTGGTGTAAAATAGTAATCTGAATACATGAAATTGGAAGTTCTGACAAAACAGAGTTAAGAGAGTAAGTTCTTGATTTGTATCAGTTGTAATAATGATGTTCACAGTGCTTGATGGTTTGGTAAAAGTCTGAAAGCCAGTTGTAATGATAGATTGACCATTTGGGACAAGTTGAATGAATTGATTGAATGGAAGAGTGCCTTGGTGAATAATGAAAGAGTGGATTGTTTAGTGACTCTAATCAGGTTTTTGTGTCAATTTAATGCTGATAATGGTCTGGATTGTGGTTTTGGTGAAGTTGGAATACTGACATGTTGTCTTTGAGTTTGTAGAATTGAAGAATCAAAGGAAGTTTTAAGAGAGTTTGATGAAAAGATCAGTGAATTAAAGTTGCTTGTTCAATTTGATCTTCTCCTGATTGAATTGGGTCAGATGTGCCCTGTGTTTGTGTGGTTTGGCAATCTGATATTGCATCATAGAGCATACGTAGAACAAAATTTTAGATTACATCATCTCTCCAGATATAAAAAGCTATATGATATATTGATTTCTTTGTGGTGGTTTTGCATTCATATGCATTGACCTGTATGATATATTGATTTCTCTGTGCTTGTTTTGCATTCATGTGCATTGGTTTTAAAAATGCAAGCCTCTATTATAAATTACCTCAAGGAACTTTTATATAGGAAAATAACTTCTAAATACATAAATTGACATTTATTTAATTAACATTATTAATGTGTTCATTTATTTTTTTATACTAGATTATATATACTTCAGACGTAATATAACCTCTAACTTTTCTCCTCTTATTACATCAATTTGTACAAAAGATCGAACACTACATGGACTAAACATAGCAGCCTATTTAGAAATCTAATGAAGTGGTTCCACCAAATCTGTTCTCTCATGCAAAACATACCAAACTAGTCATGTCAATGAATGTTCTTACTGTCCAACAATACCTGTGAATCGAGACATACTCAACTATCCACAAGTACACCACTCTACATGTGAACCGAGACATACTCAACTATCTACAATGCAACAACAACAACCGGTTGTGAATCAAGACATACTCGACTATTCACAACAGCACTCTTGCGGATTGAAACATACTCAACTATTCACAAAGCACTTTGATGGACCAAGACATATTCAACTATCCATAGGTGCATCTCCAAGTCTATGAATCAAGACATACTGAAGTATCCATAAATACAAATCACCAAGCCTATGAATGAAGACATACTTAACTATCCATAGATTAAACATGCTTCTTGTGGATCAAGATATACTTAACTATCCACAAGGATAAACCATAAGTCTGTCAAGCCCTCCTTCTTTCAAGAAGGGACACAAATGGAAAATCAGTGCCTATCATGCAATGAGCCATCCTTGAGCGACAAGCTAGCTTGAGATGAGAAAGATTCCTCCAACCTCTTGTGCTCTCTAGCCTCCTCTCTGACCTACTTAGTCCTTGACAAATATATTCCTCCTCACTGTCATGGTGGGGAGAATCTTGATTATGTACTACAAAACCACAACTTTCTAATCAGCTTTTAGTGGAAACCAAAGTTTTATTTGTCTTCAACTTTCCATCAATGAGGTCCTTGGCATATTGAATACAATTCATCAAAATGTCCTCGATTATAATGGAAGCATTTAAAATATGTATTTTTCCTTGCTGAAAAGTTGGACTTCTTCTTGACAAGTAAAGTAGTTTCTTCAATAATCAAGTGATTTTTATAAAATCTATTTTCTTCATCAATCAAGGAAGAAATGACAATTTGTGTTAGGTCTCAAAATCAAAATCATTGCTCCATTTACTAGAACAAGAAACCACTCACAAGGCCAAGGTTGTCAACAAGTGAGCAAAAACAGTTCATCTACAGAACTATGGAGGACTCTGAGCCAACTCTATGAGAGTGGGTTATTTCTCCTACATTTTGAGCTCAGCTCAAACTTAGGAGGGTATTCCTAGGGGTATACCTTAATAGGTATTAAACCCACACAAAATGTACAACCAACAAACAGCTGCAGCCAAACCCAACTGCATTATTAACCCCAAATATTGTCACTAAGTTAAGAAAAACTAGTTGCATATAACCCCTATATAGTTCATAACGTCGTACAAGCATAACCTTCATGAAGTTGATTCATTTTAAAGCTTTCTTAATGATCAACCGTGGTTTTATTTCAAGGTCATGAATGCATGGAAGGACTGACTAACTAATTAATGTTTCGTTTGATGGATGTGAGATTGATCAAATGATTCCAGACTAATGCCTATCTATTGGGTACAAAGTCACAAATATCAAAATGAATAGCAAATCAGAAAAACAAAGACAGCAACTATGCAATTGTATGCATCAAAGTAACGACATCAATGTATAGAACATACTTAGCCATCCATAAACACATTGCATAGATCCATTTGAAACATGCAAAAGGCCATTACAAGGTTTGTCATATTTAGAATGTTGTTACATTCACCAATTTCACATTGCAATCGTATCAGCAAAGGTGATAAGAGAAACTCCAGCTGAACAGAGTCCCAGGAGATCTATATGCATTCATGGAGACATTCATGCCATAATGAAACATTTATATTAATCCTTGAAGAACACAAAATCCCACTCAAAATAGTTTCGACTGGCAAAGTTTGTTCCCTAGAAAGTTTTGGCAGCCACACAAGCATCTGCAAAACCACACAACAACCAACCTCCCAAAAAATGATCAAAATCATGGTATAACAGCAGCGAGGCATCAAACCATAATCGTTGCATATTGTAGCAAGTTTAAACTCATGGCCCAGATCTTTCTCCCGCCCAAAATGAACACTGCAGATTGAAGATGGAGATCTGCAATTAATTTGTGTAGTTGGGCGAACGGATTCATCAATGAGAGTAGGCTAAGTAGGTGGAGGATGATTTGCGTTGTTGGAAAGCCGAGACTATTTTTGCATTCCTTTACCTTTATGCTGCAAGAAGCGACAAAAGCACTATTCTTTTCCTTTGTCGGCAATATCACCATCAACGGGAATTATAGGAACCTCCACCAAATGCGTGCTCACACTAGGGGAGAGAGGTTCATAGTGAGCACCCTAACTTCGCATTTCTCAAAATCCTACTTGGAAATTTCAAATCACTCCCAATTTTGTACAGCAATTTATTTGGTAACTCACATGCTTCTATATTTCGTTTTAGGGCCACATCAGCATGCTTTTTGTTGAGGTATCCAAAAAGGCCCAACAAAAAAGTGAGACTGATAATGGTGCACTAAGTCATGTTCTATTGAAGCGCTGATGTGGCATCACATGATTTGCCAATTTGTGTACTTTATGGATAAAAAATGTTTTGCAATTGGATATTAAGATGCTCAACTATGGGACCCACTGAGGACTACTTCTATCCCCACTATTGAACCCCGCTCTACTATAGGCCCCTCTCCCCTACTCTTGTTTTCACTTTTCTTTTCTTCCCTTCACCAACGTCTTCACATTCCTACGTCAAGGGTTCCATGGGAACCGGGAACCAATGGTTCTCGGTACAACTTTATTTATTTAACTTTCTTTTGATTTTGAGTGAGAAGCGAAAGACACAAGAGAGTAACATAAACAAGACCACAATATGACATGATATCTTTATAGAATTGTCAAATCAATTAGTGATAAGGGATCATACTACATAGACACACAAAGGGAAGAGATTCGAGTCAAATGTAACACGATAAAATTGAGTTACAACAATTTGCAAGCTCAAATTGATATTTTTTAATGTCGTAGGAATACTATCCAACAAATAGCTTTAGCATCATCATCTTCAATTTTAAATTTAATGCTTGTTGAAAATAATGAATAATATAAAGTTTAAAACCTATTAAAACGTGATTAAGTCAATTAATTTAATCAATGAAACAATGGAAAAGTATAACAAATCAGCAAACTCATTAAATGTAAACCACAAAATCAAATATGTATGAGGTAATTCTTTCAAGAAAAAACTCCACTAAAGATGTATCGAGTTTGGATTAATCTTAAGAACAAAATAACACCAATCCAATCCATTATGTCTTCTTCAATTTGTCAATATTCTAGTAGTCTAATAGTACTCAACCAACTTGACAATATTTTCTTACTCTTACTTAACAACACTTAATACATGTGAAAATATTAATAGACACATTAAAAAGACAATGTTACAATATCATAGACACAAAATCATGAGAAAAAAAAAAAACAAAGAATACCATAAAAATGATAAAAAACACCCAATTTTTTTTTTGAGGGGAGCGGGTGGCCTCTGACATTGGACCTTCGATTGGAGGATGCAGGGGCTACTGCCCCCAATTAATACAACCAATAATTGGTCCTCCAAATTGTAAGGCGAATATCAAATTAAATCCTAACAATATCAGAAATTGATTTAGGAGATATTGAATCATACTAATGTGCTAAACAAGACATTCCCGCCGAAGACTTTCTACGTGATTGACATCTAGAAGCTTGAAAGCTAACAATCCATTGTGAATCTACTCTGTTTTTTTCTTTTTTCTTTTAAAGGATTCCCCGACGAAAGTCCAAGTGTTTTACTTTCAATTTGAAAGACGCCCAACGACAAAAGCCTAAGGAAAATCTAACTGGGTTGTGAATATGAAAGGCGAATTAACAAATTCAAGTCGCATTTAAAAGTGCGCTACACGAGTGGAATTGATTTTCATTTTGAGCTGGTGTCGAGACATTCATTAAAATTGTAGTAAAACAAGGAGAAACTGAAGTAAAGTACTTACCCTCCAGTCATATCCATGGACCATCCTGAGCGACAACAGATCCGTTCAAGAGCATGCTTCCACCATTCAATCTCTTCTTTTGAATATCGATCTGCATGGCTAAGATGTTTTAGAAATGATTTACTGTAAGGGCTGGAGAATACTTGAGGATATCTAACGTGGGTTGGTTCCATCTTATAAAAAAGAGGAATGATCAACCCAGGGGAGGCCAACATTAAGGCGGCCTCCGTGAGACACCATGCCGAGCCTGCATATCCTTCGGAAAATATAGGAATGCGTATGGCACTGCTCTCAATTGCTCTTTCTAGGCTTAAATCAATGATTTCCCCCTTTTTTAACTTGTGGGTGTCTAGAAACACATTCAATCCGGCTGCGGAGAGAGCTTGGAAGAGATGATCAACCAGAGTCTTTCTCACATCTTTTCCCCTGAAACTCAGAAACACGTGATATCTCTTACCATAGAGAGAAACTTTCGTGGCGGCAGGTATGTAAGGCTTGAATCCGTCCATCTTAGAGTCTCAACGAAGAGAGGTAAGAGAAAGTAGTGTTCCAGAGGGAGGACTCCTAATGATACAGAGGCGCAGAGGATTGAGTCCTCATCTTTAAAATTGAAAACTAGATATAATGGACCCTGATGAGATTATCAGTCATGAATTTGAAGAAACCCTGTAAATTACATTTGAAAATGTCTTTGGTGAATGGCGGTCAACATGGCCGTCCTATCATAGTTGGAGTGGCTGTCAACATGGCCTCCCTCCATGGTTTGATTGCTGCCTATTTTCCATGCATTTTCTGCCCCGGCACATCGATAAAGACCGTCACGAAAGATTCGAAAATTGCCCAACCATCAGTACGTTCCTCCTTATCGTCGAGATTATCGCACTAATAGTCGAGGGGTCAACGATATTGAAGAGGCGATGCTCTTACCTTACACGTTACGTTACCTTGATCGCTGCACTTGTGGCTCTAGCATGCTTTCTTAAAGAAGCAAACGCATTATTAAGAAATACTAGTGATGTCCAAATTTTATCACTACTACTATTTCAATTTGTAAAACACCTTCTCCCCACTTTCAGACTTAAAATTTAGAAACTCACAAATATCAATTTAATTTTTTTAAACACCTTCTTTTATGGATAACTTCTTAAAAAAACAATTTATTCCACTCTTTTTATATCTATGAAATGATCATTGTTGGACTAACCAACCACAATCTAGCCCAAGTTGAATTGGAATACACTCACAACCAACTGTAAGTCTTTTCTAATAGATCTTTTTGAAAAAACTCTAGTCCATCCCAATTGACACAACTAGTGACAACATACGTATGCAAAAGTGCACCATACTAAGAGATGTTTTATTATTCATTCCACTTTTCGACACAATGGACATCTAGATATGCCCACAATGCCAATTAAATTCAGCTTGTCTCTATTCATGATTTGCTTATGTAGAGCAAACCAAGTGAAGGAACCTACAATTTGCAATACATTTGACCTCCAACAAAGGTTCATGAGCCATGATAGATTAGTAGAAATAAAGTTTTAAATATCATGCCCCATCTACACCATATATCTCCCAGATTTTTCCCCACACCAAATAATTTTATCATCTTTTAGGACTATGATGATTTTTCTTCTTTTCAATTCCTCCTGAAACTTTCCTTTGGCCCTCTAGGGAATAGGAGCATCATCAAAATCCTTCCATTGTCATTCAACCCTATTTAAACCATTTTTTTGAATAATATAATCAACAAATTTACCCCCTAGACATCCTACATAATTTCTCTACACTTGAGCTCCAAAAATTTTATAAGAGGGATAAAACCATTCCAAGAATACATCAAAAAATTGGCAGATCTTCCATAATTATTTATCTAAGAAATATGATAAACAAAAAGGTGTCTGCATTTCATCATAAATTCCTAAATATGAGACCCTAAAGGAGGATTTTCTAATGTTAATTTTTTCTTTGGATCATTATTATCTAAATATTTATTCTAAAAGATCTTGCACTAGAAAGCCAAGTGATCCATAAGCATCCTCCAAGTCAAAATTTCCCCCAAAGCTAAATTATCTTTTATCAAATTTTGTATACCAGAACCTCTCTAGCATCTTTCTCTTTGTTACCATGCCCTAATTGATCAAAGGAATTCCTTTAGTATTATATTGCAACCTTCCTAAAGACAATGTTTTAAAATTATGTCGATATCTCTAGTAACTTCTTTTATTAATTATAAGTGAGACATCATGTATATCAATATTCTAGATGAAATTGCATTTATCATCATCTTCCCACTAGCTTTAGCCATCTACTACCATTCCAAGCTTCCAATCTACTGTACAAGTGGCAATAGTATCCTCCCACAACCTAGTACAAATAGAACCTTTAAACAAAGTAACTCCATAGAACATACTCATAATGATGTTACTATTATACCATAGAAAATTAGTAATTCTTCTCTAAGTTGACCTACTAGTTTTGAAGATTTTTTTTGAGTTCTTCTTATTTATTAACTATCTCAAGCAATTAATGTAATTGTCAAGTGTAGATTTGATCACAACAACTTCCTCCATTTGAGTACTCCCATATAAGATCATACCATTTGCAAAAAAATGAAGTGTAATAAGATCCAAATTACAATTGATTTGAACAATGGACCACATCCCCAAGAAAAAATTATTTTGCATTGCTCTACCCAGGGTTTCAATCATTAACGCAAAAAGAAAGGGAGATAAAGGATTCCCTTGTTTGATACCTCAAGAAACATTAAAGAAACAACATGGGTTTCCATTAACCAAGATGGACAACTAGTTTATCAAAATTATTATACATATTTTATTATAATTGTTATACATACTATCAATTATTTTGATAATCAATTTTCAAATTGTATTGGCATAAAATACATCATTGATAATAAACCATTTCAACACATGTATGCAAATTGTTATTGTGGAGACAATCCATCATATAAACAAAGCCTAAGTATAAGGAAAATATACAGTTCATATAAAAGATGCTAAGGCCCACACAATGCAAGAAGGTCATATTTGGATGAGTGTGTCGATAAGAAAACTTGAAACACTAGAGTTAAAAATATGAAAGTTCCAAACTTGGGCATAAATCATGTAGAGAGAGGGATCATGTTAGTTTTAGAATTCTCTAAAATATTTACCATTTTTTTCTTTTTCTCATATTGTATAGATACCTTATCCTAATACCATGAGTTATAAACTATGGATATAAATGTAATGTTTATCTACTTTAAATCCCAAATGATATTTCTTAGTAGTATTACAAATCTAAGAATGAAAAAAACTTCAAAATAAAAGTTGGGATCATCCTTTATGCAATATAATGGCTTCGAGGGGAAGAATAAGTAACAAACAATCACTATTATAGATTTAATTCAAAATTTTCCTCAATTTTTGTTAGTTTGGTAGTGAGTTTGGAGGAAGAAAAAAATTAATTAATTATTCACTATAAATTTGATTAAAAGAATAGTTGTTGTGTAGTTTGGATGTGGTGTTGTAGGAGGCTACCATAGGAGTAGGGCTCCTACGAATCAAAGGAACTTTGGCAATGTAGGATGGAAAAATACTTGGGATATGGCATCTAATTATCATCACTTTTTATACATAGATGGAGTCTTGCTAAAGGAGGAAAGTTTCAAGGGTAACAATGTTTTTGAAGCATGTGATTGGGATTGAGAAGACAAAAATAACCAATTAGTTGTTTGATTAGGATAGTGAAGCTTCTAAGGAGGACAAAGACTAAGTAAGTCAGCCTTTGTGCTTCTTTTTTAGAATATACTTGGAAATTTTGCTATTATAAGACAATATACAACTTCTTATAGTATACTATATTTTTTATAGTTTGTTATGGGCTTTTTGTTGTAGTCAACCCTCTAGGATAGGGATGAACTAATTCATAGACAATAATTTTTTGATGAATAAGTTTATTTATTATTGTTGGTGTAAATAGGTGTTTTACCTATCTAGGTCCTATTTAAATGTTAAGTCCACTAAGGTCCTAGGAGGGAATCTTTCTAGTTAGCATTTATTAGGAGGAAATATTTCTAGTTAAGCATTAGTTATTACTTATCTTTTGGCATTTAATGCTTGCGTTCTAAGTCATTTTTAAAAATTTATTGAGGTAGTTGTCTTATTGTGCATAATTAAGACACATGTCAATATCTTGTCTACTCCTATCTCACAACTTGCCTTTATAAGCAAGGCATCATGTATACATTGTCATATTCAATCTGGAAATCTTGCATCCATAATCATAGCATGATATTTCTATCATTTCTCTCTTGTGGAATTTATTGTTGTCTTGCAGGTGATCCTAGGGTGTTGAGGAGTTCATCATAAACTCCTACATGGTATTAGAGATTCAGATCTGAGGGACCTATAGTGGCATGATTTTTTTTCTAGGTGTGATTGGGGGTTTTGAGGGGGGTGATCCCACAATAGTGGGTTTGGCTGGAATTTTGGCCAAACCCGACATTGAATTTTTTCTACCTAAATCTTCACTCTCGCACCTATATGGCTAAACCAAAGAGGAATTTGAAGATGATGCAAACTGTGAGTTTTGGTGGACATTTTGTCTATAGATTCTAAATATATTTTTTTCAAATTTTGGAATTAGATTGCACTCCCTTTTTCCATCTCCCTTTGAAAACTAGTTTTTCTAAAACAACATTTTTAAAAAGTGGCACTCACCGTATAACGTATAACTTTTTTTTCCGTGAAGGATAAAATTATATTTCTTTCAAATTTAGATTTGTAACTCCAATATCTAGTGTTTCCACTTGGTTAGATAGTTTTTTATTGAATATTTTTTCCTTAATCAAGCTCGGGTCAAAACCAATTACAATTCAGAGATAGGAGGACCGTGATAACGCTGTAATTTTTTGTATGTATCGAATTCATTTTTTTGTTGATCAAGGACTTCAATATCTGGTGCACTCATATTTTCAAAAAGTTTTGATAATCTTCTATTTTTCCACACATGCGTAATGCTGAGCTTCATTTTCGTGAAAACCTATGTTTAATAAAACTAAAACAAATAGATAATAAAACCAAAAACATATTAAAATTATAGTCGCTTGATAGCTCATTCGAGGACTCACCTCGATTTCGGGCCAGTTTCGTAAGTCTCCATTTTCATCCTCAACTTGAGCTCAAGGGAAAAAATTCTGGTTTTTTTTGTGCTAGAGAGTAGGGGGTGGGAAAAGGGGGGTTCGCTCGAACTAGGAGGGGTTCAAGTGAACCCCCTTTCAAAAAGGGGTTTTCATTGTTTTTTTTGTTAGGATGGGGTCCACCTTGCATTTAACTGGTTTGCACAAACTAGGGTTCATTCGAACCCTTTTTTGGTTCTCTCAAACCAAAGGGTTCATTTGAACCCCAAAAACTATTTTTTTTTGTATGGGGTCATTTTTTGCCACTTTTCCTTCCTCACTCAAATTGTAAACCACTTTTGTGGGTTTACCCTGGGCCTTACGATTGAATCCAAGGAATCAAAGAAAATTAGGTTTGCTTTTCATTCGTCAACTATCATCATGTTTTGACTTATCTACAAGATTTTGAACGAGGGTTTCAGTTGCCATTCAGGGGTAGCTAATTTTTTAGAGCACTTTGGGTCAAATTTGGCCTCGCTGTTGTGTCCAAAAAGCCTAAGAACCTAAGGAATGACTACCAATTCATCAAATTTTGACACGTTTGAATGAGGCATTAGGCAAAAAAAATTAGTCATCATATGATCGTATGGTTTTGTACTTGGCCATATCGTCACTGTCACTGCCAAGTCCATCAAAAAATGTTCTATGGTTGATTCTCTATAATGCATACCTTCCAAGCATCATATTGTACCTTCATATGTAGTCTCTTCATTGTACTATCTTCATATGTACTTGTCATTTCATTTGTCATAGGGTATATTTTTTTTTCAAATGTGAGTTTTTAATAATATAATTTTTTTTATAAAAATCAACCGACCATAATTCTTTTCGCTCACGGTAATATATAAGGGATTGCAACTCATGCCCATCTACAAGGGGGCTAAGCCCCGAGCAGTGTGGCCTCAGCTCACCACCTCTACTCCACTTATCCCAGTGGCGACCTATTTTTTTGAAACATTTTATGTCAAAAAGGTCATATGAGAAACCATGGTCAAAAGATTTTTAATCCCCAAGGGCCCTATTTTTGACCCCAAAGGCCATTAAAGGCCATTTTTTCAAACTTTCGTAACTTGCAATCTAAGAGGCCATTTTTCAAAAACGAGATATTGCTGGAAAGGTGACTTTGTCAATTTTGCAGTGGTGCAAATTATTTTCCAAAATTTTTCTATTTTGAGGCATTTATTGCTATTTTAAGTCAAATCTTCATTTTTGGCTTTTGAGCTCATAACTTTTTGCCATGATCTTCGATTTTCACAATTCTTGCAATGTTGGAAAGGCATTATGGAGCTCTATGATGCCATCCATGCAATTTTTCTTATATAGGTCCCAAGCATATTATTATTTCAGTTTTCCCCAATGGGTTTCCTAGATATTACTTGGATATTTTGATAGTTGGGAGGGTGTAATTTTGATCTTTGCACTTCATTTCAATATTAGAATGATGTTTTATATCTTGTTGCTTCATTCAAATTCTAGAGTTGCTCCATATCAAGAGTTTTTTATTGTTCCTTGGTGTTGAGCAGTGCTAAAACACCCAAAATGCTGCAAGCAACAACAGTTCAATTGGACATGAAATTGTGTTGTTAGATCCTTATGATTTAGTAATGGTGGTAAATCAAGCCCCATTTCCTCAAGCTGAAGATAATGAACCAGAAAAAGAATCCACAAAAGATACAACCAAAGTAGATGTATGTAATGAGGAGACACTTTCTCAATTGTTTGATGCGAATGTCAATGGTCCTAAAGATGAGGAAGCTCAAATGGAGGATGAAGTTCAAATGTTCCATCCGCAAACAACACCTTACAACTTGTGAAACCAGAAAGTTGGTGGTCCATTCACTACTTCCACTCCACCTAACAACTTCAATGTACCTCCAGATCTGAATGCAAGTAACAATCCTTCTTTTCCTGAGGTACCTACTAAGTATCTCACTAAAGAGAATTGATCTAAGGTTGAAGTTGATTAAATGGGAGAGTACGTGGCAGAAGAATTGAAAAAGGTAAATGTTGGTCTCTCAGCCTTCAAATTGTTAAGAGTACCACCTATCATAAATAATTTTTTTAGGTCATTGAATGGAACTGCACAACCAAAAGCTTCACAAGATGTAGTAGCTAGGAAAGTTACATCTAGCACGAGTGAAAGTGAGCTAGTACTCAAACAAGTTGTGGGCAAGGATCAAGGAAAAGAGCCAACCAAAGGCAAAGGTAAGGAGAAGGAGAAGGAAAAGGCTCAAGTTTCCCAAGCAGATACTCTAATAAGCCTATTTCAAGGAAAGCGTGAGGCTCCTCCTTTCTTATTGACTATTTGTTTATTTGGAAGAAAATTGCACAATTGTTTGTTAGATTCAAGAGCTTCCACAAATATTGAATGCCTTTTTCAGCATGTAAAGCCTTAGGTATTACTCCTTACTCCTTCTTGATGAAAGGTCATGTAATTAGATAAGACAAAAGTGAGTGTGATTGGGGAATTGAATAGAATCCATATGCAAGTGGCATTGGATAGGTGATCCCACAATAGTGGTTTACAATTTTTGGTCAAACTGGACACTGAGATTATTTTTTTAAACTAAATCTTCACATTCGGACACCTATAGCGGCTAAACCATGAAGAATTTGAAGATGATGCAAACTAGAGTCTCGTCACATTTTGTCTACAAATTCTAAAAATATTTTTTTCAAAATTTTTGGAATCAGATTGCACTTCTTTTTCCATCTCCCACGAAAATTGATTTTTTTCAAAAAATAGCATTTTTAAAACGTGATCTAATAATCGTATAATGCATAACTTTTCCTTGAAAGATAAAATTCCAATTTTCAAATTTAGATTTGTAACTGATATCTAGTGCTTCCACTACATAGCTTTTTATTGAATATTTTTCTTTAACTGCCTCAAAGCCAACCACTACAATTAAGACATAACACGCACTCATATAATGCATAACTTTAATCGTATGTATCAAAAATAAATAAAAATTGTTGATCAAGGACTCCAATATCTAGTGCACTCATATTTTTCAATTTTTGTTTTTTATAATCTTCTATTTTTCCACATGTGCAGAACAAAGAGTTTTGTTTTCGGTGAAAACCTATATTTAATCAAACTTAAAAAACAAATAGATAATATAA
>VDFB02000003.1:278276568-278307055 GCA_007258455.2 Sequoia sempervirens
TTCATCATATGGTTTTGAAACAACTAGTGGCACCGTATCCCATTTACTAACATATCCAAGTTCTTGATTGTTGCATGCATAATCAAAGTTTCCCTCAATGCACTCAGTGCAAAAACAAGAGTAATCCCTTGTGTCTAATATCCATCCATGGAGACTATCTGAACTCCTAACACAATGCAAAGATCTTGTTTTTTCTACCCTCTTGCATCCATTCATCGGTCTTCTATCCACACCTAGATACATATGTACTGTGTGTATGAAAATATGACTGTCATAAAGAATTCAAAACACAATCAATAAAACTTTATATCAAAGAAGCTTAAAGAAAAAATAAACAAACTCTCTGTGCAGCTTCTTCGAAGTCATTTTATTGCTCTCTATCTCTAGCGTTTCGTTGATTCAAGTTGCTCTTAGATTTAGTATGCCAAGCTCAACGAAATGGATTGCTAGAGAATGAGATTTAAACTAAAATACATTCTATACTAAGATGCAGGATTATGCTATGATATGATAAAATCATTGCTAAGATATGATTATTGCTAGAATGCTAAAGATGCGAGTGTATAAGCGTAATTGCATGTGTGTGTATATATCTATCTCTGTGTGTACGTGTGTAACCAATGCTTGGATTCACACATGTATTTATAGAGTTTTTTGAAGATTTTGATTGGTTGATTTGATCAAAGGCTGTGATAATTCTTGACAGATCGAATGGTCGAATAGGGATGAGACTGGAGAGAAAAATAGAAGAAAATGAATAAAGCAGGATTTTTTCATTTTTATGGAAGAGATAAGATGAGATGATTAAAAATCATCTTTTTTTTTAGAAGATAATGGAAAGATATTGAGAAGATAAATAATGAATTATCAAATTCAATTATTTATTTATGGGTGCATGTGTATTTTTCTTAATTAAATAAATATTTAATTAAGATTTTGAGGAAATCAAAAGATTTCATAATTAAATGAAATATCTAATTATGATTTGAAGAAATCAGAAGATCTTTAATTAAATAAAAATATTTAATTAAATTTGAAGAAATGATATGTGTTATGGAATTAATTAAATAAAATATTTAATTAATTAGAAGAAAGTTTAAAATAGAAGAAAATAAATATTTAAATTTAATTAAAAATATTTTAATTAAATCCAAAAGATGATAATTAATTTAAATAAATAAAATGTATTTAATTAATTAATCAAGTAGACATGTGAAATAATTAAATAAAATAAATTTATTCAATTATGGTGGGAGAATAAAATAAATGAACAATATAATTAAATTAATTAAATAATAAATATTTAATTAAATGTCAGGATTAATTAGACATGACCAATTTTATGCACATACATTTTCCCCCTCTTTGACTTGATGTGTGAAACGCATTGCTTCGAAGAAAATAAATTTTTTGCCCCTGATATGTTTTTGATGTTGATGCTGATGATGCCCCCTGGGAGGTAAATCACGGTAAATTGGATGATGAAAGCCTGATGGTGATTTAGTGATTTAGCTCTTGATATTTGGTGTAAAAGATGCCCCTGGTGAAAAATATAAAGTGAAAAGAAAATAAAATGCCACAAAAAACCCACCTTAATTGACCCATATAAGGTAAAAGGGGTGAAAGTGGAAGTAATTTTCACTCTTTTGCTATAGTGATTTTTATGCTCTGACAGTGACTTAGCGAGATGTCGATTCCATTTCACACGCATAGATTCGAGCGGGCCCACCAATTCCAGAGACCAGCCGCGTATGGACCACCGGTGAGTCGATTCAACCCTTTATGATTCAAAATTCTTTGATTTTGATCAAATTTTCAAGCTTTTTCGTGCGGATTTAGGTTTAAAAATTCTATTTTAGCGCATACGACTATATGTTTTAGCGCATTCGTGAAAATTTCCGTAGCGCATCTAGGATGTTCTTTAGCGCATATAGGTGCAGGGTAAATTTTAGGTTTTGTAGTGCATACGAAGTGTAGATTAGCGCTTATAGGAGTGAAGCTTGGCTAGAAAACTTTAGCGCATCTAGGGCATAGAGTTGCGCATTTAGGGATTGGCCACAACAAAGGTGTACTAGCGCATCTAGGGTATGAAGTAGCGCATCCGCGGGGTATCTTAGCACATATAGGGTTTTAGCGCTTATAAGGAAAACTTTAGCGCTTTTAGGGTGCAAAAATGCGCATACGTAGTTTTAACACTTTTGAGGTAAACTGTAGCGCTTATGAGTTTCAGCGCATCGGAGGCGCAAATTAGCGCATCCAGGAAAATCTTAGCAGAATGCGATTGTGATGAAAAATGATGGTGTATACATTGCTTCCTTGGTCAATAGATAGAGAAATTATTTTGCCATCATGATGATATGGATAGAAATGATAGAAAATCTGATGATTAATTGATAACTTTGCTTCCCTGAATAGAAAACAAAGAGTAAATGACTGATAACTTTGTTTCCCAAAAATGAAAAACAATGAGTAGGTAGCTGATAACTTTGTTTCTCTTGAATGAAAAACAAAGAGTAGAATGATTGATGTATTGTTTGATAACTTTGCTTTTAGAAAACAAAGAATATATGCTTGATATGACTTCTGATAAATTTGTTTTTTATGATAGAAACCAAATAGTAGATAATGTGATTCCAACATATTTGTATTCATGACTGAAGTACATATAAGAGAATGATTTGATCGTTGATAAATTTGCTTTCTTGAAAAAGAAAACAAATAGTAAATGATGATAGAGTAGCTTGATTTAGCATTGATATGATTGATTGCATGATATGGGTCACTGATATGATGTGTTGATATGATTCACTGATTAATTTGATATGGGTCACTGATATAGTTCACTTGGTAGATAGAGCACATGATATGAGTCATTTGTATGAGTCTGATTAATTATCCTTATGATGACCAAAAATTAGGAGGTTTTCGACAACTTCCAGATTAGAGAGCATTTCTCGATATGTTGGGATTGAGTAGGAGAGCTAACTCCAGCAGAGGTACAGTAGATAGATGCCTATGGGCTGAGATCTTTGTTGACTATCCCATGAGTGATTCAAGTCAACAGGGGACTGTTGATTGCATTGGCAGAGAGGTGGCACTCTGATCATAACACCTTTCATTTGCCAACTAGTGAGATGACCGTGACACCCGAGGATGTGTACAGGATTTTAGGGATTCCTGTGGTAGGTGCCCTTGTGGTTTATGACCACAAGGAGATAGGAGGGACAGAGGCACTAAGGAGGATATGCCGTGATATGGCGATAACAAGATATTGGGTGTTGTGGGCGGATTTCAGTAGATATCCAACCTTACTTGTTGTGTTGGGTGCATTCATCAGAGGCTTCCTTGGACCGGACCATCGGTCGAAGGGATTTTCAGTTGGTTGGGGGTAGGATGCTAGAGTGGATGGTGACTTAGCCGCGGAGGTATGCCTAGGGGAGTTGCATTTTGGCTCATTTGTATCATGATCTGCATCAGGTGGTATACTGAGGATCGACGAGTTTGGCCAGTGGTGTGACTCTGCTCCAGATCTGGGCATGGGAGCATATTGCGATTACGAGGCCAGAGTGTGCCAGGGCTAGGCCACCAGATCGGCCATATGTATATGTGTATTTAGGTGCACTCGTCCAGCCCAAATTGGGCAAGTTGGAGTACTGGCAACGCATGCTAGATGATGTGGATTCAATTATATGGAGGTCATACATAAATTGCGACCCCTAAGACACGAATCATTTGGAGATGCCATTCGTTTGTATACCCTGATACCTGATAGGATGGACCCCGTATATTATTGAGAGATTTTTGGCCTTGCAGGTTCAGAGGCAGTATGAATATATGCAAGGGATGCCACAGGGCGTTGCTCACTATGGGCGGCGCAAGGATGATCCTGGATGGGGATGATGTATTACATACTAGGTGGCATATATAGATTATTCCAGCTTACAACCTGAGGTATGGACATACAAGACAAAGGTGATAGATGCAAGGATGTCAAATGAGTACTTAGTGTACTTCCACACACATTGATTCCCATGATTTACATTTCCAGATGAGCCAGGTCCCATTGCAGTAGTACAACAGCCAGGGGTGGAGAGACAGGAGGAGGTGTCAGGCGGAGAGTAGGCGATGGGTGGAGGAGAGGAGGAGGAGAGCGAAGATGATGAGGAGGGGGATAGAGATGAGGAGGGAGGCAGAGATGAGGATAGATCAGATGATGGAGATGATGGGGGAGATGGTGGAGGGGAGGAGGAGAGGGCAGTGAGGCAGAGGTTAGACATCCCAGGCAGTGCTCAGATTATATTGAGGCATAGATTTGGTGGCAGACCATGGACTGTTATCAGGGTTTCCTCCTCTTCACAACAGGCACAGATAGACATGCTGCAGGCTCAGGTGCAGACTGTTCAGGGTCAGCTATGTCAGGTGTAGAGTTTGATAGTACAGTTATAGTCACAACTGACATAGACACAGGCTCAGGCTCCAACACCGACACAGGTATCCCAGCCTACCCTAGACCCACAGATCGCCCAGTTGATCACAAAAAGGGATGCTTTGAGATGAAGGGCACTGGAGGCCGAGGGCGTTGCTTAGAGGCTTGTGGGCACTAGAGAGAGTGCATCCTTGTGAGATGTGATTGCAGAGGGCATGGAGATGGCGAGGGAGGCAGAGTATTACCGTGTTAGATATGAGGAGTTGTGTCCTCCTAAGCGCAGGGAGCCATTCCCACGATCTCACAATAGGACCAAGAGTAGGTCACAGACAACCACATAGAGCATGGGGGTTACTGGGCCCCAACGAGATCCAAACGCAGGTACTAGTGGCAGGCCACCTCCTTCCGGACCAGCTCCATCAGGGGCATCGACCAGCTAGTTTGTGATGTTATGATGCAGATATATTTCACACATGTATATCATTTTTGGAGCATGTATATGTGATTTTTGATCATATCCCATGTATCTCTCTTTGGACTTTTCAATTTCTTTGTACATTGGACATTTGTATTATTTATGATGAGCGATGATATGTAGCGGCGATGATTTTTGATGATGTGATTTGCATTTATGGGATGATTATGTGATATGCATTTATTTCTACATGTTATGGATTTTGGTATGCATTTTAATGATTTGATGACTATCATGATATGTAGGATGAGTTGATACGATGTGTTTATGATGATGATGAAAAATGATGGATGATGCGTACTAATGATGTCATGCAGGTGGATGACTTATGATGTGATTATGAAAATATGTCATGGGATATTTGACATGTTTTATAAAAAATGTTGTTTGGCAAATGATATAAAAATGCATGTATGGAATGTTTGTTTTTGGATTTTCAAATGCAAGTAACTAATGATAATATGATGGAAAATGAATGTTGTGTTTATGATATGCATCATGAATTTGTAATATGAATTTGATATGAAAAATGAGAGGATGATTAAAGGTATGATGTGAATGTAATGTGACAAATGATAAATGATATGAATAACGATATCAAGTGAAGTGATTAATAATAATGAGATGTATGATAAGATGATAAATGATATGTGATGAAATGTAATGATTTGAAATGATGACAAAATGAAATGAAATGATAAATGAACGATAATGAGATAATAAATGAAATGATAAGTGATAATGAAATGGTAAATGAAATGATAAGTGATAATGAAATGGTAAATGAAATGATAAGTGATAATGGAAAGAATGATAATGAAATGGTAAATGAAATGATAAGAAATGAAATAATAAATGAAATGATAAGTGATAAAAATGAAATGAACAATAATGAAATGGTACATGAAATGATAAGTGATAATGAAATGAATGATAATGAAATGGTAAATGAAATGATAAGAAATGAAATAATAAATGAAATGATAAGTGATAAAAATGAAAGTGATATGAAAATGAAATGATGAAGAATTTGAATGATATGAAATGATAATGATAGTGAAATGATGATATGAAAATGAAAGTGATATGATAATGACATGAATGATAATGAAATGATAAATAATTTGAATGATATGAAATGATAAGGATCCAAATGATGTGCAAATGAATGATAAATGATAAATGATAGGACCTAAATGAAATGATAATGAATGATAATGAAATGATGAAGAATTTGTCCAAATGTCCTCCACAAATAGTCCAAAGAGATATGGCAACCGTTGATATTTTTGGTTAGCCCTTCAAAACTATGATGTGAATCCATTATGCAGTCATATACAATGATCTAAAATGAAATGCAACTAAATAACATGAACCATTTGTTGAGCTTTTTTGTTAGCTTTCTTGAATCATCATAGAGCCTTTTAAAATTTTGGAAGTATTTACAAGCATTAGAGGGTAAATTAGCACCAATGATGACTTGAGTAACACTTTCATGATTTTTGATATAGCAAGTAAACACAAGCATCGAGGTATAATTGAACCGAGATGACCTGAACATTTATTGCATAAATAGGCAAAGACTAACCACTTTCTGATGCAAATGTGGAACTGTCATCATGTCTCATGACATATTTGCAATAGATGGATAGTTAACCTCAAGACAATAGACAAAGAAAAATCATCCTCTTTCCTCGCCACTCTAGTTTAGTACATCATCAAGTGTGCTCCAGAGAGATGATATCAAAAATTAAACAACCATTGTTCAAAATTGTTCAAAATTAAGTACTACTATGCCAAACATTATTCAGATTTTAGATCATCCAGATATGAGTCATGATATGGTACTTAGCTGAAAACTATTGTGATATGGATCAATGATTGGATTGTTGTTCATAAGATTTGATTGTTTGTTTGCAAGATTGGATTTGATGTCATTGTCTAGCTGTTTCGGTAAAACCTAAAAGTTGATTTCCCCCTAGTATGTCAACGTTTGCCCCTAGTATTGACACAACTTTCTGAAATGGATATGTACAATGATCAAGCCATTGTAAGACATTATCGTTCTAGGAAAATGATGACAACATGATGCTGGTATGGCCATAAGATGATGAAAAGATGTATGAAATGAAGGCTGAGAAGTCAAGTGCAGAACATGAACTAATAGATGGAGAGCTACAAATAGCATATGTATGCTAGGTTTTCACCAAGGTAACCATTTCTTCAAGACTTTTTCTACTTTTTTTGTATTTTTTTAGGACATTTATGGATGATGATAGCTGACTTAAACATAATATTTCTTCAGGTGCATGTTGTTGATGGGTTCTTCAAATAGGTCCCCTTCTAGCGTTGATAGTTTGTAGGCTCCTGAACCATAGACTACGATAACCACATAAGGACCTAGCCAATTTGGTTCAAACTTTATTTTCTTTTCTCTATCTTGCTAATTTCGTGGATTTTCTTTAAAAACCAGATCACCCACGTAAAAGGTACGTGGCTTTACTTTGTGATTATAACTGTGAGACATCATCTATTGGTATTCTTTCAAATGATCTACTGCTCTTTGTCTCGTTTCATCTAGGAGTTCTAGCTCTTCAAGTCGGGAAACTCTGTAGTCATCATCTATTGTGAGACCTTTTAATGAGACTCTAAGTGAGGGAATCTCAACTTCTAGAGGAAGTATAGCCTCTGCTCCATAGACAAGAGCAAATGGTGTTGCTCCTGTTGGCGTGCAGACACTAGTTCTATAGGCCCATAAGGCAGGATTGAGTTGAACATGCCAATCTTTCCCTGAATCATTCACAGTCTTCTTTAAAAAATTTAGTATAGTCTTATTTGAGGCCTCTGCTTGGCCATTCCCTTATGGATAGTAAGGTGTTGAATATCTGTGTTCAATATGAAATCTCTCACAAAGTTCATCAACATCCTAATTCTTGAAAGGTCATCCATTATCCGTAATAATGGAGTTGGGAATGCCATACCGACAAATAATATAGTTGAGTATGAACGATGATATTTGTTTGCCGGTAACTTTATTAAGAGGTACTACCTCAATCCACTTGGTAAAATACTTTGTGGTTGTGATGATGAACTTATGCCCGTTTGATGATGAAGGATGAATCTTGCCTACTAGGTCTAACCCCCATTGGGAGAATGGCCAGGTTGGCATAAATGGTTGGAGTTCCTATGCAGGAGCATGAATGAGATTCCCATGAATCTGGCATTTTGTGCACATTTTTACAAAAGTGAATGATTCCCTCTCCATTGTAGGCCAGTAGTAACCCATTCTAATCAATTTCTTGGATAAGGTCAGTCCACTCGAATGAGTACCACAAATGCCACCATGAACTTCTTGTAAATCCTTGTTAGATTCGTCACGTTCAAGACATCGAAGTAAAGTACCATCAAGACCACATCGATAAAGGGTGTCAGTGATAAGAGTGTAGCGAGAGGATTAGCGGATAAAATTTTGCTTTAGGTTACGTGATAAATCAGGTGGTAAGATATCATCTTTTAGGTAGGCATAAATCTTGTCATACCAAGGTGAATCGGATCCCACCAAGTGGCAAATGATTTGGCTTTCAGGTGTGTCATAGGTAGGTGCAAATGATTGTTCCACCAGAAATTCATAGCGAGCCTGATTTTCTGGGAGTTGTAACAATGATGCGATCGTAGCCATGGCATCGACTGCTTTGTTATCAAGCCTTGGAATTTGTGTGAATTTGATGTCCACAAAGTACTTCTTGAAGTCGTCAACCATCTTTTTATATGGCAAAAGTTTGTCATCTTTGGTCTGATAATCATCATTGATTTTATTAATGACTATTTGTGAGTCACCATATACTTGTAATTCTATAATCCTCCATTCCAATGCTATTTTAAGTCTAGTGATTAATGCTTCATATTCGGCTATGTTGTTGGTGCATGGAAACATCAGCCTATATGATTGAGGAATGGTGTGTCCTTGGGGGGTGACAAAAAGTATGCCTACCCCCGATCCATGTTGAGTGAAAGAACCATCAAAATATAGGGACCATGGTTGTTTGGATTCTGCAGTAAAGACATCAGCATCTAGAAATTCAATGTGCAGGGGATGATCTACTTGCAGTGGTGCTTCAGCTAGTTGATCAGTGATAACTTGTCCTTTGATTGCCTTACGATCAACATAATGGATATCAAACTCACTCAGAATCATTACCCATTTTGCTAACCTTCCTGTGAACGATGCTTTGCTTAACAGATACTTGAGTGGATCAATCTTTGAAACAAGATTGATTATATGAGTTAACATGTAATGCCAAAATTTCTGTGAAGCAAAGAATACCACTAGACAAGCCTTCTCGATGGTAGTGTAGTTGAGCTCATGACTTGTTAGTGTTTTGTTGATGTAATAAATTGCTCGTTCTTTCCCTGTATGGTCTTCTTGCGCTAGCAATGCACCCAAGGATGTCTCTATTGCGACAATGTATAAGATCAATGGTTTGTTTGGATTTGGTGGTACTAGAACTGGTGGAGTCATTAAGTACTGTTTGATTTTTTGAAAAGCCAATTCACACTTGTCATCCCACTTGAAAGGAACGTTCTTATGCAGTAGATGTGTGAAATGTAGACTTTTGTCGGCCAGTTGTGCAATGAACCTTCGTATAGATTGAAGTCATCCCTGTAATGATCTCAATTGACTGATGTTCCTTGGGGGAGGAATTTCTATGATTTCTTGTACCTTGGAAGGATCTACCTCAATTCCTTTACCTGATACTATGTATCCTAAGAGTTTTCTAGATGTGACCCCAAAAACATATTTCTTGGGATTAAGGCGAACTTTGAATTTCTCCAATCTTGTAAATATTTTGGAAAATATTTCCAGATGCCCTTCTTTGGTGTATGACTTTTCCAATATGTCATCTACATAATCTTCCATGAATGTATGCATCATGTGATGAAAGATTGTAGTCATGGCTCTTTGGTAAGTAGCCCTAGCATTCTTCAGACCGAAAGGCATGATGTTCCAACAGTAAGTTCCCCATGGACATGTGAAAGTTGTTTTCTCCTGGTCTTCGAGTGCAATCTTGATTTGGTTGTAACCATAAAAACCATCCATTAATGAATACATGGTATGGCTAGCTATCAAATCAACTATAGTGTCGATATTTGGAAGTGGGAAGTCATCCTTAGGACATGATTTATTAAGATCTCTGAAAGTTGTGCACACTTTGACATTTTTATTTGGCTTGGATACATGAACAATGTTGGAGATCCATTCTGTGTAGTCGATTGATCTTATGAAGCCCACATCAAGGAGTTTTCTCAGTTCTTCCTTAACCAATAATGCAACATGAGGGTGCATCTTTCTGAGTTTTTGTTTCACAGGCTTAACCCCTGGTTTGATAGACAAGTGATGCATGATAAGATCAGGATCAAGACCTGGCATGTCCACATAAGACCAAGCAAAGTTGACTTGATTTGCTCTTAGAAACTCTATGAACTCTGGTACTTCTTTCTCCATCATTGATGCAGCTAACTGTAAAATCCTTGGTTTTTCTAAAGTTTCAAGATTGACTACTTGTGTAGGCTCAATCAAGATAGGCGATCGCTCATGCTAGTGCTCTGGGAGAGTGTCAAGATTCCCATCATCCGGTGCCTTAAAAAGGTTTTCACCATCTGATACGCTCTTTATTTTATCTTTTGTTTAATCTAACACTGCCAGATTCTCGTTTTCACCATTAGATCTTTCTTTTTTATTTTTATTTTTGCAGCTAGGAGAATTGACACTCTCCTGATTAAAGACTCTATGCCGAAAATCGCTAGTGGAACAATCATTTGCGTCATCCGTGGAAAGGAAGTTAATGATGGATTCATCGCTTGGAAACATAGGTATATCGATAGGTTCAGATGAATCCCAATCAATGAGATCAGGATGGATCAAAGTTAGCGGGTCGTCAGGTTGCGTGAAATTGGCTATGGTTATGGTCATAACGGAGTTGACTATAGGATCCGAGGTATGAGGTGGATCAATGATGATATTGTTCTCATGATAATCTTGTTTATTGAAATCTGACTCAGTATCACTAGAATCATAGTCACCTTGTAGTTCAGATTCTCATGTTTGGGTCCCTGAACCTTCACCTTCCGTGAAAGTTGGGGTATACTGGTGTATTACATCAACCTCTTTGTCCCTCTAGAACTCATCATTATAAATGGTGTCTGATTCATATTCGGCAGAGTCTGTGTCAGAGTGATTATCCACAAAATTATGAATTGTTGCCAAACATTCTTCTCTTGAATATGAACCTTCTTGCAATGTGAAGATAGTGCCATGCAGTTGTTTTGATGTTTCTTCTTTTGAGTTAGTATCATAACCTAATCCGGTTTTCTCTTTCGAAGCAAGTCCTCGAAGGTGAATAGGCTCAACTACTCCTTTTCTTTTTTCGATAGGAACCTTATCATAGCCCATCTTCTGCATGATTGAATACCCTTTTCCATATATATCTATTGGTAATTTGACATTAAAAACTACTTCATCTTCATCTTTATAGAGCCAATTTAGAATTTCTCTATCCTCAGGATCTTCCATGGGGAATTTTTATTTGATGAATCGTCCATTAAACTTTGTGCTTGGATCTGTTGGTGGTTGCGTTGATGTTGATGCTATTGATATTTGATGTTGTGTGATATAAGGTTGTCCATGTGATTGAGGTGATGTAGCTAAATTAGCCAAACAGAGAGAGTACTCCCCGACTCCATGGTCTTTGAATTTCAATTTCTCGTCAAAACTATTGGTTAATTGACTGATTTGTGTATCAATCTCGAGAGAAGTACTAGCACGAGCTTCTCGATTGTTAGGAACCAAAGTATCTTGACTAGCTTTGATGTTGGCGCAAGTTTGGACATTTGATTTATTGGCTGGTATCGTGATTTCCTACCCATCATAAGGAAAATTAAGACATTGATGATATGTGGATGGGACAGCTTGCATTTCATGGATCCAAAGATGACCCAAAAAGATGTTGTATTCAAGATCATGGTCTAATACTTGACAGAAAGTATTTTTGATAATAGGTCCCACTTTGATTAGTAGCATGATTAAACCCTTGGACGCTCTTTCCTCATCATCATAGGCTTTAATAGTAATCTTTCTTCTGGGATCAATGGAATCCTCATAAAATCCCAAAGCTTGAACTAACTTCATGGTACATATGTTCAAACCTGCACCTCCATCTATTAGAACCCATCTGACATGAAACTTGTGGACAATGACTTCTAAGTATAATGATGAATTATGGGGATGAGTTATGGAAACGTCATCCTTTTCAGAGAATGAGAGGCATGTGGGTGAGGACAAGTGTCCCACCATGGCTTGAAATTGGTCCACATCCAAATCAGTGGATACAGTGGTTTCAACAAGGGCCTTTTCGAGAATTTCCTTATGTGCTGGGGAAATCTTCAAGAGTTCTAAGATAGAAATCTGAGCAAGAGTTTTTCGAAGTTGATTGACTAAGTCATATTGATGTTGAGGTGGAGGCCCAATGGATTTTGAAGAGGCACCCTTTAAGACAACTTTAGCTTGTGCCCTTGTCATTGCGTTGACCTCCCTATATTCAATTTTTTCCTTGACTTTTATAACATTGACCTGCTCATCGTCAGTGTAGATATGATTAATTATCGGATCATCAATATGATTCACACTTTTTCCTGAAGACTCACCTTTTTTATAGTTGGGAAAAGGGTTGCGAAATGTTTGGTGGTCTTCATTTGATTGTTGATGTCCTATTGTGATGGTGCCATTTTTGACTAAGTCTTGAATGGTATTCTTCAAGGCTTGACAGTTATTTGTGCGATGACCTTTGCACCAATGATAGCCACAATAGTATGCCTCATTCCATGATGGAGGCTTCACACTGGGTTCATAGTTTCGTTGAGGTGGCAAGGTAATGACATTTTTAGCCATCAATTCTTTGAATGCAGATTCCAAAGATTGAACCAGTGGAGTGTAAGTTCTTCTACTAGAGAAGAATGAAAATCGTTGTGGATTCATATTCGAGGTATTTCCTAAAGAGTTGTTATTGTGATTGTTTCCTCAGAATCCTTGATTGTTGGCAGTCCCTTGATTGGGAGTAGAATGTTGATTCACATTGTTTCTCGGAGGAGGATTGTTTCCTTGATTTGTGACCGAGTTGAAATTGTTATAATTGTTGTTGTGAGGAGCACTTGGAGTAAAAAGGACAAATGGCTTTGTCGAGACATGATTTGCATCAACAACACCATCATTCACCACATTCTTGTTGCGAGTCCAAAATTTAGATTTGTCCTGATTATTATGATGATTGGATGAGCTAGGATTATCCTTGTCAAGTTTTATTATTGCTCTTTTGACCAAAGCACTTTCAATGGTTATAGCATCTTCAATCACTTTCTCAAAAGAGGGAGGAAAATGTAAATTCAAACGATAGCTCATTTTTGAATTCAAGTTGTTAATGAAGGTGACCATCTTTTCCTTTTCAGGAATAGGATGTGGATATCTAGCGAACATTCTTCTCCATCTCTAAAGAAAAGTAATAAAAGGTTCACCAGGTTTTTGTGCAACTTTGCAGAGATCTATCATAGTGATTTTGTTTTGAATGTTGTAGGAATATTGTAATATAAACAAATTGATTAATTCCTCAAATGTCTTGACAGGAGCTGTGATTTTTGATAGCCATTCCATAGAGTGAGCTCCAAGACTCCTAGGAAACAAACGCATCAAGTAAGTGTCCTCATGAGCGAACTCTAAAGTCATGTTTCAGAAGTCTCTAACATGATCGATTGGATCTGCATTCCCATTATAACGATCAAATTTTGGAATTTCGCAATGTTTGGGAAATGGAATCATGTTGAGACTTTGATCGAAAGGATAAGGACAAATATCCTCAAGGGTATATTTATTTGTTGTGGCTCCCCCTTGTAATTCTTTAATTTGTCCTTGAAGTGCCTTGATTTGTTGAGTCAAAGCACTAAGATCAGATAGGGGTGTTTCTTCAGGTTTGTTCTTCAAATTCTCAGTATCAAAGTCATGAGGCAATTTAGCTCCTTGGTCAGCTAGATAGAGGAAATATTTTTCTTTATCGCGTTGCAAGATCTTTACTATGGCTTTGTGAAATTTGGGATCTTGCTCAGCCTCTCTAAGATGTTCTTCATCTCATTCCTCATCACTATCTATATGGGTTTTGTTCATGTCTTTGTAGTTGTGGAATGGATTTTCTTCTCTGTTATCCATGTCGTTGAAAAGTGGATTACGATTTATACTACATAAATAGGATTACTACTTTCACCTTCTTCGTGAGTGTTTTGGGTATGACCTTCTTGTTGGATTTTGTCCTTCAATTTATTTTATTGAGATCTTGTAGAGATAGGCATATGATTTTGGAGAGTTCTTCTAAACTTAGATCACAGTTCTGATAAGTGCGATAATGAGGAAATCTTGATCTGATAAGATGTGAATCTTATGATATGATCAAAGATGTTCCTAATTTTTGATTGTGGCTTCCAATGATGAAGGATGTCAGAATCCTGTTGGGGAAGATGAATCAATAATCATAAATTTGTTTGAAGGGCACACTCTTAAGATTTGATCTTTGTTTTTGAAAAAAAGGTTTTAAAATCATTAAAGGATTTGACTAGGATGCGATGGATATTAAATAGAAGGTTGTGGTATATTATCAAACTCAAGAGGTTGATTAGGATTATGCCATTGAGATAGAGCTAATCTCTGATAATAAGCTCAAGAATCCAAAGGCTCTACAATGTACTTGTCAGTGAATCCCCTAACAAAGTCTTGGTACCTATGAAGAAATCCACGGTAATGAAGTAAGACGAGTCAACTTTTGTACAAAATTTTTCTTCTTTGTAATGTTTTCTTGTACCCTAATTATTTCTTGGGTTGCTTGATCCTACTAGAAACTGATTTCTTGACAAATTTTGTTGATTTCCACTCTCTAAGTATGGGAGAGATATCAGAATGTTACTGGACCAAAGATGTCAGAAAGTCAGGTGCGTGAATGATTTCAGTTGCTATTTTTCATGTTCATTTCAGATGATCTTTTATCTAAGTTAATGTGATGGAAAACACAGCAAACACTTTGAATTAAATGGAATGTAACCAAACAGAGATAAAGCAAGCACATCCTATGGTAAAGCCCAGACAATATCCGCTAGATTCCACGCAGGTTTTCCCAACCGCATATCGGTCGTGTGTGAATTCAGAAGCTTGGTTGCATGGGCTCCCCATTATAGTGCACTCTCTTCTTAGGCGAACCAAACTTCTAATCCCCATGAAACTCCCATGGAAGATTGATCACCTCTACTACAGACTGCGAAAGTGTGGATGCCTTCACACCGACTGGTGCTGCGCTAGCAGATAGAAGGGTTTTGGTTTACTAAATAATGGTGTTTAATTCAGGATCCCCGTTCGAGTGGCCATACATGGGGCAAGAGATTAATCACCAATTAGGTGGCACTCCAGCCTGAAGAGGTTAAGCTCAACAGGGTTTATGGGAGTACTACTCTGTCCGTATGACATATCCACACTCGTAATCTTAGGTTTTCCCTTAAGATTGACATTTGTATACCAGTCAGGGGTAGCTTGGCTTTACCTCCATTGCCGGTTTGAGTCGCGTTGGGGTGATGAAATTCCCAGGTAGGCCCAATTTCTAGAGGCAATAATAATTTCTCTTACACCCAGGATCGCATCACTATGCAAGGGGAAATGATATTTCGGTTATTGCATCAGGGTTACACAGGGATAAAGTGGGTCTGGCTTTCTGATCACCTAGTTTGCACAGGGTGAGAGCATAATCACCTACCACTTTCAAGCACAATCAAGTAGAGTAAACAGATTCATTTTAATGCACAAAATCACAATGATTTAAGCTAAGTGAAGCTATTGCTTCACAACCGACATGGGGTTCATTTTAACTGCATGATCAAAGTGTGGTGACTATCCTAGATTGATTCATTTTAAACCAGAAAAGATTCTGTCTGTGAAATGCGTCAGACTCAGAATCCTGTTTTTGTGTTACAACCTAGATGCATAGAAACAGACAGTATATGCATAGAAACAGACCCTAAATGCGTAGAAACAGACCCTAAATGCGCTAAAAAAGTCCCTAAATGCGCTACTTTAGTTAAACACCAATTTAAATTTGTAAATAATGCAACACTAATGTTCTAAGATTTACCTTAAATGCACTAACTTAACTCCTAGATGTGCTAAAACAGTTATTAAATGCGCTACTTTAGTTAAGTGCAAATTTAACTCTAAATGTAATGAGACTATATGCGCTATTCTATCCCTCGGATGTGCTAAATTAACCCTCAGAATTGCTGAAATAGTCCCCAGATGCACTGAAATTTCCTACAAAACAGAAACATTAAATTCCCAGATGCGCTGCAGAAAAGTGTTGGATGCACTAAAACGCCAAATTTTTCTAAAAGCCAAACTCCAAAATGTGAAAACCTGTTAGAATGTTCTATAGAAAAATGTCAAAATTGGTGGCATAGGCCCCACGGTGGGTGCCATTTTATGTGTGTATGAAAATATGACTGTCATAATGAATTCAAAACACAATCAATAAAACTTTATATCAAAGAAGCTTAAAGAAAAATAAACAAACTCTCTGTGCAGCTTCTTCGAAGTCATTTTATTGCTCTCTATCTCCAGTGTTTCGTTGATTCAAGTTGCTCTCAGATTTAGTATGACAAGCTCAACGAAATGGACTACTAGAGAATGAGATTTAAACTAAAATGCATTCTATACTAAGATGCATGATTATGCTATGATATGATAAAATTATTGCTAACATATGATTATTGCTAGAATGCTAAAGATGTGAGTGTATAAGCATAATTGAGTGTGTGTGTATATATCTATCTCCGTGTGTACGTGTGTAACCAATGCTTGGATTCACACATGTATTTATAGAGTTTTTTGAAGATTTTGATTGGCTGATTTGATCAACGACTGTGATAATTCTTGACAGATCGAACGGTCGAATAGGGATGAGAATGGAGAGAAAAATAGAAGAAAATGAATAAAGCAGGATTTTTCCATTTTTATGGAAGAGATAAGATGAGATGATTAAAAATCATCTTTTTTTTAGAAGATAATGGAAAGATATTGAGAAGATAAATAATGAATTATCAAATTCAATTATTTATTTATGGGTGCATGTATATTTTTCTTAATTAAATAAATATTTAATTAAGATTTTGAGGAAATCAGAAGATTTCATAATTAAATGAAATATCTAATTATGATTTGAAGAAAGTAGAAGATCTTTAATTAAATAAAAATATTTAATTAAATTTGAAGAAATGACATGTGTTATGAAATTAATTAAATAAAATATTTAATTAATTAGAAGAAAGTTAAAAATAGAATAAAAGAAATATTTAAATTTAATTAAAAAGATTTTAATTAAACCAAAAGATGATAATTAATTTAAATAAATAAAAATGTATTTATTTAATTAATCAAAGAGATGTGAAATAATTAAACAAAATTTCTTCAATTATGGGAGAATAAAATGAATGAACAATATAATCAAATTAATTAAATTTAATTACATGTGAAGACTTTAGAAAATAAATAATCAAATATTTAATTAAATGTCGTGATTAATTAGATGACCACTTTATGCACATACATGTACAACAAAAACTTATGTGAACAAATATGTATATATATATTTTAAATTTAAATAAATTCAAAATTTTGATTTAATGTAATTTATACATACCCGATATCTCCCAAAACACTCTATGTGGAATGTGTCGGTTTGTTCTTGAAGATGTGTCGACCACATTTGATGCAAAGTGTTTCTTGCACCTGTTATCACTTGAAATTGCACCCTATTGAACCTGATGTTCAACACCTCAGTGTAACATGGGAAGACCTCTAAAGATGTGGGTTTCTTGTAAATAGAGGTCAACCTTCGGAGAAGGCCGAATTCCTATGGTGTCACCTAACTACTGATTCTGTAAAGGGAAAGGGAGAAGGAGTGCATGAAAATAAAACTAAACTCTATGGTGATACACCAAATTTGTTCAAACATGAACAGCTGCTTAACACACAATTTTCAGTCAACTAGTAAAAGCTGATATGCACAACTCAATACTCATATGATATTGCATAAACGTTTCATAAGAAAGCTATGATACATGTAGTCCTAGAAGGATGATAAATTCTCCTCACAACTAAAACTGTTTGCATCACTAACATAACCTATAACCTACAATATACACATCTCCTCTACTTAAAAGTGTTATTAATGAGACAATTAACAAGGAATAAAAGAAACTCACATGTAAATTTATCAATCATTCAACACACTCAATGAAACAGATAACTAAGAAGGTAGAAGTTTCTTTCTTTATTGATCTCCAAAGGTGAAACTGTACATGCAATGTCTATAAATGAGTTACAAAACTCAGTTTTTTCCTCTAAGGACTCACAAAAGTCACAAAAGCAAAAGAATATGCAAGTAAGAACTGACTATAAAAGAGGCAAAAATGCCATATATACAAAAGATGTTGGCCCCTGCCTTAGGGTCTACAAAAATATCATTCCTCAGAAAGATCTGCCCTTAGATCTTTTTGAATGAAGTTAATGGTGCATTTAATTGTATCCCTGCTGTCTATGTCGGTGAAGAGTTGCCCCAGGAAAGACCCTCTTGATCTTTCACAACTACAACATTAACTTCCTGGTCTGCGTGTCCACCTTCAAACTTCCCCGTCAAACCTGCCTTGAATGCCCTGAGGTACTATCATTAATGCTTATTGACCCTTGCCAGTTAATATTCTAGCTGTTACTGTGACTCACGGCTTCTTCTTCCTTTTTGTCTGATTCCCACTCCAGATCTTTCTGCAAGTTGATCCCTTCTGGAAGCGGCATCATATTTTCCCTATAGTCGGCCTCCATAGAGACAACACTACTGCCTTTGAACCGATTCATCACCCCTGATCACAGAGCAGATCCATACTATTGCATTTTGTTGATCTTCTTCACAAGGATAGTCGCGATAGTCAAACTGCCCGTGATTCACCCTAGCATCTTTTGATTGGTTGAATTTGTGCCACGTAGATTCCAAGATGGTCAAAGGTCGCTTCCTTAGAATCGCATGTTGGTGAGACACTAACAATGTCTCCTCGATGCAATTATGCCCTTCAATAGTTATCGGCATAGCTTAGGACTGTCGGCAAGAGGTCATAGCAAATTGCAGGAGTTATAGCGATGTCCCAAAATTGTCGCCAAGAGCATCGCTATCGGCCAGAGGTCATAACGAGTTTCCTCAGTTACATTGAAGATACCATTATTTCGGTGAGACTACGTATTCGGCAAGAGGTCACAGCGGGTGCTAAGAGTCATACCGATATCCTTTTCAATCGGCAAGTCCATCACTATCAGCAGGATGTTACGGCAAGACCAAACCCCTTACCGAGCTCCCTTCATTTCGGCAAGACCCTATCAGGTCGGCAAGACATCATCGCGAGCTCTTCAATGTTTCCCGAGCTTGGATCCTTCGACGGAGTCAGAGTCGAGATGAGAATCAAAACGAGACCGAAGTCAGAATGGGGGCAAAACCAAACAACTCACGGAACTGGAACCGGAACCAAATCCAGACCTGAAACTTTCATCAAGTTTCAAGTTCGGATTTCGTTCCGATCTCGCCCTTAGCAACATACAAGGCACGAAGGAAGAAAGAAAAACACAAGGAAGAACAAAGAGGAGGAGACATCTCCCGACCATCGGCAGCGAAAAAGCAAAGAAAAGAAGGGCGAAACCAGGATCGGAACCATAACAAAAACAGGAACTAGAACTTTTGGAAAAGTTCCAAGTTCGGTTTGAGTTCCGACCTTGAGTCTAGCAAAACAAAGAAAAATGCCTAAGGAAAAGAAAACCCAAGGCACACAAGAACAAAGACCAAAGGACACCAAAACATAAATAGGATCGAAACGAAAACTGATCCCAGGCGGAACACAACGGAGGTGGAACCGGAACAAAAATAGGAACTGGAACTTTTGGAAAAGTTCCAAGTTTGGTTTCAATCTTGATCCTGGGTCTGCCAAAACACAACAACAAAAATGAGGAAAAATGGCAAGAAGAGAGAAACAAAAGGAAAAAAACCACCCCATGGTCAAACGCAAGGTCAAAGAAGAAAATGAGATGCACACAAGTGCGAAACTGGAACGAAAATGGAAACTGGAACTTTTGGAAAGTTCCAATGTTTGGTTTCGGTCCGACTCCGCCTCCGACAGAACAAAAAGAAAAAAGGGCACAAGGAAAACAAAATGGAAAGTGGGAAAACAAGGCAAAAACATAAGATGAAAACCCACCCAAAATTGAATACCTGCATGCTGGGCTCAACCCTTGTGGGAGCCACATTTAATCCACGTGCCAAATTTTAAAACATAACCCCTCACCCCGCAGCTGCACAAGAAGCAAACAAGTTAGAAAAAGTAAGCTGGATAGAAATGTTCCTCCAGTTGGCCTTCATGAACACTCGAAAACATAGGTTACCCTGCCTGATTGAGCCCATAGGTGAAAATTGGGTAACATTTGTGGCGACCTCAGCTGGATGTTTTCCTGCTAAACATGCAGACCAGTAGCCTAGGCCTATCCATTGGGCATAGAGTCATTGGGAATACTCAGAAACAGACTTGGAGCAACCTTGCACATGGCTGTAACTCATTAAAGTAGGTCAAGACACCTAGGAACTTATTGAAAACAGGAAAAAACTGAAGTGAAACTATTTACTGTGCCGGGACAACACTTAGGGAATGAAAACTGTATCTAAACCTACCCTACACTAACTAGTATGAAATTGGTCAAACAAAACCATTTATAGGATGACTAAAATAGCTACCCATTCTTCTCAATATGTAGTGACTGGCATGTTTAAGGACAGCTGAGTAAGAATGGGACATAGGAAGATACTTAACAAGATGATGTACTGCTTCTTGAAAGAGGTGAAAAAGTTCACTTACCTCACTAAATAATTCATATGTATTGTCAATTGGAGGAGGATAAGTAAACTGAACATACTCTTGTCTGGTTGTCAGTGCATCTTGGATATCTTCTTTTGCTGTACCTTCATATATGGGTGCCTCATTGGACTCCATCTGGGCTAAGTGCTTGATTGGATAGCCTCTGGTAAGGGAAAAGCTTGAACTTTCCTTGCTGGCCTCTTGTTGATCTCTAAAGACTTCATCTTTTCCTTGAAAAGACGTTGATTGGAGGTAATATGCAGATTGTTTATTGGCTGCTATAGTTTGATTTTCTTGAAATATTTGACCATTATTGTTTATAGGAGGATCAATTGTTCTTTCTTTCAACTCTGCAATGAAAAAGGAGTCATGCTTCTTTGCATCTTGTATAATAGTTTCTGAAAAGAAACCATTAATGTTTTCGATGGTTGGATCTTGTTGACTAAGGAGCTAATATCCCTATTGGATAACTGAAAAAAATCTTCAAACTATTATTCCTTATGCTCTTTGTCCATGACAAAATATAACTCCTCAACAAAGTGGGGCAGCTCATCAAATAAGTTCATAGACTACAATAACTCAACAAATATAACTCCTCCGACTTGAATGGGCTAATCACATGCTTCCCCTTCATATGATACTAGCTCATCATCTATGTTAGAACAAAAAGCCTCTATGATATCATCTAACTTATAATTTTGCATTAAGTCTAGATGAGTTTTATCATGTAGTTGCTCCATACTAGGCATAGATACTATCATGCATGTGAGATCTTCATCTTTATAACAAATTGAGGAAGTTCATCGAACAAGTTAGCAATATTCTCTGGATGTCACAAATCAACCGATAAATTAGGAACCTGCATGCTCTCTTGAAGAAAAGTATCTGTTTTAGTTTTAGGCTTTTCTTCCATGTCTAATGCTCCATTGTCTTGTTGATTGTCATCAATTGACAACTGCCCAAATTGCTTGATGTCTTCTAGCTGTTCTGAAACTGCAACCTCATAAGTGCTTTCCACTTGAGGAAGATCTTCAGTAAATTTTTAGCTTTGAGAAGAAGCAATCTGCTTGAAGCTTGGAACTAAAAACACGTGCTCCTCCAACTTAGCAGTTTCATCGTAGCTGTCCATGCTAGATTCACCCTGTCTGAAACTTGGAATTTTGTACTTTGAGGCCCCCTCCTTCATAGGTAGTTGGGGTTCTATCCTATGAGCTTGTGCAAGAAAGTGTTTCACCTACTCATCCTTAGCTGCAACTTGTTTAACCAACAATTCCTTCTCATATATCTGCGCTTCCAACTCTTGCTGACAAATGTGAGCCTGAAAGGCAAGCTCCTCTTGCTGCATATTATATTCATTTTCCCTTTCTATGTCTAACATCCGCCTTTGAAATTGCAGCAAAATCTCCTTGATGCTACCCAACTCGGTATCTGCATTGTTATAATTTTGGGACTGACTCAGGAGGCCACAAGGCTAGCTCAACGTGGAATTAATATGCTACGAGGGGAATTGAACAAGGGTGGGAGGGTGGAAAGCATGATAGGATTGCTGATTAGTTGTTGCTGCAAGAGAAAATGGGCTAAAACCAACATTAAGGTTGGTCGAATGTGACTGATAAGGTGTAGGAGCAACATACTCATGATGTGGAGGGTAATAGTAAGCATTTTCATGAATATTGGACATATTTTCATTGAAAGAGTTGGAAACTGAGAACTAACAGATTCTTTTTAGACATACCAACACTTGTGCTTGTGAAGCCAGAAGATTTGAGCTCGGAGTCACCAGGTGTTGTTCGAACTGCCTCCAAAGGCTGAATGATATAGAGGTAAACACCAAATCTCTCAGTAAGTTGAACTTCTTATTAATGCACTGGCTTTTCTGCTACTTCCCAAACTCAAAGTCACTAGATATGCTTAGAAATGACCTCTAAAAGGCTATTAGCTCATTGTCAGCATATCAAAAAAGCAAGACTTAGGAGTTTTACTTTTGACTGAGTCCCATCGGGCGTGCCAAAACTGTTATCACCTGAAATTGCACCCTATTGAACCTGATGTTCAACACCTTAGTGTAACATGGGAAGACCTCTAAAGATGTGGGTTTCTTGTAAACAGAGGTCAACCTCTGGAGAAGGCTGGCTTACTATGGTGTCACCTAACTACTGATTCTGTAAAGGGAAAGGGAGAAGGAGTGCATAAAAATAAAACTAAACTCTATGGTGATACACCAAATTTGTTCAAACATGAATAGCTGCTTAACACACAATTTTCAATCAACTAGTAAAAGTTGATATGCACAACTCAATACTCATACGATATCACATAAATGTTTCATAAGAAAGCTATGATACATGCAGTCCTAGAAGGATGATAAATTCTCCTCACAACTAAAATTGTTTGCATCACTAACATAACCTATAACCTGCAATATACACATCTCCTCTACTTAAAAGTGCTATTAATGAGACAATAACAAGGAATAAAAGAAACTCACATGTAAATTTATCAATCATTCAACACACTCAATGAAATAGATAACTGATAAGGCATAAGTTTCTTTCTTTATTGATCTCCAAAGGTGAAACTGTACATGCAATGTCTATAAATGAGTTACAAAACTCAGTATTTTCCTCTAACGACTCATAGAAGTCACAAAAGCAGAAGAATATGCAAGTAAGAACTGACTATAAAAGAGGAAAAAATGCCATATATACAAAATATGTCAGCCCCTACCTTAGGGTTTACAAAAATATCAGTCCTCAGAAAGATCTTCCCTTAGATCTTTTTGAATGAAGTTAATGTTGCATTTAATTGTATCCTTGCTATCTATGTCGGTGAAGAGTTGCCCCAGGAAAGACCCTCTTGATCTTTCACAACTACAACATTAACTTCCTGGTCTTCGTGTCCACCTTCGAACTTCCCCGCCAAACCTACCTTGAATTCCCTGAGGTACTATCATTAATGCTTATCGACCCTTGCCAGTTAATATTCCAGGTATTACTGTGACTCACAACTTCTTCTTCCTTTCTGTCTGATTCTCGCTCCAGATCTTTCTGCAAGTTGATCCCTTCTGGAAGTGACATCAAATTTTCCTTGTAGTCAGCCTCCATAGAGACAACACTACTGCCTTCGAACCGATTCATCACCCCTGATCATAGAACAGATCCATACCACTGCATTTCGTTGATCTTCTTCACAAGGATAGTCGCAATAGTCAAACTGCCCGTGATTCGCCCTAGCGTCTTCTGATTGGTTGAATTTGTGCCATGTAGATTCCAAGACGGTCAAAGGTCGCTTCCTTAGAATCACATGTCGGTGAGACACTAACCATGTCTCCCCGATGTGATTATGCCCTTCAACAGTTATCGACATAGCTTAGGACTATCGGCGAGAGGTCATAGCGAACTACAGGAGTTATAGAGATGTCCCAAAATTGTCTCCAAGACCATCGCTATCGGCCGGAGGTCATAACGAGTTTCCTCAGTTACATCAAAGACACCATTCTTTCGGTGAGACTCTACGTATTTGGCAAGAGGTCACAGCAGGCGCTAAGAGTCATACCGATATCCTTTTCGATCGACAAGTCCATCGCTATCGGTAGGACGTTATGGAAAGACAAAACCCCTTACCAAGCTCCCTTCATTTTGGCAAGACCCTATCAGGTCAGAAAGACATCATCGTGAGCTCTTCAATGTTTCTTGAGCTTGAATCCTTTGGTAGAGTTAGAGTTGGGATGAGAATCAAAACGAGAGTGGAGTCAGAACGGGGGAAAAACCAAACAGCTCGCAGAACCAGAACTAGTACCAAATCTAGACTTGAAACTTTCATCAAGTTTCAAGTTTGGATTTCGTTCTGATCCTACCCCTGGCAACATACAAGGCATGAAGGAAGAAAGAAAAACACAAGGAAGAACAAAGAGGAGGAGACATCCCCTGACCACCGGCAGTGAAAAAGCAAAGAAAAGAAGGGCAGAACCGAGATCGGAACCGGAACAGAAATAGGAATTGGAACTTTTGGAAAAGTTCCAAGTTCAGTTTTAGTTCCGATCCCGAGTCTGGAAAAATGAAGAAAAGTGCCTAAGAAAAAGAAAACCCAAGGCACAAAAAAACAAAGACCAAAGGACGCCAAAACATAAACGGGATCGAAACGAAAACTGATCCCGAGCGGAACACAGCGGAGGTGGAATCGGAATAGAAACATGAACTAGAACTTTTGGAAAAGTTCCATGTTTGGTTTTAGTCCCAATCCCGGGTCTGCCAAAACACAACAAAAAAAATGAGGAAAAAAGGAAAGAAGAGAGAAACAAAAGGAAAAAAACCACCCCACGGTCAAACACAAGGTCAAAGAAGAAAACGAGACGCACACAAGTGTGGAACCGGAACCAGAACCAAAAAAAAAATGGAAATTGAAACTTTTGGAAAGTTCCAATGTTTGGTTTCGGTCTGACTCCACCTTTGACAGAACAAAAAGAAAAAAGGGCACAAGGAAAACAAAACGGAAAGGGGGAAAACAAGGCAAAAACATAAGATGAAAACCCACGCAAAACTGAATACCTGTATGCTGGGCTCAACCCTTGTGGGAGCCAAATTTAATCCATGTGCCAAATTTTAAAACATAACCCTTCCCCCCATAGCTGCACAAGAAGAAAACAAGTTAGAAAAAGTAAGCCAGATAGAAATGTTCCTCCAGTTGGCCTTCATGAACACTCGAAAACATAGGTTACCCAGCCTGACTGAGCCCGTAGGTAAAAATTGGGTAACAACACCATTCAACAACATCATGTGCATTGTCTAGACGATCTTCTGGATAACTCATTTGATGCTTTCTTAAAGCTCGTTTGATGCAAGCTCCTGCTCCATCATGCTCACCCTTTCCATGCCCACTCTAAAAAAAATTCCAAACATGTGGTATTTTGTAGATTTTATGATATCTACAAAGTGCATAGAATGGCCGTGAAGATTTTAATTGTGTCGCACATCCATCTGACCATACAAAATTATTTTCAAATTTTACACCCTTGCTTCTCAAATTCTAAAAAAATATTGTAAAGCAATGTTGGACAAAAAGTGTGTCATGCTCTTTATCATCACTAATATAAAAGTGATATTCTTTCTTAATGGCTCATTCTTCATTTGTACTCTCAACACCATCCAATTTTGATTGTGCATGTCGATAACACACATGCACAATAATAGTGATCTGCTTTGAAAAGTAATACTCTGATTGAATCTGCTTTTGATGTACAAAGGAGTAATTTTCTGCAAAGTCAACTACTGATAGAACTATTCCATGTGGGAGAGTATCTCTCAATGTTAGGAATTGTTGTGCTTGCCACTTAGCAAAAAAGCAATGATGTATGTATGGTCGTATCAATTTTCAAAAATCTTCCATAAATTTTCCAATGGAATCTCCTCTTCTACATAGTTCAACCTTGTGGATTCTTTCCCAAAATTTGTTTGCAACTTTACATTCTTGTACCTGTGTCAGTAAAATATGTGAATAATTAATAAACCACACTTGATCAATGAAACATTACATCAAAGAGAATCCAAATAACTTGATCTATGAGAAATTGAAACAAATAAACTTCCTCTAAAATAGTAATTAACCTCTCTGTACTAAATGCTCTTTGTTAGAATGTGATCTCATTCTTGAAGGAAATTTAGCCAAATTTCCACATGTCTCAAAATCTTTTATGCAAATTTTATTTGAGGTCCATTTTCATGATCACATTTTAATATAGACTTTATGAACAAACTTGTTCGCTTAGGAGGTTATGCATTTTGAAACTACATCTTTTCTTTCTCTCATCTTTCTCAAACACTGGATAAGAGGATCAAATTCAATATGATAAGACAACAAGTTTCAAAAAACTTGTTTATCTTCACATAATATGGCTTTAACCTTTGAAACATTGTTTTCCCAATCTTTATATGAGGATATGCATTACAAAAGTTCATATACATCTCAAATTGTGTTATGTCCAGCCAATGTTTGATATGATTTTCATAAATACTAGGTCCAATCCTGTGTCTCATAACATCTCTAGTATTTGATGATGGACGAGTCTGATCATGCCAAAAACCTGAGACCAAGTTCCTAACATCTTCAATCTTGTTAGAACGGGGAGCTCTACACATAATTGCCCAATTTCCTTCTAAAATCTCATCCAAAAACTTTCTCTTTTTCTCATATTTTATCTATGTGGTTCTACTATAACCAATTTCGGTTGAAAGTGCAACCATTTTTCTTTTTCTTGCTATATCTTGATGTACAATAGATGTCAACATCACCCTTCTTGTAGTGGCCTTATCCACTGATCGAGATCCTTTCCCAATGGAATCTAAACCCTTTTTAACATTTTGAACAATATCCTTTTGTAATCCCATGTGTTTCTTCTTATTTGATGATGAATGGACACCCAACAATTGTAATGACTTTGAGCTCATCACGAAGAAGTAAACGTGATAACAATTGGGTTTTTTCAAGTGTATCAAGATGATTGAAATGATGATTGATCATTCCATTTATAGATTTAGTCATTGACCTTTCTTATTATAAGGTCTGGTTGGCATAATATTTTAGTTTCTCCATATCCATTTCAAGTAATCATCTAAATTTCTATGAGAAATTTGTTTCCACACCTTCTCAGCTAGTTTTATATGTTCATCCATACCAGTAGGAGGAAGTGATCCCGACCCCTCTCCAACATGCATTGTTTGAACTTGAGCCTCCTCCCTATCTTCAAGCACCATGCATTCTTGAGCAGATTCATTTGATCCATCATACCCAGATTTACTGACGGAGCATGAAACTTCCCCGCTTGTTGAGCCCTTCCTACCACATCTGGCTACAAACATTTTGGTAAAACAAAAATGAGAGATGATGTTAAATATATAAGTGAAGTTTATGTATGCAAGCAAACAAATTGATAAAACATGATGAGTTATAAGTGAGAGAAGTTTGTGCAATTTTTATATGCTCATTCATACCAGTAGAAGGAAGTGATCTTGACCCCTCTCCAACAAGCATTGTCTGAACTTGGGTCTCCTCCCCAACTTCAAGGTCCATCTGTTCGTCAACAGATTCATTTGATCCAATATCTAGATTTGGCTCGACTGCTGCTTGAGGAATCCCTATATAAAACATAAAAATAATTTGAGAACATTGAAGTGATGAAAATAAAAGACCAAAGACACAAAACACAAATATTGAAACAAAAAGAATTGGCTTAAGGAATTGGAGTCAAGGATCATATAAACATTGCAACTTGCATGACCAAGATGACTTGAGGACATTTAAAAGTATCTATAGTCATTCAAGTGCAATGATGGTTAGAAAACTTCAAAGTAAAAGTCCTAAACACACACTTGAGAGTGAGAGAGAGAAGAAACAAGCATGTGCCTTGTTTCTTTCTATGATAATTTTCCAAGTTTTGTTCACGCCTCTTTTGTTCTTCTTCTTTTGAAAATTTTCGTTGAGACACATTTTTTCTTTTTCTTTGTTGTCCCATTTTCTTCAACTTAAAGATGACTCTAAACAAGTCCTCTACCAACTTAGTTAAATTATCTTTCAAATTTTACCTTGATTGATAAAAATGAAAAGTTGTTGAGCTCCAATATTTGCCTCCTTGATAAATGTGTAAAAACTTCTCCAAAATCTGAGCTCCAAGTGAATCAAAATTATTCAAGTGTACATGGAATAACTAGATCCTAGTTTAAATGAATCAAGTAGTAAAAAAACAAGTTATTTCATTGTGGAGTTTGTTGTTATTTAATTCATAGGTATGCACAACATATCTACTAATTTTAGAATTTTGGTAAAGTGTCAAAAATGTATATTAGAGGTATAATTTGTCTGAATTTTCTTAATTATATTTGAATTGAATTTCAAGTTAGTTGTCAAATTTTTTAATAGAGGTATAATTTGAATTAAATTTTCTTAATTAAATTTGAATTGAATTTCAAGTTACTTGTCAAAAACGTGATAATAGCTCGATATAATTCTTAATTGAATTTTCTAAAATTTCATTTGAATTGAATTCTCAAGTTACTTTGTCAAAAATTATATCTTGTTCTCAACTCAATGGTTCATAAGTAAGTCATTTTTAAAAAATATTTACTGCGGGATCAAATATGAATGAACTTAATTATAAAGTGGCATTGGATTTCCTAAAAATTCTACTAGAGATCAAAATGTATATTGAATATAAGGAAATGTAAGTTGTAAGAGATCATAAAATAAGAAAACATGTATGTATATTGAATATTTAAAGCAAATGCATACATATATTATGTGTAAACATGTTTAAACCATAAGCAAACACATGTACATACATGCAAAGGGATTCAATACATATAAACATAACACATATTATAAGCAAAGAGGCAAATGTATGCATATATCATATAAGAAAATATATGTACATATCATAAAAGAAAAATGTAAATTAAAGATCATCAAATGTCGAATACTAAAGATCAACAAATAAGCAAATGTATGTATATCATATAAGCAAATGTAAGTTCTAGAGATCATCAAATATCAAATACTATTAAAGATCATTGTATAATCAAATACATGTGGTAAAGATCATAAATCTAGAGTGCATGGCCTAATATGAATGTCTACTCCTAGATGAATGGCCATCTGAATGAGAATAGTCCTGCTCTGATGGATGTGCTGAGCCCTGCAAATAAAATTGTGTACAAGATGTGTTAAATACATATAATTTATATTAAATAAATTTTATGAAAGTTATTTTTAAATGGACTTGCATTTTTAAATATCAATCTAGATCTATGCATACATAAATATATTGCATGTACATATACATGTGTGATTATATAAAAAATGTAAAACTCACATTTCCACTGACAACAGATTCATCCACAAAGTCACATCGATCATGCACACGATCTGGACCAAGGCTAGGAGTGATATGAGGTATGTCCACCTGTAACAATATATATACACAAATATATCAACTTACATGAATATCTAGTTAAAAAAATAATTAAAAAATAATGAAAAAAGAATTGAAACATGCACATGCACATCATCTAATATCAGATGACCTAAGTCCTCTGAAACAGTCGCCTCCACCATATCCACCAAACGATCAAGCGATAAATCAACATCTGCATCCATCTGATCTATCCCATGTCGTGCCATGAATGATGAATGTAGAGGACTATGAAGGTGAGATGGCATCGGTGATGATGAACCAAAACCAATGAACATATCAGTAAAACCCATAGTCTGTGCAGCTGCCGTATGAACTATAGGTGGATCCTGATGCGCGCTAGTGCTCAGCTGAGAGTGATGGGATCCTGGAACTGAATGACCTCTGCATCTCAAATGCTCTCTAACATGCTCTAGACTGATCCCATTGTCTGATGCAATGTGGGCATATGCCTCCAACAGGTCCTCAGCCAAACAATGCAGAGTCATGCATGACATATCTCCTGTAAGTGCATCAAGTTGTGTAGGAGTAGGGATGTCAGCCACTGCAAAAGGATCCATGGTGGTCCACTGTGCTAAAAATGGTGTGGATCAGGAATGTCTGGACATCA
>VDFB02000003.1:278307155-278366087 GCA_007258455.2 Sequoia sempervirens
TTTTATATGTATAAAGTTTAGATACCATCAAACTATTTAAACTTATAGATTGCATAAAGTTATAAATTGAATTGTTAAAACTAATTTATTAAGAATCAAATCTAATAAAGTTTGACTTCATTGCATACTTGTTATAAATATCTCACTAATCCAACCATACATATTATATATGTTAAAAAATATATAATTGTTATGCCCATAATTTTTCACTATATCTTGACATGGATCTCCTTCAACTAGATCAATTAAAAATTATTTGTAATGCTGGAGGAAAATGGATTTAATATCCTTAGAGTTGTCATGGAACTACCTCTCTTGATCAACGATAGATATTATCCACTCTCGAGAATGTAAATATGTTCGAGATAGCTAAAAAATAATTTGTATCCCTTATATCCTTTCATCCAATGTAGCCTATCTCTTAATTGAGATCCTCTACCACAATTAAGTTCAAATCTTCTAAGTTTTATTTCAACGAAAGCAACCATTCATTGTAGAAAAGTTATTAGTAAGTGCTAAAGCCAAAACAAGTTCTTTTTTTCTATTTAGATCCATATTGTTTTTCCATTCTAGATCTCTTTCTAGCCATATTCTTATTGTAAGATCATAGTAAGGTAGTGCAATAGATTTAATCGCATCATTCCACAATTGTATCCACTTAGCATTTTTATTAGGTCTAGGAACATCAACCAAAGGGATATTATGCAAGCAAGGTGATCAATTTGATTGAGGTGGGAAGTGTTGATCTTGAAGGATAGATTATTAGGTATGAGGAATAAGAAGTTTGAAAAGTTTAAAGAATTTGGAGGTGATATGTGAGATAGGTTTAATAGAATCTACTTAAATAAGGGTGTTTTGTGGAGAGGGGACAATGGAAAGAGAAATAACTAAGTTTTAATCTATCAATACAACTAAGTTTCCCTTAGTTCACCATCTCTTTAGTTGGTCCAAGTGAACTAGTGATGAGTATAAGAATATTTTTTGTCTAAAATGGGATCTAAACCCCTCATGGTATTTCTAGTTAGGATGTAGGAATTCAATTATTTTTTAGAGAGTTTATGAGAACTAAACCAACTTGTATCTTGGTTTTTTCCAACATATCATATCATATTTTTTGTCTAAAACTTACAATTATGACATTCTTATGACATTTAAGAGCATGACTATATAATATTTACAGTAAAGTATTGACTGGTCAACATTATGAAAAATCATAAGAAATCTTTTAAGAAATAGCAACTGTGTCAAGGAAAAAGATGTGGACATTTAAAGGAACTTTTTTTTTAAAGAAAAAGTGGGATACCACTTATAATTTTATTTATATATAATATTTTACATATAGCTGGTTCAGGCGGGAAAGAACCAGCAAGAAAACCCACAGTTGCAGTCCGAGTAACAAATTTTACAAAATATCAAAAAGACCAGTGAGGTCCTAGTACACATGACCAATTATCTAATTACAACATGTTACAAAAGCACATTGGTTGAATACATCAGTACAAAATCATCAATCTCCTCCATGGAAATGACAGATCTGTATCTGTTTAGAACTTGGTAGAGATGCACAAAGAAGTGTCATGCATTGTGGATAATAACATACCTTGGAATATGTGAACATAGGTCTCTTCTTATGAAACAAAACCTTCTTTTAATAATTAACATTAGAAATTAATACAGTTTGGCGAGCATATTGTATAATCACACTAGAAACCAACAATGGAAGATTGAGAGTCTCAACTAAGAATTCCACCAAGTATAGATAACATTCATACTAGAAGCCAACAAAAAAAGACCAAATTTCATAAATAAAGTTCATGTGTTATATATCATGCCTTTGAGGGGTCCACAAGTACCATGAGCCTTTTGAAATCCTTCTCCATCTAAATGCATCCATTCCAAGACCATTGGGAGGTGGGTATACAATATGAACCAAGTATTAATTTCTAATGTTAATTATTGAAAGAAGATGAAGGTCCTTATTTACCCTTAAATGACATTTAAATTGGATATTTTAATGTTCAATATAATGAAATGTTTAAAAAATGAAAGGGACAATAATATTGAAAATAAAAATGTTGAACATGAATGTGAAAATATTGTAAAATTTGATGGAACACCTATTGATAAGAGTAGCATCATAGAAGAAGAAGAAGAAGAAGAAGAAGAAGAAATACATCAACAATTTCTTGACTAATGTGGATATGAACCCTATGACATTGAAATTGCACTCAATAATCAAATTGTTGATAACAATGATTAAATTGATAGCTCACATGAACCAATGAAACTCAATGTGTCTCCAAATTACATAAGAAGAGAGAACCTTTGTGAAGAAGAAAAAGAAATTCAAAATCCATCTTTTTGTAATGAGTTTGTTAAAATTTAAAAAAATTCAAGAACCCCAAAATGGTTTGAAATTGATGAGCATAATAGAAATTCTTGAAGGCAAGAGGTCATCACAAACCATTCGGTTGTGGGCTTCAAAAAAATTCAATGAATGGTTTTCCAATAAGACATTAATCAAAAAATTCTAATTTTTTATACAATTACTAAAGATGTACAAAATGAGACCTTTACTAAATAAATTTTAAAGATTCATGTAAACAAAAAGTTTGATCGAAATAATATTGTTGTTAAAGTTTTTTTTAATGCATTCAATTCTATTGTAAATAATAGTAAGGAAAAAGATAAAAGAGTTGCTCATAGAGTAATAACATCATTAGTAAGAAATTAAAAAATTAAAAAGGCTCAATTAATAAGGTAAACTTGTCTTGAATTAAGCCTAAATCGTAAAACATTATCAAAAGTACTATCAATAAGATCATGATTAGAAATTCCTATTGAAAATCATACTTGGGCTTTTAGCAGTAGGCTTCCATGAGTCGATAAGAAGCTAATTAATAGCATAAAGGATGAAAATAAACAATTTTGGCACTCTAACTCTAGATTTACATATGAGGTTGGAAACAACATTTTTTATACTCTACCTAGGCCATGATTCTGTTATGAGTACGAAGAGTTTATGATAGAAATACATCCATTATTGTTGAGTTAAAAGTAGGTTAAATATTATTTTTCTTAAAAATTCACTTTTATATAAATGTAGGTGTTTTGGAGAACAAAGCTATAGTATGAATATCGAATCGATGGCTATAAATTTCAAGGTGGGGACATTCAATATAATTCATAAGGTGTTATAATATTAAATGTTTTCATTGTTTAGTTAGTTTTAATCAATGTTGTATGATTTATTAAACATTTTTTTAATATTTAAATGTAGGTGTTTTGGGGAGTAGCAGTGATAGATCTAGCTCATTGAGAAAGGATATAGGTAGAGAGGAGGAGTGACCTTGACAAGGATTGAGACATGGATCACCTTAGGGTGGTAGATATGAGTGGAACATATCCATAGAGAAGGATAGGCTAAGAGGATAGATATAGGAGACAAATACCTTAGGGGCACCTTTTTAGTTGTGTGTATGCTCTACAGAGTGGATTTACTCATGAGTGCTTTGATGTATTTGAAGACACATTTGTATGAGAACATAGATAATATGATATGGGAACTATTAGTTGTGTTGATGATGGGTGTGATATTTTATGTGTATGTTGATGATGTGCATGATATATAGTTATATTTCTTGTATTTGGATGCTCATAGGTATGGATGTTCATGAATCTTATGTGTATGTCTAATGGTGGCATGTGGAAGGATAAATATGGCTATTGAAAACTTTACCATTATCTTGACAACTAATTATGGCTATATGATTATCTTATTGTAATGAACCTAAGTTAATTCGATAGATATTAGTGAAGTTGAATTAGGAAGCATGGATTGTGCTTTATTATACACATTTTACATTTAAAAATATGGGTCTAATTTTTGCGATATTGAAAGTCAGTTAAATTTCTTCAATAGTATATCCAAGGTATAGGGATATATTAGTGGTAGGAGTAGTGTAGGATAAAAAGGAGAATGTATAAAGAGGGGAAGGTCTAGAAAGGTAATGACATGGTAATGGAAGGAGAAGTTACACTATAAGGTTAGATTTTCATAGGATAAGGAGGAATGGTATGAAGAACATATCAGATAGGATAGTGCTAGTAGTAACAATGGTGTGAACATATATAAAAGGATGGGAGATAAGAAAAATACTAGTGGAGAGAAAGGCGGTAGGACATGGGTGGTGGATCCCATGGAAGTGGTAACTATAGTATGATATGAATCATTATAAGAGGATGAAGGGTAGATGGATGCATAGAGGGTACACCATTATTAAAATCCATTAGAGTGGTGATATTATGAATAGTATTAATTCCCTAAGGATAGCCACCTAATACATTATATAAATTACTAGCCAATGAGTGAGGATATTTAGGGTGGAGAGGTGCATCAATACGTAATTATCAATTTAGGAAAATATCTTGTTTAGCAACATATGTATCTAAATCATAGTCTTGATCATTATTTTTCATCTTCTTTAATGTGGCTCTTTATATGGTTGTCATTAGCTATTATATCAAAAAATGATTCAATCGTCATTTTATTTGCTAGCCATATTAGAGTTAAGATGAAAACTCCATAAAACAAGATTTTAAAGGATATTAATTTAACTAGATAAAAGATCAAGGAAAACACTCTCAAACATGCAATATACCCCAATTGCTTAGACAATGCATATTTCCTAATAATGTGTGCAACTAAAAACTAATAACATGTAATGAATGGATGTAGGTGATAATAATTAAATAATCCTAATTGAACTAGGGTTGTCCCTTTTATATATTTAAGAAGTTGTAAGAGCATTGTATGAAATTGTAAGATGGGAATTACTTATGAAATGTTATATGACACATAAGAGAATAAAAAAGGGGGGTTACACTAGATTATTGATTAGAATTATGAAAATCATCAAGATCATCTTAAATAATGGGTTTGAATATGTCAAAAATGGAGTGTCAATTATGAGGAGGAGGATTTGAATTTTTTTGACAAGATGTAAAGCATTTGCTAAATACATCCTATAAACCAAGTCAAGGAATATGATGTTGGAATTTGTGCCAAATTTGGTGCCATTTTTAGGTCATTATTTTGGCTCATGGTTTTGGTAAACCACACTTGGTTTATGGTTTAAATTTTTCCTATTTATGGGTGCTTGAGATGGAGAAAGCATAATGATTTTGTAGGTATCATCATGCTACTAGAAATTACTCCATATTCATATGTTGATGATACTACTATAAGGGTATGCACATGAATATTTTATTGTAAATGATATTATTATCAAATAATATAATTGGTTCATGTTTTTGGTTGTGGGATTTTTCTTCCAAGAGGATTTTCCCATGTACATAATTATGTTATAAATTTATAATTTATACATTTTTCTTGTAACTAAAATTAAATCTATTTTGCATATTTATCTCTTGATAGGTTAATATGGGAAGTGTTTCCACACCTCAAATTCCTTTTAAAATACTATCCAAGTCTTAATCAGTTTACATCCTCTATCTTATTGTGCAATACCTACCTACCACCAAAAATGTGTAGAGATGGACATTTTTAATGTTACAAATGATACAATTTGTGGTTCTATTTGAACTTCATAACTTTATATTGTTTGTTTCCATATGCTATTAAGTTCTTATATATGTTTCACTTGGTCTTTCCATTTAGGAGCAAGCTATCCATAGCTTTGATTGCTGAAATGGGAAGGCATATTTCATTTACACATAGGACATAAAAATGTATGCAAAATGGGGAAGCAAAATAGTGTATGTTGAAAACGCTTTAAAAACTTTCAAACAAATGCAATTTGAATTCAACAAATTTGAAAAAATTTGCATTTAGGGTTTCAAAATTTAACAAATAAATGTATTTTGAACTCTACAAAATTCAAATTTCACATACCTGGTGCTCGATATGCAAGTCGGGTTGATGAACTTTAGAGAGACGAAGTTGAGTTTGCGTTCACCAGAGAGAAGAAGTCAGTTTTCTCTCCGTCACGGTCTTGGTTCGCCGCACGCACCAGGGAAAGCAATTGGTAAAAAGAAAGTGAAAATGACAGTCAAAAATGAGAATGTTTTTGTTTTTTGTCATATTTAAGGGGGTTTGGTCGAACCCATGTTCAACCGAACCCATTTAAATATGATTATTTTATTTAGGGTTTGTGGGTTCGGTCGAACCTATAATGAGGTTCGGTTGAACCTATAGTGAGGTTCGGTCGAACCATTTGGTTCGACCAAACCCATTGAGTTTGGGGAAAAGGAATTTTTTTTTTTTTTCCTTCCTCATATAATTTGTAAACCACTATTGTGGTTTGACCCTACATCCTAAAGAATAAGGTGTTTGCAATTGTTATGGACCTGACTATTAAGATTCTTTTAATGTATAATGAGTTCGGCGAAAGACAAGTGAAATGGGTAACAATACTGCAAGAGTATGACATGGAGATTCAACCCAAGAAGTTGGTTAGAGGATAGGTGCTGACATGAACTATGGTTGAGGTACACCATGAATTGACAGTCCAATAATATAATCTAGAAGACGTATCGTCAGACGAGTGGTATGACAACATTGTCTACTACTTACTCAATTAGGGCTGCCTACCACACTTGAATGGTGTCTATTGGCATGCCTTACATTTGAAGAGTGGTAGCTATATGCTAAAAGGCACGATATCATATAAGAAGAATAAAAAAGGAGTCTACCTTCCCTGCCTAGGGAAGGAAGAAGCAGTTGTTGTACTAAAGGAATTTCATGATAGGTTTGGGACTGGTCATGGTTCTAGCCCTTCCACTGCAAATCAGATCTTAAGAGAAGGTTACTATTGGCCTACATTGTTCAAAGATGCCCATGTGCATGTCCAGACTTCACACTTGCTAGACTATTGTAGTTCAAGAGAAGCATGCTCCTATCCTGTTACATCTTGTAGTCGAGGTGCGTCCCTTCGCACTGTGGGGACTTGATTTCATTGGTATGATCACTCCTCCATCTTTTGCAGGTCACTGGTATATTTTGACCACTACTAATTGTTGCACTAGATGGATAGAAGCAATTCCTTTTAAGCAATGTAATGTTGATGTTGTTATTAAATTTCTTGAGGATTATATTGTTACTCATTTTGGGTGTCCATTTGCATTAGTGTGTGATAATGGTCCAACATTCGCCTCTTTAAATTCTTAGGGTGGGCCTTTCATTATCGTATTGTCGACCGAGGATACTAGTATGGGCTGATCACGCTTGATCCATGATGAATCGAAACATAACATAGCCACTAATACTCAATCTTCAAACAAGATCATTCAAATTAAAGATAAACTAGACATTTATTGAAATGAAGCATTCTAAATATAAAAACATTGAAATGTCTATTCTACCCTATTTGAAACTTATCCTGTTTTGGAATTGGTGTCGTGTTGATGTGGAACAACGACCCTTTCCCAATCCCGTGATTAGTGAGCTTGTTTCAATCGATTCTATTGAAGATAATTGATGAAATTGTTGTGATAAATGGATTAAAACATGATTTATGCTGAATTGAACATGATGCAAGCTAAATTAACATGATTTTATGCTAAAAATGATCTAAATATGCAAAAAATAAGCTAATCTAAGTGGATTCTAAGCTAAAAGATTCAAACCCTAATTTATAAACAAGATAAAATGGATTCATGGAAGCCATTAATGGAAGCTTAAAACTAATATGCAACTAAAAATAAACTAAAATATGCTAAATATGAGTAAATTATGAGTGTGAGTGTGAGTGAATTCAACAACATAAGTTTGCAATTGAAAGATGGATCCATTTGTCTCCAAATAGTAACCTATTTATAGGAAAACAAATGAGAAATGGAGGGTTGAGATCAAAAAAGTTAATCAACGGTCAAGGATGGAGGAAAGAAGAGGCATGGATCATGGATTCTCATCAACGAGTCAGAATCAAAATGATATTTTAATCAAGGGTTCTCATTCCTTCCAAACAAACACGCTTTTGACCTGCACACATAGGTCACAAGGTAACTTGCTGAAGAAGTCACAAGTTTAGCTTGCTCAAGAAGACAAGATTATCTCCCTACAACACTGTGATTACCTCCTTTGATATCATTTCCCACACCATACTCATACCAAATGTTGGCTGCCCTATGTTATGCATTATTATGACCATCTACAAGGTTATTTGGAGATTGAAATTGTGCATTGAGATGTTTGTCAACTGCTATAAACCCTTGCATTAAACCTTATGATTTTCATCCATATCACTCTTTGCCACATTACAACCATGATCACAATCCTATAGGTCTTCATTTCAAAGCCACCTTCCTTGAACTGTCATGGAGTTTGCATGGCATCAAATCTGCTCCCTCTTGATATTGTCAGACTTGTATATGACAACTGTCACAACCATGCTTTGGGTTTTAGACTACCCCTTTCATACTAGATATGCCATTAAACTTTGAGGTCTCTGTCCTAACGAACATTCTCTACCTTTTGACTGTGATGACACTATAAACTTCATTTTGATAGTCACTCCTTATCATTGTGATCTACTCTCAAGCCAACACAGACTTCACTTGAATTCCTGCAATCTTGTGAGGGAATCTTCAATTTCATACTTTTCTAAACTTAAACCTTCTTGTTTGTGACCATCCATTGGTTTCTTGGTGCCATCAAACTCTTTCCTTTAATGTCACCTTTCTTGTGCATCATCATATTGTGACATTGTCTTTTGCAAATCCTCTTTATCATAATGGAATTTCTCCTTTGTCATATGATCTTTGCTACATATATATGCATGCAGGCCTTTTCCTACTGAGAAATCTATACATAACAACATGAGAAACATTCACAAAACTTCTACAGTAGATCACAATCATCAAATGTGATTATTTCCTTTTGAACACACCCCTCTTTTATGTAGCTGAGCAAGATTACTTGGAGATAAAGCAGGCCTGAGACACTTGATCCAAACATTCTGGCCTTGACCTTTCCCTAGAGACCTGTAGAGCCTCTTGAGGCAACATAGCCTCAAAGAGTGCAAAAAAATCTTAGCCTAATCCAATGTGGAAAAGGAACAGGGGAACATAAAACAGTAAGACAATCAACTATCCTTTGTATAATTTTTTAAGATAACACATTTAAAGATGAAAATTTATCACTGTCCATTAGAGGTATGACTGTGAAACCCTATTCAGTTGATTGTCCTTGAAGGTCTTTTATGACTATCTTTGACTGAAAAACTAAGACTGTTGTTCACTGTCATATCTTCCTTCTGTTGACTGTCATAAAGATCATAGTCATAAAGACTTTAAACAATGTGACTTTGAAATGTCATTGCCATTTGGTGTCTCTTTTTGACATCTATGTGCATTCTTGCTTATTAACTCTACCACTTAATTACTGTGTGTGGACATTTGGACCATGTATTTGTTGTCCTCTATCACCATTCTCAACTATTATAGCAGATTTGTGACCATGTTGATTGCCTTATCTGTTGTTTTCTATGTTGACCTGTCCCGTTAGCATGGTAGTCCTCACTCCATTTCCACTATAGTATTATCATGTTAATGGCTGCATAAACTTGTTCACTGTAACTTTGCATAGGCTACTGCCACTTACCAAAGGTTTCTTAGCATTGTGTTTCAAGTTCTTTCAACTGTCATTCACTTTTTCCATCGAGTTCCACATAGGAACTATCTTTGATGCTTTTGACTAGGATTTTGTCATCATAGTTACTACTAGAAGTATCATAGCTTCCATCAGTTATGGGCCTAGGAACCATATATAACAAAATGGGTGTAAGGGATATTAACAGGGCCTGTCATAGATAACCAAAAAGAAAAGAAGTATGATCTTCAGAATGGAACCCATAGTGGCACCACTTTCCCCACATGCTGCCCTCTTGGAAAACCTCTCTGACTATTGTATTCTGATGGATTTCCTTTCAACCACAAACCTGTTCTTTTCATTCATTTTGCTGTCATCATCAAGGCTAGTGGCCTCCTGAGCATATCTTCAAATTGTCCTATCATTATTTTCTGATGCTCTTTACGTCACCATGCATACTTAGCAGAAATTCACTAGACATTTAATTAAACCCTCAGCATATAAAGGCCACAACACACTTATGAGTCACTTGTGTGAGTTTTGAGGCTGCCACCAAAATTCTCATGATTTCGCATGGAAAACTTCTCATAGGGTATATTGGTCATCTGAGAAGACTGTCATATTCATGAATTTGAATAAGATTTATATGACTGTCCTCCTAATTACTATCACCACAAGATCATTATCCACTGCTTCCTGACACTGTCTAACTTAATGGTTGTAGCCCGACATTGTAAAAGTAGTTTACCATCCAAAAGCTATAACAGAAGCACCATGTTTAAACTTCACTGCTTTCCTCTTGAAACTGTAAGTATGTAACTATCAAAAGTCGTGTGATTTCATGTATCTAACATGAAGACTCTTGACTATCATGACATTTGGCACTGTCCTCATCTCTTTGCTCATTGTAGAGATCCTATGTAGGCACGTCTTAAGAACACATGACAAGCACATATAGATTGGATTCACATGTGACACTTGTGTTTTGTTAACAAGATTTAGAGCTTCATTGTTGTACCCACTCTCTCTATATCTTATACCTTCTACAAACCTTTGTCATACTGTCACACTTGCATAGATCACTGCCCTTTATGGGCTATGCTCTTAAGGGTCATCTAGCACTGTCCCTATAAGGACATGAAATATTGCTCATTCCTTTGTTCATAATGACCTTCCACAACAGTTCTGCCCCTCTTGCACTGTAAGCTGTGCTTTGTGACATCAAATCCTCAGCTTAACCAAAATATATTCCTGCTATAGTTATAAGGGTATTTGGCATAGGAAATCCTACATCATCCTGGGTCTTAGCAGCCCTCAAACTAGCACATTTTCTTAGCAAAGTTCTTACTGAGGCACACATCTTTATATCTAGTGGTTTACCAAATCTAGCACAAAGTGCAAACAGCCACACTGCCTGGTCGCCCTCAAGCCAAGACACATGATATGTGAAAAGTGTGGCCTTCATAACCTCATCCAAGCTCAAAATCACTGGAAGTGTGGGACTCATATATATTTTCCCCCCAAGACAATCTACCTTAAGATCTTTTCTCATTTTCCCCTGCTTGAGAACATGATTCTTCATTGTCTGTTAGCCTACACAACGCGCCAAAATAGAAACTTTCACATGCAACTTGATATACCAGTTAAAGAAGCAAGTAATCAACCATTAAATTATATAAAGGGAAACATGTATCAATAAATAAAATTTAGCAAACACATATGAAACACATAACCCCATAATTTACTTAGAGAAAATATTTCAAAAAAAATCCATCACCAAAGAGGCCTTGAGATTGTATTAATCAAATAAATATTATTACATAACACAATCTAGACCTGACTCTATAGTTAGATAACATTTCAACAACAAAAAAATATAGTAGGTTTATATGACATAATAAAACCTCTATTTGATGTATTATAGGTACATGGATGCCCCAAGGCTAGCTAGGTCTATATAGAAAATAGAAGGGAAAAACCAAAAATGTTTTCTCAAAATATTCTCACAAATCTATGGTTCAAGGTAAAAAACTACATTCACATGATGCATTTCACAAGAACTCACGATAAATATCATTTACACAAGACATCTTTGAACACATAGCTCTTGGTAGGTACTATGCGTAAGTTTGGTGCTCCAAAATGAAGCCAATAACTCATGTGGATCCCACTTATCATATCAAGATGCCCCACTCTCATGAAACTCCCTAGTGCCTAGGAGAGAGACAATCAAGAGACAATCATTTGCATGTAAGAATGGAAATTGTAACTCTCGTTATAGACTTACCAATTATAACTGTTAGCCTATTTCTACCCATTGGTGCAAATAGTCATTAAAGGAGTGTTTCTGTTAGCGTAAATAAGCAACTTCATATGGATAAATGTTGTTTCGTGTGGATACTTAGCAATTTCCTGTGGATAACTATTGTTGTTTTATTTGATTGTAAGCTAATTAAGGAATCTCTCTAATTTTTCTTTAAATGCCCCTTCTTTTCTTTCTTAAATAAACTTTTTGTTTTATTGCATAGGCTAACTCCAGTTGAACTCCACGCTTTATGTGAGATCTTGGGTTACCTCATGCTTTGCCTTGCTCTATATAAAACAATGGCTCTTTGTATTTTTTAATTCATGCACTCGCATTTGATATATAGAATACAATTTATTCTAGCATATTTTTCTTCATGCTTCCCTTATCTTTCATTGTGCAATTTGTGTAATTTGCAACTCAACTAAAATGCCTAAAAATTCTCACATGGTATTAGAGCATAGGCTATTTTGAGTGCAAATTCTTTATATATTGCAAGGCTGGAAATCATGGAGGTAGATGTGAACATTCATCTATGCATGCACTATTTCATTTTTGCATGCATCAAGTTTCCATTTATTTTTTTGATCTCTGCACATCATTTCTGTTCCAAATCCTTTTTTCAATCAACTATTGTTTCATAGATTCCGTGAGTTGTGCCGGTTTGTGAGTTTTCAAGTGTTCCTTGGCATCTGGTCTGCTGTTGCTTATCATGATTCCAACCTAAGTCGTTTAGTGACTCTAATATGGTTTCTAGCAAACAAAGTATCTTTCCTTGCTTGTTAGATTAAGGATTCCAGTGTTGCTCCACAAGAGTGCTTCTAGTGCTTCTTCGCAATATATTATTTCATTATGCAGGATTGTATGGCTTCGCTTGTCATCCTTTGTGTGGATGGAGATTGATTGGATTTGTGATGGATATCATTATTGTGTCTTTTGGTTAGGATTTTTTCCCATCGGGTTTCTCCTTTCCTCTTTGTAATTGGGTACCTAACATGGCCTTGTAGCCGAAACCCATTCATGTTTTCATTCATCCAGGTTACTGTCTCCTTAGTTAGACTTAAGGGGGGGTATTAGCGCAAATTAGCAACTTCATATGGATAAATGTTGTTTCCTGTGGATTCTTAGCAATTTCCTATTTCTTGTGGATAACTATTGTTGCTTTATTTGATTGTAAGCTAGCTAAGGAATCTCTCTGATTTTTCCTTAAATGCCTCTTCTTTTCTTTCTTACACAAGTTTCCTGCTTTATTGGACAAGCTTTCCTCCTTAAATAAACTTTTTGTTTTATTTCATAGGCTAAATCCAGTTGAACTCCACACTTTATGTGAGATCTTGGGTTACCTCATGCTTTGCCTTGCTCTATATAAAGCAATGGCTCTTTGTATTTTTTAATTCATGCACTGGAATTTGATTTATAGAATACAATTTATTCTAGCATATTTTTCTTCATGCTTTCCTTATCTTTCATTGTGCAATTTGTGTTATTTGCAACTCAGCTAGCATTCCTGAAAATTCTCACAGTTCGTAGGGTTTCTTAGGATTTTCTGTCTAAACTTAAGTTTTAGATGCCTTGGAAGTCCCTTATGTAAAGCTTTTTCCTAGAATTCTAAGTCTTTATTTCTTTTTGGCAAGATTGTCTTTAGTCTAACTATTTTGGCAGTTATTTAAGTTCGTGAACCATTCAGTTCATTGAAAATTCATGTGGCTAAAAAATGAAAAGTCTTGTGTCTTTCTACGTTATGGCAAATATTCAAGTTCACAAGCCATTCATTTCGTCTATAGGGCAAGTTCGCCAAAAGGAGTTGTTCATTGACAGGAAAGTTAGTCGTCAGGGCAAGTTCACCGAAAGAAAGAAGGAAAAGAGAAAGAAGTTTGCTTTTGTGAAGTTTTTGGTTTGTGAACCACCTTGTTCATCAAAGAGTTGGTTTTCCTGAATCACTTCTCGCCGAAGAAGAAAGCCAAGCAAGTGTCGGTAATTTTCAGAACTAGGAAAAGGAAGAGTTTGTCGAAAAAATATTGTAGGGAAATGAAGTGCTCGTGGTGACGATTGTAGTCATCGCCATCAACTCAAACTCATTCCTTCATTGGCTATAGATGAAACAATGAATGATGCTCCATGAAAAGAAGACAACCATTACAAGATATTGAAAACACACACAGTACAAGTGTTAGAGGTAAATGCGGATTACAATGATGAATGTAGAGACGTGATGAAAGTGAAAAAGGCATAAAGAGTTGAATATGCGGCAAAAAAAATTCCTAGGAGATCTTCCACACTTCTAGGAGGTTTTAGCCATTTTAATGCCTTTGTCACATGTCCTAAGAAAATGGAAAAGAACACGATGGCAATTTGGAGAAGTAAAGGGATAGTTTGGCTGAGTTGGAAAACATATGAGAGAATATAGGAATTAGTTTAAGCAAGTCCTCCACACTCCCAAGCACCTAGGAGCATCTTCAGCTAAAGAGGTCGAACTAATCAAGAGTTTTCATTCAACCAACATCAAGGAGCAATTTTTATGGAGCAAAATCAAGAGACGGGTCAGCTAAGGTCAAACAGTTACTTTTAAGACAAGGGAAATTTTATTTGTTGTCTTTTAATTCATTTCTTAGATTCTCTCCCATGTTGGGATAGAGAAAACGAAAGCATAGTTTCAATTGGAAGCCAGTTCTTGCTAGTAGAAGTCAGTATTGTAACTTATTTTTGGAGTTATTTCTGATTTTTATGCTAATTTTTGTAACTTTAACTCAATTTTAGATTGAGAAAAATATTGTACCTTTATTTTCTAAAGCAATGGCAGGCACTTTCAGGCTTATATTACTTTGTAAGAACACCTTTTATTAATGAAACCAAGCAATTTTGCCTACTCTTATCTGTATTTTGTTTGCAAAATGAATGATTGATGCATATATTTATGCGATTTCACGTATAAATCCTCAAATAATATCTCATTTTAACACCTTTAAGAAAAAAATACATATACCTATTTTGTGCAAGTTGTAGGTTGTGTAATTGATGTAAATAGTCTTTAGCTATGAAAAAAATTCATTTTCCTCCTAAAATTGTGAACACTCAAACCTTCTTATAAAATATCGATGCATGGATATATAAAAACCTTGATTTGTGCATAAACGAGCTGAATCATTGATTAACTATGTGTCAAAATAGTAGTATAGGTCCTAGAAATTTCGTACACCACCTCCATAGGATTTTGGCTCATTCTATTTTTTTTGTTCCCTTTTCCTTGACAAAACATTTGTACTTTAAGCTAGTTTAGGTGATAGACCAAGGAAACCAACACTCTCTAGAGGTTGATCTTTGATAATCAAAGCCCAAAATTTGAGAGATCTTCCCATGTTTCACTAGATGGCTAAGTTGAGTACTTAGTAAGGGTGCACATCCAAGTGATAACAATAGCCTCTATAATAGTTTCATTACAATAATATTCAATAATTTTGAAAGAATAAATTATCCCTCGATATCTCATGGGTGTAGAATATACCCATTCAAGATTGTTAGAGACACATGTGATATACATAAGATTAAGAAGCTAGTAGCATACCTTATCTTATCAACCTCATCTACATGTAGACACATTTAGATGCATTCATAAAAAACATGCATTAATTAAAGAACACAAATCATTTCTAATGAAGCATCATCAGGTAAAAAATGCATAACACTAGTCACTCTCCCACATGTTTCTATGTATTTTCCAAGAGGGCCTCACGCTCAAATAAATTGCTTATTTCTTCCTGTTGTAGAGGATTTTTTTTCAATGAATGTCTACCTCTCACCATCCACAAACTTCTTCAATGTGAAGAAAGTAATCCACAAACTCGTTGCTAATTGACATCTTTTTCCATATGAGAAACAATGAATTTCTTAATTATTCAATCAACCTAGACAGTCTTGTGTGATCCAATTTTAGAGTATACAATACTAGAATATACACTTCTAATAGATTTTACCTTATTATTTAGTCTATGGTACAATCTTGGACATAATACCTCTTAAGCTTGAGATTTAATCAATACATGTTTCCCTCCATGATAAGGTTGATGGTTATACATACTAAGAACACTTATTAAAAGAGTGCAAATTTATTGATAACAAAAGAGTAAACACATTAGATAATCTATCTATATGCCAAAGGAAACTAAAGAAAATATATGAAAAGTGAATCATCAAACAAGATTTTCAATTAAGAGATGTGGTCCTATGTATAGATTTAAGTAATCCTCATGATAAGAAATAAATTTAAGGTAAATATTAACCCAAATCGATTTTCCATTTTGATGTTACTTCCCAACATGGCACCTTTACATTTGGTCTATCTGCTTCTAATGAAAATTTGGTGAAAGAAGTTATTAAAATTATGCAGCTTTGATGATATCATTATTGACTAATATATGCAAAAGATATCTATTCATTATCATTATCTTTATTATGCCCTTATCATTTATCATCTTATGAGCTTCACCAAGCTATTCTATCCTTTTGGGAGAAACTAGCTTTTCATTTGCATTCACAATTACATTTGATCTATGTGTGGCTACATGTTCATCCTTTGACATGATTACCTATATATGAACATCACATGTTATTTACTTAACCACTTAAGGTCATCCTATCCCATTTTTTTGGTACCTATGCATCAAATTTTACCTTATTTATTTAAAATGTTGAACTTGGAGCTAATCATATTCTAAGAGGCCCACCACCACATTGGGGAACATTGTGCATTTACTTCCTTGATATGTGCTCACAAGAACTAGCCATTTTCTAAGTGTCAAACTCAAGACACCATAAGCTTCCTCACATATAATTGGTTACATGGAAATTCCTTATATGTCATTTCTTCCAATATCTCTATTACCACGTGGGTCTTATTGCCAAGTACCTAGGTCAATGTGCTTCCATTCTATTGGATGCCATGTATCAGAGCATATACTTAGCCTGAGTTTCTTTGTACTTACATTATTTTTCTTGGCCATTGAGGGTCACATCAATTTTTTTTTTCATTTACATATGCTAGGGAAACCTTATTTACGAGTGCCATGTCCAACCTAATGTTCTTAGCACATGCCTATAATTCAATTAATTTTAATCTTTTTATACAATGTATTATTAAATTTATTACTTACATGATTTACATGCTTAACTTCTATTTACATTTCATGTACTAATTTTTTCTTTCCCTCAATTCCTTGCATCTATACTTGATGTAGCCAATTATTGGGAGAATATTCCATCCCCAACACTTTTATGTTGAGATCATAGATAGTTATATGTCCCTACATAAAGACTCATCTTTGTTGAGAAAAGTAGTTACAAGCATGTGGGCTTGTGTATCATCAAAAACATGCCAACCTTTATAAATCTACACACAAAAAACAAATACTTCTAATTAATTTTTGTTGTACTTTTAGTTGAATTTTTAAGCAATTCAATAAGGAAACAAGGGTGAATTTTTTTTGATTAGATAAAACGATAAAAGGGCTCATACCTAGTACATCATAGTCATTGAGGCAAGGTGGACAAATCTCACCATAATTGAGACTATGAAAGACCAAACAAAGAATAGCAATGCTTTTGACCAAAACATAGAATTGGAAAGATGTGAGAAACAAGGGTTCCAACCCTATACAACTAAATTATCCAACAAGTATCAAGAATGAGTTATGGAATAGGTAGAAGAGGGATATTTTTGCCTTCTATGAACATTAGTCCAAGAAATACTATCATCTAGATTCCCACTATAAGGGGAAACAAGAGGGAACACCCCCATGGGAAGACCATCAACACACAAAAGGGGGAAAAAGGACAACAAGGTGAAATATAGACGTTATCCACAACAGAAATTAGGGGCTAAGCATAAGAAACTAGTGGAACATGTAATAAGTATGGAGGAGAAGGAACCCCTACAAGCTTATTAGGACATGATAAAATCTACACCAATAGCAAGATACTTATCAAAATTCTAGGAGACATCCATCAAAGAGACAAAAGAATAAATACTCAAGAGATCATGATTAACATTCATCCACCAAGTAGCAACTCCTTTTTTATGTAGGAGATATCAATCTAAAGCTAGGTGACTAGTAGTGAAACAACAACGACACCAAAAAGGAAGGCCCTCATAATCAAGCGGTTGGGACTAGGGCCTAACCCTACCATCAAGACCACATCCTCACAAATAGGCATGGAGATATCAATATCCACCAAAATTTGAGCACAATTCAAATTTCCCATGAAAGAGGTGGAATCATCAACCTTCAAGAAGTGACCAATAGAGTTTCCAATGGCCTCATAACAAGACTCCTCCTAAAATTGGAGGGGAAGATTTAGAAGTTGAAACCACACCTAGTGCACATTGAGAGGTTTGGTTTAAGGGGGTTTAAGGAGGATGTCAAAGGTTTGAGTGATGTTGGAGTAATTAGGATAATCACTTGATAATTAATTATTAAGTCCCTTATTACTTTATTCACTTAAGCTAAACTTAAAAGTGCTTTTTTATTATTAGATTGGGTTAATTATAGGTCTAGTTGTCTCATTGCATGAGAATAAGACACTTGTCACAATATAATGCAATCCTCATCTAGGGTTTTTTTTTGCATGCTTTTATAAAGCTTACATATTCCCAATAATATTATTTGCATCATTTTATGAAAATTTTTCTTGCATGTTTGATTTTCTCCTTGTAGAAGGCTAATCCAAGTTTTACAGGTGATCTTGGTTTTATTGAGTTTATTGGAAACTCTAACATGGTATCAGAGCTCTAGATTTGTAGCCTCCTATCTGAATTCTGAAAGATCTAGCCTTGAGGAAAAAATTGACTCATCCTAGGAAGAAACGAGCATATCACTGTTGCATCCTAAATGGCTGAAAACCTAAGGAATGCCTTTCATTTCATAAAATTTAGTGTAGTTGGCCAAAAACACATCTTCCAATTGAATTTACTCAATACAGTTCTCAATAGGATAGGGAAAGACCCAAACACATCTTAAAACAACCTCAATTTCTAGCACAAACCCCCAAGCATATAACACAAGAAAGAGAACAAGACATGTTGGTGAGAAAGCCATAAATTATATAGAATACCAACTCAAAACAATATGTCACACCAAAAAGATCAACCATTGATGTTCGGAACATGAAGAGATGTTCCATGAACATCCAACAACACCTCCATAAAATTCTTCCTCACTATCATGCCAAAAACAACTAACTACGCAAGACAAACAAAAACAAAACACTTCATCCTAGAAGCCCAAAAGACACAATCATGAGATGGAACATTGAAAAACCAACTTGTTGTAAAATTTATCACATGAAAGTAGATCTAATACACTACACAAACACTAAAATCACAACCACCAATCCGTAGGAACAAAATAATCAATGTGAAGAAATATGGAGCATTTTTTGGACCAATCCCGACAAGCAACCAAACTACCAAACCACTACAACTACCATAGACCTCCTTAACAACACTAGTGACTTGAAAAGATAAGAGTGCAACATCCATAGAACAAAAAAACTAAATCCTAGACTGCAAGGCCATATCTTCAAAGGTAGAAGAATGCATAGCACTCTCCCAAACAGTCTTCAAAGCAACTTCCTATATGAAAAAAATTCTGCCAAAATCTGGAGACTAGAACATCCTTGTAGCAACACATACTCCCTTAGGAAAAATAGGAGAGAGCATACAACATAGTAAAGACCATCAACAACCTATCCCAAACAAAAACATTAATTCTAATCCTCATCTTAATACTTGTAATCCTCATCTTAATGCTTCTAATCCTCATCTTAGTATATCATCATGATATCATCTTTGCTGAAAACAAATGTACTCAATACTACCTTGAGTTGACATCAAACAAGGCATGGCATTAAACCATGAATATCAACAAAATCATTGTTAGCACATCATCATAGTATACCATTAACATACAAATGTAAACACCAATAAGAGCCCAAAATGAGTGTTGGCATTGATGGCAACACACACCTACTTATTCTACCCCTTTGACATCAAGGACAAAGGGAAAGGGTCTTCATTTAAATTATTAGCATATTCTCAACAACTCTACTTCTCCAAACAATTATACATGCTCCCCCTATTGGCAATACCAACCAACTACCTACTCCCCTTGAGAGGTATCTAACATCAATCCAAGAGAAAAGGAGGGTAAGTGCACCAAGAGGGTGCATAAAAGAGGGTCAAAAGTGGCCACTTTTATTCTAAAATCAGCTAAATCTAAACTTGGAGTAATTTGAGATTTATGCACTCAAAATTTTAAGATAACAAAAGAACAAGAATTATAGTACTCTAAATCTAGTTTCTAAAATACTATTTTTTTCCAAAAATAGATAAGATTCAGAGGATCAAATTCTTGGCACATGTATAAAAGTGATCCTATTTTTTAGAAAAATATAACATAGTGTTTGACATGTTCCCCTCAATATTTTTAGTTTTAGAAAAATATAACATAGTGTTTGGCATGTGCCCCTCAATATTTTTAGTTGCATTTAGTATTTTCAAAAACCCATTGGTAGAAATATAGTTAAGAGCGAGTACTAGAAGTTGTATATTTTTTTGTAGCTTTTTATTGAGCATTTATTTATGATTTTTCAAAGTGGATGCATCCTAAAAATCACATCACTGAGTGTGCACAACACATAACTTGCACCAAAATAATAAAAAATACAAAAAAAATCCCCAATGTCTAAAGAATGAAGTGTAGAACAATATTACATACTTTTTATAAAATTTGACAAGTAGGTCAAAAGTTATTAAAAGAATTCAATACATATGTCTCTGATAACTATGTAAACATTAGTGAAAGAAATTAAAAAAAAAATGTGTTAATGTAGTTCAAATCTAAAAAAAATATATGGTTACAAAGCTTAGAAGGTGTGTGAAATTATGGTGGTAATTTTACTAAGATTTGATTTATAATGCGTAAACCTTATGACAAGCAAGTTGTAAAATGAGAATGGAGGAGAAAATCACGTGAAAATGAGGCAAATGAACCATCTGAGCCTAAGTAGAAGCCAAAACATGTGTATTTTATGCAAGCCAAAATGCATGTGTTTTTGTAATCCAAAACATGTATGTGTTTTCTACAAGCCAAAACACTTACATGTTTTGTGCAAGAAAATACCTGTATGCGTTTTGTAAAATTACAAGTAAATAAATAAATTGTTGGTTCATGAATCATCCAAATAAAATGAAATTATATAAGAGGGGATAAAGCTAAAATCACTGAGTATCTTATTTTAGAGGAAATTAGTATAGTTGACATTACAATATATATTTAAAATTTAAAATTGGGTTCAACTATGTATTTATGTATGCAAAGGAAGATCAACACAATCCCAATTTCATGTTTAAGTACTAGTCTACACTAAAAGCATAATGTTCTTGAATCTAACTATCCAACTCTCTCTCTCTCTCTCCACCTTAGTCTCTAACTCTCTTTACATTTCTCTAAGCATAATGTTCTTGATGGTTTATGACAGAGAGTTGAGAGTTGAGGGATTAAATTTAATTATGTAGGTTTTAATGTTAAATTATGAATATTTTGTTTTAGGGGTTAACATATAGGGTACATAAGGTTTATGTATTAGGGTTTACAGGTGACATTCTAATATAGGGTATACAGTTTAGGATTGAGAGTATAAGATTGAGTTTTAAGGTTTAGGTTTGAGGGTATAAGAACCTTGACGGTTGAAGGTAAAGGCTTAGGGTAGAGTGTATAGGTTTTATAACCTAGGGCTAAGTGTAGGGTTTATATTTGAGGGTATATAATATATAGTGTATTGGGTTGAGGGTATATCATTTAGGAATAAGTGTATAAGGTTGAGGGTTCATCCCCTATCCTTTAGGGCCTAGGGTTAAGGGATATGGTTTAGGGTTGAGGGTATATGGTTGAGGGTTTATTATATAGGCCTTAGGGTCCAAGGTCAAGAGGGATAGGGTTTACGGTCATGAGGATATATGGTATATGGTTGAGGATTAAGGGTTTTAGCCTATATTCTTTAAGGCCTAGGGTTGATAGATAGGGTTTAGGGTTGACAGTATAGGGTATAGGGTTGAGTATATGGTTAAAGGTTTAACATATTGGATTTAGTTCCTAGGCTTGATGGATAAGGTTTAGGGAATTGACAGTATACATTGTATATGGTATAGACTTTAGTTCTCTAGAACTACCTATCTCTCTCTACGATTTAGGGTTGATTTTATAGGGTATCTATGGTTTTGGAGTTATGGGTATATAGCTTAGGTTTATAAGTATAGAGTTTAGGATTAAGTGTATAGGTGCTAAGGTTAAGTGAATAGGGATTTAGTAATTTAAATCTATTGTAATCCCAAAACTAAGAAAACACATACATGTTTATAAATATATATAGATCACCCGAGGGAGCTAGGATATCTAGATTAGCTAGATCAAGGAGGTCTAGGAGATCAACTAGATCAATGAGGTCAAGGAGATAAACTATATGATGATTAGGAATGGCTTATTTTAATGATGATTATGATATCAATGGACTAATAATGATGTTTGTACTTGTATATGTGATTTATGACATATGCAAATGAATATTAATGTATATGTATATATGTATATGGTTTAAAATGAATCTAGAATGTATCTTTAAAGAATAATGTATATGTATGTTGTAGATATGAAATGTAATAAACACGTAAGATGATAAGATGCTTAGAATAAAAAAATCTAAACACTTAAGATGAATTTAGGCAATGATGATAAGATGTTTAAAATAAAAAATATAAAAACTTAATGTAAAAATATGAAATGATGATGAGATGCTTAGAATAAAAAATCTAAACACTTTAGATAAAAATGAAATGATGACAAGATGCTTCAAATAACAAATATAAACACTGAAACAAATGAAAATGCAATGATAATCAGATTATTTGAGTAACAAATCTAAACACTTAAGATGAAAATGCAATGATGATAAGATGCTTACAATAAAAAATCTAAAGACTTAAGATGAAAATGTAATGATGAGATGAGTTGGAAGGAGATGAAGACCGGACAACCTTCTTAATACATTGAGTGTAGGGACATATGGAGGAAATATAGAACAAATATGAACATACAATCCATGATTAGGAAAGAGAAAAATGATGGTGACTAGAAAGAAGGGATGGGATGGGATTAGGTGTATTTGGAATGCAATGATTGAACTACAATGTAGAGAGAACTTAATTTGATAATGCATGTGATACTATACACCAAGGTATGAGGAACCGAGGTGATTGTGTATCACATTCTTAGAACTAGCACAATGGATTAGGGTTGAAGATATATGATATAGGGTTTAGGTTTGAGAGTATATGGTTGATGGTTTATTATATAGGCTTTAGGGCCCAAGGTTGATGGATAGGGTTTAGGGTCAAGAGGGTATGTGGTATACGGTTGAGGTTGATGGTATAGGGTTTAGGGATGAGGGTATAGGGTATAGGGTTTAGTATATGGTTAAGGGATTAACCTATTATATTTAGTTCCTAAGATTGAGGGATAGGTTTAGGGAACTAATTGTATATGGTATAGGGTTTTAGGTTATGGGTATATAGTTTAGGGTTAAGTCTCACATCCCCCCCTCTCTAATCTCCTTAAAACATCTCTTTTTTGCTCTATCTCACTTCTCTCTCTACTCTAGATCTACCTCTCTTTATCTAATCACTATCTTTCCACTATCTACTTCCCCTTCCTATCACTCCCTTCATCCATCCTTATCTACCTCTCCCTCCCTCCTTATGTAGATCTATCTTGTATCTATCTTGCATATCTCTTTCTCTACATCTCTTCTCTATATATCAGCTCTCTTTATCTCCCTTACATGTCTCTCTCTCCTTTATCCCTTTAATATCTATAAATTATTCATTATTTACTGTCTAGGGCTTATGGTTTATGGGTTTAGGGTTGATGGTTTAGAGTTCATGGTCGAGGTTTTAGGGTATAGGGTTGCATATATGGTTAAGGTTTTAACCTATTAGCTTTAGTTCCTAAGGTTGAGGGATAAGGTTTAGGGAATTGGCAATATAGGGTTGAGGGTTTTGGGTTATGGGTATACAGTTTAGGGTTAAGTTTCACATCTCCCCCTCTCTACTCTCCTCCCCATCTCTATTGTTCTCTATCTCACTTCTCTCTCTCGTCTAGATTTACCTCTCTCTATCTAACCTCTCTCTCTCCACTATCTACCTCCCCTTCCTATCTCTCCCCTCATTTGTCCTTATCTACCTCTCACTCCCTCCATATGTAGATCTATCTTCTATCTATCTCATGTATCTCTCTCTACCTCTCTTCTCTATATATCACTTCTCTCTATCTCCCTCCCATGTCTCTCTCTCCTCTCTCCCTTTAATATCTCTAAATTATTCATTATTTAGGGTGTAGGGTCTATGGTTTATGGGTTTAGGTTGATGGTTTAGGGTACAAGGTTTAAGGTTGAGTATATGGTTAAGGGTTTAACCTATTGGATTTAGTTCCTAAGGTTGAGGGATAAGGTTCAAGGAATTGATGATGTAAGGTATAGAGTTTAGTTCCCTAGAACTACAACTCTCTATTTAGCCTCTCTCTCTATGTTTTAGGGTTGAGGGATAGGGTTTAGGGTTGATTGTATAGGGTATCTAGGGTTTAGGGTTATGGGTATAGAGCTTAGGGTTATGGGTATAGAGTTTATGATTAAGTGTACATGTTTTAGGTTTTGGTAAGTTAAATCCATGATAAGCCACAAAACTAAACAAAACACATATTTTTTTTGCTTAGTTAAAAACATGTATGTGTTTTGTTTAGTTAAAAACACGTAAGTGTTTTGTAAAGGTAAATCCATCGCTTAAACCCAAAAAATAAGCAAAAAACATATACATTTTGTTAATTTAAAATAATGTACATGTTTTGTAAAGGTAAATCCATCCCCCAACCTGAAAGTAAGCAAAGCATGTATAGGTTTTTTGCAAAGTGAAAAAAATGTATGTGTTTTGTTAAGTTAAAAGCATGTATGTGTTTTTGACACTATAGGTTCTTCTAAATGGAGGCCAAAGTGCAAACACTTAAGTTTATGGGCCAATAACATGTACCTATTATGGAAAAATAATGTGTACATGTTATGTAAGAATTAAACATATATGTTTTGTTTAGTTTATATGCATTCGTAACGGCCAAACAACCACATGACAGTCATGCATTTGGTCCCACTGCAACAGACTCCACTTTCTATGCACATTTTTTTGACAACATAAGAGATTTCTTTGTTTTATTTGAGTTCAAATGATTGAAATCAATTGGAATTGAAAATTAATTGATTGTTAAATGTTTTTTGTTTGTATACCATTTTTTATTTTGATGACTATTTCATATTTTATTGATAAATTGTTCATTTCATTGAGTAATTTATCATTTATATGTCCAAAAAGAGTAATTTGTTTAAGTAATTTCATATATGTTTAATTAATTTCATATATATGTTCAAGTAACTTCATATATGTTCAAGTAATTTCATATATGTTCAAGTAATTTTATATTTGTTTAAGTAATTTGATCAAGTAAATCATTTTTTAAATTGCAATATTTATTAATATGTATTAATTATTTTTTATTTAGGAACAACTGATTTTAACCATGGGAAAGAATAAGAAAGGACCACTTGAACAACTTGATGCAAAAAATAAAAAACAAAAGAAGCATATGAAAAGACTACGTGAAATGAGAAAATTTGGAGGAGAAGGTACATCATCTATACCAATTGACATTAACGTAGAATCAAACACTGAAACACCTATTGAAGATATAAATGATGGATCAAATTGACCAAATGTAAACCAAGAACAAGTGACAAGCATCACACCTATTGAGACAAGGAATGATCTATCAAATGTATCAAATATAAACCAAGAACACACACCAATCATAACAACTCGTCAAATTATTTGTAAAAAACCAAATTATCTAATTGACATAGATGAAGACATTTTGAAACTAGTTCTTAACAAAATTCTTGAAAAACTATTTTGAGAGCTTAAGTGAAACTAGAAGGTGCCAATTATTTGTTTTTGATAAGATAAATAGGGTTAGGGCCCTGACCTTGTACAATAGAAGAACATTTGAGTTTTAAGGCTGAACAAAACTGACTGGAGAACACAACCAGTCAAGGACAACAAAGTTAAAATAGAATCATCAAGAAATCAAGAGATTATAGACCAGTAAAAGATAAGTCACAGGATTAACATACCACTTATCCACTTTAAAAATTAAGTAGACAAAAAATTCCATAACCACTAGCTATTACACATAGTCTTAATACTAAGAAAGTATTACTAGAAGATAAATAAGCTATCAAATATAACCAATCCATGTCAATATCAATATAATGGTAGACCAAAAAAAAAGGCACTAATCCCAGATAGACAAATCCAAAGCCCTATGATGAAAAAGAAAAAAACTAGGAATCTTTAATAAGATTTTGATTCTCCTGTAGGTCCTCCATAACATCAAACTAGCTATCCTGAGCTCCCTATTCTCGAACATGTCATCTTCATTCCTTAAACCCTTTTTCTTCTGTTGTTTCTAGATTTTACCTTGTCTTGCAATAGCTCCCATCACTGCTCTCTTCATTATTCCATCCACCATCATACAAAAGTTTTTATGGCTCCTTCCATGACCTGGAACTTCTTGAAACTATAAGCCTCTTTGATCAGTCTTTCACATTGTTCCATCTTGACACTGAGAGTTTCAATTTTAGAGTTTAAGTTATTGTAGTCCCCTTCCTTATAACTCTCCTGCATTTGATAGTGCATAATAGTAGTATCCTACTCTTGCATAGCTATAGGGCTAACATTGTTAACCTCCACCTCATCCTCATATTCAAGCTCTTTCCCCACACCATCCTCATTGTCTCCTTCCATCTCATTGTTCTCCTTTTCCTATTCTTGACTCTCCTCTTCCTTATCTTCATAGTCTGAAACATCCTCATCCTTCAATATCTCAGTCTCTCCCAGGCTATCAAGAACATACTCTTCTTCAGAAGAGTCTAGAACTTTTCCCTTGGCCACCTTTTTTCCTTTTTTGTCTTCTTCCTTCCACTTGGAGGCAGCGATAACTTTAAGAAACCCCCCCTTAGCAAAGGTGTAAAATCTTGGCGAATCTTGGCTAAGTGCTATAATTTTCCAGGTGAATCTTTCCTTTTATTTGAAAAAATTATTAATTTTCCTAGTGAATCTATGCACATTATTAAAAAAATTGTAAAATCCTAGTGAATCTTAATGAATAATTGGTAAAAATAATAATCACAGTGGCGAATCCTAGCGAATAATCACTAAAAAGATTAATTACAATGGTGAATCTCTCCTTTAAAAATTTGCATAGTTGGTTGACGTAGTTCCCCCATATGTTTTTTTTTGTAATATTGAAGTAGGGGCTCAGGGGCAGCAGTCACTGGTGGGGTCAAGGGGTAGTGCCCCTTGTAGGGGTCAAGTGGGTAGAGCCCCCTTGTGGGGATCGAGGGAGCAACACATGGATTAAGTATTTTTTAAAAATCTCACTTTAAAAATAAGACTAAATGAAAATTTAAATTGTTACCATTTATTAGCTTTTAATGGGATGGTTGCAGGCTGATTCCACAACCTAATATGCATGTGCCTTTTAAAAGGTTTATTGAGGCCCAAATTTTTTTTGGGCCACATGATTAAATCTAATTGTGTGGACCAAAAATAAATTTTTGGCCTCAACAAGCCTTTTAAAAGGCACATGCATATAGGTTGTGGAATCAACTTGCAACCATCCGATTAAAAAGCTAATCGATGATTCAATGGAAATAAATAAAAGCCCTATTCAAGGCTAAAATATCCCTAAAATTAAATGGTAATTTATTATTAGTGGCGATATTGCCCCAAAATTATTGGTAGGAATATAATATTACTGGCAAATATAATTAATATTTGTAATTACATTATAAACTACTCACAAATCAATTCTAATGATGCATTGTTTACATGGCGAATCAAATTAAATTTATTAGTTTAAAAAATAATGCATAGGCGAATTAATTGAGATGAAATTAATTTTTTGTAAAAACCTGGTGATTTAGTCTCCTTTTTAGCTTGTACTATTCACCATTTCTGGAGGTCCCAATTTCAATTATTCACCAATTAGCGAAGATTTTCCACTAAATTTTTCCCTACTTGGAGGCGGATTTTGCAAGTTTGACCGACCTTATACCTCCAGTAGGGGTCAAACCACAATTAGGACTAGCATCCTTATCATTAGAAATGGTTATAGTGTATTTTTTTTTTTGTTTTGTTTCCTTAGGCTCCACCTTCCTACATTTAGCCAAACTAGGGCAAAGGGGGGGGGGATTTTTGCTTCTCATGGGTGATTTGTAAGAGATCCTCCAAGGAAGGTTTAACAATAGGAGGTGAAGGGTTTTTGTTCTTTTTTGGCTTACTATCAATCAAATCTATCCAAACATAGCTCTTAGGGGTCAGGGTAATCTCAAGGATATTGACAACGAGGTTCCTTTGCAGAGTAGTAGCTAAGGCATATTTGTAAATAGCCCTAATAAGCCCTTGGTGTAAGGGGGATTAGCACCATTTTCCATACTTTGTTGAAGAGAAGAGAACATGAAGAAGGGGAGGTTAATCTTCTCAAGATGATGAACATGGTTTAAGATAGAGAAATGATAAACATGAATTTAGACATAAAATGCACTTCAAGAGTAAAGTATTTCATTATAACTAGAATCAAATTGTGATAGGGAGTTAGAAGTTTAGATCTTGAGTACCTATTTTGGAATCTTTTAGGTTTCTCCTTGGTCTCAAAGAACTTATTGCTGAAGGCTTGATAATTTCTAGAGCTCTTCTTGACAATCTTTTCTTCTTCATATTTCAGACACATGGCTTGAGCAATCATCTTAGTTGTAATAGTAAAGTGTAACCCTCTAAGTTGGACTTCACCTTCACTCTGGGAATTTGAAAACTTATAGTTGAGAGATTCATTGTATGCTTGCATAGCTTCAAAAAAGGGAGTGAATCATGCCCTATCAAACAAACCCCATAATTCTTCATTTTGCTTTAGGGTATCACAGTTACTTGGTGTAGTCTTCTTCCTAGGTCCCCCCATAGAATCTTCACTTGTCAAACAATCTCTTCTAATGAATAGATAGTCTTCCATAAATCCTTTTTCACCAGAAAAATAAATCACCAGCAAGGAGCACTCTTCAAAATTCAGGCTAAAATTGGCAGCTTTCATTTGGGAAAGCTTTTGCTTAAACTCACTAGTAATTATGAGAAAAAGTGGAGGTTTGGAAGCTTCATGAAAATAGATGTTGTGCATGTCACTATTGCTCATTATGGAGATGATTAAATTTTGGGCATTGAAAGGGAATTTTATCATATAGACAGTCCACACAAATCCATAAGCTAAAACAACTAAGCCAAACTCACTTCAAATGGCTGCTAAAAAAATATTCACATGGGACTTAGAAAAGATAATAATAATCTCTAACATCCTAGTATGACACCCTTTAACATCTTCCTATAATAGCTTATTAATATTTCATTTCATCATAACGTAGATCTCCATCTCTAAATAATTAGAGATTCTATTATAATCATTAAGGTACATCCACACTATACTCACAATAGCCCCCCAAATAATCACGAGTCAGTAAAAATTTATCCCTTTTTAATTGATTTGATTATGCATCTTGTAATCCATCATAATAATAGAATTCACAAATTAATAATCACAAATCTCAGTTTGGTTCTGCTCTGTTGTGATGTTTCCTACTCTGGCTACTTTTTTGAATTTCTGACCACTGTTGTGATTTGACTACTTCATGGGTCGCTCAGCGGGGGGGCTAGGAAGGCTCCCTATTCCAATGATGTTGTCCTCTTACCTAGAACTATGATTGCGCTGGTAGTGGCCAGTCTGGCTATTCCTAATATGAAATCCCTGCCTCATACTTCAGTCTTTTCCCCTAGGAAAAAGATGAAGGGAATCTCTAGGAAGTTGCCCATTTCCCCATCTTTTGGGCTCAACTCCTTTTTTTCAAAGGAAGCACCGACTTCCTATGTGGAAAAATTGGTGGGGTTTGACTTGCTAGCTTTGAGTAAAAGGCTATTGGAATTGACTTCCTGCTCAGTGATTGGCTGGGAAGTAGATGTCCCCAAGGTTTTGATGTTGAAGGCAATGGATAACCTCAAAATGGCTCTTGTTGGAAAAATTTTGGCGTACAGGCCAAATATCGAACTAGTTCATCAGTGGCTTGCTTCCACTTGGAATTTGAATGGTAGTGTCACCATAAATGTGATGCCCAGAGGTATTTTTCTTTTTCCATTTGTGGTTTATGAAGACATGTTGAAGGTTTTAACTGGGGGTCCTTGGGCTTTTGACTTGGGCTTTAAAAACTTTCTCTCCCTCTGCAAATGGAAACCAGGTTTTGACCCATCAGTTGGCTTGGGGGCCTCGACTCGAACCTATGTTCGCCTCCCGGGCCTTCCACTAGAATTTTGGGAGAAGGAAATCTTAAAGGGAATAGCTAATCCCTTTGGGATCGTTTTGGCTATTGACAAGATAACTCAAGAGAGAACAAGACTGGTGTATGCCTGAATGTGTGTTAATGTGGTAGTGAATATGGTTCTCCCTTCCTCAATCATACTTAAGTCAAAGTTCGGTAACTAGACTCAACCTCTTGAGTACAAAAATACTCGTCTCTTTTTCTAGTAGTGTAAGAAGTGTGGTCATCTAATTGACTCTTGTGGGAATAAATATGGAGAAGGCTCAAAGGCTAAGGAAAAAATATTAGAAGAGGACCACTTGTCCAATGAAATGACTTATGGTGTGCAACCTACTTCTTTTCAGGTTAGGAGGTGTCTATTCCACTCTTGAAGGATAATCCAGAGTTGGACTTGAAGTATATTTCTGATCCTCTTGTAGAAGTAAATGATTCGATATGCCTGAACCTTGAAGTGGTTTCCCCTGCCTATTCCCTTCCAACTCTGGGCTTTCCTACAAAGGAGGATACGTGAAGGGAAAATGTAAATATGGAGAAGCTTCAAGTTGGGGATCCCCTAATAGAGAGAAATGTGCTGGTTCCGAGGGTGAAGGAGCAGATTTATGGTGCTAGTGAAGACCTAGAAGAAGGTGAGTATGTTATAGCTGATACAATAGTGTCTTTGGAGGACATGAACTCCTTTTCTCAAATTGGAGTAGGAAATCTAAGTGAATCATTAACTCTTCTTGGCTTCCCTCAAGGATCTAGTGATAAGGAGGATGAAGAGGGATGGTCCCAAGCTTCAACAAAATCCAAAAAGGAAAAGAAATCGGATGTGGGAGGAGGTACTAAAGTTGGAAGACCCTCCCAAAAGGACTCAAGAACCAAAGATACTATGAGGGATGTGGCAGTGGGAAAACAAAGAACGTTGGACTTGATCGCATGATCGAAGCCCAAGAAGAAGTAGCCTGAGATGTTGCTTTGGGGTGGAGGTGGGGTTGAATTAGATTTTATCAATGAAGTACCTCTCATGGAACATAAGGGGCCTCAGTAGCTAGTATAAATAGTTTTTGGTGAAATTTTGCATTCTCAACAATAAAGTGGATGTTCTCCTTTTATAGGAAATGAAGATGAAGAAAGAGACTTTTGATAAAGCTATTTTGAGTATTTGGCCAAGAGCTAATTACTTTGTCAGTGAGGTAGAAGGAGCTTCAGGTGGTATTTCTACCCTTTGGAATCCATCTAAATTGAAAGGCACTCTGTGTTCAACATGTAAGAATAGCCTTTTGATTACCCTTAAAGACATAGCTTCTCAGGAAAAATGGAATCTTTTAAACATTTATGCTCCTAATTCAAGCAAGGACAGAGTTCAACTTTGGGAACAACTAAGTGATGCTATTTATATTAGGAAGGATGACCATTGGATGCTTGGAGGGGACTTCAATTCTCCTCTCCTCCCTTCATAAAAGTTAGGAGGTTTGGATGATTATTCTGACAGTATGATGGAGCTAGTTGAGTTCTTTAATTTGGAAAGTCTTATTGATATCCCCCTCCAAGGAACAAAGTATACTTGGTCCAATAGAAGGAATGGAAACCATCTAATCCAAGTCAAACTAGATCAATTTTTGATCTCTGCTAATTGGAATATTTCTCAATTCCTTTCACTTTCTGCTCTTCCTAGATCTAGTTTTGATCATAATGCCTTGGTGCTTAAAAGAAATATGGATCATAATAGGGGACCCTTCCCTTTTAGATTTGAAGCTATGTGGAGTCTCCACCCAGATTTTGCTACTTTGGTTAAAACTTGGTGGGAGGAACCTATAATAGGCACACCTATGTATTGTTTGGTGGAAAAGCTAAGTAGAATAAAGAAAAAAGTGAAAGGGTGGAATAAGGTTACTTTTGGCAACATTTTTGAAATAAAGAACAGCCTGGGAAAAAGTATAAAAGAGGTTTAGGATATCATGGAGGCAGGCCAAGTGGATGAAGAGATATGTGCCAAGGAAAGATACCTCAGATCACAATGGTATGAGATAAAAAAAAAGGAAATCTATTGGAGAAAAAGTCAAGGGTCCAATGGCTAACAAAAGGGGATAGAAACATTAAATTATTTCACCAATCCACTATGAAACACAAAAACAGAAACAAAATCAGATCGCTTGTGAAAGAGGATGACTCTATTATGACCAATGATAAAGATATTGCTCAAGAAGTTGTAAACTTCTTCTCTTCCTATCACATGGCTCCTAGAAATGCTCCTCAAGTAAATGTTGACTTTCTTGAAGTGATCCCTAATTTAATTTTTGATGCTCACTTAAAGATGATGACTAATGTTGTATCTATGGAAGAAGTAATTTTTTTTTTTTCTTTCTTTTGGAGCTTTTAAAGCTCCTGGCCCTGATGGGTTCCCTCCTGCCTTTTTCCAAACCTACTGGGACAAAGTTAAAACTTATCTCTTTAATGTTGCTAGGGATTTCTTTAGGTCAGGTAGGCTGCTGAATCAAATGAATGCTACTTTCATAGCTCTTATCCCCAAATTTGTTGATGCCTTAGCCATGAAAGATTATAAACCTATTAGTCTTTGCAACATGATCTATAAAATTTTCTCTAAAATTTTGGTGTTAAGACTCAAACCGGTGCTTGGTAAAATGATTTCCTTAAAAAAAAAGGTTTTGTTCAAGGTAGAAACATTCTTGACATTGTTATTTCTACCCATGAAATCATCCATTCAATGGATCACTCTAAAAAGCCTGGGATGAATTTTAAAATAGACATTTCTAAGGCCTATGATAGGGTTTCCTAGCCTTTCCTTTTTGTTGTTCTTAAGAAGTTTGGGATAGAAGGAATATTCCTAAAAATGATCTATTTTTTTGTTACCTCCCATAAGTGTTCTATTCTAGTCAATGGTGTCCCTTAATGTTTTTTCTCTTGTGGTCGTGGGCTTAGGAAAGGTGATCCCCTCTCTCCATAACTTTTTATTATTGTTGCTGAAGTTCTTGGTAGGAACATTCAAAAATTGGTGGACTCAAAAGCTCTAAAAGGTGTTAAAGCTACCTCATCTCTCATGCCTGATTCCATCAATAGTTTGTTGATGATACTCTAATGTTTGGGGAAGCCTCAGTGGGGGAAGCAGGTCTTTGGAAATAGGTTCTCAATGACTATGTTGTCATTTCTGGTCAGTGCATAAACTATGAAAAAAAAATTACTTCTTCAATACTGACCAACAGATAAAGGATAGAGTGATAAAAATCTTGGGATGTCAAGAAATTGATTTACCCGATGCTTATTTGGGGTTCCTTTGATCTCTAAAAAGCTAAAAAATAATTATTGGATTCAACTGATAGAAAGGATCCAAAACAAACTTGTTGGTTGGAAGGGGAAGCTTCTTAGTCTAGCAAGAAAAAAACAACTCCTTAAAGCCTCCCTTTGGAATATCCCTATTTATTACTTATCTCTTTTCAAAAACTTGCCTCTATTGGGGAGAAGATTGAACAAATTCAGAGAAATTTTTAATGGTCGAGAGCGAAAGAAAAAAATAGACTATCCCTGGTTAGCTGGAAAAAGTGTGTATGCCCAAAAGAAGTGGTGGTCTAGGAATAATAAGAATATCCATGCTAAACAAATCCCTAACAGCTAAAATTGGATGGAATCTTCTAGAAGGCTCTACATACAGGGTAAAAGTTTTCCAAGCAAAATACTTGAGGAATAGGAATTCTGGCTATTTCCTCTCACTATTTGATCTGCCTAGTGGTTCAACTTTATGGAACCATCTTGTGAGATTGAGGAATGTGTTGAAGATGGGGGTAAGAAAGAGAATTGGGAATGGAAATAATACAATTTTTTGGAAGGACCCTTGGATAAAGAATTCAACTTTGTCCTCCTTAGAAGAACTTATTCCTCTTAAACTAAGCCTAAATAGGATCTATGGTAAAAAGGTGTCTGATTATATTAACTGGGTATGGAGGAACCCAAATGGAAGGAGTTCAATTTGCTTCTAAGGAGGAATAATCTGAGAGGCCAAAGATAGGTGCATTGGGACCCAATGCTCACTAGACTACATAATTTGATTGGGGAGGCTAAGTGGTTTGATAGAGAAAGGGATGATGAGTGGTTTTGGAAAGGAAGCTCATCTAGCTGTTTCTTGGTCAAAAATACCTATGAAGAAATGGTGAGGCCTCAGGTTGTTGTCCCAGACCATTTATGGGAAAGGGTGTGGTTAAAGAACCTTGTTTTTAAAATTAACTATTTCTGGTCCACTGCGGCTCATGGAAAAATTCTCACTATTGATAATCTAGTTAGGAGGGGTTTTCAATTGGTTAATAGGTGTTCTCTCTGTAAATAGGAAGATGAGTCAATAATTCACATCTTCTTTCACTACCAATTCACGACAGAACTGTTGTCCTATTTCTTGTCGTCATTGTCCTCAGACTGGGTGTTTCCTAATTCAATGAAGCTTTTTATTGAAAGTTGGTCAAATTTCCCCTTCTCACATAATGTTATTGTAGAACTCTAGAATCAAGTTCCTCCATTTGTCACCTGGGGTTTATGGAAGGAAAGGAATAATAGAATATTTAGAGAAGTTGAGAGAAGTAGCTGGGAGGTTAGTCTGATTATAAAATCCCAAATTAAGGAAAACATTGAGGCTGGAAGATACAACTTCACCAAAACCTGGCCTAACTATAAAGAAATGAGGATTAAATATAATTGGGGAATAAGGAAGGATTTAACCAAACTTAATTGGTGAAACATGCTTAATAGAATGGCTACTGTGTGGAGCCCCTTGCAAGAAAATTGGATCAAGTGTAACTTCGATGGGTGCTCAAAAGGAAACCTAGTACAAGCTGGAGCTGGGGGTCTGATAAGAAACCATAAAGGTGACTATATTGCGGGATTTGGAGTGAACATGGGTGTCTTCTCTAATAATAAAGATGAAGCTATGGCTGCTCTAGGGGGTTTCAATACTCTAAAGGAGTTGGGTTACAAAAATGTCATATTAGAAGGGGACTCTAAGCTAATTGTGGACATTCTAAATGAAGAAGCTACACCACCATGGGAATTAAGAAATATAATAGAAAAATGCAATGTCATTACGAAGTATTTTAATAAATGTAAGGTGCAACATTTGTATAGGGAAGGAAATAAAGCTACGGACTATGCTGCCAACGTGGCACTGAGTTGTAGGGGATGGACATGATGGACTAGTGACAACATGCCAATGTCTTTAAGAGACTTAATTCTAAGCGAAAAATTTGAGAATGAATATCACATGCAAAAATGAAAGGTTGGTTTTATGCGGAAATAATGAGTACCAAGTGGTGCCTTTTGGCTTTCTGTGTAATGATGGCATTCAGAGTACAGGTTTGTATAGGAAGATCTCGGTAGGAGGTAATCTTAATAATTCTCCTTTCAAGAAGGTGACCATAAATCACATGAAATTAATGAATTTTCTAAGGGTAGTAATTTCTATGCATTATGAAATGCATGGTGTCCACAATTCCTGTATCTCTAAAGTGGGGAAAGGTGTGAAATTTAGTAGGGATTTAATTTCTTGTAAGAGTAATGATGAGACTTGCATACCAAGAAATGTGTAGTTGGATTTCTCCATAAGAAACTTCTTGATTCACCACTCTATATTGGCTCGGTGTGTAATTTGGTGTAAGAGTGTTTGTTGTATTCCAGGAAAGAAGCAGACAGTGCATGTGATTATGAAGAAAATCCTGTCACAAAAAAAGAATCTACAGAGGAGTAAAATGGGAGGACCAAGGAAGAGAACAAAGCCTCCAAATTGTCAAGCCCTGAAACAAAATGTGGATTTATGGAGAATGTTTGAGAATGTGGGTATGGTTCCGTTCTTCGAATCCTTGAAAGGATACAATGAGAACCTAACATCTAAGTTTACTAACTCCTAGAAGAAGGGTAGTGCCACCATTGGTGCGATGAAATTCAAGGTTACCACTAGATTCATTGCTGAAGCTATGGGTTTGCAAAATAATGGGCTTAAAGTGGTGAAGTAAAGTAGGGAAAATTATTAGAGATTTGTTGACAAATTCCTGCATGATGGGGAGAATCTCAAGAGATTTCAGAATGGGTATGCCAGATTGGAACTCCCTCCTCCTTTTTCTTTAGTTAGTTTGTTTTTTATGAGATACTTTATGCTTGAGGGTAGGTATATGTCGGTACATGCATACCATTTCCCTCTGCTAAACCATATCTGCCATGGTGAGAGAATCAATTTTCCCTTCTATCTATTGTCCTCCTTGCAACTTATATAAAAAAAGGTACATGTCCTCTTCTCCACCAAGTTCTTATGCTCACCCTTTATAAATATGCCCTGGATTTGAATCCTCATGGCAACCCTGTAGTTGGCTGAAATGTGAACCCCGATCATTTTGAAGAAGATAATGAGGAGCAACCTGATGAGGAAAACGATGCTGCTATTGAAATAACAGCAGAGGAACCTATTGGGACTGTAAAAATCTGATTTTTTTCATATGTTTTCACTCATAAATTTCTAGATTTGGTCCTACCGTATGCATATTTCACCCATATTTTTCCATGTTGTTCCATTAAATCCATTGTGTCATGCATATTTTACATTTTGGTTTATATCGGCGTGAGAGTACTTTTGTCTCCTCGACTCATTGCGTGTTTTCTGCTAGCATGAGTCTGTTTTGCCTTTTGGCAAGACTCATTTGATATCACAACGATCAAAATATCCTTACAGGCACCATTCGATGAGAGCTCTTAATGGTCTTGGTGACAGGGGTTGACTCACATTTTGGCAGGAGTTGCGGCGTCGATGTGATGTCATAGTGAGTTCAATGTGTCTCGTCAACATCACATTTGGGTTTCTCTCACATGACTTTCGATATGAATTAAAACTTTTGGCCTATGGTCTTGGCGAACTTGATGTGTCTCCCCGACTTGCATGTGGAAGGGTTCATTGGCGGGAGTCAGGTGGTCGGGCTAGTGTCTTACTGAAATTAAGATGTCTCAGCAACAGGTACATTATGGGATCTCTTCGGTGTGAGTTAAGATCTGTGGCAGGATGTCACGGCGAAGTAAGTTTGTCTCACCGATGAAGCACAAGCGGATTTTTTCCAAATGGCTCAGTGGGAGAAGTTGCTTTCATTGTAAGGTCTTGGCAAGTGACCTTCGGTCTCGCCGACCTTACATATGGATTTTCAAGTAGCTTTCAGTGTGATTTTCTCTTTCTCTTGGTGACAGGTTATCTCGGGGTAACTTTTGGTAAAATAGGGTGCATTCTATAAGAGGTCCCCCCGACATTGTTTTGTCTTGCCAATGATACACACGGGCGCTCTGTCAGTGAGAAAATATGAGAATCTTGGCAAAGATAAATTTAACAAGGGATGCTTCGGTATTGATTGGGGTGATCGCCGTAAGGTCTCAGCAAGTGACCTTCGATGTCGTCGATGGAAAGCATAAGGATTTTCGATGAAGCAATGTGAGGTCTGCGAGAGGTCTTCCTGATTTTAGAGAGCTACTGCGACTGTGAGTTTAACAAAGGGAGTGCGTCAGTGAGAGATATGCTTGTGTCTCAGTGACTGGTAAACACATTAACGAAATGCATATCGACATAACATTTGGTAGTCTCTATGACATCTCCCCGACCATCAAAAGTCTTGGCAAAAGAAAAATACAAGCGCACAGGATGATAATGAGTGAATTTCCTTCAACATGACTATCTATTGTGTCTTGCTGACTGTTCACAGGTGATAATAGAATTTTAAAACATCAGGGCCAACATGTATCTGCTTGGGTGACCGTTGCTTGCCAGCTCTATTAGAGCCTGAATTTTGTGCTGGGCCGACATGTGATCTCAATATGATATTTTCTTCAAATGCTTGTGTATAAATAGGCATTTTGGCAATTGTAATAGGGACCAGTTATGAATTATTCGATATAGTAGGCAAATTGTATGGATACAGAACAATAAATTTATCAAATTAAAGACTGTGATGCATGTTCTAAAATGGAGGTATTTATGAATGTCAGTTGATGTTGCTGCACATGTTTGGTATCAGTTATCTGTTGAATTAAATAAAAGAATTGCTAAGTTGTCTCCAAGATGATTTCTTTTTGATTGTTTAAATTGATATGATAAGTTTGTATTCAATTTATCAGTGCACATTTGCTACACTTGTGTGATCGATTGATTGGTTCTTTCAAGTAAAGACTAAATCCTTTCAATTAATCACAGTAATTAGTGAGATTCGATTGGACTATTCAAGTAGAGCTTAGTAATCACATTCTTGCATGTTTATACAAGTTGTAAGCATAATATATGCCAGATAATTTGGATTTTCTCAGAGAAGTGTTGCTCATCTTGATCTCATTTGACTCCGCATACCCAACAAGGCACTAGTCTCTGCACTTCATTATTTGAACTTATTCAGTTTTCTTTACATCTATTTTTAGGATTCAGATCAGAATATTGTTACTATTTTTAGGTTGGATTTCATTTGTTCACCTCCCATTTCCATTGTGAACAAATCACTTTAAGAAGGTAATCACAAGTTAAGTCCGCACTATTCAGAAAGGTACACCCACCTAGGTTTGCAGCACCTAAAGAGTAGAAGGTTAAATTCTTTTGACCTTGTCTGTTACGCTAAAACGTATCAAGAGATTGGCAGCCTCTTGAGGCATTCAACCTGCATTTTTGAGAGCTAACAAATTGGCGACTCCACTGGGGAACAATCAAAATCAAGGCCTTAATCATAGAGTCATAAATATTGCATAGACTCTGCTGGGAATAAAAAGTATTAAACCTTTTCTCATTTTTTGATAAAAGTGAGTGGCGACTCTAACATAAATTTTGCAACTTTTCATCATGAATGGAAGAAGATCTTAGTACAGGGGAGGTCATGCTGGAGCTCCTTCTGGTAGTAGTAAGTGGACACATAAAGATGACAGAGCTGATAAGGGAAAAGGAATAAATGAGGACATGTGCATAACAAACAAAGGCAAAGCGTCAAGAGCATAGGGTGAAACATATAATTGCTATGATACATGGAGAGATGATTCAAGCGCTAAACTTTGTACCCCTGAAGATCAAAGAAATCCTTTCTCTTCTCTCGATCCCCAGAAATAGGCTGAGTTTGAAGCTAGGAAGTTGGCTCAGTTTGAAGCTGAATTGGAGGCTAAACGAATCAGAATTCAACATGAATATGATCAAAGGATGGAGGGTAATCACGAAACTCCTAAAAGAAACCACGAGCTCTTGATTCCTGATGAAGTAAAAGCACCGTTGGAACTAAAAGAGAAGAAGATAAAGGAACTAGAGGCTAAATTGCAGAAAGCCCAAATTATTGATCAGACAGCTAGTATGTTCCACCTCACAAGCAGGGTGATCATGGCGTAGGGCCCTCCAATCAACAAAATGCTCCTCAAAATCAGATAGGGAATCACTAGAAGCAACCAAATCATCCACCTCACATTCCCACACAACATACAGGTATGTATCCACCTTCTGGTTAGCATTATATCCCACAACATAATGCACAGTACAATAATCACATGCATCAGTATCAACATCCACCTATTCCTCCCCCTCACCAGGATGCAACCATGATTAGACAGTTTGATTTAGTTGGTTTTTAGTTATATCCTTACCCTATGGATGGAAGTTGGAGGAATATGGTGCCCAAGTTTACAGGGAGTAATGCAATCACAGTTGAAGAGAATTTAAGGAGTTTTAATGTTTTCATCCAAGACATAGATGTGCCATATGAAGATTTACATTTGAAGCTATTCATGATGTCACTTCTTGAAGATGCCAGGGATTGGTTCAATAGCCTGCCAGCATTTTCAATTAATTCTCTTCAATCATTTCATGAAAAATTCTTAGAGCAATATGGGAATCAAAATGCTCCAGATGCAACTCTTCATGAATTAATGAGAATTTAGAAAAATTAGAATGATTCAATTTATGATTTCAACCGAAAATTCAACAATTTGCATACTAAAGTAATTCCTGGATCAAGGTTGCCAAATTATGTTGCACTAAGTGTTTATTTAAATGCATTTGATCCTAAGATAGGATATGAACTGAGAAGTAGATCCCCAAGAGATTTGGCTGAAGCATAAAAGATAGCACTGACAATTGAAAGCAACAGGAAGGCTATTGGTATAACTAATAAAAGAGACAACCCAAGGCCTCCTCAACAAAACAATAATTATCAGTATAGACAAGAAAATACATACAGAAATGAGAACAGGAATGAAAGGCCGAGACTGCATGATATGCCTTACAATACAAACTGGAAAGATGGGAAACATGTATCAGCTAGGCCCAGAAATAAAGAAATTCCCGATCCATTGAGCAAGAAAGGAAATTACATGGTGAGTAATAATTACTTTTGTTAAGTTTGTAATCAGCCACATTCTCTAGACTATTGTGTTGTAGCTCAAAGGATGCATGATGAGGGAATGTTGATGGAGAATGATGGAGAAGATCACAAGGTTTACTTGACTTCAAATACTTTTTACCATGCTGAGGAAAGAAATTCATCTTCAGAGGATGAAGGCTATGAATATGATGTTTCAAATCAGAAGTATAATGTCCATATGGCTGAACAACAGATCTTTTATGATTCTGATGAAGATTACACAGAGCCATATCCTGGTGAGGTGCCTGCTCAGTGTAGTGTAAGGAGACTCACTGAAGATGAAATAGAAAGAATAACTGTTGCTGTAGTTGAGAAAGCCAAAAGTCAATACTGGTTGAGAAACAGAAAAGTAAATGAGCTAGATGGAGTTCCTGGGGGAATTTTTATAAAAGATCAAAAGGAAACATAGGAAACTGTAAAGAAGTCAGAAAACAAGTAGCATGATAAGAGTGGAGATAAGCATGCCAAAAAGCAGAAAGTTGAAGAATTACACAAGGAAACGCAAAAGTCTGATCAGCCTAGTGAAAAAGAAAAAATAGAAAGCAAAGGAGAAACACCAGAACTGAAGAAGACTGTTAAGACAAAGATCTCCTCTTTTGACTTCACTTAGGCATTATCCCAGGTAAAAATGTCTGTACCACTACTTGAATTGATGAAAATTAAGGAGTACAGAGATAGTGTTGTTCAATTGATTACAAATGGGAATGAAAAACATATAAATTTTGAAGAAGTCAACAGGCAGGAAAAGATAAGTAATTTAGAAGTCTGTTTGGGTGATGTTTTAACAACCTCCCCACAAGTGGATCCCTTCTTCACCACATTGCTTATAAATAATAAATTGCTGAGGAACTGCATGATAGATTTTGGTGCTGCTATAAACATTATGCCAGTCGGAGTAACAAAGCAGTTGGACATGTGGGTTGATGCATATAAAGGGAAGTGCTATGCAATGGATAACAGACCTGTACATGTGGTAGGCATTATGAGAGGTATTGAAGTCAAATTGGCTACTTATCCACAGGTGGCTTATAATATAGACATAACAGTCATTGATACTCCTCCTCAATTCGAGATGCTTTTGTCAAGGCATTGGATAGCAGCTGTTGGTGGAAACGTTTAGTTTGGTTTGTCTTATGCTACAATCCCAGTAAATGGCCAAGAAGTCAAGTTATATAGAGAGCCAAAAATGAACCAGCTTGTTGATTATGTGCCTCAAGATCAAATTAATTGTTTTTGTGATGTTGATCTTGGAAGTTTTAAGATTGAACCAGCTCAGCCAGGATTAATTAATAGTGATCAAATTGAAAAACATGCTGCACAAAATTGCAATGGCGTATGGAAGATGTATTTTGATGGAGCCTGCAATCAAGAGGGTAATGGAGTAGGGATTGTATTTTTTTCGCCTGGAGGTATTACTTTTAAATATTCTTTTCTATTAGCATTTGAATGTACAAACAATGTGGCAGAGTGTGAAGCTTTGTTGACAGGCTTGAACATAGCTGTGAAACACAAGATTAAGTTGTTGGCTATTTTGGGCGATTCTAAGTTGGTTGTTTCACAGATCAAATCAAAATATGCAGCAAATCACAAAAGATTAAAACAATATAGGAATGCTGTATGTGATACAATTGAATTATTTGATGCATTTTCAATTGAGTGGATTGACAAATCAAAGAACATAATGGCTGATTTTTTAGCAAATGTGGCACTGAAAAGAGATGATATCACATTGGTTGGGGTATCACAGATTGAGTTCAAGACAAGGCCTACTATTCCTAATAATGTTTATAGTTGGCAGGTCTTCAATGATGATACTGACCTTTTGAAATTCCTCAATTGTATAGATCAATATGCAACTCAGGAAATTGATTTCAATGCTTTTGTTGAAGAAGTAGATGGGAAGCAGACAGTGTTTGGAAAAGAAATATTACAGCTCAAAAAAAAAAAGCTTCCTAAAGGCTTAGTGGCACTAGAAAGGGTGTATGATGGAAATGATTGGTCCCTTATGAAACAAACACCAGTCAGAAAGGAAGATATTGAAGAAATTAACTTGGGGACTGAAATAACACCAAGAAAGGTATACATTGGAAAGAAGATCAGCCCTACAATTAGAAGAATGCTGATAGAGTTGCTTAGAAAATACAAGCATTTTTTTGCTTGGTCTTATGAAGATCTGAAAGCATACAGGGAAGATTTATTTTTGCATGAAATACCATTGAAGCCAGATGCCAAACCTTTTAGACAGAAGCAAAGACCCATAAATCCAACACTGGAGCCTAAAATGCAAGAAGAATTGACAAAACTCAGGGATGGAGGAATTATCAAACCAATCAAACATTCAAAATGGGTTTCAAATCTGGTTCCTGTGAGAAAGAAGAATGGTGATATCAGATTATGTGTGGACTTCAAAAATCTGAACATGGCATCTCTCAAAGATAATTATCCTCTACCCAATATGGAGGCTATACTGCATAAGGTGACAGGGTGTGAACTGTTGTCCATGATGGATGGGTTTTCTAGATACAACTAGGTTAAAGTCAAGGAATCTAAGCAATATAAGACAACATTTACAACTCCTTGGGGAACATATGTATACATAAGAATGCCATTTGGTCTCACTAATGCTGGAGTGACTTTCCAAAGAGCCATGGACATGGCATTTTCTGATTTGATTAATTTTATTATGGTGGTGTACCAAGATGACTTGACTGCTTATTCGAAGAAGGTTGAAGACCATGTGCAGTATCTTGAAAAGGTATTTATTAAAGCTCTTGATTATGGTATTAGTTTAAATCCAAAGAAGTGTCATTTTGCAGTCATAGAAGGTAAACTCTTGGGGAATATTATTTCGAAAGAGGGAATTAGAATAGATCCTGAGAGAGTTGAAGCTATTGATAAAATTCCTATTCCCAAAAATATCAAGGCAATACAATCTTTCTTTGGACAAATTAATTTTGTTAGAAGATTTGTCTCTAATTTTGCTGAGATCATTAAGCCCATATCGAAAATGTTGAAGAAAGGAAAAAAAATGGATTGGACTGCTGAAGCTTTGGATGCTTTTACGTCTATCAAAAGGGCTATCAAAGAGGCTCCTGTTCTTCAGTCTCTAGATTTTACGAAGCCTTTTCAGATTTTTTCATTTGTCTCAATGCATACTATTGCTGTTGTTATGTTACAAAAAAATGAAGGTGGTTATGAACAGCCTGTGTCTTTCTTTAGTAAATCATTATAGGGGTCTAAATTGAAGTATGACATAATGGAAAAATAGGTTTTTTCATTGGTAAAAGCCACAAAAGCATTCATACCGTATCTTGTTGGAGCAAAGGTGACTGCTTATGTCCCTCATGCTGCTGTTAAGGATATTCTGACACAGTTTGAAGTTACAGGAAAAAGATGTAGATGGATCAACAAGATTCAAGAGTTTGACATGGAGATACAGATCACTAAGCTAGTAAGAGGTCAAGGCTTGGCTAGGCTGATGGCAGAATCAAATATTGAAGCAAGTCAAGTATGTAATGTAGAAGAAGGAACTGCAATTGCAAGCATTGAGCACACTCCTTGGTATACTGATATTATGCATTATCTTAAATACATGAAGTGTCCAGATGGATTGAGTGACAATAAGAGGAGAACTTTGAAGTTGCAGGCATCCAAATATGTTTTTATGGATGGTGATCTATTTTGGAAAAACAGGGATGGCATATTGTTGTTATGTTTGGATGAGTCATAGGCTAAGCATGTTTTGAAAGAAATGCATGAAGGAGTTTGTGGAGGTCATTATTCAGCAAAGATAACTGTACACAAAATTCTCAGGGCTAGGTATTCTTGGCCAAAGGTTTTTAATGATTCTTTTACAAATGTGAGAAAATGTGAAGCTTGCCAAAAGTTTTCTGGAAGATTGAAGTATCAGGGTGCTTTGCCACTTCAACCTTTGCAGGATGATGCCCCTTGTCATCAATGGGGAATTTATTTCATTGGAGAGATACAGGAGAAGTCAAGTGGAGGAAATAAATGGATACTAGTTGCCACTAATTATTTTACAAAATGGGTGGAGGCAATCCCAACCAAGCAAGCTACAAGTAAAGTTGTAACAAATTTCTTGATGGACAACATTATCACCAGGTTTGGTACACCATTGAGGATAATCATAGACAATGGGATGTGCTTCAGGTCAAATGAATTCAAAAGCTTTTGTGGTAAGTATGTTGTTACTATTTCTTATGCAGCCCCTTATCATCCACAAGCCAATGGTCAAGCAAAGCCCAACAATAAGAGTCTTTTGAAGATTATAAGGAGAGTGTTAGGACAAAACAAGAAGGCTTGGGATTCAATATTAAAACTGGCTATGTGGGTTGATAGGATCACTGTGAAAAAGGAAATTGGAAAATCTCCATTTGAATTAGTGTATGGAGCATAGGCTAGGATGCCTCTGCAGAATTTGTTACCATTCTACAAGTTTGTCTTACAGGAAGATTTGGAAGTTCTTGAACCCATGAAAGACAAAATGGAGTAACTTGTTGAGCTTGATGAAGTAAGGAGAGAGGCCCAAAGTCAAAACATGAAGTTACAGGCACAGATGAAGTATCTATTTGACAAGAAGGCAAAGAATAAAAATTTTGAAGAAAATGATTTGGTGTTGATGTGGAATGCAAGGTGTTAGGAGAAAGGAAATCATGGTAAATTTGAAGCTCTTTGGCTAGGACCTTTTATTATTGTTGGAAAGAAGGATGAAGACTCATATTATCTATAGAACATGGCTAGTGAAGATCAGGAATTGCCTGTTTATGGGAAATTCTTGAAGCTTTTCTTCTCTTGAGAAACACAGAGGATTAAGGGTTGCCAGTGCATGGACAACTCTTGTGTATCCTCTTTAAAATTATTTTCCATGCACAGTACTCTAGGATTCTGTCATTTTCCATTCACCTCCATCTTGCATTCACTTTTCATTCACTTCCACTTTGCATTCATTTCCATTACCGTTCATTCCATTGTTGCTCACTGGTTCATCATTTTTGTCTAGTCTGCTAACTAGAGATTTTGGATCCTTGCAATGATCTCACAATCATTCATCCCCAGACGGAGCCACTGTTGGGACTGTAAAAATCTGATGTTTTTTCATATGTTTTCACTCATAAATTTCTAGATTTGGTCCTACCGTATGCATATTTCACCCATATTTTTCCATGTTCCATTAAATCCATTGGGTCATGCATATTTTACATTCTGGTTCATATCGGCGTGAGAATACTTTTGTCTCCCCGACCCATTGCGTGTTTTCTGCTAGCATGGGTCTATGTTGCCTTTCGGCAAGACTCATTTGATGTCACAACGATCAAAATATCCTTGCAGGCACCATTCAACAGGAGCTCTTAACGGTCTTGGTGACAGGGGTTGACTCACATTTTGATAGGAGCTGCGACATCGATGTGATGTCATAGCGAGTTCAATGTGTCTCATCGACATCACATTTGGGTTTCTCTCACATGGCTTTCAGTATGAATTAAAAATTTTGGCCTATGGTCTTGGCGAACTTGATGTGTCTCCCTGACTTGCGCGTGGAAGGGTTCATCAGCGGGAGTTAGGTGATCGGGCTAGTGTCTTACTGAAATTAATATGTCTTAGTGACAAGTACATTATGGGATCTCTTCAGTGTGAGTTAAGATCTGCGGCAGGATGTCACGGCGAAGTAAGTTTGTCTCATTGACAAAGCACAAGCGGATTTTTTCCAAACGACTTGGTGGGAGAAGTTTCTTTCATTGTAAGGTCTTGGCGAGTGACCTTCGGTCATGCCGACCTTACATATGGATTTTCAAGTAGCTTTCGGTGTGATTTTCTCTTTCTCTTGGCGACAGGTTATCTCGGGGTAACTTTCGGTAAAACAGGGTGCATTCTATAAGAGGTCCCCCCGACATTGCTTTGTCTTGCTAATGATATACACAAGCGCTCTGTCAGTGAGAAAATTTGAGAATCTTGGTGAAGATAAATTTAACAAGGGATGCTTCAGTATTGGTTGGGGCGATCGCTATAAGGTCTCGGCGAGTGACCTTCGGTCTCAGCGATGGAAAGCATAAGGATTTTTGGTGAAGCAATGTGAGGTTTGCGAGAGGTCTTCCCGATGTCAGAGAGCTACGACGACTGTGAGTATAACAAAGGGAGTGCATCGGTGAGAGATATGATCGTGTCTTGGTGACTGGTAAACGCATTAATGAAATGCATATCGACATAAGATTTGGTAGTCTCTATGACATCTCCCCGACTGTTGACAGTCTTGGCGAAAGCAAAATACAAGCGCACAGGATGATAATGAGTGAATTTCCTTCGACATGACTATCTGTTGTGTCTCGCTGACTATTTGTAGGTGATAATAGAATTTTAAAACATCAGGGCCAACATGTATTTGCTTGGGTGACCGTTTCTTGCCAGCTTGATTGGAGCCCAAATTTTGTGTTGGGCCGACATGTGATCTCAATATGATATTTTCTTCAAATGCTTGTGTATAAATAGGCATTTTGGCTATTGTAATAGGGACCAGTTATGAATTATTCGATACAGTAGGAAAATTGTATGGATACAAAATAATAAATTTATCAAATTAGAGACTGTGATGCATGTTCTAAAATGGAGGTATTTATGAATGTCAATTGATGTTGCTACACATGTCTGGTATCAGTTATCTATTGAATTAAATAAAAGAATTGCTAAGTTGTCTCCAAGATGATTTCTTTCTGATTGTTTAAATTGATATGATAAGTTTGTATTCAATTTATCAGTGCACATTTACTGCACTTGTGTGATTGATTGATTGGTTCTTTCAAGTAAAGACTAAATCCTTTCAGTTAATCACAGTAACTAGTGAGATTCAATTGGATTATTCAAGTAGAGCTTAGTAATCACATTCTTGCATGTTTATACAAGTTGTAAGCATAATATATGCCAGATACTTTGGATTTTCTCAGAGAAGTGTTGCTCATCTTGATCTCATTTGACTCTGCATACCCAACAAGGCACTAGTCTCTGCACTTCATTATTTGAACTTATTCAGTTTTCTTTACATCTATTTTTAGGATTCAGATCAGAATATTGTTACTATTTTTAGGTCGGATTTCATTTGTTCACCTCCCATTGCCATTGTGAATAAATTGCTTTAAGAAGGTAATCACAAATTAAGTCTGCACCATTAAAAAAGGTACACCCACTAAGGTTTGCAACACCTAAAGAGTAGAAGGTTGAATTCTTTTGACCTTGTTTGTTACCCTGAAACGTATCAAGAGATTGGCAGCCTCTTGAGGCATTCAGCCTACGTTTTTGAGAGCTAACATAACCTATCCCTTGCTATCCCCCTACAATTTTTTCTAGGTGTGTGATTATTCATTCTAAAAGTAATTCTCCTATGGCTAATGTGTCAAACCCCTCAACTCCAAGGTTGCAAAAGAGTGAGGAAAACAATTTTTTTGAGATTGAGCTCCTTAGAGCCATGCCTAAGAAAAGGAAACTTTGCCTTTATTGTTGGAACTCCCAAAGGCTAAGAAACCTAAAAGAGACACAAATCCTAGGGATGTTATCAATATCATAGAGAAAGGGAATCAAAATGAGGAGGTAAAGGAAAATTTACAAGGGAAAGGGAGTGGTGGTAGTGGGGGGAGAAGGCTGACTAGCCTAGAAAAAGTATCATTGAAGGATAAAAAAGGAAAACATAAAATGACTGAGTGAGGAGGAGGACCTGGGGTATGAAGAATTTGAAGCCCAGGAGGAAGAAGACTCTGAGAAAATGGACTTTGAGGACTCTCCTTATGAGATGGTGGAAGATGGTTTAGAGAAGGATAAGGAAGAGGAAGAGGAGGATCAAATTGAGCCTTCCGAGGATAAATTTGAGGTTGAAAATGTTTAGGATGTTGAAGATTTAGGACAGGATGTTGGGGATTTGGGTATGGAGAACAAACTTGAGGATTAAAGTAATGAATTTTTAAAAAGTAGGCTAACCTTTTTGTAGGTACAATTTGAAGATATGGAGAAGGTGTTAGTTACTCTCATGAGGGTAACTAACAGACTGATGAGGAAGACAATGCTGGGCATGGCTTCCGGGGAAACAAAAATTACCAAGAAATTAAAGAAATAGGGGAAACTTGATACCCTGAAGATGTTGGATGAGATAGAGGTACCTAATTGGAGAGAATACATTGCTCTCATGGGAGAGTATGGGGACCTATTGAAGAAAGCCAATTAATGGCTTGGTGTTGCTGCTTTGTTGTTTTTGATGATTTTTTTTCCTGTTGTTTTAACATCTTAGACTTTTGTTTTATGATCTTTATGTTATGATGGAATACCACTTGGTACTCTGTCGATTTAATTAATGGCATACATACAACTAAGTATATTGGTAAAAACTTATTATTTTTGACTAGCACTGGATGGACAATGGTTACTATTTTTAAATATTGGCTTGTGTGCTAATATTGATGCTATTTTTTGGTATGATGGTGGTGTTTTTTCCCACCGCTCTCTAGTTCCTTTTTGTTAGTTGCTATTACCGTGGGATGATGGCCCTTCCCTACTTATCTAATAAAAAATAATAATAATAATCAACTAGCATATTTTGACAAAGGATTATAAATAGATTCATATCTATCCTTATTCAAAATTTCTTTTATATGACTTGGAAGTAATGGATACTCCCAATAGGTCTAGTTATTTTTCTTAAGACCTTCATTTTCCATGGCACCCACAACAAAATTTCCTTCTCTATACAAGTGACAAATTTTGTAGTGCTGAAAAGATTCTCTTGCAGTCACCCATAACATCCCTCAGCTCCCAAGGCATAGTCTCCTCCTCCTTAAGATTTTCTATTATAAGTTTGGAGTCACCTTCAATAATGACCATAGTATATCCTTTCTCATTCAGATGATTTAGACTAGCCCAAACAACCATTTCCTCAACAACATTGTTAGAGACAATACCTAAGCATTTACCATAGCATTCTATAAATTTTCCTTGGTGATTTCTTATGACTCCCTAGATCTAGATAAGCCTGATTTACCCTTAGAGCATTCATCAAAGTTACATTTGATCGAACCCACCTCAAGGGTTGACTAAATAGTGCTTTTTTTGATAAGTTTTTTTATCCAATTGAAGTTTGTAAGGTCTTGTTTTAGCCCCCAATTTTTCTTTATTCTAATTTCCTTATAAGAGGGAATATTCTTGGTAGGACCATATATCCCAAAATTTATATTCTCTTGAATCTAATTTCTTATAGACATGACAAGATCTTTATTGTTTCTAATAGATTCCTTGAAAATTTATGTTATTTTTCTCCTTCCACAAGCTTTTGGCTATAAAAGGTGGAGTTTGTCTCCAAAGGTTAGAAATTACATTATGGGGTAAGGGAAAACATTCCATCTATCCATAAATAATTTTAACGAGGAAGGAAAGACCCATTCAGTCATAAGGATAGAGGGAAAGAATGACCACACCTCTATTGAGTAAGAATAGTGAAAGAGCAGATGTATTATTGACTCCTCATCTTCTTGCAAAGATAGAACTTTTTAAAAAATTAGAACCCTCTCTTATTTAAGTTATCAGTAGTAAGAATCTTTCCATGGATAATAACCCACCAAAAATAGTTAACCTTTGGTATCAAGTTTTTTATCCAGACCAAATTCCAACAGAACTCATCCTTAGTTATCAAAGGCTTCTCCATAACTTCATTAACTGACTTCACTGAAAGGCTTCTTGAAGAGTTTTTAGTCCAAATCAATTCATATTTTCTTTTTTTTTTTAAATTAGCCTCACCAACCTTCTGAAGTAGGATGTGCATAGAAACATCCTAGTTTTGTTGTATCCCTCTCCTGAGATTAGCACTGGTTAACTAATATTTGAAATTTATCCATTGAGGCTTCAACCCATCCTAGTTTATATACCTAGCAACCTACTCACCAAGATTTATTATAAGCCCGTGTTGGATTTGGAGACAAATATTTTTGGAGGAAAAGGAGGTGCCATTAATCCAAACATCATTCCAAAATTTGGTATCTTTACCATTTCCTATTCTCTATCTGATTCCCATTTTTAGCACCCCTCTTATTTTAAGAGGATTATTCCAGAAAACAAAACCATAGGGAAGCTCCTCAAAACTAAGAAAAAAACCTTGTTCCATGTTTCTTAGATATTTAGCTCTTAGTATTTTAACCCGATCTTTAGCACCTTCCAAAAAGTACCAATCCATTTTAGTAACAAGATCTTTGTTAAAAAGATTCAGCTTTCTAATAGCTAGACCACCATCCCTTTTCAAAGCACACACCTCATCCCAATCGAATAAAGCCATCTTGTTTATCTCCTTTGTGCCATACCACAATAACCTCCTTTGCATCTATTCAATTTTATCCACTATGAAAATAGGGATATTAAAGAGGGAAAGTTAGTAGACTGGGATATTTTGTAATGAAGCTTTAAGAAATTGCAACTCCCTTGCTTGACTTAAGAGTTTAATTTTCCAACCAATCAATTTTTTTTGGATCCTTTATAATTCCAATGGTTACTACTCAATTTCTTATAAATAAGTAGTAGACCAAGGTAAGTGCAACATCCTGGTAGACAAGAATGCACATCACCCTATCGTTAATAATTTGATCAACATTATAGAAATATATCTTCCTTTTATTATAATTAATATGCTGACCCAAAACCTTAGCATGATCATTGAGGATGGATTTCCATTGACTAGATTCAACAACCGAGGCTTCACCCAAAAGAATAGTGTCATCCAAAAACTATTGATGAGAAGTTGAAGGAAGAGAGGAAGCAACCTTGAACCCTTTTATCAACTTAATATACAAAAGCTTTTAAATTTTTCTTCCAAGAACCTCAACCACTACTATAAAGATATAGGGGGAGAGGGGATCCCCTTTTCTTAATCCCCTATGACAAGAGAAAAAATCCTTAGGGACACCATGCACCAGAAGATAACATTTAGGGGTAGTGACACAAGAGGTGATTAATATTAGAAATCTTCCATTGAACCCAAACTTTTTAAGGTCAAATATAAGAAAGGGCTAGGACACCCTATCATAGGATTTTGAAATGTCTAGTTTCAATACCATCCCTGGTTTGTTGATGTGATCCATAGAATGGAAAACCTCATGGGTATATATAGCTACATCCAATATATGCCTCCCTTGAACAAGCCCTTTTTGGTTTTTAGCAAACAACTTGTTCAGAAACACCTTCAATCTATTCACAATAATATTTGAAAAGATATTATCAGTGGTATTGCATAAGATTATAGGTCTAAAATATTGATGGAGGAATCTTCTTCCTTTTTAGGGATGAAAAAAATAAATTTGGAGTTGAGCTGATTTAAAAGTCTACCTAATTAGAAGAAATCACAAGCCACATTTAAGAGATCCTCAGAAAAAATATCCCAAAATTCCTAAAAGAAATTAGGAGGAAACCCATCAGGCTCTAGGGCTTTGTAAGCTCGAAAATAGAAGACAAAAAACTTGACTACCTAGAGGGAAAGAACATTAGTCAAATCCTTGAGATTTTGGTTAGAGATAACTTGGGGGATGACCTACAGGAGGTGTTCAAGCTCATCAGGGTTAGCCAAAAAATCCTTCTACAAATTTGAGAAGAAAGAAACAACCTCTCTAGTAATTTCCTCTTCCGAGTTAAGGATAAAACCATCTTCTTTTATTAGATATCTTATCCTATTTTTGCTTTTATGTTTCATCATAGATTGGTGAGAAAACTTTATGTTTTTGTCATCTTTAGAGAGCCATTGAACCCTACATTTTTGTTTTGATAAAATATCTTCTTTCTTATTGAATTCAAACCATTCAACCTGTATATCTTGTTCCATGTTGCAAGTGATCTCATCAATAACACCTTTCTCCATCAAATTTTGCACCTCTTTTATGTTTTCTCCAATAGATTTCTTAATGTGAAAATCTTACCAAAGGAAAAATTATTTCATCCCTTGACTATTTCCTTGAATTTCATTAGTTTATTAGCTAAGCGGTACATTGGGATTCCCACACAAGGTTCATTCCACTATCTATCCACATTATCTTTAAAGTCAGGGTGGTGAGTCAACATAATTTCATATCTAAAGCAGAACGGTCCCTTGGCCACCTTATCCTCCCAACAAAGAAGAAGAGCATTGTGTTAGAAACTTGATCCATAAAAATAGAAGATAAGGTAAGGTACATGAGGATGTTCTAGTTTGATGAAATAAGAAAATGGTCAAGTTTGACTTGGATAAGATGATTTCCCTAACATCTATTAGACCAGGTACACAAATTTCCAACTAAGGGAACATCAATGAGGCACACAAAGTTAACCCTAGCCAGATCCATCATGTTGTCAAACAAATACTCTAGGCTACCATTTTTCTTGAAGGGAACAATGGGGAGTTAAAGTATCCTCCAAGTATCCAATAGTCCTCTTTATTATTTCTAATTTGGTTTTCCAAAAATTCCCAAAGGTCCAATCTATCAAGATGAGAATTTGGGCCATAAATATTTATCAAATTCCATTTCTTTTAGGTTATAAGATCATAAGTATTATTGGAAAACCCCATAGAACCTTTAATATAGAAAATTTCCAAAAATTATCCATAACCCCCAAAGCTCCATCATCATTGTTAACAACATAACTAGCACTGGGCCAAAAATTCTTAACTTTTTCAAAAGTATCCTTTTTCATTTCAGTTTCTTAGATCAATAAGATACTAGGTTTAACTTCATCCAAACACATCTTAACCAATTTTTTTTATAGGGACAGTTTAGGCCCCTTATATTCCAAGAGATCATCTTCATGAGAAAAATAAAAGGAAAAAATAACACCACCATGATGCTACAAAAAGGGAAGACTGCTTCCACTTCTTTTTTGACTTAGTTCCTGAAAGTGAGTCCAAAGTATTTTGCTTATCCGAGGCTACATCTCAAATGGTATATTTATTTCTAGAGTCCTTTTGAGATGGACTTCCCACTTTATTCCCTCCCCCCACATCTAATTTCTTTGTCTTTCTAGATTTGGAATTAATTTGTGTCTAATATTCATTAGTTGCACCATCAATAGGAGAGGAAGAAAATCCCAACTAATCCATAATGTCCCTAATTTTTTTATTTTGGTTTTAAGGAAGCTATTGATTTTCATCCTTTAAGTATTTCTTTTGAGGAGAATTAGGAGGGAGAGAAACCTTTCCCATTACTTTTTGAGAAACAATCTCACTTCCTCAAGAAATTCTAAAATATCTTCAAGGGGATTGATAGTTTTACTTTGTAAAATTGATAGAGCTTCCAACTGATTATCCTTCTTGAGATTGGAATCTAAACACTTCTTTCTCTCCTTCTTTTCCTCCTCCTTCTCCTTTTGAAGCTTCTCTTCAAAACTTTGCTTAAGATCATGGGAAGGGTCAATAGTTACTCCCTTTCCATTAGGAGACTTAGATGACACCACCAAATCTTCCCTAAGGGGAAAAGAAGATTTATCCCCATAGGAAGTATTCATTTCTTCCTTTCTTCATTAACTTCCTTATTATTCTCCACTATAGAAGAACCTGAAACTAACTCTTTTTCCTCCACAAGATGAAACTTGTGAGGGACAAAATTTAGAAGATTCTAATAAGCATTCCCAATCATTGATTTGAGGAGAGGGGTTAAGCTTTGGACCCACCTTCCCACCATTAGAATCTTGGATCCTCATATTGAAAGTATCCTAGAAATGGCCAAATTTCTTGCAAATTTGACAGTAAGCTTTAGCATTTTCATATTTCAAAGTTTGAATCCATTTACCAAACTGACTTCAAGGCCATAGAGGTAGGGAGGATAGTGTTAACCACCATATTAATATAGGTTCTAGTAAAAAACAATCTAGTCTTCATTTGAGTTACCTTGTCTATTGCCCAAAGACTACCAAAGGACATAGCAATCCCCTTAAAAAAACCATTATTCTAGAATTCCAAAGGAAGGCCTAGGAGGCGAACCCAAGTGGGGGCAATAATTCCAAGATCAGTAGATGGATCAAAACCAAGCTTCCATTTACAAAGAGAGAAAGTTTTGAACCAATATCAGAATCCCAAGGCCCACCCGTGAGCACCTTAATCAGATCTTCATACAAAAAATAACTAAAGAGGAACATGCCTTTAGCTATAGCACTAATGGAAACATTGCCTTTAAGGTTCCAAATTGAGTCAACCCATTTCCTTACCTAGTCAATATTCAAATAGTATTCTAGGAACTTTCCCACCAAAGATAGCTTCAAATCCTTGATCACAACATTCAATAGCTCATTAGTGAATTCCACTTCTAAACCATCAACTCAGCAAGAGGTGGACTCCATAATTTACTTTTCCATAGCTGGAAAACTTCTTCCAACTAATTTATCCACAAATGAAATATGATCCTCTTCAAATAAGAAGGAATCCAGACTACAGGCATGATACATCAGAGACTTGCCAGGGGTATGGCTATAACCCCCGGTGATGAAGAGTTAGAAAAACCTAATGTATCAAATCAAGGAACAACATTTTTGGATGGGGGAGCCCTTTTTGGTCCCTCACCTGATTGACTCATCTATCAAACCTTGGGAAGCACACATAATTTTTTAAATTGTAGAGTGTGTGTGTTAATCTAGTGAGTGTTAAAACTACATAAAAGAGGTGTTGAATTTCTATATGGTTCCAACTGTTTGTTGAATTGAATAAAATTTTTAATTTTAGAGACACTATGAAGATCCTTGTATTAAGATCATTAGATAAAAATATTGAAAGAACTATTGTAAGAAATCTAATTAGTGTGTTCAATCAATAGGCTCAACATCGTGCACTAAAGATAGCAACGTTACCCGATGTATTCTTAGATCAACTATAGTAAGCAAAAATACTAAAAAATATTGTTTGATTACCAAAACAATTAGGTCACTAAAATAAGTAGAACACTACTAAATGTCATTGGGAGATGTGAAACAATTGAGGATCCTAATAGTATTTCTCTATGGGTATTTTTCAGGTAGACTTCCACGCAAAGAAAAGGTTGTTGATGCATTAAGAGCGTTAAGTGAATTTTTTTGGAAAGATAACACAAGAATTTCACCCAATCAAAGAGATATTTTTATAAGGAGAATAGGATCTTGAAATCATGAACCACATCCTAAACACTTTTTGAATATGACTCAAACTCAATTTTATGAAAATTTTATTCAAAGTTATCCTCAAGCGAGAATTAGTCAAAGGTTTTTTGAAATGGCCAAACCTTTCTATGTTAAGATAAATCATTCACACACTATATGTTGTTGTAGAATGCATATTGAATTTTCCATGCATTACAATATTTATTGTCATATATGTGTTACTTTGCATAGTAACGATGTTTTATAGGAATGTGGTATAAAAGTCCCTCCTAAATCATCAAGAGATTTTATTTCAAGTGTACTATGTAGAAGAGATGATGGCCAATTTTTTTATAAGAAGTCATGTTTGAAAGGATCATGTGTTATTTGTGGTGGTTTGTGTTGAATGGATAAGACAATTGAGAGGGGGGTGAATTAGTTGTGCATTAAAACATCAAAAACCTCATTAAAATCCATATTTACATTAATCCTTGAACCCTCAACAACCCTTAAACCCTTATCATGCATTAGAAAAATATAAGTTACATGAGAAACAGTAATGTAAACACATCCAAACACATGAGAGCACAAGATTTATGTGGAAAACCCAAGAAGGGAAAAACCACGATGAGGATTAGCTCACAATATAAAGTAATTGCAACACCAAATATAATAGGTTCACTGTTAGAGGGCTCACTACTGAAAAGAAAGAAGGGCTCACTGCCAATGGCTCATTTCCAGATTAGAAAGAAGAAAGAAAGAAGATTATTACAATGATAAATCTATCTTAGGGCAACAAAAAAGATCCACCACTGCACCATCCACAACCTCCAGCTCATTGCTTTTAGAAACTTTAGGTACTCTACAAATGTAGACCCTTTTTCTCACTATATTGAAGTCATAGGTATTAAGCTCACACTTTAGGTCTCTACATCTAATTAAATTCACATCACAACACATCCTCACATCTACACATAGTTCTTTGATAATTCACCTTGCCTTTATACCATTTACAACCTTAAAAACATCTTTCAAGGTCAACTATACACCTTAAACATACAATTTCAAAATAGGTCAGTACCAAAATATCTCAGCAGTGGGAAGTGTTGAACATTCAGAATACTAAGAGGGGGGGTGAATTAGTATTCTATTAAACTTTTGAACACAACTTATCCAATCACCAAAACATATTAAATGAAATAAAGAATGAAAGCATGAATCATCCACAAAGTCACAAAACACATGAGAACTAGGATTTTTATGTGGAAAACCCATACAGGGAAAAACCACAGTGAGGATTAGCTCACAATATATTATCCAGATATAGTATATTATAGTTGCTTATTGCTAGGACATACTGTCCTTATAAGGTTCATAGCTAGAGTTAAGTACAATACAAAAATGTGGCTAACTACCAAGTTATGAACTAATGCAAAATGAACCTCTCTTGTGTTGTATTTTAGTTCCTTTGAAGCTCTGAATATGAAGGACTACTTTGTTTAGCAGTCACTCAACAACTCTATTCTGATTATGAACTTTTACCATTGAATTCATATGCTCTCATCATGCAACACCAATCGCAGTTGATATGCTATTTTTGCTCACACATCCACCTATTTCTTGTAAGGAAGCTAAGGTAGTAGAACAACTTACTACACTAATCTTGAGAGGATAAAAATGCAAAAAATTATAGATTTTTAACAGTTTAAAAAACTTTAATAGAAATAAACAAAAATATCATGCATACCACAACAAAATGATTTACATGGGGAAAACCATTTCGAGAGGAAAACCTCACACTCCAAAATCCACCCAATATTATTCAAAAATCAAAAGATTACAATATATTTGCAGAGCAAGCTTCTTAGATGAGTATCACCACCAGAGATCAAGAAACAACATGATCACTATTAGACTCTCATAATACACACCCATCTACATACATCCCAACCCCTTCTAGAATTAGGGTTTTACAAGGTCATCTTTCATTTGACGTGTTAATGGAAAAACCTTGATGTGTCAGTGGGAAAAACCTTGACGTGTCAGTGGGAAAACCTTGACATGTTAATGATTTTTTGGGAAAATGTCAGAACCCTTATTATCTTGTTACAAGTGTATAGTATTGCATGACGCCGCCACATACCAAAAATACATCCTATCAACAATAAACCCTATATAATTGCAAGGTTGAGACACATTTTCCCAACAAATCTTCCACTTGTCGAACACCTTGCAAGAGCAACGTGAGGGTGTAACCATCGTCTCTTTAATTACTAGGGGCCAAAAGGCCCATAGTCTTTGAACACCATCTAAACTTCTCTATGCTCACAAGCTTAGTTAAATAATCAACAACATTCATCAAAGTCTCTACCTTAACCAGCTTCACCTTACCATCTTTGACCATATCTCTAACAAAATGATACTGCACATCAATGTGCTTGGTCCTAGCATGAAATTTTGGGTTCTTGGCTAGACATATCACACTCTAAATATCACAATAAATTGCTACTGGACTTGTTTTATTCCAATATTTGAACATGGCTCCTTAACCAAATGGCTTCTTTACAATCATGAGTAGATGCCATATACTTTACTTCAATACTGGACAAAGCAACCATAGCCTGTCACTTACTCATCCAACTAATTACACCACCAAATAAAGTAAAAACATAAGCACTGGTGGATTTTCTGTTATCAACATCACCTACCCATTATGAATCCACATAACCATGAATAGCAAGGGAAATCTCATCTTTAGTCATATTACTATGATAACATAAGGAATAATTTGAGGTACCCCACAAATATCTGAAGACTCTTTTAACTGCATCCCAATGAACTCTACTAGGATTAGACATATATCTAGAAAAAACTCCCACTGTTTGAGAAATGTCTAGTCTAGTACAAACCATAGCATACATGAAAATTCCAACTGTACTCTAGTAAGGCACTTTGCTCATGTCTTCCAT
>VDFB02000003.1:278366187-278381289 GCA_007258455.2 Sequoia sempervirens
CAAGGCAATGGATTGTTTGAAAAAAAGACTCAAAGAAATGTGGTCTCATAGAATTCCATGACAAGAAAATGCAATTGACAGCTGCTCCTAGTTATTAGTTATGTGAAGTAATTGCATAAATGCTTAGGTTGACTTTGTAAAAACTATATTGTAATTGAATTTTTTTCATCTATTAGCATCTAGTTGTTAGTTATGCAATGTGAAGTAATGCTTTGAATTTGAAAGATGTGTAATGCAATGTAACCAACAATATGAATATAAACTACATAATATAACCATTCTTTGTTATGTTATTGTACATTGATATTTAACCATTGCTCAAGATTAAATTTTCAAAGAGTTTAATAATGCATATGAGGAACAAATTAAATTTCAATTGTCAACTTCTATATATCAAATTATCCAATAATCAAGTGTATTTCCATATAGAAAAATGGAATCGATGCCAACTCAAACAAAGTTTTACAAAATGTGGCATATCCCATCTCGATATTTATTGAAATTTTACATGCCAAAATGTCTATCTCATCCTAAACTACTGGTGGATAATCAAAATGGAGCCTCTTTGAAGCACTCTTTGGCTCTGAAGGTAGCTGCACAAGAAAAATTCAAACCACGATTGAGATTAGTTATACTATATAATTTAAAATTGAATAATTAACATCAAAATCAATATGCATTGAATTTTAATTGAACTCTAAAATTGAAATCTTGATTACCTGAAATATACATCTCATCAAAGGGTCAAGAGTCCTAGAATATGCCCCTCAAAGAACCAACCAAACCAAATTTTGAAATGTTAATCTATATATGTGAACAAAAACATAAAATTGATCCAAGTTAGCATACGATTGTCAGTAATAGGAACATATTTACCAAACAAAAAATAAAATAAACACATACCTCTTTAGGTTTATCTTTTTCTTTATCTCCTCGAGGTTTTTCAACACCTACTCCTTGAGGTGTTCCAATACCTACTCCTTCAAGCATTGTGGTACTTTTCAACAAGGATGTATAGCTCATAACCGCTTGTACATAAAAATGACAAGTAAATATGAAACTACCAATCTATGTTGATGTATTTATAATCAATATAAAATCTTAAAAATCTTAAATCAATCAAATTTGAGTTCAATTACCTTCCCCTTATCTAGGTTTTCACATCCATAGTCTAGAAAAGGTTGCACCTCACTCACACTAGGTATTTCCAACAAGAGGAAAACAAGATAAACATATAAGTTATTATATAATTTCATTAATGACAATTCAAATGACAAGAAAATATATAATAATAAAATTTAAATGGGTGAGTGTGAAAATATATACTATTTGCATGTTGAGACCAAACAAAATGGCCCTAAGGGTTCTATCAGTCACCTATGTGATCCCCTCCTTAGACATTAACTATTAAATAGACCATGTAAATAAATATTAGTACTTGATACTATCTCTTTTTAATATTCATTTAAAAACAAATTCAAGTTATGAATTTACAACTTAAATATTACATGTGTCACTATTCCAACGTCCCCCTCTCTAGCGGGAGAGGAATCTATAGAGTGTGCTCCACTCCCTTGTGTCTGATCTCCTATAATTTCCACATCATGGAGATCATAATAAAAAATGTCCAAGGGATGCTAAGTGGGTTGTACAAGAGGACCAAAGCATATCTGGTGGCACATAGTCCATGTATGTTGCATACAAATATGTGGACTTGAGGAGGAGGATGCAACAACACTCAATCCATCACCAACATCACCAAAATGTGGCTGAGTTGTAACTGTAGAAGTATGTGAAACCAAAAGACCACTCAAAGAGTGAATATCCTGAATAGTCTATGTGGTTGTGTCCTTGATAATATTTGGATGATGGACTCGAGGTAGTGGAGGAAGGGGAGGAGGGGGAACATATGGGTTCTATACTACTATAACTACCCCTAGTCTATCCTGGGGCATACCTCCATCGATGCCCTGGAAGGGTTTAATGTCAAAGTAATTGACATGATGCCCTAACACAAGCTCAACATATAATTTTTTAATAAAGTAAAATGGTATATCACTATTGTTGTTTGGTGGTTTATTGAAAACCATACACCAAGTATCCCAAAAGTTATCTACAATGTCCTTATTTGTGCACCATTTTATAGAAATATTTGGTTTATTAGCATTAACTGGCAAACTGATGAGGGGGTTAACGAATAAAGAGGAAATTTGGGAATTTTTTTATTTGGAGATCTTTCACATCATTGTAAGACAATCCACAAGAGTAATATTCCCTCATAGTTTCTCACCACGAAAGAAAGGAATTATGTTGGGTGGAGAGCGTTTCTATATTTTTAATTATTTCCTACAATGTGTTTGTCATCTAGGATAATTGAGGGATTTTCTTATAAACATCACAAATGCCCCTCAATTGCTCCAATTTTTCACCAATTAAGTATTCAATTGATGGTTGTGGAGGTGGTGGAGTGTTTGGCATTTTTGCATTTTCATTCTCAGCCATAATACCTTATTAAAGTTAAAAAATAATTAATCTAATTGAAATTACACAATATAAATGAAATTATTGTAAAAAACCCCTAGTTTTTAATAAAAATCCAAAAAAAACCCTAATTTTTAACAAAAATCCATAACAAACTCTATTTTTTAATAATAATCCATATACAACACTAGTTTTTAATAAAAATCCATAAAAAATATTAGTTTTTAATAAAAATCCATTGTAAACTCTAGTTTTTAATAAAAATCCATAAAAAACTATGTAAAATTATACAAAACTAATAGGAAAATTGATTAAAACAAAAATAAAACCAATAACTTACCTTGGAAATCAGATATCTACTTGAAATCAAATATTTGATCTCCAAACGTCACCCTCACTGCCCGCACTCAGCTTTAAAATGCTTCAAATGATTTTAAAAGCCCACTTCAATATCTATTTATATGCACTTCAAATCGAATATCTGATTTGGATTAGATATCTAATATTTTATTCTTGCCTTGGCCATTGCTTTGGAGCAATGTACTAACACCCAAGATAGAAAATAGTCAACCCGGGATTTTCGCATTTTTTGGTTGATGCAAAACACAACTTTTTTCACATCGCCACTTTTTGGCCCATCATGATCCTACACATACCCATATGAATTATATATATTTTTACTAAGTGTTATTTCCCTTATAATAAAATATAATATACATATATAAATATATTTATATTATATAAATGTATATAGTATATCCACCATACTTATATATTTATATGTATATATATATATATTTAAATTTTATTGGATAAATACATTCGATACCTCAAATGCGTATCCTCCTATCAGTTTATGAGAAGAATCAACATGCATCCATACATTATATTCTCACTATATATATGTGTATATATATATATTCATACATACCCATTCCTTTAGATGTATATATTTTAATATCTTATACTGCAAATAATAATACATGTATATTTTTGTACATATTTACTTATATTATATATAAATATATACGGTTCTCCAATAAGAATTAATGCTTTCAAGTGTATTTGTGTACATATATATATATATACAAGCATATTCATCATATGGTAATATGATAATCAAGTAATCCATTTGGTATTGAATGATCATGACCTAGTGTCTATACACACACATATGTATATACAAGCATAGTCGTTTCCTCATGTATGTACCTCAGTGGGTTTCTACTCACATCAATATGCATTTGCTAATGCTTTCATACATAGGTCCACGTATATGTACTTATATATATATATATGCCCATAGACATGCTACACTTTATGTTCATATGAAAGGACGTAAAGGCAACCATTCATAAAACCCAAAGACTCAACCCAAGCACATTCAACACATTGTCATAAGGAATAAAGTTCAAAGCTCAAATAGATAAACATCACCCAAACATGTAGTCAAAGTAAATGTTATCTCTTGAACTTTGCACCTTGACTGAGTTATATGAAACTCAGTAAGCTAGAGAAACATGGGAACTTTTCCAGGTTGTGGGTCACCTAAAAAGGGAAAAGAACCTCTGGAGAAGGCCAGCTTCCTAGCTAGTTATCACTACTTTATTGATTCTATTTTAGGGAAAAGGGAGAAAGATTGCTAAAAATGAATAAAAATGTAAGTATGAAATGAATTCATACACCAAATTTAAGGGGAGACAATGAACCCTTGTTCTACACTTATTTCTAATCTAGTAGAAATTCAGTTCACACAACTTGTTACTGCAGTGTTCATGCATAAATATTTCACTAAAAGATCAAATATTTAACTTGAAGAAGGAAGAAAAACTCCACATTAAGCAAGTGATTATATTTAACTGACATAATCACCAACCTGAATGAACATGCTAATTACAGAAAAAGGTATAAGGTATGAAACAAAACTAAAATGAAACTGAAATGTTTACAAGATAGTTTGATCAATCATAAAGCACACACTAAACTATAAGAATAAGATGGTAAGGAATCAAAACCATAAAATGATCATGGTAAACTATATTCAATATCTCCAAATAAGTTAGAAAAGGATGCAAGAACCATGCCAAAGGACTGTAAAATTCACTATGCCCATTTAGTTGCATAATCAAGAACTAACTTACAAAAATGAGTAGTCAAAAGACTAAGTACATGAGCTCCACAAAACAAGGAAAGAAGAATCTCCTTGGGTCAGATGCAACCCCCATCCCTAAAATATAGCCACTAGATACACTCCAAATGAGCTCAACATTTTTGAAATAGTCAAGCTTGAATATGTCAAACATGATGACAATACAAAAAGCCCACCAAAAGCTCATAAAAGAAACTAAAAAGCAATTAAATGCTCCTAAATGTCTTCCACATGTTGGAAAAGTGAAACCAACCTCCCCATATTCTCTCCATGACTTAGGCATATAAGCACATGATTGTATTTCTTCTCTTGTAGCTCTTATCAAGCATATCTCCTCTTCCAATGTCATACATTAGAAAGCTTTCAATAACTTACTATTGAGAACATGTTCTATCTCTTTGCATTTAAAAATAGTGCTTGAATTAAATGACTTATAAATTATCATTTAAATTTAATCATTTTACAATATAAATAATGCAAAATAAAACTTTCTACCTCCAACACAAGAATAAAAATGAAATGGTCAAGGTGACCATACACTTGTAAAGTGGATTTTTTGTAAGTCATGAGACTTAGTCTTTATGGCACTACAAAAGGGGAAAGTGGCACTTACCACAAATTATATTTAAATGAAAGCATTTAAAATGCCTAAGGCATGAATCTCTACTCACACTTATGGGAAACACTTTAATTGGAACTTGTTTTTGTGAAAATAAAAGGAAAAAATGCCATACCATTGACACCATTAGGGTTGACAACTCTAAATCAAAACAATGCATTTTCCTTCACTCATTTTGTGAGAAAATCCTCGAAGAAGCTATGCTGCCAGTGAGGAGGGTTTCTCTAGAACTCAAGCTTTCTAGAGACGATAGAGGCATTTCTATCTCTTCTAAAATTTAGGCTTCCTTGTGCCTATAGCAGCCATTATTGAGCTGCTAAAGATTTTGTTGGAGGATTTCTAGAAATAGATCAAACTAGGTAAGATCTATTATTCAAAAAAAAACCATTTTAACCATTTCTTGTTATTTCACTTTTAGTATTTCATTTATCTGCCATGAAAATTATGATTTAAAGGCTTTGAAGAAGACTTTTATGGCATATTTATGTTTTTCTCTTCTTTATCTAGCCACCATAAAAGAGTATGAGAAGCTCTTACTGTGGTAATTGAAATCATTTCTCTCCATTATGTAGCTATAGCCATACATTTTGCACATCTGGATATTAAGCTCTATTGATATTTTTGTTGATCCTTTCAAAAGAAACTTCTCATACCTCTGTTCTTTAACACTTTTATCCATCTTGTGGTATTTCACTTCATGACTATTGTTTCATGTATTTAAAAAACAAATGCTTAACAACCCAAGCCACGAGTATATACTCCATTTCCTTCATTTCTAAAAGTTTAAAAGGCTCTATTATTTCATGTCCACGGGCACATTCTAGACACTTTGTGTCTCATTTTTTCCTATAGGTGTATTTATAAAGATTCTCTGTCTTCCTTCATTTGTAGTACTTTCATTTTTCTACACCATAGCTATGTTTTTTTACTTTTTGAAATGGTTCTGATGGTTTTCTCATTTTCACAGAGCATATATGTGTTGTTCCACAAGGCATAAAACTTGTCCTCACCCAAACCTTTCTTAGTTTATGATTGAGAATCTCTTAACCACTTGAGATCTTCATAAAACCTTCACTTTTCCTCATAAACTAGTTACAGAGACTTAGCATTTAAAAGAATTATTTGTTATTTTGAACCTATCATATCAAACTTCATATAGAATACCAAATACCAAACTATTACCCCTTTGGCACTTTCATGTGAAAATTTGAGACCTTGACATGAGGTCCTGACTGTTTTTCTTGTACCAGTTCCTTTAAGTAATAGTTTGATTTATTCTTTGATATATAATCATTATTACATGACTGATTGTTTGTATGAACTTGCCAAGGTCAAGGTCTATCTCTTTTCAGGTTGTCAATGTAACACCCTTAATATTTTAATATACACATTATATATCTCCTCATAAACTAGTTACAAAGACTTATATATTTCAATACTTCATGCCATCACCTGGTTGTCAAACTCATAAAAATATGACCATTCTTAATAGGCTATGTGAATTTACTGAATCTCAAACCATTATTTGAGCATAAAAAGTGAAAGTCAATGCATATACATGACTCATATTACTGATGAGTATGTTGCTTTCCATTTCGTTATTTCAAATAGTTCCTTATGTTTTGTTTTTAGATACTGTAATTCCATTGAGGTTTTCAATACTCACTATTTCAACGATAAAATATTGTTATTGATCTGCATTGAATGTACTGAAATGCACTCTGAAAGTTGTGCATATTTAATGAGTTTGGCTCAACCCTCATGGGAGCCACATTTCCACCACTCATTTGATTTGAAAATATGATTGCACCTGTAGTTGCACATGAAGCAAACAAGTTAGAAAAATATGTATACTTTGATGTGCTATCTTGATGGCTTCAATGTCTTCACTGGTATATTTAGTATATGGATGTTTATAAAATGTAGATTAAGGTTAATTTATACATGAATGAGTAAATGATCATGTATGGTGTGCAATATTTCATTGCTTAGAGTGTGGCTCTAATACATCAATTGCTTTGATTTATTGCAGGAAATAGGAACCTTAAGGAGCGAGGAACAGACTAGGACAACTCAGACGACAGCCAGCTAAGAAGACTTGAAAAATAACCAGTCATTCATAGGAAATGACTGGTTACCCTCCTTACATGATATTATTTTATATTCATTTACTTATTCATGTACATGTTAATTTTTATTTGCATTGAATAAGCAAGCAACAGTTAAATTCATGCCTTGTGTAAGTCAAATGAATATTTCTATTCAATAAAATAACTTTTTAGAAGAAATTTGCAAAATATTCTTATGTTTCATGCATCTATATAAATGCGATGATTTGTGTTTTTTTAATCTCTCAAGTTATTTCATTTGTATACATGAATGTAATGTAAGGGGAATAGAAAATGTACCATTTTCTTTCTTCTTTATTAATGAGCTCTACCTGATTGAGCCATGGGTGAAAATCTGGGTAACAGTAAATAAGACCTTTACTAATGCAAATATATTGACAAAGGGTGACTTACCTATTACTCACAAACTGACTCAGTTCACTCAATCTAAGGCGGTGTGTGCTTATGCTTAGCTAGTTACATTTACCAGTTACCTGACCAAGATCTTCTCTCGAGTGATACTTCCCCTCCCCCTAGATAAATAGCATTTACTTGCAACCACTAACACATGCCTTGGCAGTCAATTGTTCACAATAGTAAGAAACATATATAAACACCTTCTAAGTTAGAATAACAATAATTTAATAACCATCTATTATCATTTATGCAATATTTCACCATGAATAACATCAACTGAGATAACATCAAATGAAACAACATCAAGTGACATAACATTCATATTGATAAAAAGGTACAAGCATTGTTAATTCATCTCCATAATTCACATTACATTCACATTTTCCCTATCTAGTAATGGTAAATAGTAACTTTAAAATTTGGGGTGTAACACACTTCCCCCTTTGTGATTCATCATCCCCGATGATCTATAGCCTTTTAACGTACAGTTAAAGTCAAGTAAAGTTTTACTTACAATTCCTAAATATGTAAGATTTATAAAATATTCATCCTATTTAGCAATCTTGTCTTTCCTAGACCTTGCTTTGATTGTCCTCACTATCACATAGGGAAATATCGTCATGTGACTCATAATTACTCTCCCAAAGAGATTTACTACATATACACATCCAAGCTATAATAGTAACTGTATATAGCACCTAACACATAGTGATTGAAAATCATTGAAACATGAATTTATCCTTAGTATAATAAAAAATAGAGAAGGAATGTTGATGCATTATACACTACATCGTGGGTCCCATCATTTCCATTTGGTATTTACACTTTTAGACAACTTATAAATTGATTTTTTCTGTCAGTTACACATCCATTTTCCTTACTATAAAATACGTGTTCTTGATTGCTTGTCCATATCGAGCATATCATTACTCCTGGACATCTGTCAAATCCTGATACTGCTTCATACTTAAGCTTTGTATCAACAAATTTTCATTGATTACTTTGATCTATTACTCCTTTTTGACATTCTATCAAGTCTATGGTTTACCTATTTCTAAGCCTATTTCAGCTTAATAGAGTTTCCAATATTTCCTTTCATATAATGTTCCAAACTTCAATATTAGAAGTTTATAAATCATTCAAGATTTAGTCTACCATTTTCACTCATTTGAATAATATATTGCACATTCCCTCAGCTGAATGTTTCATAGTATGATTATGATTTACACAACCCTATCATTTTTTCTTGTTCAAAACTAAAATATCATTTTCAGGATTACTAAATGTTGCTTTCAACAATATATTACTTAGGGCCAAAAATCGTACAAGTCAAGTTTCCAAAAAGTGTTGGTTACTTTGATGAGTTTGTTCACTAGAACATTATGTCAATTTTTACTGACATAGATAGATTGATTTGTCTTGTGTTCTACCACTTTCCCTCTGGAATCTCAAGAGAGTATACATGTCCTATCGATGATGACATCTAGACTTCATTTTCTAGCATAGTAGACATTATCTTGCCACATCTTGTACAACTTCTTACTCTATCTTAAGTTATAGTGAATACTCATCTGACAATTCCCTTTATCATTCCAATATCCTAATCCTAATATTAATTTCCTCATTTTATTCCCAAACCTTTCAAAATTTTGGGTACATAGGTTCTTTTATATCCAATAATAGTCTATTATTTGACTAAATGAAAACCTATTTTGATCTCATGCTACCTTTTAATTCCCATGTAATAATGGTTTTAAGTTTTACGGAGAAAAAATCCATTTATCTTAGGACATCCATACCATGGATTTCTTCTATCCTTTGATTATTTTGAAGATGTAGTTCATCTTTCAACTCAATCTAATTTACTCTAATAAAATTGGTACTAATTTTGAGTATTAATCCTCGTTCAATCATGTTGGTCCCTAGAAGATATCAAATTTACTTGCATACCTAATTTCCAAATATGAATGTTTCTCATTGGTTTCATTGATTATCTTAACCATATAGGAGAGCCCAACTTTAGTATATCCTTTTGAGCACAAGTAACAACCACGGTGTTCTACTCAGTAAAATTTTCCAACATTTCACAGTAAACCAAAATTCTATGATGTTCTGACATAACAATAAAGGCTTCCCTTTGAGTGTATATCTCTTTTCATATAAGAGTCACTCAAAACAGAGTCTTGCCAATACTATGACTTCATTTCTAGTAGCTTTTTTCAACTCACTAGGTATCTCACCTATGTTTCCAATCATATAATTTCATAGCTCAAGTGATATACACATTTGCATGGGCAAATCTCAATCTCAATATTCCCTTCCATTTCTTAGGAAATAGTCCTCAATTGTTGACTAGTCCGATGTTATAGGTTTCTCTACCCTTATATGTCCCAACCAAGACCACATGTACAAATCAACCAAATAAGTTATTTCCAACTTATAGGTGTTAAAGAGTAGTCTAATACATAATCCAACATGATAGGTTAAATATTATCCTAAGATCTCTCTCTTCATTTGAATGAACTTCTTGTCCCAATTAGGTTATTACAAACCTAGGGTTTCATTAAAGAGTAAGGTAGTGATAAAGTGTTTAATCAACTAAAGATAATTAATTTATTTGCATAGTGTCATATCCTACCTTATTTTCCATTCCATCTCTATGGCTTATGGCTAAACCTTTTCATCCTCAGGTCTCTTTGCATAGTAAGCTATAGTGTCAAGTTGCTTTATGACATGGATATATTTCATATGTAGTATTACTACTTATGTATAGAAATAACATCATTATCTAATTCCCCCATATAAGTTATATGTTGGCATATAGCTTCTAGTGTTGTCATTGATGGAAACATAATTCATTATTCTGGTCTGCATATTAGAATTTGTTCATACAGGTAGAGTGAAGAATAGAGTATTACTGAAAGAGAAAACAAAAACAGGGTATCTGGTTAAAGTTTAGTATGTGGATCTGTATGCTTCACCAGATTATCATTTTTAGTTGTGGATCTTGGGGAATACTTTCAAGCATCTATATTATCTTATTGCTAAATTTTGTGGTGTCGCATTATTCAGTGTATGAGTTAGGAGATCTAACAGGATGATTTTTTTGTTTATTTGCTCAAGGTTGCCAACTTGATGTATGTAGCATGTCATAGATGTATAAGGAGTATTTTTTTAGTTGTTTCTATGTTTAAAATTTTTTTTTTGGTCCCAACTATGCATTAGCCAACTTAAGTGGATACACATCATATATTAAATGTGGATTGAGCCGATAGTTGGAAAATATTTTTGTTTTACTATTGCTGACATGAAGCAATTAAAATCTTTGAAGAGGATATATATATGAGTTTGGGTAATTCATTTTGGATGTGTGTGTGAAGAGTAGAGCAGGTGTGTATGTGAATATCAAAAGAGTAGTTGACCAAATTTTTCTCGTGCAAAAGAAGGTTTTTGTGAAGTGAATCAAGGCAAAGTAGAGTGAAGTGTAGAATCAGACAGAAGGTCCAGAATCTGATCAATGGGCCTAACTAGAACTGTAATCAGGAATTTGTAGATGTTATCATCTCAATTCAACTTTTTGTTGTAATCCAAATATATTGTAAGGTAGTGATCCTTCTTTCTTTTGAGAAGTGAGCTCTAGGCAGTGTGCCTAAATACATGTGCATTCTCTTTTTATCCATACTTTTAACAGAGTATAAACTATGGATTAACCTTCATCGTGGTTTTTCCCCTAATAGGGTTTCCATGTAGAAATCTTGGTGTTATGGTGTTTTTATTTTTTTCTTCATGTGCTTGCATCTTTACTTTAGATGAAATGTTGTAGATGGTTTAACATCTAAAATGAAATTTAAATATTGTTGAACACTGATTCACCCCCCTCTCAATGTTGCTTGAGTCCAACAATTGGTATCATATCATTGGTTCCTCTGCAAAAAATTAACAACTTGAGGTGGATCTTGGAATGCAATGGACTCTTGTGGTACTTGATGAACTTGATCAGTCTAAAGCAGAAGTTCTAGAATTGAAAGCACATCTTGGAGATGCTGAAAAATTAATTCAATCATTGAAGGATAAAATCAATGAGTCAAGAGAAAAGAGGAATGAATAATGTGATAAACTAAATTGGACAGAAAGTAAATTCTTGGAAGATGTTCACCTAAATCAGACTCTAAAAGAAATAACTAAAGAATGTGAAAATATTGCTAGAGACAATGCTACTTTAAAGCTTGAGATAGAATCTATGGTGATGAAACTAAGGAGAGAAGAAAGGAAGAAGAATGAGGAGAATTTGGCCCAATCCTTAAAAGAAAAATATGAAGTATGTAATAGAGTTAACAGTGGGTTCATTCAATTGGGGATTGAACTACAACAATCTAGAAATAATGAACAAGAGATGGAAAGATAGATAGTTATTCTCAGAGATGAACTCACTACTACAAATGAATACAAGGAGAAGTTCAGGATTAGTTGTGATAAGCTTGATGAGATGACTAAAGGACAAAAGGATTCAAATGGCAAGTGAGGGCTTGTATATGAGAAGGGAGAATGCTTTGGATCTAATCATAAGGATTACAAATAAAGAAATCAAATGAATAAACACGGAAGGTATTTGGTATGACAACCTAATGTTCATAAGTTTAATGGTCACTGCCTTGCTTGTAATAAGTTTGGATATATAGCTTATTGGTGTAGAAGTAAAATAAATTAAATTCAACCATCATTCTTAAGTCAGTGCTTTAATTGTGATAAGTTTGGTCACAAGTCAAATGAATGCAGAAATGTGGTGAACAACTTTCATAGGGATGTTAGATGCTTTGCATGCAATAGATTTGGGCATATTGAAAATTAATGCAGATCAAGAGGAAATCAATGGAATGAATGGTCTAGACAAATAAATCCTATGTGTTACAATTGCAAAAAATTTGCTCACATTGCAAGATTTTGTAGGAGCAGAAACATGGATAGAAGAGGTCTAGTATACAAAGGAAGAACTTCACAAAAAGATGATAAAAGAAAAGGGAAAGTGACTATAGAAGAAATAAGAGATTAGATGAAGAAAGCATGGGTATGGAAGAGTGATTTTGATGAAGGAAATAAGCCCGCACTAGAATCTGCTTCTAGTAATTTCTTCAGAAATTGATCCTAGGTGATTGGACTAGGGGGAGTTTTTCAAGAAAATCCTTTGACCCCCTGTCAGTAATTAGCATCAGAATGCAGGGAATTTTCAATAGTTGTGCTAGCGGTTTACAAGTGTATTGATGATCACTTGTACAAAAATTTGATGAAGAAGAAGGTCCGCAGATGAAGTCTTCTTTTGTTGTCTGAGAAAGTAGAGTATCCAGAATACCTAGGGAAAAATCATTTAATGCGGTAAAAAGGGTTAGCTGCACAAGTTATAAAAGGGTATTTGCAACCCTCATTTGTCACCGTGCATTGAAGAAAAATAGAAGGAGAGCATCTGTAATAGAATTTCAAAGGAGTCAAGTCAATTTAGTGGTGAGTTCATCAAGTATTTTAGTTGTTTGTTGAATCCTCACTTAATTTGGTGCTTGGTAGAAACTTGTTTGGCACGGAAAAGAAAATGATGCAAATCAAAGGAATGGTAAATTTGGATGAATATAGTAGTGATAAGATTAGGGAGGTGAGAAATTTATTTCCAGCCAATGAATTCAAATGGCTTGAAGGTGCAAAACACAAAAGTTTGGACATTTGGAGTGAATTTCCATACTTTGATAATGCAGAAGTCTTAGGTTTATCTTGAACAGATTGAATGATGACATTCTAACTCTGGATAAACCCTATCTCATTTCAAAGAAGTGATCAAAATTAACTGGATTATGCAATGGGGGATATTTCAAAAAGGAAGTTGATTCAACAAAGAGGTTGAAACCATAACCAAAGTAACTAGAGATCAGAGGGCTTTATAATTGTGATGATCAAAGATCCGATAATAGGGGACATTGAGAATGAAATCTCATTCAAAATCATATTCAGAAACAGGGAAGGCGCAACCTTTCAGCCGGGGTGCCATCAGTCATAATCAATCTAGTTAGGTTGGGTTAGGTTGGGGGATAGTTAGGTTGGGTTAGCTATAGGCACTCGACCTCTATACTCTATCTGGGACTGTCTATAGGCTTGGGAGGGCCGCTAGATATCTTATCTGGAGTATAGGTTGCCCCCGATAGTTCTATTTCATAGATCCTCCCGAGCAGCTCAAGGGTATTACCGTGGGCTGAGTGGCAGTTCTATATAGACCCCTCCCCTAACTATCTAAGTGGATCAAGCTAATCTAACATCACAAAGAAATGGGTTGAGAGATGAGATGCCATCACCGGGCCATCACCGGTGCAACTCAGACTAGACCCTATCTACATATGGGACTGCGCTCCGATCATCTGGTTCGTGGATGAGACGCTAAATCACCGGGCCTAAGGTTCTGGTTTGTGTGAATAGTATGTTGGAATAGAACATGAAATGGATGAATGATCACTACTCTGATGCAGTACATCTTTGCTCAATAGGTGGGATTGAGTCAATTGGATGGGGATGGATCCTCGACATGACATAAAGGAACAGGTCCGCCGACCAAACAACTCATATAGCGGTTGTTGCTCCGAGAACTAATTTCCACTGGGGTGGGTGGAGGAGATAGCGCGAGGAAGAACGTCAATTCAAAATTCAATACTAAGGCATTCAGGCACCGAGCATGCCATTTAGGGCTATATATAGAGTGGGACCGATCTAGAATGAGATTGGTGGCCAATTAGTCAATCGATTCGAGATGTCGAGGTGAAGGTTGGTTTTCCGCCATATACCAAAATAGAGATTGCCCTATAGTTCTATATGGCCCTCTCCCTTCTTTCCAATCGCCCATACATCATATATTTGGGAGGCATCGGAGAGTCGAGGAGAGATAGAAGTGACCCCTATCTATATTCCATACGAAGGCATTACATTCATGCGGGGTTCAGGGCCATATATAGATAGGCCCTCCCCTCCCCAGGGCGGCCTATCTATATGTAAGACTACACAACCCTCGTTCTCAATCAATGCAGTGCCCGATCAAACCGAACTATGCTCACCTGTATAGCCAGATAGATGAGGGCTCTCCCTAGGCAGTTTGCATTATATAGATATAGGGGTAGGCCATGGGTCCTATCTATATATGGGCATAAGCTATATCATATCGGGAGAGAGCATAAGCTATATAGAGTCTGCCCCCCATAGAACTATAGGGCTCCATTAAATAGGAAGTCGAGGGCCCCTATCTCCCCCAACTATATAGAGGGGGGGACTAGGCCCCCTTTCTACCTGTATATGGTGGTAAG
>VDFB02000003.1:278381389-278403543 GCA_007258455.2 Sequoia sempervirens
AGGTCAAGAGGGATAGGGTTTACGGTCATGAGGATATATGGTATATGGTTGAGGATTAAGGGTTTTAGCCTATATTCTTTAAGGCCTAGGGTTGATAGATAGGGTTTAGGGTTGACAGTATAGGGTATAGGGTTGAGTATATGGTTAAAGGTTTAACATATTGGATTTAGTTCCTAGGCTTGATGGATAAGGTTTAGGGAATTGACAGTATACATTGTATATGGTATAGACTTTAGTTCTCTAGAACTACCTATCTCTCTCTACGATTTAGGGTTGATTTTATAGGGTATCTATGGTTTTGGAGTTATGGGTATATAGCTTAGGTTTATAAGTATAGAGTTTAGGATTAAGTGTATAGGTGCTAAGGTTAAGTGAATAGGGATTTAGTAATTTAAATCTATTGTAATCCCAAAACTAAGAAAACACATACATGTTTATAAATATATATAGATCACCCGAGGGAGCTAGGATATCTAGATTAGCTAGATCAAGGAGGTCTAGGAGATCAACTAGATCAATGAGGTCAAGGAGATAAACTATATGATGATTAGGAATGGCTTATTTTAATGATGATTATGATATCAATGGACTAATAATGATGTTTGTACTTGTATATGTGATTTATGACATATGCAAATGAATATTAATGTATATGTATATATGTATATGGTTTAAAATGAATCTAGAATGTATCTTTAAAGAATAATGTATATGTATGTTGTAGATATGAAATGTAATAAACACGTAAGATGATAAGATGCTTAGAATAAAAAAATCTAAACACTTAAGATGAATTTAGGCAATGATGATAAGATGTTTAAAATAAAAAATATAAAAACTTAATGTAAAAATATGAAATGATGATGAGATGCTTAGAATAAAAAATCTAAACACTTTAGATAAAAATGAAATGATGACAAGATGCTTCAAATAACAAATATAAACACTGAAACAAATGAAAATGCAATGATAATCAGATTATTTGAGTAACAAATCTAAACACTTAAGATGAAAATGCAATGATGATAAGATGCTTACAATAAAAAATCTAAAGACTTAAGATGAAAATGTAATGATGAGATGAGTTGGAAGGAGATGAAGACCGGACAACCTTCTTAATACATTGAGTGTAGGGACATATGGAGGAAATATAGAACAAATATGAACATACAATCCATGATTAGGAAAGAGAAAAATGATGGTGACTAGAAAGAAGGGATGGGATGGGATTAGGTGTATTTGGAATGCAATGATTGAACTACAATGTAGAGAGAACTTAATTTGATAATGCATGTGATACTATACACCAAGGTATGAGGAACCGAGGTGATTGTGTATCACATTCTTAGAACTAGCACAATGGATTAGGGTTGAAGATATATGATATAGGGTTTAGGTTTGAGAGTATATGGTTGATGGTTTATTATATAGGCTTTAGGGCCCAAGGTTGATGGATAGGGTTTAGGGTCAAGAGGGTATGTGGTATACGGTTGAGGTTGATGGTATAGGGTTTAGGGATGAGGGTATAGGGTATAGGGTTTAGTATATGGTTAAGGGATTAACCTATTATATTTAGTTCCTAAGATTGAGGGATAGGTTTAGGGAACTAATTGTATATGGTATAGGGTTTTAGGTTATGGGTATATAGTTTAGGGTTAAGTCTCACATCCCCCCCTCTCTAATCTCCTTAAAACATCTCTTTTTTGCTCTATCTCACTTCTCTCTCTACTCTAGATCTACCTCTCTTTATCTAATCACTATCTTTCCACTATCTACTTCCCCTTCCTATCACTCCCTTCATCCATCCTTATCTACCTCTCCCTCCCTCCTTATGTAGATCTATCTTGTATCTATCTTGCATATCTCTTTCTCTACATCTCTTCTCTATATATCAGCTCTCTTTATCTCCCTTACATGTCTCTCTCTCCTTTATCCCTTTAATATCTATAAATTATTCATTATTTACTGTCTAGGGCTTATGGTTTATGGGTTTAGGGTTGATGGTTTAGAGTTCATGGTCGAGGTTTTAGGGTATAGGGTTGCATATATGGTTAAGGTTTTAACCTATTAGCTTTAGTTCCTAAGGTTGAGGGATAAGGTTTAGGGAATTGGCAATATAGGGTTGAGGGTTTTGGGTTATGGGTATACAGTTTAGGGTTAAGTTTCACATCTCCCCCTCTCTACTCTCCTCCCCATCTCTATTGTTCTCTATCTCACTTCTCTCTCTCGTCTAGATTTACCTCTCTCTATCTAACCTCTCTCTCTCCACTATCTACCTCCCCTTCCTATCTCTCCCCTCATTTGTCCTTATCTACCTCTCACTCCCTCCATATGTAGATCTATCTTCTATCTATCTCATGTATCTCTCTCTACCTCTCTTCTCTATATATCACTTCTCTCTATCTCCCTCCCATGTCTCTCTCTCCTCTCTCCCTTTAATATCTCTAAATTATTCATTATTTAGGGTGTAGGGTCTATGGTTTATGGGTTTAGGTTGATGGTTTAGGGTACAAGGTTTAAGGTTGAGTATATGGTTAAGGGTTTAACCTATTGGATTTAGTTCCTAAGGTTGAGGGATAAGGTTCAAGGAATTGATGATGTAAGGTATAGAGTTTAGTTCCCTAGAACTACAACTCTCTATTTAGCCTCTCTCTCTATGTTTTAGGGTTGAGGGATAGGGTTTAGGGTTGATTGTATAGGGTATCTAGGGTTTAGGGTTATGGGTATAGAGCTTAGGGTTATGGGTATAGAGTTTATGATTAAGTGTACATGTTTTAGGTTTTGGTAAGTTAAATCCATGATAAGCCACAAAACTAAACAAAACACATATTTTTTTTGCTTAGTTAAAAACATGTATGTGTTTTGTTTAGTTAAAAACACGTAAGTGTTTTGTAAAGGTAAATCCATCGCTTAAACCCAAAAAATAAGCAAAAAACATATACATTTTGTTAATTTAAAATAATGTACATGTTTTGTAAAGGTAAATCCATCCCCCAACCTGAAAGTAAGCAAAGCATGTATAGGTTTTTTGCAAAGTGAAAAAAATGTATGTGTTTTGTTAAGTTAAAAGCATGTATGTGTTTTTGACACTATAGGTGCTTCTAAATGGAGGAAAAAGTGCAAACACTTAATTTTATGTGCCAATAACATGTACCTAAATTATGGAAACATAATGTGTACATGTTATGTAAGAATAACACATACATGTTTTGTTTAGTTTATATGCATTCGTAACAGCCAAACCATCACATGGCAGTCATGCATTTGGTCCCACTGCAACAAACTCTACTTTCTATGCACTTTTTTTTACAACGTAAGAGATTTCTTTGTTTTATTTGAGTTCAAATGATTGAAATCATTGTAATTGAAAATTAATTGATTATTAAATGTTATTTGTTTGTATAACATTTTTTTTATAGATGAGTACTACCAAATAAGGGGGTAGCTCCCAGATACAGTAATAGATTTAGGCATGAAAATTCCATAAACATCCCTAAGTGTAAACGTTTAACCCAAAAAACCTAGACACTCAACAGCTGATATATTGTTGCCATGAGATTACCCATCCTAACAAGCTTGTTGAGACTACCCTCTCCCATCCATGAGAGATTAGAGTCCATGTATCTTGCAAATGCTGCCATGTCCACATTCTTGACTCCCATTTGGAAAACCTCCCATGCATTGGACATGAAGTTTAGAAGAGCCCCGTGCTTGTCATTCTCAGTTTCACTGCCATTACCTTCATCATCACTCAGTATTGTAGGATCGAAGTAGACTCTAAGGAGACTGACCCAGCCATCTGTCCACAGCTTCATCGTAGCATTTGCAATGGCATGAACATACATCGGCACCACGAGCCTATCTAGCTATGCCACCACACATTCCCTGGACTCAGTGATATCAACCATAACGCCAATCAGAACCTCAAATAGCTTGCCATCACACCAATGTTGGTTTACGTTTAGGAAGGAGGAAAGCAAGTCGATGATAGCATTCAGTGTCTCCTAGTTTTGGATCAGGAACAAACACCTGCACTGTACTGGTAGAGCTTCCTTGGCAAACTGGTAAAGTACCCCAAATTGGAATACCATGTTTGCTCCGCACCCCACACCCCAAGACTTCTGCTTATAGGTAAACATGAGTCTGAGTACCAATGTTAAATAAGCAAAGGGGAGTTCTCAAAAAACCATTAGATATCAAATATCCAGCAATCACAGCGTAACCCGAATCACCCAAAATCTTGACCACCAGTATGCTCTGCCAATACTCACATTCCAAGGGATTCACGAGCATGGATGGGAACATCAGATGAGGCTCGACAGCCTAAAGAGTCTTTTAATATTACTTTTATAGACCCAGCCAAGGTACAGATGTTGATCCAACAACTACTTTTTTGGCTTGCACCATGCTTGAATTTTCTAGAAGATCTGTAGCCTGATTCGCCTCTCTGTAGACATGCGACAAGGTGTACTCTAATAGCCTACCTAAAGATTCCTTTACTAGACTGATCCAGTCATTCATTCTCCAATTTTGGGATCTTCCTGAAATAATTAGTTAATGCAGAGCATAGAATCTCCTTCGATTTTGACTACCTCGATACCCTTCTCGGTGCATATTTGCAAACCAAGCCAAAGCGCCTCCATTTCTACCATGTTGTTTGTACATATCCCTAGATTTTCTGAAGCAGCCCACACACACTCACCTTTTGAGTCTCAAATTATGCATCCTGCCCCCACATTTCTAGGGTTGCCCTTTGCCGCCCCATCGAAGTTCAGTTTCCATTTTAGTCGTACCAGATGAGTCCAAAAAATCTCTTTCCTATTCACTTTTGGAATAGAAGGCTGGCAAAAGGCTAGTATCCTGAGCCCAATCCATTTCCTCATAATTTCTTCATCCCATCTTGAAAATTTGGACTTAGGATCCACAGTTACCCTGTTATTCGCTTTTTGATGATAGCCAACTGAATTTGTTCAAAAAGGTGATCCCAGGTAAGCAAAGTACCTTTAAAGATCCATATGTTCCTCTCTTTCCAAATATTCCATACTACCAATGAGGGCGCCAAACTCCAAATTCCCTTCCAGTACCCAAACTTACACATGGCCGGCCAGCTTGCCAAAAAATCCCAAAGTTTGTATTGTCTTGGCCTAGTAAAATTGAGATCGCTTTGCAGTTTATCCCAACATGATGCAGCATATGAGCAGGGTAGAAGCAAATGGTCTAAGTCCTCTTCTGCTTGTTTTGCATAAGTTGTGCACCGTGATGGGCCAAGAACACCCAATCTCTTCAATTGCTCACCAATTAGGCACCGTTTATGAAGATCAGTCCACAAGAAAGCCCCGGCCTTAGGAAAAATCTCTTTTTTCCAACAAAATAGAGTCTTCTCGATCAAAAAGTCTGATCAGGTGATTACCTAACTCCTTACAGATCTCAGCAGTCAACATTCCAGGGAGTTGTAGGGTTGAAAAATTGATCCAAGAGTATTTATCATAAGGTGTGCTATTCTCTGTTCTGACATAATCCACCACCTTTGTGCCAAAATTGGACTGGAGGTGATCCAAATATTGATCGAGGTCAAACATTTCCGCCAAGCTTTGGTGGCCATTCCATGAGTCAGTCCAGAATAACGCCTTCTCACCATTCCCAATCTGCCAAGACAGGTGCCTTGTTATTAGGTGTCTGTAGTTTGATATAAATTTCCACGCAACTTACCCACCTTCAAGATTGGCGACCGTTAGTATTCGAGAGGGATCTTCATTATCCAAGTACTTGTTTTGTAGTATCCAACACCATAATTTATCAGGCCTTCTATACATCTTCCATATCCACTTTGCACCTAATGCGTTATTCTGCAATTGCATTTTGCACAGCCCAGCTCTGTCGTCATCTTTTGACATGCATACTGAATCCCATCCGATCAAAGGAATTTTTTTAACTTCCTTTGAACCTTCCCATAAAAACTTCTTCATAATTCCCTCCAACTCTTTTTCTATTTTTTCGCGGTGCTTCCAAGTAGGACATTGTGAAGATAGGTACTGCCACCATAACCGTTTTTGCCATGGTTATCCTGCTTGCCAAAGTGAGCTAGTTGTTTTTCCAGGCCATCGCCTTGTTCCGACATCTTTCCACTACCTCTCCCTAGTGTCTGGCTTTACACGAGCCTTCAAAGATTTGAACACCAAGGAACTTGGATGGTAATTTCTTGATTCGTATTCCCAAGGTTGAAATGATTGCTTGTTGTAGTTGGTACCTTGTATTAAAGAAAAAGACACAAGACTTGTCCCTATTCATTTTTTTACCTAAATTATCTTCATAATCCGCCAGCACCTAACTTATATTTCTAGCTTCTTTTATGCTTGCTTCCCCTAGGAGAGAAGTGTCATACGTGAACTGAACATGAGTAACAGGTTCTGTGTTAGGGGCTACACATATGCCTCGCCACCGCCCCTGCATAGTACATTTTTTGATAGCACAACTAAATGATTCTACCAAGATGACGAAGAGGAAGGGGGAGAGAGGATCACCTTGCCTAAGCCCATTTGTTGCTTTAAAGAAACCTTGAAGTGGGTCGTTAATAGCAATAGAAAATCTCACCGAAGAAATACATTGGAAGATTAATTTCCACCACTGATTACTGAACCCTAATTTTTTCATAACTTCCATCAGGAATGGCCATCTCACCTTGTCATACGCCTTGCTCACATCCAGCTTTATAATCATCCCTGCCTATTTGCTTGATCGAAGTGTATGCACTGCCTCTGAAATGATAAGTATACTATCTGATATTTCTCTACCAGGTACAAAACCATTTTGTTCAGCCGAAATAATCTTCTCCAGCATTGGTTTTAACCTATTAGCTAACACTTTCACCATAATATTGTACAGTGTATTGCATAGTGAGATAGGCCTGAAATTGTTAAAGGAGGTGCAGTTATGCTTCTTTGGGATCAATGCTATTATCGAATTATTAATGTCCTTAATGAAATGGCCAGATTTATGAAATTCTTCAACAAACTTCCATAACTCGTTACCCATGAAACTCCAACATTTCTAGAAGAAACTTGCGGGGAAGCCATCAAGTCCTGGCGCCTTGTCAGGGTGCATTTGAAATAAAGCCTTATGCACTTCTTCCATTGATACATGTTTGCAAAGTCTTCTGTTTTCATCTTCGTTTATTTTAGAGCGAACTAAATCCAAGAAATTTGTATTCATCTCCTAGTTGTGTTGTTCCCCAAGCAATTTTGAAAAGAACTCACAGGCAGCCATGCCAACCGCATTCCCTCCACTAACAATTCGGCCACTACAGTCATGAATCTCCTCAATCTTGTTTGCCACCCTCTTGGCCAAAATAGATGCATGGAATAATTTGGAGTTGGAATCCCCCTCTCTTAGCCACACTTCCCAGGATTTGTCTTTCCAATAAATCTCCTCCCTTTTTAACAACTCGGCTAATCTTTCCTTTAGGTACTTTTCTTTTGTATATTCCTCATTTGTCATACCTTTCTTTATTATCACCTCACTGAGAGCTTCTAGCTCCACCTCAACCTTTTCCTTGTCCATAAAAATGTTCTAGAAATGTACCTTGTTCCATTCTTTTAATTTTTGTTTGATTACCTTCAATTTCTTAACCAGTATAAAACTGATAGAGCCACCAACCTTCAATTCTTTCCACCATTGCTCCAGAAGCGTAAGAATGTTTGGATCCCACCATCACATATTTTGAAACTTGAAGTTTGATTTTTCTGCAGCCTGCCCAGATGTTTTTGAAAATTCAACAGGGAAATGGTTTGATATTGAGACAGGCAAAATATTGGCTGACACCTTCACACCTGTTTCAAACCAGCAGGGTGATAACAAGAATCGGTCCAATCTTTCTGAAATAGCCATGAAATCCTTGCGATGATTTGTCCATGTAAATATTCCATTGTCCATTGGGCAATCCACCAAACCACATTCCCCTACAAACGCTCTGAAATCAATGATAGATTGCGGCACCTTTCTAATGCCACCACTCTTCTCAGACAAATCAAGTAAAGTATTAAAATCTCCCCCAATAACCAGTAAATCCTGTGAACGGTAGTGTACGAATTCTAACACCGAGCACCATAGTCCAGCTTTGTCAACTATTTTTGTCGGGCCATATATATTTATAATCATAAATTATTTGTTCAGCGTTAATTCAAACACCTTTGCCGCCATCCAATTCGCAGAAGCAAACAAAATCTCCACAGAGACTTCTGCCACCTTCCATAACAAGCCTAAACCACCTGTTAAACCAACTAAATTTTGAAAAGATCCATCCCAGTATTGATAATATTTTAGGAATTTCGCACACTCATCTCCTGCTAGCTTCGTTTCTTGCAACAAAATGATACTACTAACTCTTTTTAACATTTGACACCTAACCAGGCATCATTTGTCAGGGGGCATTAGGCCCCTGACATTCCATGTTGTAATCCTCATTGCTTCCCAAGGGAGGCAGCTCCTCCCTTGGTACTCATAAATTTGGTGATGCTAATATATTTCTTAGCAACTGCTTCTTCTTCCCTTAATTGTTTTAGGGATTTCCTACCTCTTGGAGGGGTGTCAATTTTTCCCAAACCCAGATGATTGATTGTTGACTAAGAGATACACCTTTCATCGATTATTTCCAATACATCATTACCATTGGCATTTGAATCTAGGTCATCACTTTCTCTAGCTACATCCTCTGCCTCCACACATGCGAATGGTTGTTGCCCTCCCCCCAGGAAAGGCAGCTGCATAGGCAGATCCAGCCCCTCTTTGCTATTATATGTCTCCTTGGTGGATTGAGCACCTTGCTCCTGAAACCGTTCTTTTGGATCAGTTGTTTCAGAGATGTGTGTCCTTTGCTTGAGATCATATGTCTTAGGTGTGATGTTTTGTGAGGGGATAGTTCTGGATGGCTGATCACTCCAAGCCTTTTCATTATTAATGCAGGTCTTAGCATTGTGATTCCTATCACCACATTCCACACAAAAGAAGTGTGGTTCTTCAATCTCAACATCCTGCAACCATCTTTCCCCCTTCACTAGGAGGCATATTTTGCGCGGTATAGGTTCAATTGCTATAATGCGAAGCCAGGAAAACTTATACAAATCTCCTTCCAAAATATTTGAATCCACTTCCAATAAGGTTCCCATTGACCTGCCAATCTTCTCTAAACATTCTTTAGCCTAGTATTCTATCGGTAAATTATAAAGTCTAACCCAAATCAATTTTTCATACGGCTGCTTTTTTGTCGGATCAAAATTCATGCACCACGGTTGCATATATAGAGGCATGCCCTTCATGTACCATAGATCCCCTTCCATTATTATGTGTTTTGTTTGCTCATCTACAAAAACCACCACAAAGAACCCCTTCGACATGAATCTTATTAGCACTTCCGTGTTCCACTTATCTGTGATCCAATTTTTAATCTCTGCACAACTCGGTGTGCCCCTGATGAAGCAAAAAATGCAAGTAAATTTGCTAAGAAGAGTAGTGTCCTCCTTGATTTCCTCGTGACATCAATCTCCATGGGGTGTTCTTCATCTTTCATATCACTAACTATCAACGCTTTCCTTCGTTCTTCCTTCGGTGGCTCCAGTCCAGTTCTTCTACTTCTTGTATTTGATGGTTGCTAGGTTTATTTCGCCACTTGTATTTTTCCGGGCGTTCCATTCTCCATTCCACTTTGCTCAAAAGGTGGTAACTTCCCTAGTCGTGGGATTCGGCTTTCAGTAGGAGTTTCGGGGGTATCATGTCGTCGCCTTACTTTGTCCCCTTCTTTCTTATCAATCATCTTCTGCGACAGGGCAGGTAAACATTTGTCGACCCATTCTCCGCCAACGAAAACCCACTGTGGAATGTGAGCTTTCGCTCCACCCTCAGCTTTCTCTTCCGGCAGTTGTCACCCCAATGCCTTCTTCCTTCCCCTTCGGCCTTTCCTTCTGAAGTGGCCTTTCTGCCTTCGAATTCACATTGCTCTGCTCCATTTTTTCCCTTGTGGAATATTTTTATAAATTTAATATTATCGTTTGTATAACATTTTTTATTTTGATGACTATTTCATATTTTATTGATAAATTGTTCATTTCATTAAGTAATTTATCATTTAGATGTCAAAAAAGAGTAATTTTTTTAAGTAATTTCATATATATTTAAGTAATTTCATATATGTTCAAGTAATTTCATATATGTTCAAGTAATTTTATATTTGTTTAAGTAATTTGATCAAGTAAATCATTTTTTAAATTGCAATATTTATTAATATGTATTAATTATTTTTTATTTAGGAACAACTGATTTTAACCATGGGAAAGAATAAGAAAGGACCACTTGAACAACTTGATGCAAAAAATAAAAAACAAAAGAAGCATATGAAAAGACTACGTGAAATGAGAAAATTTGGAGGAGAAGGTACATCATCTATACCAATTGACATTAACGTAGAATCAAACACTGAAACACCTATTGAAGATATAAATGATGGATCAAATTGACCAAATGTAAACCAAGAACAAGTGACAAGCATCACACCTATTGAGACAAGGAATGATCTATCAAATGTATCAAATATAAACCAAGAACACACACCAATCATAACAACTCGTCAAATTATTTGTAAAAAACCAAATTATCTAATTGACATAGATGAAGACATTTTGAAACTAGTTCTTAACAAAATTCTTGAAAAACTATTTTGAGAGCTTAAGTGAAACTAGAAGGTGCCAATTATTTGTTTTTGATAAGATAAATAGGGTTAGGGCCCTGACCTTGTACAATAGAAGAACATTTGAGTTTTAAGGCTGAACAAAACTGACTGGAGAACACAACCAGTCAAGGACAACAAAGTTAAAATAGAATCATCAAGAAATCAAGAGATTATAGACCAGTAAAAGATAAGTCACAGGATTAACATACCACTTATCCACTTTAAAAATTAAGTAGACAAAAAATTCCATAACCACTAGCTATTACACATAGTCTTAATACTAAGAAAGTATTACTAGAAGATAAATAAGCTATCAAATATAACCAATCCATGTCAATATCAATATAATGGTAGACCAAAAAAAAAGGCACTAATCCCAGATAGACAAATCCAAAGCCCTATGATGAAAAAGAAAAAAACTAGGAATCTTTAATAAGATTTTGATTCTCCTGTAGGTCCTCCATAACATCAAACTAGCTATCCTGAGCTCCCTATTCTCGAACATGTCATCTTCATTCCTTAAACCCTTTTTCTTCTGTTGTTTCTAGATTTTACCTTGTCTTGCAATAGCTCCCATCACTGCTCTCTTCATTATTCCATCCACCATCATACAAAAGTTTTTATGGCTCCTTCCATGACCTGGAACTTCTTGAAACTATAAGCCTCTTTGATCAGTCTTTCACATTGTTCCATCTTGACACTGAGAGTTTCAATTTTAGAGTTTAAGTTATTGTAGTCCCCTTCCTTATAACTCTCCTGCATTTGATAGTGCATAATAGTAGTATCCTACTCTTGCATAGCTATAGGGCTAACATTGTTAACCTCCACCTCATCCTCATATTCAAGCTCTTTCCCCACACCATCCTCATTGTCTCCTTCCATCTCATTGTTCTCCTTTTCCTATTCTTGACTCTCCTCTTCCTTATCTTCATAGTCTGAAACATCCTCATCCTTCAATATCTCAGTCTCTCCCAGGCTATCAAGAACATACTCTTCTTCAGAAGAGTCTAGAACTTTTCCCTTGGCCACCTTTTTTCCTTTTTTGTCTTCTTCCTTCCACTTGGAGGCAGATTTTGCAAGTTTGACCGACCTTATACCTCCAGTAGGGGTCAAACCACAATTAGGACTAGCATCCTTATCATTAGAAATGGTTATAGTGTATTTTTTTTTTTGTTTTGTTTCCTTAGGCTCCACCTTCCTACATTTAGCCAAACTAGGGCAAAGGGGGGGGGGATTTTTGCTTCTCATGGGTGATTTGTAAGAGATCCTCCAAGGAAGGTTTAACAATAGGAGGTGAAGGGTTTTTGTTCTTTTTTGGCTTACTATCAATCAAATCTATCCAAACATAGCTCTTAGGGGTCAGGGTAATCTCAAGGATATTGACAACGAGGTTCCTTTGCAGAGTAGTAGCTAAGGCATATTTGTAAATAGCCCTAATAAGCCCTTGGTGTAAGGGGGATTAGCACCATTTTCCATACTTTGTTGAAGAGAAGAGAACATGAAGAAGGGGAGGTTAATCTTCTCAAGATGATGAACATGGTTTAAGATAGAGAAATGATAAACATGAATTTAGACATAAAATGCACTTCAAGAGTAAAGTATTTCATTATAACTAGAATCAAATTGTGATAGGGAGTTAGAAGTTTAGATCTTGAGTACCTATTTTGGAATCTTTTAGGTTTCTCCTTGGTCTCAAAGAACTTATTGCTGAAGGCTTGATAATTTCTAGAGCTCTTCTTGACAATCTTTTCTTCTTCATATTTCAGACACATGGCTTGAGCAATCATCTTAGTTGTAATAGTAAAGTGTAACCCTCTAAGTTGGACTTCACCTTCACTCTGGGAATTTGAAAACTTATAGTTGAGAGATTCATTGTATGCTTGCATAGCTTCAAAAAAGGGAGTGAATCATGCCCTATCAAACAAACCCCATAATTCTTCATTTTGCTTTAGGGTATCACAGTTACTTGGTGTAGTCTTCTTCCTAGGTCCCCCCATAGAATCTTCACTTGTCAAACAATCTCTTCTAATGAATAGATAGTCTTCCATAAATCCTTTTTCACCAGAAAAATAAATCACCAGCAAGGAGCACTCTTCAAAATTCAGGCTAAAATTGGCAGCTTTCATTTGGGAAAGCTTTTGCTTAAACTCACTAGTAATTATGAGAAAAAGTGGAGGTTTGGAAGCTTCATGAAAATAGATGTTGTGCATGTCACTATTGCTCATTATGGAGATGATTAAATTTTGGGCATTGAAAGGGAATTTTATCATATAGACAGTCCACACAAATCCATAAGCTAAAACAACTAAGCCAAACTCACTTCAAATGGCTGCTAAAAAAATATTCACATGGGACTTAGAAAAGATAATAATAATCTCTAACATCCTAGTATGACACCCTTTAACATCTTCCTATAATAGCTTATTAATATTTCATTTCATCATAACGTAGATCTCCATCTCTAAATAATTAGAGATTCTATTATAATCATTAAGGTACATCCACACTATACTCACAATAGCCCCCCAAATAATCACGAGTCAGTAAAAATTTATCCCTTTTTAATTGATTTGATTATGCATCTTGTAATCCATCATAATAATAGAATTCACAAAATAATAATAATAATCAACTAGCATATTTTGACAAAGGATTATAAATAGATTCATATCTATCCTTATTCAAAATTTCTTTTATATGACTTGGAAGTAATGGATACTCCCAATAGGTCTAGTTATTTTTCTTAAGACCTTCATTTTCCATGGCACCCACAACAAAATTTCCTTCTCTATACAAGTGACAAATTTTGTAGTGCTGAAAAGATTCTCTTGCAGTCACCCATAACATCCCTCAGCTCCCAAGGCATAGTCTCCTCCTCCTTAAGATTTTCTATTATAAGTTTGGAGTCACCTTCAATAATGACCATAGTATATCCTTTCTCATTCAGATGATTTAGACTAGCCCAAACAACCATTTCCTCAACAACATTGTTAGAGACAATACCTAAGCATTTACCATAGCATTCTATAAATTTTCCTTGGTGATTTCTTATGACTCCCTAGATCTAGATAAGCCTGATTTACCCTTAGAGCATTCATCAAAGTTACATTTGATCGAACCCACCTCAAGGGTTGACTAAATAGTGCTTTTTTTGATAAGTTTTTTTATCCAATTGAAGTTTGTAAGGTCTTGTTTTAGCCCCCAATTTTTCTTTATTCTAATTTCCTTATAAGAGGGAATATTCTTGGTAGGACCATATATCCCAAAATTTATATTCTCTTGAATCTAATTTCTTATAGACATGACAAGATCTTTATTGTTTCTAATAGATTCCTTGAAAATTTATGTTATTTTTCTCCTTCCACAAGCTTTTGGCTATAAAAGGTGGAGTTTGTCTCCAAAGGTTAGAAATTACATTATGGGGTAAGGGAAAACATTCCATCTATCCATAAATAATTTTAACGAGGAAGGAAAGACCCATTCAGTCATAAGGATAGAGGGAAAGAATGACCACACCTCTATTGAGTAAGAATAGTGAAAGAGCAGATGTATTATTGACTCCTCATCTTCTTGCAAAGATAGAACTTTTTAAAAAATTAGAACCCTCTCTTATTTAAGTTATCAGTAGTAAGAATCTTTCCATGGATAATAACCCACCAAAAATAGTTAACCTTTGGTATCAAGTTTTTTATCCAGACCAAATTCCAACAGAACTCATCCTTAGTTATCAAAGGCTTCTCCATAACTTCATTAACTGACTTCACTGAAAGGCTTCTTGAAGAGTTTTTAGTCCAAATCAATTCATATTTTCTTTTTTTTTTTAAATTAGCCTCACCAACCTTCTGAAGTAGGATGTGCATAGAAACATCCTAGTTTTGTTGTATCCCTCTCCTGAGATTAGCACTGGTTAACTAATATTTGAAATTTATCCATTGAGGCTTCAACCCATCCTAGTTTATATACCTAGCAACCTACTCACCAAGATTTATTATAAGCCCGTGTTGGATTTGGAGACAAATATTTTTGGAGGAAAAGGAGGTGCCATTAATCCAAACATCATTCCAAAATTTGGTATCTTTACCATTTCCTATTCTCTATCTGATTCCCATTTTTAGCACCCCTCTTATTTTAAGAGGATTATTCCAGAAAACAAAACCATAGGGAAGCTCCTCAAAACTAAGAAAAAAACCTTGTTCCATGTTTCTTAGATATTTAGCTCTTAGTATTTTAACCCGATCTTTAGCACCTTCCAAAAAGTACCAATCCATTTTAGTAACAAGATCTTTGTTAAAAAGATTCAGCTTTCTAATAGCTAGACCACCATCCCTTTTCAAAGCACACACCTCATCCCAATCGAATAAAGCCATCTTGTTTATCTCCTTTGTGCCATACCACAATAACCTCCTTTGCATCTATTCAATTTTATCCACTATGAAAATAGGGATATTAAAGAGGGAAAGTTAGTAGACTGGGATATTTTGTAATGAAGCTTTAAGAAATTGCAACTCCCTTGCTTGACTTAAGAGTTTAATTTTCCAACCAATCAATTTTTTTTGGATCCTTTATAATTCCAATGGTTACTACTCAATTTCTTATAAATAAGTAGTAGACCAAGGTAAGTGCAACATCCTGGTAGACAAGAATGCACATCACCCTATCGTTAATAATTTGATCAACATTATAGAAATATATCTTCCTTTTATTATAATTAATATGCTGACCCAAAACCTTAGCATGATCATTGAGGATGGATTTCCATTGACTAGATTCAACAACCGAGGCTTCACCCAAAAGAATAGTGTCATCCAAAAACTATTGATGAGAAGTTGAAGGAAGAGAGGAAGCAACCTTGAACCCTTTTATCAACTTAATATACAAAAGCTTTTAAATTTTTCTTCCAAGAACCTCAACCACTACTATAAAGATATAGGGGGAGAGGGGATCCCCTTTTCTTAATCCCCTATGACAAGAGAAAAAATCCTTAGGGACACCATGCACCAGAAGATAACATTTAGGGGTAGTGACACAAGAGGTGATTAATATTAGAAATCTTCCATTGAACCCAAACTTTTTAAGGTCAAATATAAGAAAGGGCTAGGACACCCTATCATAGGATTTTGAAATGTCTAGTTTCAATACCATCCCTGGTTTGTTGATGTGATCCATAGAATGGAAAACCTCATGGGTATATATAGCTACATCCAATATATGCCTCCCTTGAACAAGCCCTTTTTGGTTTTTAGCAAACAACTTGTTCAGAAACACCTTCAATCTATTCACAATAATATTTGAAAAGATATTATCAGTGGTATTGCATAAGATTATAGGTCTAAAATATTGATGGAGGAATCTTCTTCCTTTTTAGGGATGAAAAAAATAAATTTGGAGTTGAGCTGATTTAAAAGTCTACCTAATTAGAAGAAATCACAAGCCACATTTAAGAGATCCTCAGAAAAAATATCCCAAAATTCCTAAAAGAAATTAGGAGGAAACCCATCAGGCTCTAGGGCTTTGTAAGCTCGAAAATAGAAGACAAAAAACTTGACTACCTAGAGGGAAAGAACATTAGTCAAATCCTTGAGATTTTGGTTAGAGATAACTTGGGGGATGACCTACAGGAGGTGTTCAAGCTCATCAGGGTTAGCCAAAAAATCCTTCTACAAATTTGAGAAGAAAGAAACAACCTCTCTAGTAATTTCCTCTTCCGAGTTAAGGATAAAACCATCTTCTTTTATTAGATATCTTATCCTATTTTTGCTTTTATGTTTCATCATAGATTGGTGAGAAAACTTTATGTTTTTGTCATCTTTAGAGAGCCATTGAACCCTACATTTTTGTTTTGATAAAATATCTTCTTTCTTATTGAATTCAAACCATTCAACCTGTATATCTTGTTCCATGTTGCAAGTGATCTCATCAATAACACCTTTCTCCATCAAATTTTGCACCTCTTTTATGTTTTCTCCAATAGATTTCTTAATGTGAAAATCTTACCAAAGGAAAAATTATTTCATCCCTTGACTATTTCCTTGAATTTCATTAGTTTATTAGCTAAGCGGTACATTGGGATTCCCACACAAGGTTCATTCCACTATCTATCCACATTATCTTTAAAGTCAGGGTGGTGAGTCAACATAATTTCATATCTAAAGCAGAACGGTCCCTTGGCCACCTTATCCTCCCAACAAAGAAGAAGAGCATTGTGTTAGAAACTTGATCCATAAAAATAGAAGATAAGGTAAGGTACATGAGGATGTTCTAGTTTGATGAAATAAGAAAATGGTCAAGTTTGACTTGGATAAGATGATTTCCCTAACATCTATTAGACCAGGTACACAAATTTCCAACTAAGGGAACATCAATGAGGCACACAAAGTTAACCCTAGCCAGATCCATCATGTTGTCAAACAAATACTCTAGGCTACCATTTTTCTTGAAGGGAACAATGGGGAGTTAAAGTATCCTCCAAGTATCCAATAGTCCTCTTTATTATTTCTAATTTGGTTTTCCAAAAATTCCCAAAGGTCCAATCTATCAAGATGAGAATTTGGGCCATAAATATTTATCAAATTCCATTTCTTTTAGGTTATAAGATCATAAGTATTATTGGAAAACCCCATAGAACCTTTAATATAGAAAATTTCCAAAAATTATCCATAACCCCCAAAGCTCCATCATCATTGTTAACAACATAACTAGCACTGGGCCAAAAATTCTTAACTTTTTCAAAAGTATCCTTTTTCATTTCAGTTTCTTAGATCAATAAGATACTAGGTTTAACTTCATCCAAACACATCTTAACCAATTTTTTTTATAGGGACAGTTTAGGCCCCTTATATTCCAAGAGATCATCTTCATGAGAAAAATAAAAGGAAAAAATAACACCACCATGATGCTACAAAAAGGGAAGACTGCTTCCACTTCTTTTTTGACTTAGTTCCTGAAAGTGAGTCCAAAGTATTTTGCTTATCCGAGGCTACATCTCAAATGGTATATTTATTTCTAGAGTCCTTTTGAGATGGACTTCCCACTTTATTCCCTCCCCCCACATCTAATTTCTTTGTCTTTCTAGATTTGGAATTAATTTGTGTCTAATATTCATTAGTTGCACCATCAATAGGAGAGGAAGAAAATCCCAACTAATCCATAATGTCCCTAATTTTTTTATTTTGGTTTTAAGGAAGCTATTGATTTTCATCCTTTAAGTATTTCTTTTGAGGAGAATTAGGAGGGAGAGAAACCTTTCCCATTACTTTTTGAGAAACAATCTCACTTCCTCAAGAAATTCTAAAATATCTTCAAGGGGATTGATAGTTTTACTTTGTAAAATTGATAGAGCTTCCAACTGATTATCCTTCTTGAGATTGGAATCTAAACACTTCTTTCTCTCCTTCTTTTCCTCCTCCTTCTCCTTTTGAAGCTTCTCTTCAAAACTTTGCTTAAGATCATGGGAAGGGTCAATAGTTACTCCCTTTCCATTAGGAGACTTAGATGACACCACCAAATCTTCCCTAAGGGGAAAAGAAGATTTATCCCCATAGGAAGTATTCATTTCTTCCTTTCTTCATTAACTTCCTTATTATTCTCCACTATAGAAGAACCTGAAACTAACTCTTTTTCCTCCACAAGATGAAACTTGTGAGGGACAAAATTTAGAAGATTCTAATAAGCATTCCCAATCATTGATTTGAGGAGAGGGGTTAAGCTTTGGACCCACCTTCCCACCATTAGAATCTTGGATCCTCATATTGAAAGTATCCTAGAAATGGCCAAATTTCTTGCAAATTTGACAGTAAGCTTTAGCATTTTCATATTTCAAAGTTTGAATCCATTTACCAAACTGACTTCAAGGCCATAGAGGTAGGGAGGATAGTGTTAACCACCATATTAATATAGGTTCTAGTAAAAAACAATCTAGTCTTCATTTGAGTTACCTTGTCTATTGCCCAAAGACTACCAAAGGACATAGCAATCCCCTTAAAAAAACCATTATTCTAGAATTCCAAAGGAAGGCCTAGGAGGCGAACCCAAGTGGGGGCAATAATTCCAAGATCAGTAGATGGATCAAAACCAAGCTTCCATTTACAAAGAGAGAAAGTTTTGAACCAATATCAGAATCCCAAGGCCCACCCGTGAGCACCTTAATCAGATCTTCATACAAAAAATAACTAAAGAGGAACATGCCTTTAGCTATAGCACTAATGGAAACATTGCCTTTAAGGTTCCAAATTGAGTCAACCCATTTCCTTACCTAGTCAATATTCAAATAGTATTCTAGGAACTTTCCCACCAAAGATAGCTTCAAATCCTTGATCACAACATTCAATAGCTCATTAGTGAATTCCACTTCTAAACCATCAACTCAGCAAGAGGTGGACTCCATAATTTACTTTTCCATAGCTGGAAAACTTCTTCCAACTAATTTATCCACAAATGAAATATGATCCTCTTCAAATAAGAAGGAATCCAGACTACAGGCATGATACATCAGAGACTTGCCAGGGGTATGGCTATAACCCCCGGTGATGAAGAGTTAGAAAAACCTAATGTATCAAATCAAGGAACAACATTTTTGGATGGGGGAGCCCTTTTTGGTCCCTCACCTGATTGACTCATCTATCAAACCTTGGGAAGCACACATAATTTTTTAAATTGTAGAGTGTGTGTGTTAATCTAGTGAGTGTTAAAACTACATAAAAGAGGTGTTGAATTTCTATATGGTTCCAACTGTTTGTTGAATTGAATAAAATTTTTAATTTTAGAGACACTATGAAGATCCTTGTATTAAGATCATTAGATAAAAATATTGAAAGAACTATTGTAAGAAATCTAATTAGTGTGTTCAATCAATAGGCTCAACATCGTGCACTAAAGATAGCAACGTTACCCGATGTATTCTTAGATCAACTATAGTAAGCAAAAATACTAAAAAATATTGTTTGATTACCAAAACAATTAGGTCACTAAAATAAGTAGAACACTACTAAATGTCATTGGGAGATGTGAAACAATTGAGGATCCTAATAGTATTTCTCTATGGGTATTTTTCAGGTAGACTTCCACGCAAAGAAAAGGTTGTTGATGCATTAAGAGCGTTAAGTGAATTTTTTTGGAAAGATAACACAAGAATTTCACCCAATCAAAGAGATATTTTTATAAGGAGAATAGGATCTTGAAATCATGAACCACATCCTAAACACTTTTTGAATATGACTCAAACTCAATTTTATGAAAATTTTATTCAAAGTTATCCTCAAGCGAGAATTAGTCAAAGGTTTTTTGAAATGGCCAAACCTTTCTATGTTAAGATAAATCATTCACACACTATATGTTGTTGTAGAATGCATATTGAATTTTCCATGCATTACAATATTTATTGTCATATATGTGTTACTTTGCATAGTAACGATGTTTTATAGGAATGTGGTATAAAAGTCCCTCCTAAATCATCAAGAGATTTTATTTCAAGTGTACTATGTAGAAGAGATGATGGCCAATTTTTTTATAAGAAGTCATGTTTGAAAGGATCATGTGTTATTTGTGGTGGTTTGTGTTGAATGGATAAGACAATTGAGAGGGGGGTGAATTAGTTGTGCATTAAAACATCAAAAACCTCATTAAAATCCATATTTACATTAATCCTTGAACCCTCAACAACCCTTAAACCCTTATCATGCATTAGAAAAATATAAGTTACATGAGAAACAGTAATGTAAACACATCCAAACACATGAGAGCACAAGATTTATGTGGAAAACCCAAGAAGGGAAAAACCACGATGAGGATTAGCTCACAATATAAAGTAATTGCAACACCAAATATAATAGGTTCACTGTTAGAGGGCTCACTACTGAAAAGAAAGAAGGGCTCACTGCCAATGGCTCATTTCCAGATTAGAAAGAAGAAAGAAAGAAGATTATTACAATGATAAATCTATCTTAGGGCAACAAAAAAGATCCACCACTGCACCATCCACAACCTCCAGCTCATTGCTTTTAGAAACTTTAGGTACTCTACAAATGTAGACCCTTTTTCTCACTATATTGAAGTCATAGGTATTAAGCTCACACTTTAGGTCTCTACATCTAATTAAATTCACATCACAACACATCCTCACATCTACACATAGTTCTTTGATAATTCACCTTGCCTTTATACCATTTACAACCTTAAAAACATCTTTCAAGGTCAACTATACACCTTAAACATACAATTTCAAAATAGGTCAGTACCAAAATATCTCAGCAGTGGGAAGTGTTGAACATTCAGAATACTAAGAGGGGGGGTGAATTAGTATTCTATTAAACTTTTGAACACAACTTATCCAATCACCAAAACATATTAAATGAAATAAAGAATGAAAGCATGAATCATCCACAAAGTCACAAAACACATGAGAACTAGGATTTTTATGTGGAAAACCCATACAGGGAAAAACCACAGTGAGGATTAGCTCACAATATATTATCCAGATATAGTATATTATAGTTGCTTATTGCTAGGACATACTGTCCTTATAAGGTTCATAGCTAGAGTTAAGTACAATACAAAAATGTGGCTAACTACCAAGTTATGAACTAATGCAAAATGAACCTCTCTTGTGTTGTATTTTAGTTCCTTTGAAGCTCTGAATATGAAGGACTACTTTGTTTAGCAGTCACTCAACAACTCTATTCTGATTATGAACTTTTACCATTGAATTCATATGCTCTCATCATGCAACACCAATCGCAGTTGATATGCTATTTTTGCTCACACATCCACCTATTTCTTGTAAGGAAGCTAAGGTAGTAGAACAACTTACTACACTAATCTTGAGAGGATAAAAATGCAAAAAATTATAGATTTTTAACAGTTTAAAAAACTTTAATAGAAATAAACAAAAATATCATGCATACCACAACAAAATGATTTACATGGGGAAAACCATTTCGAGAGGAAAACCTCACACTCCAAAATCCACCCAATATTATTCAAAAATCAAAAGATTACAATATATTTGCAGAGCAAGCTTCTTAGATGAGTATCACCACCAGAGATCAAGAAACAACATGATCACTATTAGACTCTCATAATACACACCCATCTACATACATCCCAACCCCTTCTAGAATTAGGGTTTTACAAGGTCATCTTTCATTTGACGTGTTAATGGAAAAACCTTGATGTGTCAGTGGGAAAAACCTTGACGTGTCAGTGGGAAAACCTTGACATGTTAATGATTTTTTTGGGGAATGCCCCGAACCCCATATCTTGTTACAAGTGTACATTATTTGCATGATCAGTCACCACATACCAACATACATCCTATCAACAATAAACCGTATATAATTGGAAGGTTGAGACATATTTTCCCAAAAAATCTCACTTTTCAAACACCTTGCAAGAGCAACGTGAGGGTGTAACCATCATCTCTTTAATTGCTAGGGGCGAAAGG
>VDFB02000003.1:278405094-278500351 GCA_007258455.2 Sequoia sempervirens
CCTCCAAGTCACCATGAAGGAAAGCGGTTTTCACATCCATTTGTTCAACCTCTAAATCATAAATAGTAGCAATAGAAAGAAAAAATCTAATGTATGTCATTTTTGTAATAGGAGAAAATGTCTCACCATAATCAACACCCCTCAACTTGAGAGTAACCCTTCACAACTTAACCTTTTTCTTGAACCAATATTTTTCTTAAACACCCATTTACAACCAACATGTTTTCATCCTTCAGGAAATGGTACAAGATCCCATATATCATTCTTTTTTCAAAGATTCAATTTCTTCATCCATAGCAATCTTCCAGGATTCTACATCATTCATACCTAGTGCCTCTTCTACAGATTTGGGTTCATCCATGTTAGTATTTAAAGAAAAAATACATCTCCAATAAATGGAATGGAACATTCCCTCAAAAGAATTAAATGGAACAAATGGAAATGGGGATGGCCTGGAAATGGAAGGGACAATGGAATCAAAGAAATGGAATATTCAATGAAAGGCTTGCCTCTAAAACACTTCTATTATGTATTACCTTCTATGCAACATGATCCCAAATATTGTATCCTTTCACACCATATCTATATCCGATGAAGATACATTTCATAGCCTTGTTATCCAACTTTGTTCACTTCTCCTTTGGCACATGTGTGAATATGCCTCACAACCAAAATTCTCTAAGATGTCTTAATGAAATTTTGTGACTTGACCATGCCTCTATAGGTGTATTATCAACTAGAGTTGATGTAGGAGACCTGTTAATCAAGTAACATGTAATGAAAACAAGTTCAACCCAAAAATTTTGTTCTAGGCCAGCACAACTCAACATACTCATAGCCTTCTCCATCAGTTTCCTATTCATTATTTTTGCAACTCAATTATGTTGTGGAGAATATAGAGTTGTCTTCTATCTATGAATATTGTAATCTTTATAGAATCTATCAAAATCATTAGAGAAAAATTCACTGCCATTATTAGTCCTCAAACATTTTATTTTCTTTCCAATTTGCAACTCAACCATTGCTTTAAATTCTTTAAATCAACTAAAAAATTTAGATTTACACTTTACAAAATAGACCCATATCCTTCTACTATAATCATCAATAAATGAAACATAATATGTGGGTTTACCAATTGAGGGAACATCTACAGGACCAAATACATCACAATGAATAAGATCCAATACACCACAAGATATATGAGAACTCAAGTAAAACCAAACAAAATTTTGTTTTCCATAAATGCAATGTTCATAGAAATTAAATTCAATATTACAATTAGACAAACCTTCAAAAATGTTTTTTTTTTCAAGTTCCTTAGACCCTTTTCTCCAATGTCACCAATTCTTTGGTGCCATAACATAGTTTTCTCTACATGTAACTTTGTCTCAGAAGAAAGAGTACAATTGGGTACCCAAAATCCATGACCATCTGCTGAAGGTGAAACCCTCACTTCTTATACAAACTTTATTTTCATAGAAGTATTATTGCACTCAACAGTGCATGCATCAAGCTTATACAATGTCCCATATTTGACACCTCTAGCAATCACCATAGCACCTCTAACCATCTTGCATTTTTCATGAAAAAATACTACTTGCACATGAGCATCTATTAATTTTCTCACATATAACAAATTTTGCGCTAATCCAGGAATGTGTAACACACCATTAATCTTTTTTATTCTACCATCAAGAAACTTGATTTTAACTTTACCATGACCAACAATGTCTAAATGAGAATCATCACCTAAGTACACCTTACCTCCATCAAATTATTCATATTCACAAAACCAATCTCTATTAAAGGTCATATGAAAATATGGACTTGAGTCAATTAACCATGCATCATTACCTGCATGAGTTGCCAAAGCTACAATGAACGCATCACCATTTTCCTTCTCAGATTCAGAATCAAAATCAAATTTCTTCTTTTTCTTCTTCTTTTCTTCTTTGCATTCCTTACGAACATGTCCAGGCTTACCACAATTCCAACAAATAACTTTGGACTCTAGGAGATTTAGCTCTCCCCTTGGACTTGGATTTGTTACACTTCTCATTCTTCTTTCCTTTTTCCTTAGGTCTTCCATGAACATTTAGGGCCTCCTTAGCAGTGATGGATACCTTCCTCCTCATCTCTTTAGAAAGAAAAGAACCCACCACATCTTCAGTTTTCAATATAACATAAGTACTCCTTATAGCCATAACATGAGAATCCCACAAATAAGGAAAAGAACAAAGCAAGATCTAACATTTCTCCTCCTCATCCATTTTGACACCAACTAATTCCAATTGAACCACCAACATATTGAATGCTTCCAAGTGGTCTGTAATTCATCCACCCTCTTCCATTCTCAAGGAATACAATTTCTTCCTCAAGAAAATCTTCTTCACTAAAGATTTGGCTTGATACATTTCACCAAGCTTCTTCCATATTTTTTGTGCAAAGGTCTCTTCATGGAAATTAATTAAAATAGAGTTTTCCAAGCACAATTTGATTATACCCTTGGATTTATGGTCTATACCATCATATTGAGTAGATTGAATAGGATTTGCAGGCCTTGAAACATTCTCATCACAACATCCCACAAAACTTGATCTATCAATAGATCCTCCATCTTTAGCTTCCACATTTTAAAATTATTTCTAGAAAATTTATCCACCTCTATTCTCCTCGATGAAATTTCCATTTTAAAACTCTTGTAACAAGATCACAAAGTGTCTTCTATGCAAGCTCCCACTCAAATCTAGATTAGTTCAAAAAACCCAACAACCCACAACTTAAACCAAAGGTGATCAAGCTCTGATACCACTTGTAAGGAAGCTAAGGTAGCGGAACAACTTCCTACACTAATCTTGAGAGGAGAAAAATGAAAACATTTACATATCTTTAATACACAAAAACTTAAATAGAAATAAACACAAATATCATGCATACCACAACACAATGATTTACATGGGGAAAACCCTTTCGAGAGAAAAAATCCACACTCCAAAAGTTTCCCAATATATTATTTAGAAATCAAAAGATTACAATATACTTGCAGAGCAAGATTCTCATAGGAGTATCACTACCAGAGATCTAGAGACAAAATGACCACTATTAGACTCTTAGAATACACACCCATCTACATACATCCCAGCCGCTTATAACAAGGTTTTTGGAACCTTCTAGAATTAGGGTTTTACATGGTCATTTTTTCATTTGACGAGTTAACAAAAAAACTTGACATGTCAGTGGGAAAAAACCTTGATGTGTCAGCGGGAAAATATTGATGTGTTAACAATTTTTTTTTTCAAGGTGATGCCTCAAACCCCACATCTTGTTATGATTGTATAATATTTGCATGATCAGTCACCACATACCAACATACATATTATCAACAATAAATTGTATATAATTGCAAGGTTGAGACACATTTTCCCAACATTTCTCGCCCCTCAATTCCAAATTATCTCATGTATATATACCCAATTACATCCACACACATCAATTAGGTCAGCCTAATTTTATGTAAACAAAACAATCCAAAATAGCTTTTGTCGGCACCACACAAGATTCAAAATCATGTTTTCACTAAAATAACCTATGTAATATTTAATTTAGGTTGGCACTGATATAAAATAGATCTGACTAACATCCACAAAGTGTATTTAATATTATCAACCCATATCATGTATTAGGTCAGCCAGGAATAGGACCTAATAAAAAAACTTCCAAACATACACACGCTTCCAAACATACACACCTTCTAGATTCAATATTTCTCAAGTTTCTCATTTCGTCGACATCAGCGAGACTATTTTTAGAACCATAACATCAAATAATTCTTCAAAAGAAAATGTGGAATCTCCAACACTGTTATACTGAATAGAGAGATGACAGTAATATACAAAGTTGAATTCTATCATTGATATATTATAATAGTCTTCACCAAACTTCTCAAGATCTTGAATATAACCATATGAACCAGTCATAATGATATGGTTAAAACGGTAGAGTTATACTTCCTCTTGCAGTGAAGTGTAGACCTAAAAAACCATCGCATTGAACCACAACACCATCAATAAAGAGCACTTAGGCAAGTTTATGATAGATTAGCTTTATGGTATAGATAGTACTATACAAATAATACAAAAATGCTTCCCCACAATGTTGGAATCAATGACAACATAGGGTTAGCTGAATCAACCTATGTATGTACACTTCATGCTCATGTTGCCAAGCTACATCAATAATTCCAAACTTCTAAACTTCCAACAATCTCCCCCTTTTTCATTGATGACAACATGCATATCAATTTTTTTTTTCCATATCATGAATTAAAACTTATTTCTTTCTAACCTTAACTCCTCCTTTCAAAATTGACAGCTCCCCCTTTCAAAATTAACCTTGACTTTCCAAAAGGAGTTCCATTATTTCTTACATTATCTCCCCCCCATTGACATCAATGGAAAAGGTCATGTAGGGGTCCGATATATTTCCTTTGGATATATGTATGTATACATCATCAAAAAGGATAATTGATAAAAAAGATAACATATTAACCTGAAGATGAAGATCCCTTGAGATTCTTCAGAGTATCTTGCCAAGTAGATTTTCATTCTTCCCAAGAACCTTTTTCATGTATAAGAGTCCTATATAGTAGTTCAAGCTTTGTTAGAGGATCTATTCCTTCTTCCATAGTGTTGGGGTTGAGATTTATTTCTGATAGATTATCAACACTAGCAAGGGAACTGGATATAGGAGTGTGCCTTATTTTTACTAAATCTCTAAGTGCAACATACTTTTTGATTGTCTCTATTCTTTGATTTTGTAAGCTAAAGAATCTATCCTATAGTTGCATGATGTAAGACCATCTCTAATTGTTCCTATCATTTTCCATATCATAGACATCTTCTTGAGTTCTTATCTAAATCTCATCCTAACTCATTTCATTCTTTGTATTTTATGTCCAATTAGACCAATTCAAATAATAAGATATTAATTCTTGTGCTTCTCCTTCACAATCTTGAACATTATTCAATTCCTTCAAGACTTTGTGATGTGCATCTGCACATTTCTTTCTAATGTCTTCTAGATTTTCCTTTGTATTTCTTGTTTCTGACCTATTTCCTATTTGTTCTTTTAATTTGGAAATGTACACTTTCAATGAATTGACCATACTCCTAGGATTTTCTATAGTGGACGCTTAGGCATTAATGCTTGCACCCAAGATAACTTCTTGTAAACCTTTTATTGTTTCATCCAGGTCTTGTGTACTTCCACTTTCATGCTCATGTTGGGTTACATCAAATTAACTTCCTTTCCGTTCTTACCTATTCTTCTTAAACTACCAGAGGCTTCAATCATAGACCTTTTTTCTAAACCTATTCTTTTAGGGTCCCTTGGGCTTCCTAGAAGCACATTTGCATAATGATCAACTTCCTCCACAATCACTTCATAATCTAGTTTAGAAATCCACACAAGTCTAGGATCAACTGCTTCCATATAACAAAAATCAGTAGAGACAAGGAAAATGATGTATCTAGAGTGATTTTCCACCACACTCTCTAGAATTCTTATTCTCTTATTCATGCTCATCTAAAACATTCCAAAGAATGCTACAAGAGCAACTTCTTGAGCATTCGATCCACCAAGATTCATCATAAGATTTCTTATATGATTATGTATTTGACCATTCAACCTTTCCAATTATTGATATCTCCTTCATGAAGTAGAAAAGTAATAAAACTATCAAAGTATCGTACTTGAATGTACTCTTTTTGTTCTTTTTTATTTCTTTCAAATTCTTCACCAAGTGTTTTCGAAGTAATTCACAAAGATCATAATCCGCACCATTCTCAATCATGTCAAATGTAATATGAGAAACATTAGTAGAGACTGTATAGCTCTTGTTAGGTAAGAAAATTTTATGTCCAATAAGCATTGCGGCATACCGGATAGCCAAATTTCCAAATGTATTCAATAAAAGTTCTTTTCCTAGAAGAGTTGCACCAGTTTTTTCAATTAATTCTTGGTTATTGACATAATTTCACCTTGGAACTAGTCTAGAGGACCACAAACTAGTCACGTCCCTTATTGCTTCCCTGGTTATTGAGTGTGCACCAACAACCCAAATAGAAACGTCATGAATCTTGCTCAAAACAATTTGAATCTACTTCTTGTCAAATTCAAATAGTGGAAAATTCTGCCATACGTCCAATTTATTTTCAGCTAGGGTATTATATGCATCATAATTTTCTTCCAATTTTCTTGTCCATAAAATACTCAATCCAACAGAGGATATTTCTTCTATTTTCCCATAAATTTAGATATCTTCAATAGGAAAAACTCTAAGTGTAGTTCCAAAAAATGTACTCGTCGAGTCTTCCGATTTTTTTTTTCTGAGAATGCCTCTTTAATTTAATTTGTGGTTTGTCTAAGACATTTAATACCTTTAAACCATCTATTCATTAAAAATGAAAATTTCAAAAAATAATTGTGTAAGCAGAATACCTCTTGAATTTGCTTCAATGACGATTAGGGTTTTGATGTTTTGCTTCTAGAAGACACCTTGAATCCACTTCCTCTTCTTCAATTTGCATTTCCTTGACATCAAATGAATTCATCTTCTCAAATCTTTTTTTAACTCCAAGATTTGACCTATGTTAATAAATTTTTTAGTATTAAATGCTTCAAAAAAAGTTGTCAAACTTTGAAACCTTGTAGATCACATTTAATTGTACAAATTCTCTATTGAACACCCAAGATACTAAGAGGGGGTGAATTAGTATCTTCTTAAACTTATTGAACATACACCATCCAAGTACTCCAATGCATATAATGGTAAGAATGAGCAAGAGCATTACTAGAACATAAAAGCATACAACACATGAATGCCAAGATTATTACGTGGAAAATGAAAATGGGAAAAACCATGGTGAGGATTAGCTCACAATATAGTATAACTGGTTATAAGATATTACAAAGGGTGGCTCACTGCCAGGAATCACTATCCAAAAAATGGGAAGCTCATTGCCTACAAAGATACAATGTAGAAATGGCTTTCATCAAGAATATGAACTGATAAAGTTACACCCAACAAGTGTCGATTTAGTTCCTTTGATGCTTAGTAAACTAACTTTACACACTTCTTTTGATAAACTTTCATACCATCAGATATGTATTCACCTTCATTCATCTTCCCATACTTATCTATCTCTTTCAATCTCAAAAACTATACAATATATATATCTGACTCATCCACAAGCATCAATTAGGTCAGCCTAATTAGACACAACCCTCATTCACCAAAAGATTATCTGTCGGCTTCAAGTTTGTACAAAACTTTTCCAAAAAAAATTCAAGCATGTAGTACACTACACCATGTTGGCATGGACCTAAGATAGGTCACAAATACATTTGCAATAAAAAATAATTCAATATAACATCAACTATTGATTAGGTTAGCCAGGGATAGACCTAATAACAAAATACAACAACTGAGTGATGCCAACTCGCCATACAAGCACTTGTGCACATGAAATTTTGAATATACAAACTTCTAACATCCAAATAGAATTTCCCAAAACCGCATGTTATGATATTCATCAGCAAAGGATTATATACCAAAATACCAAAGGATAATGACTATTTCTGCATACCAGTTCAGAATACTGGATCAAGCTTGAACTAATGGTGATGCAATTATAACTCATATAATATGGTGACATCAATGACAACACAAAAGCTACATATTAAGATGTTATTCTTCATTCTTCCAAAAATCTCCCCCTTTCTCATTAATGGCAACATGTTCTAAAAGAATGCACAAACCTCCTATGTGCAACACACTCTCCCCCTTTGACATCAAGGATGAAGGGTGGTCCATATATATATATCGGTGGGAGACCCAGGGATGGGGGGAGGCCCCCTATTGGTATATATTAGTTGGGTGGGTGGGAGGAAAAATTCATCCTCCCACCTGGGTGGGGGGGAGATATATAGTTGTTCCAGGGAAGCTAGTTTAGTGAAAGGGTGGGAGGAAGATAGCCGAGATGCCTTCTAACCAATTTATATAGTTGTGGCGATGCCTTACAGTAGAAACTATTGCCTCTAAGCAGGGTGGGAGGCCCTTACTATTCTATAGGCTAGTTGATGCTGCTTATTTAGATGCTACTAGTGGATCTAGATTAGGTGTTACTACTTGGATTTGGATGAGATGGTGGCTTCGCACCTGCCTATCCTTGCTTTGATACTACCAGGAGATGGAATCCAATGAAAGACTATCCACCTAATGAAATTAATTCTAGGATAGGAAAGAAAGAAACTATAGAAGATGCTTAGACTAGATAAAATGAAATCATTTCCTTGGGTGGAGGACAACTAATCAACTACTGGGGGTGCTCCAGCGTGGGAGGGAAATTTAGCCCCAGGGAGAACTAATATTTACCCCAATTCTAGACAGTTAAACTATAGCTATTGTTATCATCCATCTATCCAGAACCATGCATGCATTTAGACCCCTAGATAATTGTATACCGAGGGTGAATGGAGGCTCGTGTTAACTTCTCTCCAAGCACCTGACTTCCTTGTTGCTGATTGAACTTGCTTCCAACCACACCGACCATATATTCCTTACCTCTGATTGAACCTTCCTCTTAGAAGGCCATCCTTTCTTTGTTTCCTGTCATGAGGGGACTAGTCTTCCTTCCTTCTAAACCTTCCTTTCCTTTGAGAAGTAACCTTCTGGTTTCCCTCCTTATTATAGTTACTAGTTGAATTGGACTATTGAGTTCCATATACATATGATGATGCAAAACTCACAGGGAGAAATAGATGCAAGCACAATGAACCACTATGAGTAGGGCATTGAATTTCTCCCCGGCCCTATCACCATCCCCAACCCCCTCTCTATAGTTGTAGAGCTTAGTTGGAAGCCCCTATCCCAGGGGGTAGTAATCCCTTGGCCCCCCACATCTATGGTTGTATAGCCTAGTTGGAATTCAACAAATCCATTCAATGAGTCATCATCAAAAACATACATGTCACATAGTTGAATTGATTCAGAAATATCGTTTGACCAAAGGAGAGTGAACCCCACCAACCAAGGCTCTGCCACCACCCATAAGGCATATAGGGCGGTAGGAAGAGCAACTCTACAGCCTCCCACCTAATGGGGTTGGGGCCTAGGATGGTGGGGTCCGCCTCGAGTGGGAAACTATAGTTCCAATGTAGGGTGGGAGGATATCGTTTGATTTGGGTGTGTGGGAAACTATAGTTATGAATATAGATTGGTTAGAGATTCGATTCTCCCCCGTAAGATGAGTAATATGCCCCACATGAGTATATCCATTCTATGCTATAATGGATGGCCCCAGGTGGGTGGGAATTATAGCTATAGAAAGGTAGGGGCAACTAGAATTCCCAGAACTATCTATATCCCCACCAATGACCCCTACCAAATAGTAGGGTGGGTGTGCATGCCCTACTATTTTAAGGCTTATTCCACAACTTAACCTCACTTCACTAGTCATATGAACTAGACGAATTCCTTTAAAATAGTAGGGGTGCTAGTAGGCCCCCTCGGTAGGTATATTAAGTTGAAGGGCCCCTACTATTCTTAGCAGTTGGGTCATTTCACCAGTCATATGAGTGACTCTAATGATCAACTCAAGGGGAGGGTTAGGAAGGCCCTACTATTCTATGTCTAGTTGGGTCACTTTGCGAGTCATATGACCCAGACGAATGATTGACATGTTGGGGCGGCCCCCGGGAGCTATATTAGTTGGGGGTAGGTCAAAGGTGACAACCTACTCTACTCTAAAGTTAGGGGGTCTACTCTACTCTAAAGTTGGTTGATTGAGATGGGGTCCTTACCTAGAATCCATATATGGGAGGCCGATATCTATATATGGGGCTCTCGACTGATATATAGTTTAGTTCCACTTGATCGAAAGCATCTAGTCTCTATTTGGGCACCCTATATCTAGATATGGTGACCCTATATATACTCAATCTACTATGGGGTGGGGGCCCCCTAGGGTTCCAAGATGATCAAAAGTATGTAGGTCATTCAAGCACCAATAATTCCTATTCAACAATAATAACTACTCTAGTTGTGGAGTTGAAGAACTACTATAGTTGTGGAGTTTGCATTCTCCACATTGATACCATGGGATGAAAAAATTCATAGCAACACCCTGCATTTGCCTAACCACACCCACCCCTCCCGAACAAGGTAGATGACCTAACCATGCCTCTGTCCTACTCTTCACTTGCGTGCTAAACACTAAGGCCTATAATGATTCGAATAGCTCTGAGGGCCCCTAGCCCATCTCCCATCTCCCATCTCCCATCTCTATATGCTAGGGTGGGGACCATAGAATATATAGGGCCCTTGATCTATCATATAGATGGATAAGTGATCCCCGAAACAAATAATCTACCTCCCAGGTAAACTATAGAGGGTGGGTTGGGGGGCCTGGGTGGGAGGAAATTATAGGCTTATCCTAGTGTATTATAGCAAGAGAATCAATTTACTGATTAATTACTCCCACAAATTAATCTACTAAATATAATTCCCAACTAGAGTTCCCTATGCACCACATAGGAGATTATCCCATGGAATCAATTGGCATCATTCAATACTGAAGTGGAACCGAGATGGAGCACCCAACGAGAATTGATGGCGATACCAACCAAACTAGGAATGTGCACCAAAACCCACTATAGGAGGGATAGGAGAGTGGATAGACAGGATGGAAGTGGCTTAGCTAGCTCTCACACCAACTCAATATATATATATATATATATATAAGGGTGGTTTGGAACAGTGTATGTATATATAAAAAAAATCTAACTCCCCCATAGGAGTATAAATTGAAAAAGCATTACCTAGAGGAAGGTGAGCCTTGAAGCTCCTTGAGAATGCCTTGCCATGCTGAATTTCCATTCTTCCAACTCTTCCTAGTAGATACCAACATTCTATTTATAGATTCTAATTCCATTAGGATTTCTTCTGCATCATCCAGAGTGCATGAAGGTAGGTTGATCTTTTCTAGTTTTTTTGCATTTTCCAAAGCATTGGCGACCGAAGTGTATTCCATTCTCACAAGGTCACCTAGCTGACCCAATATTTTGATGATGTCTGCTTTCTACTTCTATAGAATAAATAATTTATCTCTTTGAGTAGTGATAGCATTCCAGGTTGACCTATCTCTATCTTTAGATGCACTATATGTACTAGAAGCAATTGTCAATTGGGACTCAATGGAGTCCACGAGATCTTTGATACTTTGTGTGGCATCCATCCGCTTTATGCAGTAAAAAAATACATTATTTTCTTTGGACTCATAGGCTTGCACAACTTCCAGAATCTTTTCCACATTGGTGTGTGCTAGAGCACACTTATCATGAAGTTTCGAAAGCCTTTTCTCTACCATTTTCTCCTCAATTTCTTGCCTAGTCTTCTCACCAAGTCCAAAGGAATAGTCCTTTAAGGAGTCCAATAGAAGTTTTATATTTTCTACTGGAGTGAGAGATGTATCTATTGATGTGTCAGGGATGCCATCCTACAAAGTTTTGAGGGCATCATCAATAAGCTTTGTCCCCTTTTGGTGTGTTTCCAAAATTTATTTTCTTCTAGATGTATGCAATGCATCCCCTAATACCAATTTGTGAATGGGAGATATCTTGTCCAAATCCACATTTCCTTGAAACATGGGGAGTTGTAGAATTTCTAAAGGAATTACTAGCTGGAACCTTATTTGCTTGGATAACAAGCCTTTTAATACATCATCATTGGAGGAGGATTTTCCAGATGACCTTTGTGATTCCACAACTTGCCTTTGATCTTCTTTATTCTTGCAGGGAGTTTCCCCATCTCTTTCTTCTTCCTCTACTGTTTCTTCTTCCTCTACTTTTTCTTCTTCTTCTTCTTCTTTTTCATCTTTGTCTCTTTCTTCTTCATTCCTTTCACCTTCATCTTTATCTTTTTCTCCTTCAACTTGTCTCAGATGGACAACATCAGGCTTTTTTGCTTCAACTTCTTCCTCATTCCATTTCTCTGTCTTTAGAGGATCATTTGTAACACCTGTTTCTAGAAGAATGTCTTCCTTTACCTCTGTAGAATCCTTTTCTCCTGATTTTGGTGTAGAACCGGATGTGAGTGCACCAAACATACCATATTTCTCAGCCATACCCTTGATGGCTTCTGTAGTTTCTTTCTTTATTTTCTTTATTTGCTTTTTATCTTTCATCATCAAAGTATTTACCCTTTTATTCATTTGAAACATCTTTGAGCATACCTTCTTCAAGGTTTCCAAATCATTTGTAGTCAAATAAGACCCAATTTTCTCAAATGCCTCATTTCTTGTCTTTTCTTCCAACTCAACAACCTCTAATCTTCTTTTCATCAGTTCATACCAAAAATTTCTTAAGTACATTGGACTTAACATAGTCCCAACTAACTTCCAAAGTAATAACATATTGAATAATAGCTAAAATAAATGTTTCCATGTCCTCTCTACCTACTTGAGTATAAATTTTTGTTGTAGGCTGCAACATATCTTCAAAATGTACTAAGTTATTAACTAATTCCTCTAATTTGAGAGGGGAACCCAGTATTACCAGTGAGGCTTTTTTTTCTTCCTAGTCTGGAGATGCCTCTTCTAACATATTTTCCTTTTTCATGTTTGGTTTGGTGTGCACATGAATACCAAAAGCCTATTTTGCATCTTCTTCAGAGGATGACACATATAGATATGTCCTGGTGCCAATAATTGCTTCCTGTGAAGCACCTTCACTTGAGGGCGGGTTCCCTTTCTTCTTTCTTGTAAATTTGGTCTTCCTCCTCTTCTTCTTCCTCTTTAGTGATGTTGAGGTTCTTTTCCCTTGTTTCCTTTTCCTTCTTACCTCTCTTGAATGGTTCCACCGAGGAGGAGTCTCTTTCCTTTTTCTTGATCTTGTAGAGGGTTCAGAAGGAGTTAGGTCTTTTCCTTTACTAGGAGCATTGAGCTCTACCTTCAATGATGTAGTAGCTATGGTTGGTTTGAAGGAGTTGTTCTACTGGATCTCCTCAGACCTGACGATTCCCCAATCATATTCTCTCCCTTGGATCTTCCCTGTGCAATCTATTCATTAATGAAGCCATCCTTTCTAAGCATTTTATCTACATTCTTTCTTATCAAAAGAATCTTATACTTCATGCAAACTTCCATATATTTTTCTTCATATGTGCCCACTCTTGGTTCACTGTAATATTTTGGGATTTTTAATAATACTTATACATACCCTTCTGCTTCGTCCTTTGTAACTTCATAACCCAACAGTTGGATCCAGATAGTCTAGGATTTAACTGCTTCAATCATGTACTCAGTTGTGGAGACATGAAATATGATGTCATGTTTGTACTTTTCAACAATTTTCCTTGGGATCCTTTCTCATTCATTCATGTTGCTTTTGAATAAAAAAAGAATGCTATTAGAACATTGTCTTGATTCTTCAGATCACCCAAACTATGCATATAATCAAAAATTTGATGTGCAACAGGTCTTGATATATCCCTAATTACCACATCATCTCTTTTGGGAAGCCATCTAAGAAAGTAGAACAAAAGACAAACAATCAGGGAACGAAACTTAAATGCATATTTCTTCTCATTTGTCATCTTCAAAATTTCAAACAATTGCTGCCAGAGTTTGCACAGATCATATTTTGCTCCATTTTATGCCATGTCATATCCGGTGTATATGCTGTAGCAAACAAAATTTTCCCTATTTGTGAAGTAGATCTTTGTTGCAAGTATGAGCATGTTTGTTGTGTTATTAATGTTGTCATTGATGTCAACACGATTCAGTATGTTGTAGATTTTGCATGTATACTTGAGATGCTATTGAGATGTTGTGAGTACATGGAGCTATCTTAATGATGTTTCAAATGTGTTGAAATGATGGGTTTCAAAGTTCTTTTGACAAAATTAATAAAGAGTGAAGTTGGAGTTATGTATGTGTTCAGAATGTGCTTTGGTATGTGCTCCACATTTCTCTTGTGTTGATCCTATGCTTGTGCAAATATAAAGAGTTGCTGTTGATGATCTGATGATGATATATATTTATTTTTAGCTTCTGGTTTGATGGATTATGAAATATGTGTTCACTAGTGTGTGAACTGTTCTAGTAGAGTTGGTTTTCTATAGACTGGGAGAAATGTTTCTGCTTCGCAGTCCTCCGTTGTTCTATTTTAGATCTTGTGGATCTGGAATGCGATTTATAATGGTGTTCTCTAGGTTTTGGAAAAGATTCTTTTGGTTTGGTGATCCAGAAGTTGAGTTTCAAAGTGGGTATGTGCAGGATCATGATGGGAAAACAAGCCCTTAAGTGGCAAAAAAATTAGAAAAATCAGAGTTAGGCAACTTGACATAAAAAATTGAATAAGTTATCTATATTATTTCAAAAATATGTAAGAATAGAATCTATGTGAAATTGAATGTAGTTTCTAAACTACTAGGTTTATCTAAGAAAAAAAGAAATCTATTTGGTGGAAATTTGAAATTTTCATGTAGTAGTACTTAAATTTTAGGGAGAAAATAAGAAGTAGGTGTCTGTCTGACCACCCTAACCACAATAAAATGATTCTATTTTTTTATAATATTTTAGATATAAGTAGAGGACTCATGTCAAGATGTGATACATATTTTTTTATAATTTTTTTCCAAGTAAATAATTAATTATGAATTTTTTATTACAAGTTTTAAAAAATATGAAAACTTGTATGTTTGACCACCTTATCTTGGTCAAAACTTCATGAAATTCATTTTTTTTTTTAATCCTATAGTATGAAAAGCATAGAATGTGACACATGTTTTAGTTTCAAATAATGTGATACCGTTTGAAAACTATAGATGTTTTTCAATTAACCTATCAATCAGGACTTTAGTCGTAATTCAAATAGAAAATGAATAATAATTATTTATTAAATTCAATGTAAAGCATAATTTATATTGGTGGAAAGCTGAGAAACTCCTTTAAAAACCCTTTTCATTTCATCAATTTTGGGTAAAAAAAAAGTCGTCAGCCACATACCCTACACATACCCATCATATCACCACTTTTTGGTCCATCACGATCCTGCACATACCCAAGTAGTTGTATGTGCTTGCACAATCTGGATGGATTGATAGAAGAAGTTCAGTGTTTGAAGGCTGTTTCTCTTGTTGTGAATGTATATGAAGGAACCTGAGATGTGTTCTTGTGCAGAATGAAGCATGTTGTGTTGTCCACATGCCATCTTCTTGTTGGAAAGTGTGTACATCAATGTTCATTTGTGTTTTCATTAGGTTTGAATGACCTGGTGTTTACACTTCATATGAATAATAAAATTTAATTAAGGAAGTGTGTGGTTGATCTGAGACACTAGTTTTTGGGTCTTGGTTAAGTGTTTTATTCATTCACTCTCATTCCTTTCCACCGCGGGAATGTTGAGTTGTCAACCTAATTTGAATTTATGAAATTGAAGCCTATGTGGCCAACCTTGGAGAAAGTTTCTAAGGTTGAAGATGGTATAAATGCAAGTTGAATTGCAAAGAATTGTATGATGCAAAGTAATGAAGTAAGCCACAAATAAAAGAGAAGAAGTGTGCGAAAGTGAGTTGAGGCAACAATACTTCATTGTGTTAGATTTTTGAAGGCAGTGAGCTGAAGGTTTCTATAATCTTCTGATCAAGGTTGCGGATGTGTGTAAATTGTTGTGGTGGATCTTTTGTATTTGTAGGCAGTGAGCATCCCTATTGGAAAATGAGTCCTTTATGTAGGTAGTGAGCCTTTGTATATGGATAGTGAGCCCTTGGCAATAAGCCTCTGTATTCGGTTTTGTTATCTCTTTATATTGTGAGTTAATCCTCACTGTGTTTTTTCCCTCATTGGGTTTTCCATGTGAATCTAGTGTTCATTATGTTGATTTTACATTTTGTTATTTGCATTTCATGTTCATACTTAATAACAAAATAGTGTGGTTGTGAAGTTAATAAGTGTTGATGTTTTGAATTTAATTTTGGTGACAATTGATTCACCCCCCCTCTCAGTTGTCCTACGCCTTTTAAAAATCTTGTTTCCAATCATTATAGTTGCATAATTCACAACATGATTGGTAATAGGTTTTGTTTCAAGGGCTCTTCTATCAAATGTTGCTTCGATGAGTTCCATCACCACTTCATTTTTTAGCAACTTCAGCACTAGTACGGGTCTAGTATCACAAAGTTTGGTAACTTCCTTAATCACTTCTTTGGTTATTAGGTGAGGTCTTTCTTTCCACAAAAACTTATCATAAATTTTGCTAAAAGCAGGTTTAACATATTGTCGTCAAGAGTGGAACTAAATTGGGAAATTGATTCCACCAATTCAACTTCTTCGCAACAATATTTTCATATTTTGGTTTTATTAAGAAATCATCCCCAGTGAGCTCATTGTGCCACATATCTATCAATTTGATGTGATTATACTCCTCAGTATTGACACAAATATACATTCTAGTGTCTTCAATGGGCATGATACCATGAGGAATCAATGAGAAGGTGCCTAGAGGGTCGTCTTTGAATACCTTCATGGAATACTTCTTCTAGGAAGGTCTACGTCTTTCTGACATGTTTACAACTACAGGGGTTTCCATATTTTTGCACATCAATCTCTAATGATTTCTAAAAGAATATTCACACAAACCCACAATAGCACAGAAGAGTAAAATAGCTTTTTCTTTTGCGAGAACCAAAACTAGGGTTTTGCTCGACTCACTCTTCATATCACCTCAAGATTGCTCCAAATCGCTCTCCACTTTCTTCAATTGCACAAGTGATCAAAACATCTTACAAATTCACTTTATAGATCAACTAGCTGCCCTAATTCACATTAAATGCAGTAGAATTAAAAAAGATGATAAAACCTCTTTGTAATTGCACTAAAAACCCTTAATTTCCTCCGCAAATGATCATGCCTTCAACTTTTCTTCCGGTTCATTTTGCATAAGCTTTGTTTATTCATTCTTTACAACATTTCTTTGTGCCAACATCTTGCACACCAAATATCTAGGGGGTTGAATAATTTTCTATTAATGCTCCCCCTAAGACCATGCTGGGTCTAATTGCCGAAGGGATTTTCTACACTAGATGAGGGCATACACTCACTTGATGTTACTGGCTCTTTTTTCTTCTTCCATATCTTGTTAATTTCTTTGTTAACCTCATTCTTATCAATTGTATTTACTGGTTCATTCTTCTTTATCTTATCAGATTGTTTTCCCCTTTTACTTCTGCATGCTCTTGAAATGTGTCCAATCTTGTTACAATTGTAGAAAACAATATTTTTTTGATTTGTTTGGCCTCCATTAACCCTTAATCTGCATTGATTTTCTTTGTGTCCAAACTTATTACATTCATAGTAGTAGCCAAAAAAAGATTGATTCATTCTACCTCCTTTAAACCAATTCATCATCTGAGTTCTACATTCACTAGCTCTATGTCCAACTTTCTTGCATCCAAAACATTGTTTGGAGAAGGATCTAGCATACTAGTTTATTCTACTTTTACACTTTATTGCCTTGTGACCAAATTTATTGCATGAAAAAAAAAAACCATTGAATGATGGGTACCTTTGAGCATTTGGCTGTCTGATAGGTGGTCTTCTAGCAAAGCTTCTTGGATTTCTTGTATGTTTTCCTTTATCTTGAGTCTTTTGATTGTTCACTATGTTTGTGGTCTGCATAGCCTTTGAGCTTTCACTTGCTCCCAAACCACCTTTGTATTTAGTTGGTTTTTGTCCCATAATCAACTCATCAAGCTGGTGGATCTTGTTTTGAACTTATCTTCACAAATTCTTGCTTTTTCCAGATCTGCTCTCAAGTTTACCAATTCTTGTTCAAGCCTTGAGCATTCATCAGTCTTGATTTGCACCACTGTGTTCAGACAATCTTCAATTCTCTTCTTTTCCTCCACTTGAACCTTTAATCTGGTGATCTCTTCATTTGCTTGTTTTAATTGCTCACTTACTTCTCTATGTCTTTCTTTGAATTTCTTCAATTGCTCTTTCAATTTCTTGATGCATTCATTTTCCTCATTAATATTTCCTTTGAAATCTTTGTTTTCATTTTCAGATTTGTCAAGATCTTGAAGAGCTATCTAGAGTTCTTCTTTATCATCCATTTGTTCAATCTTCAAGATCATCCTCAAGCTGCTAGGCTTCTTTTAGAGGAACCAAAATTTGATACCAATTGTTGAACACCCAAGATATTGAGAGGGGGGGTGAATCAATATCTTCTTAAAATTATTGAATATACACCATCCAAATACTCCAATTCATATAACATTAAGAATGAGCAAGAGAATTAATAGAACATAAAAGCACACAACACATGAACACTAATATTTTTACATGGAAAATCCAAAATGGGAAAAACCGTGGTGAGGATTAACTCACAATATAATATAACTGGTTATAAGATATTACAAAGGGTGGCTCACTACCAGGACTCACTGTCCAAAAAATGGGAGGCTAATTTCCTACAAAGATACAATGTAGAAATGAATTTCATCCAGAATATGAACTGATAAAGTTACACCCAACAAGTGTTGATTTAGTTGCTTTGATGCTCAATAAACTAACTTTACACACTTCTTTTGATAAACTCACATACCAACAAATATGTATTCACCTTGATTCATCTTCGCATACTTATCTATCTCTTTCAATCTCAAAAACTGTCCAATATATATATCTAACTCATCCACATGCATCAATTAGGTCGGTCTAATTAGATACAACCCTCACTCACCAAAAAGATAAATTGTCAGCTTCAAGTTTGTACAAAATTTTTCCAAAAACAATTCAAGCATGTAGTATGCTACAACATGTCAGCATGGACCTAAGATAGGTCAAAAATACATCTGTAACAAAAAATTAATTCATTATAACATCAACTATTGATTAGGTGCTAGGGATAGACCTAATAACAAAATACAACAATTGAGTGATGCCAACTTTCCATACGAGCACTTGTGCACATGAAATTCTAAATATGCAAACTTCTAACATCCAAAAACCATTTCTGAAAATTTCAAGTTATGATATTCATCAGTAGAGGATTGCAAACCAAAATGCCAGAGGATAATGACTATTTATGCATACTAGTCTAGAATATTGGATCAAGCTTGAACTTATGGTGATGCAATTATAACTCATATAATATGGTGGCATCAATGACAACACAAAAGCTGCATAATGATCTATGTTCTTCTTCATTCTTCCAATGTGCTCCACAAAATTCCGCATCACAATATTTCCTTCTGAAACTTTCTTTTATAGCTTTAGAAATTCCTTTTCCAAAACATATCTTCATGCCAAGTCATGTCATCTCATACTCCAGTGGTTTATTAGAACTTTCTATTATTGCTCCCCCTACGCTTTAGCATGGGCTTATTTTTTAGAAGAATTATCTATATTAGAGGTAGGTATAGATGCATTTAGAGTTCCTAAATCATCTTGGTTCTTAGGTTTGTCTTTCTTTTTCCATATATTTTCCATTTCCTTCTTAACATTAGTAGGATCAACTTTCTTCATAGATTAATTCCCATTTACCATATTAGACTATTTTCTATTTTTGGTTCTACAAACTTTTGAAATATGTCTGAGTTTGTTGCTAAATGAGCATACAACACTTTTATGACTAAACTAACTTCTATTCATTCTTGATCTACATTGGTTAGCCTTATGTCCAAATAAATTGCATGAATAATAGTTGCCATTGAAGGATTGAAACATTCTCCTTGTATTATCTATTGATAATATGATTTCTACACTCAATGCTTCTATGCCCAAATTTATTGCATGCAAAACATTGTCTGGAGAAGAATCCAACATTAGAATTCATTCTACTCCTACATTCTATTACTTTATGTCCATATCTATTGCATGAAAAAACAATACCATTGAAAATGGGTACCTTTGAGAATTTGGTTGTTTGATAGAAGGTCCTCCAACATTTGCTTGTTTAATTTCTGAATTGTCTCCTATTGCCTTGAATTTCCTTTTCATTGTCAATCTTGGTAGATATCTGATTTTCCTTTGAACTTTTTCCTTCTTCAAGTCCCAAACCACCTTTTTCCTTAGAGGGTTTTTGTATTGAAAGTAATTCATCAAGAATTGTAGTACTTATTTGAATTTCTCCTCATATATTCTTTCCTTTTTAAGATTAGATATGAGATTTACCACTTCTTGTTCAAGTATAGATCATTCTTCAGTCTTGCTTTGTACCATTACATTTTGACATTCCTCAATCCTCTTCTTTTCTTCCATTTTTACTCTTAGTCTGATGATCTCTTCATTTGCTTGCTTGAACTGTATATTGAATTCCCTATGTCTTTCTCTAAAATTCTTGATTTGTTCTCTCAAATTTTTAATGCATTCATTTACTTCTCCTAAACTTTCCTTAAATATTTTGTTCTCAATTCCAACTCTGTCAAGATCTTCAAGAGAAGCCTTAAGTTGTTCTTTGTCAAACATGAAGTCATATTCTATATATTCAATTGCAAAAATTTCTTTCCAAGGAACATGAAACTTCTTATCTACCATGTGTTCAAACTTTCAACATCTTCCTCAAGTTGTTGGGCTTTTCTAAAGGAACCAAGCTTTGATTCCAATTTTTGAACATTCAGAATAGTAAGAGGGGGGGTGAATAGGTATTCTATTAAACTTTTGAACATAGCTTATCCAATCACCAAAACATATTAACTGAAATATAGAATGAAAGCATGAATCATCCACAAAGTCACAAAAAACATGAACACTAATATTTTTACATGGAAAACCAAAAGGGAAAAAAGGTAGTGAGGATTAACTCACAATATATTATATCTAGATATAGTATATTACAAGGGATCACTTCCAAGACACACTGTCCTTATAAGGCTCACAACTATAGTTAAGTACAATATAAAAATGTGGCTCACTGCCAAGTTATGAACTAATACAAAATGCACCTCTCTTGTGGTGTATTCTAGTTCCCTTGAAACTCTGAATTTGAAGTACTACTCTGCTTAGCAGTCATTCAAAAAAATTCCTTTGATTATGAAATTTTACCACTGAATTCATATGCTCTCATCATACAACACCACTCACACCTAATACACTATTTTTTCTCACACATCCACCTATTTCTCGCTCCTCAATTCTAAAATATCTCATGTATATATACCCAATTACATCTACACACATCAATTAGGTCAAACTAATTAGATGTAAACAAAACAATCCAAAATAGCTTTTCTTGGCCCGACACAAGATTCAAAATCATCTTTTCAAACAACCCATGTAATACTTAATTTAGGTCAGCATTGATCTAAAATAGATTTTATTAACATCTACACAATGTATTTAATCTTCTCAACACATATCATGTATTAGGTCAGCTAGGAACATGACCTAATAAAAAAAACTTCCAAACATACACATGCTTTCCAACATACGCACCTTCTAGATTCAATATTTCTTCAGTTTCTCATTTCTCGTACATTAGTAAGACTACCTTTAGAACCACAACATCAAAACATTCTTCACAAGAAAATGCAGAATCTCCCACTCTGTTATACTGAATAGAGAGATGACAGTAATATACAAAGTTGAAATCTATCATTGATATCTTCTAGTACTCTTCACCAAACTTCTCGAGATCTTGAATATAGCCGTATAAGCCAGTCATAATGGTATGCTTAAAAGTGTAGAGTTATAACTCTTCTTGTAGTGAAGTGTGAACCTAAAAACCACCACACTAAAACCACAACACCATCAGCAAAGAACACTTAGGAAAAATTTTGATAGATTAGCTTTTCGGTATAGATAGTATTGTACAAATAATACCAAAAATGCTTCCCCATAATGTTGGCATCAATGGCAACATAGGGTTAGCCGAGTCAACCTATGTATGTACACTTCATGCGCATGTTGCCAAGCTACATCAACAATGATAGACTTCTAAATTTCCAATAGGAAGAGATTAAGACAAACCACACACACCATTATCTATGACCTAAATCCACACTAACATGCTTTGCAAAGCCTCCAAATTATAACACACAAATTTGTTAATTAGTGCTAACAGGCTAAGTTGGTCAAACCTATGTTAACACCCTAAAACATTTAAGTACACACTTCAAAAAATTCAATGATGACTCATAGACCACATAGCAACACTTCACAACTTTCATACAATATCTCAAAATAGTACACATTATCAAAATATTCACCATTACTACTACAACCACCTAAAAATTAAGAACATCTTCATCCTATATAGCCAAATACACTAGCACAAACATCCAACATACCAAACAACCTTGCAGAATGACTCAATACCTAAATATCCAACTTTATTATAGAGAAATGTAGAGCTATCTCATTTCTACCAGACAACATTGCTTCATAGTTCACACATTGGTGAGCACAACTTATCCTTCCACATGATCTATAACCTAAAACTCTAGGTATAACACCTCTGAACACCTTTGATCACCATATCCAAATCACAAAATCATAGCTTCAATACAAAAGAAATGTGGAGGACAAACTAGAACACCACTTTGCCACACTAAACTCTCTTTAATCCAATTTTTTTGAAAAGAACTTGGAAACCAAGCACCACAAAAATGAACTCATCATCTGTAACACCTTCCCAGCATCTCAACCACAAGAGGTTTATATCCACAATAAATTACTCACCATTGCTATATTAGAGGTTGACACTAGTGAAAATACTAATGATAACATAATGCAACCAATACAATTACTTCCTCAGGGGTTGACATCAATGAAAACACAAGTTTCCAACAATCTCCCCATTTTTCATTAATGGTAACACCTAATATGAAAAACCATCAATAACAACCAATAACTCAGATCAACAACACATACTGCATATCAGTGCACACTTCTACCCCTGAAACATAAGCAGCTACACTTTTCAACACTTTCTATTTTACAAGACTTCTCTCCCCCTTTCTTCATATGGTTTTTCATCTAACTTTTCCCTCTTTGAAATCAATTGCAAAGGACAACACATAGTTTCTTTTCCTCTACTCCCCCTTTATCATTACATACCTATACCAGTTCTCCTCCAAAGGCAACACCTGTAAGGGACAACAAATGAAACCAACTCTTTCCAATACTTTGGATCTTCTTCTCTCACTTCCTTTGAAAAAGCTTCAAAGGATAGCACCATCAAACAATTATTGCACCAACCAAAAACCACTGCTACCTACTCCCCCTGAGAGGTAGCCTTTAGTATTAGTCCAGGACCAAGAATGTAACTTCAAATGCTTCCCAGATAGATGCACATCCTTATGCATCTAGTTAAAATAAGGAGAGGCAATAACCCCCAACTTCTACCAGAGTTACTCAAAAGTATCTTTAGAAAGAGCCTTAGTGAAGATATCAACAACCTCATCCTAGTGGGAACATACTCCAACTTCACCTCATTCTTTGCAACATTTTCTCTCAAGAAGTGATACCTGATTGAGATATGCTTTGTCCTTGAATGAATTACTAGATTCTTTGAAATCTTGATAGCTCAGTTTTATTGTCACATAGGATAGGAATAGGTTCATCATATGATAAATTTATATCCTTCAAACTCTATTTCATCCACAACACCTATGTGCAACAAGATGTTTCTATAATATATTTTGCTTATATAGTAGATAGTGACATTGAATCACACTTTTTACTTAGCCAAGAAACCAACTTGCTTCCAAAAAGGAAAACACCACCACTTATACTTCTTCTATCATCCACACAACCTACTTAATCTACATTTGTATAGGCACTTAGAGAGAAATCAGTATCTGAATATCCTCTTTATTGTTGCCAAATGTGACTCTCTAGGATGTTCTTTAAATCTAACCACAAGATAAACTTCATGCATGATATTTGGTCTAGTAGTAGTTAGGTATAGTTGTCCAACAATCATTGATCTATACTTGCTTTGATCATACTTAGGAGATTCATCATCCTTGCTTAACTTGCAGCCATTAACCATGGGAGTACATACTCGTTTAGAGTCTTCCATTCCAAACTTCTTCAACATTTCCTTAACATACTTATACTATAATATGAATATTTCTTTCTTTGTCTAATTGATTTGTAGCCCAAGGAAGAAATTCATCTCCCCAAACATTGATATGTTTTAGAATCATTCTATATCTACTATAAAAATATCTTGCACATTGATTCATTTCCTCCAAAAATTATATCATCAACATACACAACCACAATCAAGATTTTATCTTTCTCAACTTTAAAATAAAGATTGCTATTTGCGGTACCTTTATTGAATCCCTGCTGCAACAAGTATCTATCCAATTTTGCATACTAATCTCTAGGAGCTTTCTTGAGTCCATACAATGTGTTCTTCAATTTATAAACCATATTAGGATTATTTGATAATTGAAAGCTTTCTAGTTGTTCAATGTATACCTCTTCTTCTAACTCACCATTCAAGAATGCAGAATTCACATCCATTTGATAAAAAATGAAATCCTTATGTGCTACAAAAGCCAAAAAATCCTAATATCCTCCATCCTTGCCACTAGAGAAAATTTCTCCTCAAAGTATATTCCTTCTACTTGTGAGTAGCCTTTAAACACAAGCCTTTCCTTGTTCCTAAAAACTTCTCCATTCTTATTCATCTTGTTCTGAAATGCCAAATTAGTTCAAATCACATTCTCATTTGCTGGACTTGGGACAAGTTTCCAAGTTTGATTATTCTCAATTTGAATTAGTTCTTCCTCCATAGCCTTGATCCAAAATTCATCTTTGCACACCTCAATCACTGTATAAGGTTCAACTTTGGAAAGTAATCATAGATTTACTTGTTCTTCTGTCATAATTTTTTTTCTTCTTCTTAATATACGTTTGCTTTTGTCACCAATAATCTAATTTTTAGAATGATTCTTCTACACATAATTAGGAGTCTTAAGGATCCTTTATGGAGCTTCTTCCTCTTCAACCTACACTTCTTTTTTCTTACCTTCATATTTCTCTTCTTCTCTACAAGAGGAATCATCAGATTCATATCCTTCTATCAATATTGAGATTTTATGTAAGTCTTCATCCACTTTGACACTTACACTTTCAAAAATCCTTTAGCCTCTTGTTGTAGCATCGATAAGCCTTGCCCTTTGTAGAGTATCCAAGGAAGATTCCTTCATCAAGTCTTGCATCAAAATTGACTAACTTTTCTTCATCTCTTTTGATATAGAACTTGCTTCCAAACACTCTGAAATATTTGACAATAGGAGTTCTTTCATACCATAAATCATAGGGATTCTTTGAACTATTCATCCTTTCTTGCACTCTGTTAATTATGTAGATTGTAGTATGAATTTCTTCTCTCCAATAGACATCGGGTAGATTTTCTTCCTTCATCATTATCCTTGTTGCTTCTTGAACTATCATATTCTTCCTTTCCACCACTTCATTCTGTTGAGGATTCATAGGGCTGACATATGTCTCTTTATTCCATTCCATGATTTTCACAAAAAATATTAAAATATTAGAGGTGAACTCTCTACCTTTGTTAGATCTTAAACATTTGATTTTCATGTCCATTTCATTCTCAAACATAGATTTAAATTCCTTAAAATTATCTAGAGCTTCTGATTTGTCTTTGAGAAAAGTTACCCAAGTCATTCTAGAGTAATCATCAACCAATAACATGAAATACTTGTCACCTTGAAAGCATCTTATTCTAGTAGGTCCACATAGATATGTATGCACCAGCTCCAAAGCTCCTATAGTAAGTATTCTTTGATATTGAGCCTTTTTCTTATTTTCTTCCCAACCTTACATTCCTTTCAAACTACATTAATAGGCTTTGTAATCTTTGGTAGATCTCTCATAGTTTGAGAAAAGATGATCCTCACTACACTATCAAAATTGATGTGACACATTCTTCTATTCCATATTCAAATAACATTGATTTGAGTCATAAAACACTAACCATTAGCACCCTTAAGCTGATAAACATTTCCATCTATCCTTTTTCCTACAGTGACCAGAGTTTTAGAGCCTTTTTTGATCTCACAAACACCATCTTGAAACACAAGATTATATCCTTTTCTACACATTTGTTCTAAACTTAGAAGATTATTCTAGAGACCCTTAACATAAAGAACATCATTTTTATTATTCTTGCCATAAAAAATGATTGAAACTTTTCCACATATATTAATAGATGTATCATCACCAAACTTAACAAGACCACCTTCAAACTTCTCAAGTTTACAAAACTTACTCTTATCACTTGTCATATGATTTGAGAATCCATTATACATAATCTAGTAATTTTTTTCCTCTCTTGCATGAAAAACAATCACCATAGTCCCTCTAACATTATGACTCACTTTTGGATAAATTTCCTTCACACATCTCTCAAAGTTAGCAGAATTAGTTCCAACATTTAGAGCCATGAACAAACATTCATCATTTTCATCATCCAGGTAATTAGATTCATCATCATATATATTGGAATCTTCTTTAACATAATAACTTCTCTTAATTGATTTATGTTTATTCACCTTAAACTTTTCATTTAAAGCTTTGATTGGACATCTTGAAGCATAATGGCCTATCTTTCCACAGTTGAAACCATTTAAAGGTAACTTACCTCTATATTTAATAGTTCCCTATTTCAATATCCTCACAATTTTTTCTTCTAACTCATCAAACTCATCTATATCTAAATCCTCAATCTTCTCTACTTTTCCAACTTTAAAGACAGTCTCTTTTATTGAATCACTTGGACCAACCTCTCTCAATTCAAAAGTAGTTAAAGCACGAAACAACTAATCTCTACAATAATGTTCTAAATGTTGAGCTTCTTCAATAGCAAAATATTTATGACTATAATATTTAGGAAGAGTTCTTAATACTGTTAGGAAAAATTTAGGGCATCTCAGAGAAATCTCCAAGAACAGTAGTACCTTCGATAACTTTAATTTCGATTAGATTGCCTTAAAGACACATACAACTATGTCCTAAAGCAGAAACATACACAATTCATTTCCCACATTAATCCTTCTTAGAGAAGCACATGTAAATTTAACAGCAAGCAATAACAAGTTCTAGAAATAGAACCAACATAGATGAAAGATAAGACAAAAAACTAGAACACATAGATTTACATGGGGAAAACCCTTTCAGGTAAAAAACCCCACACTCCAAAGATCGAGCCATTGTATTATTCAACAACAAAAGGTTACAATACAATTTTAGGCTTATAGCCTTTTCAGAGATTACATCTTGTTCATTCTGGATACAACCTGGTAGAAAACTCTCCCTCTATACATTTCCTGATCAACCTCTCAAACCAAAAAATCTTTGTACTGTTGCAATACCCTCACACATTATACAGTACATATCAACATGAGAGATCAACCATGGCATTCAATCCTTGATCAGGAGAGAATTCGGTAGCATAACCCTACCTCTCATTTCCTCTGTTTTAGCCTCATGATCTCAGCCTTTCAGCCAACCACTTAGCCCTCTCTCTATCGCTCTTTATCTCTTCAGAAAGTCCAATGCATACATATATACATTTTTTCTCAATAGCCTCTGTGAATCGGTTCGTTTTCAACTATTGGATCACAACTGTCGAACATCCAGCTCAACATCACTGTCATCCATTTCCCAAACATAGATGTTTCCATTTCCTCATATAGAAGTTCCCCAACACACTGTTAGCCTTCTACACAGAAACGGTTGCAACGGTCTCACAACAAAATGATTCACATTCTACCCTCTCTGATAGGTCCAAGTCGCACCACATAGGATAGTCTTTCACTCAGTCAAGGGCGTTCAACCTATGTCGCATGTCAGTGAGACACTAACTATGTCTCCTCGATGCCACAAATCCCATCCATTGATGTCACCAAGAGTCTTCACTATCGGCAAGACGTTACACTGAGTCCAGAAAGCTATCGCTCATACTTCGCCATGTTGCCAATACCTCATACCAATGATGATTACTTGTATCGCTATCGCCAAGAATTATCACTATTGGTGAGACATCATACCGAAACTCCAAAGTGACATAGACAATAGAATTACCATCAGAAATATTATCACTCTTCACCAAGACATCATACCAAAGTTCCCAAGTCACATTGACCTCAGCATTCTCGTCGGTGAGACAATTGCCATTCGATGAGACATCATACCGATATTTAAAAGGTCACTCTAAAATGTCCAATAGTCGGCAAGACTTACCGCTTTCTGCAAGAGGTTACAACAATAGCCAGTCAATGAAACCAAATCCATCAGTGAGACAATCAAATGTCGTTAAGACTTCATACCGAAGCCTCTAGGTTACCCTGAGACCACCTTTCATCAGGAGTCATACCGATCCCACAACATTGGTGATACAAACGCCTGTCGCCAAGAGTTCTTATCGAACCCTTTCGTTACCCCGATGACTCCATATGTATGACTATCAGTGAGACATCTCCCTGTTGCCAAGACTTCATACTGATAGGAGCAAGTCATACCGATTACCACATTGGCCAGATAGGCCAAAGGTCACACCGATATCGACAAGACTTCCTATCGTTGCTGAAACATCATTTCGACAATCCATGTTATGCCGAAGGTTTCAGGATATGCCGATCACCAAGACATTTAGGAGGTCACAACGACAGTTCAAGATCTACTAGTAGATCGGCCAGACATCTCACCAGTCACAGCGACCATGCTTTCTCAGAAGTTTCAGCCTATGAGATTGAGGCAACAATTGCAACAAATACCTTCTTTACCACCTCATCTTCTTCAATTTTTCCACCAAGGCATCTAATGAAATTGATAACTTCATCCACTCTATGCATGTATCTTGTAATATCTTCATCCTCTAACATCTTTAGGGTTTCAAACTTAGTCTTCAAATTCTACATATTTTCTTGCTTGACCTTATCATCTCCTTCATAGACACTTTCTAGCTTCTTCTAGATTTCTTTAGAAAATTTGTACCTCATAACCTTCATAAGTTTTGAATTGGCAAGACCACTCAAGAGAGCATATCTTACATTTCCATTATTCTCATAAGCTTTGATTTAGTCATTGGTCATTAGACCATTTGTAGGCATGGTATGTCCATCTTCAATTGACTTACAAACTCCAAACCCTACGGAGACAAGGAAACCTTCCATCCTGGTCTTCCAAAATGCATAATATGATCCATCAAATAGAGAAGCCTTTTTATTGTGTGTCATTGGATCTATTGGTTATTTTAATGAACTAAGATGATCTCATAATATAGCCTATGAAATTTCTATCTTCTAATGGTAAGCTAATTGGAGGGATTGGCCAATGAATAGATGAAAGCTTGCTAGGCTTTCCCTTTGCATTTTGGGCTTTGCAAAACCTGGGAGGGCGATCCCTACAATGTATTTTCAGATACTCTTGTTCTAGTTACCATATAAATTGTAAATTCAATAGATAAATTCTCCTTTAATTGCTTAACAGATGAAAAACTTAAGGATCTAGCTAATCCCTATGATGTTATCACATTAAAGCATGATAAAATATTATAATTTCAGCTTAACTTACATTCATAGAGAAACATAAGATTAAATTTGATTTGAATGTAGTTGCTATGAAAGATCTAGAAAATTGTAACATCATAGGACCTATAGTGACTAGTGTCTTATTGTAGGGTGTAGAATCCTAAACCATGTAATTGAAACATCTAACAACATTATACCTGTCACAATAAAGCTTATTAAAGGTTCCTTCACTATTGAACTCATAAAATAAACCAACAATACTTAATTATCCATGCATACATGTTCACATAAACCTTTATCCATGTTAAAAAAATATTTAACTCATTCATTGAACAAGTGTATTAACAATGAATGAAGATTCAAAGGAAAGAAAATAAAGATGAAAATAAATAATATTTGATTCATTTGTATTCATAATCTATGCAAAGTATATAATGGAGAATGCTGGCCTTGAATATTTTCCATTTATATTTTAAAATGTGAAAGTACCGTTATCAACATTCACCATTACAAGACTCAATTTTTAAAAACCTAGAACAAACTCATACTTCTATTATCTAGACCTGGTTACAAAATTTCTCTGAGAGCGATCAGCTAACAACCTTGTACATTTGGCCCTGAATTCCCTTTTATAAAAACAAGGGAGTAAAACAATCCTCGGGCCAGTGTACACATGCCACTTTTTCATTTGAAAATTACATTTACATCTCAAAGACCGTTATATTTGTAAAACCTAAGGGGGAGTATTCATATAGGATAAAATTTATTTTCTATTTGTCGATGTAGATACTTCCCACCTTCCAAAAATCTCCGTAGTTGATGAAGACATTTCTTCCATGAGCAAAAACACTTTCCATGTTCTTTTCAAAATTGCAGGACTTAAAACTTAAAAGCAAGAGAAGGAAAAAGTAGAACACTTCCACATCAGCACCATTTTTCATCAACCTTGTAATTGAGAGGAGATAATTTTATCTATACTTTATCTAAGCCTTGATTTGTGAATTTTCCAAGCCGTATTATACTCCTCCTCGGTGTTCTATTGAGTATCTAATAATTTCTGCACTTTAGAGTTGTGTAGATTATACCTAGAATCAATCAATACCCTAGCCTCTTTGATAAATGTGTCCATATTTACTTCAATCCCAGTCATGTCATCAAAAACACTGTTCAACATGGTATAATCATTGAGACTAATTAATTCCTTGAAATATGGAAGCAAGCATCCCAGTTCATCCTTCCAATGTGCTGAAATCCTTCAAATCAACTTCATCATTTAGAATTTTGGGCATTCCTAGCCCCTCCATGTCTCTAAACATTTTCAATTTGTTTTGAAGTTGCACACCCAACTTAACATGAAATGTTGATATCTCCCCCAACAAGTCAATTGCATTTATCAATTCGAGGATGTGTGTGGGTGCTTTAGGGTCCTCCCTCATGTTGGCATCATCTCCTTTAAAGCACCAACCCTTGCAATCCATTTTTTCCAATCATTATGGAATGCATTTTGCACCTGAGTATATCTTAGGTGGGATTCATGAATATTCTTATAAATATTCCAAACATTATTTGACTTATGCACCAATCAGGAAACCCTATGCTTCAAAACACCATTAAAAATATCATTTGCCACCTTAGAGACCTCTTCTTTAGCTTTCTTTACATTATCCTTTTCCATCCACAAATCTTCTTTTAAAATTTTGATTCTCAAGGACAAGGTATCCCTATCCTTTGAAGAAAAATAAAAAGAGAAAGTTGGAGAAGGCAAGGCCTTTTATGCTAAGCTAGCTTGTGCAATAGTAGCTACCACCTTGTTGTATTCATCTAGAAGCCTATTGTATTTCTCCAATAATTTATTATATCTTTCCTGGGATATTTGGGAAGTGTCAGCCCTTATCATATCTTAGTGGCTCTCTTTACCATAATAGAACCAATAACTTCCTCAACTTACTTTACAACCTCAAGTTTTTCAGTGTTAGGTTCCATGGAACATATTGCAAGAGTGTTCAATTTAGGACTAAAACTAGAACCAAACACCTTATTATCAAAGTGCTCCTCAAAAATGGAAGCACTTGGATAATTTCTTATTGCATCTAGTGCAATAGTTGATGTAAGGTCCCACTTGAGCAACAATAAAATGCCACTATTCTTCACCAATTTTCTTTCCTCCTAAGGAGTGATGGCAATGATTTCATTCATGATATTTTCCTCTATTTTCTCAACCTCCTCTTGTAATGAGGGGTCTACCTCTGCTTTTGAATCCTTAATTCTCTTTTTAATGTATTGGCTTCTAATTTGGATGACAAATTCCTTAAAATCCTTGGCCTGAATAAAGGTGTCATCCCTTATGAACTCCTTGCAAGCCTTTACTCTGACATCATCATCTACTTCTTCATCATATTCCCATTTCACAATCCTATTAGCTAGGATAAATGTATCAAGATCATCATTCATTTTAGGGGAGGGGAACCTTTGATCCACCTCCTACTTAGTAGGATTGTGTTTAGTAGATTCTTCTTGCATTTTATCTTCACCTCCCTGCTCTGTTTTAAAATATGTGACCAAAGGGGTGATTGTTGGTTCACTTCTTATTTCCATTGCTTGCATTTGGATGCCATGAGATGTAGATTGAGTTGGCTATATCCTTACCTTTGCATCATGTTTCTCCTTGACAACCTTGGCTTTCTCCTCATTCTCTTTCACTTTCTCAAAGAAGCTTTTGTCCTTATAATCACCCAACAATACCTTAGCTTGCACATATGGATCCTTTATTTTAGCATAAGGACTTACATAAAATGGATTCTTATTCAATATTTTTTCTTCAATAACGCATATGGTTCTCCACTCATTCTCCCTCTCAGCAACTGCATCATCTGAAGGAAGGTTTCTGATTACATCTTCTATGTAGAGGAAATGGTGGTGAAACCTAAAGCTTCCTCTCACCTTTCTTTCCCTATTAATGAATTATTTAGTGTCACAATTCCTTATTATATCCTATTTCATTATGTAATTGTTGATTAGGGTACCAAATTTCTCAATACCCCTCCTTTGAGGTGAACAAAAAATATGAGAAAGAACATCTAAGGGAAATGAGAGATTCCTTCCTAGCACTTCAGAAATGTTCTTTATCCATGGCATCCAACTGCCACATTATTTCCATAAAATCCAATTTTTTAGATACATACATTGGTAGGTGATGGGGTGGCACCAAAGCTCCATAAACTCAAATAGTAGTATAATTGGTATGCAAATACCAATCACCCCAGTTGTGCTTCCATAGTCATAAAGGACTCAAGTTGAAAACTTCCATAATCTAAATTTTGGTTATATCCAACATAGGGGCTCCATCCATAGGCCTCTTAATCACCCTGTCCTTGGGATCATAACAACTGGCTAACTCTAGAATCAAATCAATCTCCACAAAAACATTTGGAACAATAAGCTTGCCAAGGCGACACACCCATAGATGACATGTTGGATGGCTAGAAAATATTCTATTAAAAGCATAGAGAAACAAATACCATCCACTTTGGGGTACAAAAACTTCATCAACCTAGATTCCAAATCTTGGAAGTGGCTTGTGAGAACACCTTCGCTGGTTGCTCTTTTCCCTACTAGCTTCACACCTTGAGATGAATCTTTTTCCCCCTCTATAAATCTAGTGAAATCCCTCTTCACTACCTTCTTCTTCTTAGATGTTTTTGATACCTCTATTTTTTGCACATCATCCTTAGGTTTTACCTTTCTAGGTATTTTCTATTTAGGTTTCACTTTTGGCTTAGAGGATTCACTAGGTTGACTTGTTGTAGAATTTTTTTGCAAAACTAGGGTTTTCACTTCAAATTGAAAGTAGGGATTCGACTTACAAACTTGCAAGATTTTCAAACTAAAGTATACAAACAAAACCCCCCTTATACTTGTTTGAATAAAATCACAGCCTATGAGATTTTCCCTCACAAGACATAGAAATGTATCTAACCCTAATTTCAATAAACCTTATATTCAAACCCCAATTACCCCACTAATTATGTTCCTTTTGAAAATTTTGCATAGAGGAGTTTGAAATTCACTTACCTGGGAAAACAAGCACTATGTTCTTCAATTTTCTCATCCAAAGCTCTTGTTTTCCCTTCTGCTCTTGAATTCTTGTGAAAATAGTGGAAAAATGATCAATTCACCCCTTTAATGGCCTTAGGATCAATCAAATTTACAATTAATGGTGAAAGATGGATCACGCAAGTGAAAAGGAATGCTCTTGTAGTTTAGCCATTCATGTTTTAATTCCAACCATCGATCTATTTGATTTAAAACATGATCAAGGGCTGTCCATCACCTTCACATATTGATTTTTTATTTTTGGCACCTTGCCTTGAATCAGTGATGATGTTCTAAAAGATTTCCGTGTGGCTGTTTTACATTCTTTTCCACTTCCTTCCACAAAGCCATTGCACATTGTGGAAATGCCTCCTACTTGACAAAGTGAAACAAAGAGGTGAGTAGTTCCTCTAATGGAAAGAATATTCACAAGGATACCCTTTCATTGGCCATCGCTTATCCTTGAATTGTTCCATAGTTTGAATACATTCTAGCGATGCATTGATATCATGTGATGTGAAGGAAATTAATAGTTTTCCATTGCTCATCATATATTATTGAAGGATACTTGGAGTAAGATTGTTTCAAGTGATATGAGAGAAGGGGAGAGATAGTATGAGATTTTAAAAAGTGGCATGGTCACAGTCCTTCATTTATTATCATTCATTGCATATCACTAAAATGAGTTGAGCAGTATAAAACAAAGCATGATGTATAAGCTCAACATGATACAAAAGGTATGCAAAAGGCCATTATATATTGTGGAAAGAGTCTAAGCAACTTTGTTACTTCAGAAAAATAAAGGAAGCTAGCAATATGAAAGGAAACACAAGCCATTTCTCATCATGCAAATGAAATGAATGGAAATAAGATTTTAGCGGTACAAAGACAATACACAATGTATGAGAAAAGAGTCCATCGCTTATCTCGCAAATTGAATCAATGGGGCCAAGGAAAAGAACGATGGGTGATTGAAGCACTCACGTGATAGTAATCTCACACATGTATAAAAGTTGTTCTTGAACGGGGGCCACCTAGGCACGATGGAGAATAGGGACTTAAAGAAAACCCAAGGTGCATATTCAACTTAGGATAAAAGACAATTATTTGCATGACCCCAACTTATAAATTAACAACTCCATAGATCAGAATGAGAGAAAATTCATGCAATGGGAGAAAAGGGTAACCCTAGAAACAAGGATCCAATCACCACACATATTCAATAATTCAAGATGTAACTAAGATATAACTAGAAATCAAAACCAGCCCCTTATTGAATACATGTGATAACTTATGATAACCCTAGACACAAGGGGCTAGTCATCATGTGTATTTTGGAAACACAAGCCATCGATCATCACACAAATGAAATGTATGACAATAAGCTTTTAGTGATACAAATACAACACATGATGTATGAGAAAAGATTCCATCGCTTATCACGCAAATGGAACCAATGGGGCCAAGGAAAAGCATGATGGGTGATGGAAGCACTCAAGTGATAGTAATATCACACATGCATAAAATTTGTTCTTAAAAGGGGGATTCCTAGGCATGATGGAGAATAGGGACTTAAAGAAAATGAAAGGTGTAGATGAAACTTAGGATAAAAGACAATTATTTGCATGACCCCGACTTATAAATTAACTCCATAGATCATAATGAAAGAAAATTCATGCGATGGGAGAAAGGGTAACCCTAGACACAAGGGGCTAGTCATCACACGTATTCAGTAACTAAATATGTAACTAAGATGTAACTTTGATGAGATATAGATGATATAAGTACATTCCCATACTGAAACACGAGAAACTTTACTGCAAAAAATGTAGAGCAATCTCATTTCTCTCAGACAACACTACTTCACAATTCACACACTAGCGAACACAACTTATTTTTCCATGATACAGAACCTAGAACTTTGGGTATAACACCTCTAAACACCTCTTATCAACATATCCAAATCGAAAAATTATAGCTTCAATATAGAAGAAATAAGGAGAGAAAACTAGAACGCCACTCTTCCACACTAAACCCTCTTTATTCAAATTTTCTCAAAAGCACTTGGAGACCAAGTACCACAAACACCAACTCAAAATTTGCAACACCATCTTAATATCTCAACCACACAAGAGGTTGATATCCACAAGAACTTACTCATCATTCTACATTAGAGGTTGACACCAGTGACAATACTAATGATAACATAATGCAACCAATGTTCTTCTTTTGCCACATGATCTAGAACCTAAAAATTTGGGTATAACACCTTTGAATACCTCTTATCAACATATCCAAGTCACAAAACTATAGCTTCAATATAGAGAACAAAACATAACACCACTTTGCCACACTAAACTCTCTTTTATTCAAAATTTCTCAAAAGCACTTGGAGACCAAGCATCACAAACACCAACTAAAAATTTGCAACACCCTCTCAATATCTCAACCACACAAGAGGTTGATATCTACAATCACTTAACATTTCTACATTAGAGGTTGACACCATTGACAATACTAATGACAACATAATGCAACCAACACACTTAAATTCTTAGGGGTTGAAATCAATGCAAAAACACTTTGTTGACATCAATGTTAACATAAGTTTCCAATAGTTTTCAAATTTTGCAAAAATGTCTACATTTAGAGAGCACTCTTGAAATTGGAAAAAAACTAGTTTGTTTTCGAAAACACAAGACAGTAAAATATGAGGTTAAAGATGGAAAAGAGTTGAAGAGATGTGAGTTAGTGAATACAAATATTTCTATAGTTGAATTTGTGAGGATTTTTCAAGAGAAAATAGTTTATGAGTACGCAAAGCATACACATAGAGCTCAATGGTTGGATGAGAAATGCAAGTTATGTAAGGATACATTTCCTCATGGTACAATTGTTTATATTGTAGATTTCACAAAGAATTATACATTGTAACTACAAAATGAAGTGCAACCCAGTATTACAACTCTATTTAGGTTACTATTTTTGTACACATAGCATTCATGCATGCACATGATAGCAAAGAGACAAACATAAATATATTAAGAGAGTATCACTTCTACATCAATGACAATCATACTCATTCAATTGATTTTGTGCAAGGTTGCTTTCAAATATTCTATGATAATTAAAGGGAAATAAATATGAGATACAATCAATACATCATATGGTCAAATAACTACATGTCACAATTCAAGAATTCAAGGATGTTCTATTGGTTGAATAGGATGCATGTGACAAATGGTGTTCAATATTTTTTGGAATTTCACTTAGGTTGGACATGGAAAAGGTGAACATGATGGTATCAGAGCATGTGTAAAGTGAGCCCTTGCTAGAGAGATTTGAAGTACCAAGGTGGTGCTAAGTTGAGTGATGCAATAACAATTGTGTAATGGTGTAACTCCACAATGGGACCAAGTAATCAAGGTGATTTTATGGTTTCTAGATATTTTTGGTTGGTAAATGAATATAATATTTCAAACTACCAAGATTGTTGTACAATTATTGGATCGAGTGAGTTTCACTCATTTAAAAGTTCAAATAAAAGTTCATTTCTTATTTATACGAGAGAGATTGCATGCTTTTGTCCTTCATGTATGGATTTTGTATGGGAACATTGTGATTCCAAAGAGTGGGTTGACTCCCATTGATACATATCAAGTTACACAAGCACTATAGTTGAACCAAATGGAAGTATTGATGGACTTTGACCATGTATCTAACATAGTGCAACTAGGTATTGTGATTTATTAATTAGTTGAAATCAAAATTTTAATTTTTTATTATATTTTACATGGTTTTTGGAATTAATTTATTCACTCAATGAAATGTAGGTCATGTGTATGCAATTATTACTGATGAGAATAATGAAGAAGGAATGAATTATTTTTTGTGTCGTTGTATAGAGGGGATAAAAATTGACTACCATAATCACTGATGGAGAGTGTATTGAGTATCCAATAGTCTCCGTTGTCACAAAAAGGTGGCTTAGAAGGTACCCTATTCTAAAATTAGATGTTTTGTTGTTTGAAGACTCTAACTAACATAGGCATATTCTTCATTACTCTAACCTTGTTTTTGCAACGAATATTCAATTGATTAAATATTGTGGTAGGTCACTTAATAAGAATTTATGGAAAGTTTGTGAAGTTGTTCACGAGGAAATACTTGACACTATAAGGGTTAGATCTGATCCACAAGGTTCAATAAATTGAATTTGGGCCAAGTGCAGGTATTCAATGTGTTGGAGCTCATTGGATCAAATTGATTCTATGAATGAGTGGAATGATTTTGAAAATTTGCACATATATCATTAGTTGATTGACATATCATCTATTCATTGAACCAATGTATAAAATTCATTTTTTTGTAAATATCATCAGCTAATTTATATCTATGTACAACTAAAATTTTGTATATATAAATGACCAATCTTCTACAAAATGTTGGAAACACCATTATTTTGTAAATATTGTTAGTTGATTTGTATCTATGTATAGGTAAAATTTTGTATAAATGTAAATGATGAAGATTCTACCATGATTGTACTAATTGATTGTAGATGCAAGAGTTTTGTACATTTTGTTTGTTGGTATGAATATATGTATAGTTAATATCTTTCATTGAACATTTTACAAACTTTTGTACATTTTGTTAATTACTCACACAACATGTAAAATAAAATGTTTCACTTTTTAAATATGATTTTTTTTTTATAGATTGAAGAAAAAATAAACTAAATAAAACCTTTAATCATGTATAAAACTATTAAAAATTGGACAATAGGGATCTTAAGAGAAAACACTAGTACAATGTAGCCTAAGGCATTTAAGAGAGTTAGGGTGCAAAATTGAACCATGCATAATGTAGATGTGCTCACTTGAACATGTTGGCATTGATGGTTTGGCCCCATGAAGAAAACAACAAAAAATAGACTATGATGGGAGAGGATGGATCTCCAGAAAACAACAAAAATTAGGCTACCTTGCAACTTAAAACCATGTTGACGAGAGAGGATGGAGAGGGGTGGGAAGAGGTGAGGAGGGGGGAATTTAAATTCTGGAGATGATGCAGATGGAGAAGGAGATGATTCAAAGGAAATAGATGGATCTCTGCTAGGAGGCAACTTGTGGCTGGACTAGTTGCTACTATTGCATTGTTGGGTTGTGACAGCTTCATGTTGTTTGTTTCCTTCTTCCAATCAGATGGAGGTGGTGCAGAGCAAGCTATTGTCATCCAATTGGGAGGTGACAAATTTGCTTCTTCATTGGGATGGGGTGGAGGATTTTGTTGCTCCTCTAGTTTCTGTTAGCTTTTTGGCTTGCCCTTTGCATTTCTTCTTGAGGGTTCTAGCTGGGGCCTTTGTGGGGAGCGCTTGTTTTTCCTTGTAGTTGGTGAGTGTGTGCTTTGGGTTTTCTGAGGAGGTTTGGTTGGAGGATGGACTTATTTCTAGTCCTATTGGGCATAATGGGATGGGTTGGGTGCTCTCTTTGATGGCCTACTCTCTTTCTGGTTTCTTCTTGGCTTCCCTCAACCCCTTTGTACTATCTATTTGGTGGAACCTTTTTAGTAGCTCTTGCCGCTATTAGGTTGCGGCAACTTTGTACTATTTGTTTCCTTCTTCTAGTTGGGTGGAGGTGGTGTAGAGCAAGTTGTTGTCATCTAGTTGGGAGGTGAAATGTTTTCTTCTTTGTCGAGATAGGGTGGAGAATGCTACTGTTCTGTTGGCTTCTATTTTCTTTTTGGCTTTCCCTTCACATTTATTCTTGAGGGTTTTGGCTGTGGTCTTTGTGGGGAGTGCTTGTTTTTCCTTGCAGCTGGTGAGTGTGTGCTTTGGGTTTTGTAAGGAGGTTTGGTTGGAGAATGGGATTATTTTTGGTCCTATTGGGCGTAATGGGATGGATTGGGTGCTCTCTTTTTTGGCTTGCTCTCTTTCTAGTTTCTTCTTGGATTCCCTCAACCCCTATCTAATGTCTATTTGGTGGTACCTTTTTAGCGGCTCCTACCCTAGTTGTTTTGTGGTTGCTGCTAGTTTCCCTCTTGTGGTCTAGTGGTGCTTCCCATTGGTTGGTTCTATGGATTTTTATCCTATCTATGGCTCTGACCAATGTGTTGAGGTTTCTTGGGTTTTTTATGGTTTGGCCTTCTCTCATTTTCCTTCCTATAAGGGTTGTTCAATTTTCCCTCTTAGGTTTTGTTTGCTTCTACTCTCTTTGGGCTCGGATCTTTTGAGTTCCTGCTTTTGTGGTTCTTTGTCTAGGTTGTTTCCTTATTGTATTCTCTTGGCTGGGTGTTTTTCTGGCATTTTTCTTGTTGGAATTTGGCTTCTAGTGTTGTCATTGATGGAAACCTAAGTCATTATTTGGCCCATAGATCAAAATTTGTTCCTACTAGCAGGCAGAGTGAAGAACAAAGTTTTACTAGAAGTGAGAATGAAGAATAGGGTATCTGGTTAGTACGTCGATCTGTATGCTTCACCAAATTATCATTTTAGATTATGGATCTTAGGGAAGGTTGTTGAGCATATATTTTATCTTATTGCTAAATTTTTTGTTGTCACATTAATTGGTGGTTAAGTTAGGAGATCCGACATGACTTTTCTATTTATTTGCTCATGGTGGCCAACTTAGTGAATGTGGCATGTTGTGGATGTATGAGGAGTGATTTTTTAATTGTTTCTTGTGTTGGATATTTTGTTTTGGGTCCCAACATAACATTAGCCAACTTTGATGGGTACACATCAAATATTAAATGTGAATTCAACTGACTATTGGAGAATGTTTTTATTTCACTGAAGCCGACATAAAGCGACTAAATCCTTGATAGCGGATATATATGTGAGTCTAGGTAATTCATCTTGATGTATGTATGGGTGTGAATAGTAGAGAATATATGTGTGTGAATATCATAAGATCAGTTGAGTGAATTTTGATTGTGCAAAAGAGGATTTTTGTGAAGTGAATTAAGGCAGAGTAGAGTGAAGTGTAGAATCAGACAAAAGGTCTAGGATATGATCTATGAGCTTCACTGAACTAATACCAAGAATTTGCAAATGCTACTTTCATAGTTCAACCTTTTGTTGTAATCCAAACATTTTGTAAGGTAGTGAGCCTTCCTTATTTTGAGCAATGAGCTTAGGCAGTGTGCCTAAATGCATGTGCATTCCCTTTTTCTTCATACTTTTAACGAAGTATAAATTGTGGATTAACCTCCACCATGATTTTTCCCCTAACAAGGTTTCCACGTAAAAATCTTGGTGTTATGGTGTTTTGATTGTTTCCTTCTTGTTCTTGCATCTTTACTTCTATTGAAATGTTGTAAATGGGTTAAGATTTAAAATGAAATTTAAATATTGTTGAACACTGATTCACCCCCCTCTTAGTGTTCCTTGAGTCCAACAATTGGTATTAGAGGAGGTTCCTTTGAAGAAGTTTTATCACTTGAGGTGGATCTTGGAATGCAATGGACTCTGGTAGTCTTCAACAACAACTTTTTGTGACAATTGATGATCTTGATCAGTCTAAAGCAAAAGTCATGGAATTAAAAGAAAATATTGAGGATGCCAAAAAATTAATTCAATCATTGAAGGATAAAATCAATGAGTCAAGAGAAAAGAGGAAGGAACTATGTGATCAAATGAAGCAAAAAGAAAGTAAAATACTGGAAGATGTTCACCTGAATCAAACCTTAAAAGAAATAACTAAAGAATGTGAAAAGCTTGCTAAAGATAATGTTGCTCTAAAGCTTGAGATGGAATATATGGTGATGAGGAAAACTAAGGAGATAGTAGAAAGAAGGAAGAATGAGGAGAATCTGGACCGGTCCTTAAAAGAAAGATCTAAAGAATGCAACATAGTTAATAGTGGATTCATTTAGCTGTAGATTGAACTACAACAATCCAAAAATAATGAACACGAGTTTGAAAGACAAATAGTTATTCTCAGAGATGAACTCACTACTACAAATCAATACACGAAGAATTTTACGATCAGTTCTGCTAAGCTTGATGAGTTGACTAAAGGACAAGAGGATGCAAATGACAAGTGAGGTCTAAGATATGAGAAGGGAGAAATTTCCAGATTTGAACATGAGGATTCTAGACAAAGAAATTAGATGAACAAAGGTAGAAGGCATCTAGTAAGACAACCCAATGCTAAAAATTTTAATGGTCACTACTTTGCTTGTAATAAATTTGGTCATATGGCTTCTTAGAGTAGAAGTAAAATAAATTCAAGCAATCCATCATTTCCTGGTCAGTGTTTTAGTTGCAACAAGTTTGGTCATAAGTAAATTGAATGCAAAAGGATGTCTATCAGTGTAAGGAATGTTAAATGCTACACCTGTGGAAGATTTGGGCATATTGCTAGTAAATGCATATCAAGAGGAAATCAATGGAATGAGTGGTCTAGACAAAGAAATCATGTGTGTTACAATTGCAACAGATTTGGTCACATTGCAAGATTCTGCAGGAACATAAACATGGATAGAAGAGGTTTGGTATATAAAGGAAAAATTCCACAGACAGATGATAAAGGAAAAGGGAAAATGATTGTGGAAGAGATAAGAGATCAGATGAAGATAACATGGGTAAGGAAGAGTGAATCTAATGAAGGAAATAAGCTTGCACTAGAAGAAGGTTATGGTAATTCCTCTGGAAATTGATCTCAGGCCATTGTCCTAAGGGGGAATTGTTCAAGAAAATCCTTTGTCCCCCTATCAGTAGTTGGCACTGAAATGCAAGAAATTGTTAGTAGTTGTGCTAATAGTTTACAAATTGTATCAGTGGTCATTTATGCAGAAATTTGACAAGTAGAAGGTCCACAGATGAATTCTTCTTTTGCTGTCTGAGAAGGAAAAGTATCTGGAACACCTAGGGAAAAAAATTTAATGCGATAAAGAGATTATTTATAAAAGGGTATTTGGAACCCTCATTTGTCATTGTGCATTGAAGAAAAATAGGAGAGCCTCTGCAACAGAATTTTGAAGGAGTAAAGACATTTTGGTGGTGAATTCATTAGGTATTTTAGTTGCTTGTAGAATTCTTATTCAATTTGGTGTTGAGTAGAAAACTTGTTCGGTATGGAAGGAAAATGAAGAAAATCCAAGAAATGGTGAATTTAGATGAATATAGCAGTGAGAAGATTAGGGATGTGAGAAATTTGTTGCTAGCAGATGAATTGAAATGGCTTGAAGGTTTGAAACAAAAAAAAATTGACATTTTGAGTGAATTTCCATAATTTGATAACGCAAAATTTGTTAGGTTTATCTTAAACAGATTGAATGATGACATTCTAACACTAGATAAACCCTATCACATTTTGAAAGAGGTAATCAAGAATTTAATTGGATTATGCAATGTTGGGGATATTTCATAAAAGAAGTCAATTCAAAACAAGGAGGTTGAAACCCTAACCAGAGTAACATGAGATCAAAGGGCTTTGATAATTTCGACAATCAAGGATCTGATAACAAGATACATTGCGCATGGAATTTCATACAAAATATTTTTTAGAAACAGGGAAGGCACAACTTCGGTAGGCACAGTTTATATCTCTCATAAAATGATAATGGAGGATCATGATTTTGATCTATGTGGATTGCTAAAAGATCAATTGATGGAAAATGTGCAACTAACAAAGGAGGTAGATTACCCCTTTAGGTTTGGTACCTTGGTCATATGTCTTGTGATGTATTTTTTGAGTTGCTTGTCGTAGATCGATAATGTTGTATGGAAAGAAAATGAACTAGTTTGTAAAAAAATTATTTGAACACTCTAATACTTTGGGAAACTATGAGCAAGAGTATGCGAATTTATTTAAAGAATTGCTAGGGAAGTTTGGAGCAATTAGCATTGCCATTCTGGTAAGAGAATTTGAAGTTGGTGGTGAGATGGATTGGAAGAAGAAAAGAGCACAAGAGATTGTTGATTACACTCCTTCGACACACAAGACTCCAAAAATTGAAGGAAAGGTAAAGATCTAGTGATTGTGGACATACCAGATGAAGAATACGATGAGTACACTCCAAGGGAAGAACCAAAATTAGTTGAACTAGATGTATTTTTATTAGAAGGAAGTGAAGAAGGTGTTTTATCCAAAGTAAAGATACTACAACTTGTTTAGGAGAAAGATGGGATGCAAAAAATTATAGACATATGGTTTGAGAGACCCTCTTATGAGCAAGACCTGATCAAAAACACATTGAGTACTTATTTCATGCACAATAGCATTGGTTTGGAGAGTTTGCAGAATGTGTTTCTTGAAGAGATGATTGAGTGCATTAAGGATGCCATGGTCACTGAGTCTTAGGACAAAAAAGAGGAAGAAATAATTCGACATCTGAAGGAGCAGTTCAAACTATCTCTCACTAAACTAAAAAGGAAAATAAATGTGTTGAGGTAATGCATAAATTCAGCCAATAAAATCTACAACTATTGTCTTCATTGGCCTCATGTAGTTGGGAGATACAAAGATAAGCTAGAGCAGATTGAATTTGAGATAAAAAAAATTGGTTAGGATTATAACATGTTTGAGGATCAGGATGGTGTAGTCAAGAAAAGGATTCAAGTGCTGTAGTCTGAGCATAAACAAGTTTTGTTCACCAGAAACAACCTTGTGGATGCCTTTTGGAAGGTGAATGATTTAACCGAATGCAGATTAGAGAAGTTGATTGAGGTTTTGAGGAAAGGAGAGAAATTAGAAGAGGAAATCACAATTCCATAATCTCTTATCTATATTATTAACTAGACATCAAAGAACAACAATATGATCATAATCATTTGGATTGTAGTGGAAGCTTGAAGGATATTTCCTTTGGAAATTCAAGATAAGTACAAGATAATTTTCTGACTCGAGTAGCAGTTGTTCTTCAAATTTTGATCAAAATTTTGAAAGGTAGAGAGAGCACAGTGAAAAATATGTTTGTCATTGATATCAAAGGGGGAGAGAGAGCAGTGAAAAATGCTTTATCATTCTAAGGGGGAGCTGTGTTTTGAAATTTTGAAAATTTGAAATCTGGGAGTGTAATCATATTTCTCACACTTTGTCATTTTTCACAAATTGTTTCCATTAATTCCAAAGGGGGAGCTTGTTCAAATATGGCTTCTAGTGTTGTCATTGATGGCAACTCGAATCATTATTCTGGCCCACAGATCAGAATTTTTTCCTACCAGCAGGTAGAGTGAAGAACAAAGTTTTACCAGAAGTGAGAATGAAGAACATGGTATCCGGTTAGTACGCCGATTTGTATGCTTCACCAGATTATTATTTTAGGTTGTGGATCTTAGGGAGGTTTTTTGAGCATCTATTTTATCTTATTGTTAGGTTTTGTGTTGTCACATTAATCGGTGGTAAAGTTAGGAGATCTGACAAGATAATTTTTATGTTTATTTGCTCATGGTGGCCGACTTAGTGAATGTGGCATGTCACAGATGTATGAGGAGTAATTTTTTCTTGGGTTGGATATATTTTTTTAGGTCCTAGCATAACATTATCCAACTTTGATGGGTACACATCAAATATTAAATGTGAATTTAGTCGACTATTGGAGAATATTTTTATTTCACTGTAGTCGACATAAAGCGACTGAATCCTTGATAGCAGATATATATGTGAGTTCGGGTAATTCATCTTGATGTATGTATGGGTGTGAAGAGTAGAGGAGATGTGCGTACGAATATGAGAAGTTTAGTTGAGCAAATTTTGATTGTGCAGAAGAGGATTTTTGTGAAGTGAATTAAGGCATAGCAGAGCAAAGTACATAATTAGACAAAAGGTCCAGGATATAATCTATGAGCTTCACCAGAACTGATACTAGGCATTTGTAGATGATACTTTCTTAGTTCAACCTTTTGTTGTAATCCAAACATTTTTTAGGGCAGCGAGCCTTCCTCATTTTGTGCAGTGAGCTCTAGGCGGTGTGCCTAAATGCATGTGCATTCCCTTTTTCTTCATACTTTTAATAGAGTATAAATTGTGGATTAACCTCCACCGTGGTTTTTCCCCTAATAGGGTTTCCACGTAAAAATCTTGTTGTTATGGTGTTTTGATTGTTTCCTTCTTGTGCTTGCATCTTTACTTTTGTTGAAATGTTGTAAATGGGTTAAGATCTGAAATGGAATTTAAATATTGCTGAACACTGATTCACCCCCCCCTCTTAGTGTTCCTTGAGTCCAACATTTCCTAGATTCTAGTTATTGTTTCCTCTTGTTTCTTTTATTGGCTTATGGTTGGGCTATTCCTTAAGATTTTATTGAAAACCTAGATGAGTTTTAGCTTGAATGTTGTTATGGTGGATCTATGGTTGTTATTCAATCTTATTCTCTTGGTCCACAGTTTTGTCGAAGTGTTGCATTTACATTTCCTATTTTTGGGAATTTATGTTACTTTATTTTCTACTGTGAAGATGTTTCTGTATGGCCTTTTGGTTGTGAAGCTCCCATTGGTGAAGATTATTTTTATGCAGGGAGTTTTCTATTTAATGATGGATGTTTTGGGTTTTTGGTGGAAGATGCTAGTGGTTTTAATGATCTTTGTTTTGGCTAGTGTTGATTCATTGGTGGCTGGGTTATCTCTATTGGCCCAATTTTTTGTTTTGTTTATGATGTGTCTTGATCCTTCCTGCCAGTTCTTGATGCTCGTGATGCTAAAGGAGGATGTGGTTTCCCTTCCTACTGAAGTTGGTTGCCACCGGGTTTCTCAACTTAAGTCTCCTATAGAGGGGGAGATTGTTCCTTTTGAGGTGGAACCCTCTTCTATTGAGGTGAAGGTGGTAATTGTCCTATTGAGGTGGAGCTTTGGTAGGTGCACAATGGTTTTGGTGAGAAGGTGTTCCATTTATTTCTCTCTGTCAAAGGGGAGCCCTCTCCTTTAGAGGTGGAGGTTGGGTTGGCTTTTCAAGTGGGAGGGTGCTGTAGGGAGGCTGATATGTCCCTTTCTTCTTCTATACTATCTAAAACCCCTATTGTGGTGGGGTGTTTGTTATGCCTGGTTCTTCTAAGAATCAGGATTAGGTTGGTGGTTTACACCATTAAGTTTTCTATTTTTTTGGGCTTAGATATGGTTGCTGAGCAGATTGTTTATTGTAGCTTGGCTACTTTATTTCCTGATTATTTTAGGTGGCTACTATTGTATAAGTTTTCTAATGCCTGGCAGATGCAAGTGAGCTCTTTGTGTATCTAAAAGGGTTTTTGGTCTTGGTTAAAACTAGGTTGTAAAAGGATTTTAGGCCCTTACTTGTTTGTATGTTGTAGCATGTGTAGTCAAGTTAATATTTTAGAGGTTGTTGTGGGGCTGTTGTTGGTTTATGGTTTATATTATTTGCAGCTTGCTTTTCTATGATAGGTTGACGGTTCCCTTCAAAACCATTTTATATTGGGTTTCAGGCCCCTTCAAAAGTGGCTTTTACCTCTAATAAAAAATATTTCATGTATCTAAAAATTTTTGGGGCAGAAGAAAAGTTTTTACCATGACCTAATGGATTGGAGATATGAAAAAAATTAGAGAGGGTATTGTAGAGGGACCCTAAACTTCTGTGTACCATTAGATAAAACATTTGTAGGTGCCATGATTTTTGAGAAAAAGCTCATCAAAGTTCCTCACTTTTTGGCATTTAGGGATCTTAAGAGAGAACACTAGTATAATGTAGCTTGAAATGATTCAAAATTATGGGGTGAAAAATAGGACCTCTCTTACCATTAACCCACTCATGCAGATGTGTTGGCACTATCTATTTGGTTGCATGATGGATGGAACAAAATTTAGGTGACCTTGCAACTTTTTGTTGAATACATTTCATAGTTTTGGGGTAGCAAGAAAAAATTTCACCACGGCCAAATGGATTGGAGATATGAAAAAATGAGAGATTTTACTATATAGGGACTCTACACCTCTGTGTACCTTCATAAATAACATTTGTAAGTGCCACGATTTCTGAGATACAACTCATCAAAGTTTGTCACTTTTTTGGCATTTAGGGATCTTAAGAGAACATTAGTATGATGTAGTGAAATGATCCAACATTCTAGGGTGTGAAATAGGACCTTTCCTAGCATCAAATTGCTCACTTGGGCATGTTGGAATTGTCGATTTGGCCACACAATGGATGGAACAAAAGTAACATAATATTGCAACTTTTCATTGAATGCATTTGACAATTTTGGGATAGCAAGGAAAAAATCACGACGACCAAATGGATTTGAGATATGAAATAATGAGATAGGTTATTGTAGAGGGACCCTACACCTCTATGTACCTTCAGAAAGAATATTTGTAAGTGCCATGATTTTTGAGATACAACTCATCAAAGTTTGTCACTTTTTGGCATTTAGGGATCTTAAGAGAAAGTGTTTGTATGATGTAGTTTGGAATGATCTGACATGCTAAAGTGCAAAATAGGACCTTTCCTAGCATAAAACTTCCCACCTGGATGTATTGGCACTATTGATTTGGTTGAACAGTAGATGAAACAAAGTTTACAAAACATTGCAACTTTTCGTTGAATGCATTTGATGATTTTGGGGCAGCAAGAAAAACTTTCGCCATGGCCAAATGGATTAGAGATATGAAAAAATGAGAGAGGGAGTTGTAGAGGGACCCTACACCTCCATGTACCTTTAGAAAAAATATTTTAAGTTCCATGGTTTCCAAGAAACAACTCATCAAATTTTGTCACCTTTTGGCATTTAGGGATCTTAAGAGAAAGCGTTGGTACAATGTAGCCTAGAACAATCTGACATGCTAGGGTGTGAAATAGGATCGTTCCTAGAATAAACCTACCCACTTAAATGTATTGGCATTGTTGGTTTGGATACATGATGGAAAAAAAAAAGTTACGCAACATTGCAACTTTTCATTGAATTCATTTTCCAATTTTTGCAACATTTGAAAATTTGGTGCCAAAATTAAATGGATTGGATTCTTGAAAAAGTGAAAGGTTATTGTGGATTTATCCTACATGACCCTATAGGAAAGTCAAACATATGATACTCTCATTATCTAGTGGTTGGTAATTTGAATTTTGGTAAATAATATTTAAAATTTTAATACATTATTGTTAACTTATTCATTATTGTCTTTGTTGCATTGCACTTTGTAAATATAACTTTTAGATCCATGTTTGTTGGGAAATATTTGTCTTTATTAATTATTATTTTTATAAGGTGATGAATTTTACATTTTAGTTAACTTGTCACATCATAGAAAATTTGATTCAAAAATTAAAATCTAGATATGGGATGTGATTCATACATACACTGCTTGGGGCTAAGTAAATTATGAGAACATTTTAAACCATTTAAGCTACTAGTTTACAAATAATTTTTTTATACAAATTGATCTCCATAAGGCCATGAGGTCGTGAAAATTTTTATCAAAATTTCATACAATGCCATCATGAGGCCACACAAAATGTGATACAATACCATCATGACGGTGTATAAAATATCATCAAAATATCATATAATGATGTGAAGCTAATGTATTGCCTTTCAGTCTACAAAATACCATCGATACATGTAGCCACACAAAAAATGTTATCTATGTGCCATGTATATGCATACAAAATATGTTCATCTATGAATATTGAACACAAATCTTGAAACATTGGGCCTCTTTTATCCCAACTCATTGAACTTTGGTCATTGCTAGTAGTTGATGTCTTGCATTATTATGATCTCCTACACTCCTCACTATTTTGTACCACAACCTATACATGCAAAATATAAAATTAGATACTATGCCAAAGTCAAAACTATAAAAATGATTTAAAATGATACATATATTGTAAACACACTTACAACATACTAGTAGTCTGATTCTTCTTGCTGACGATGCTCGACATCATAAAGAGATGTTTTTCCTTGTGTTGGGGTGTTTACATCCATATATAACATAAAAAGACATATTTATCATTTTTTTTATAGGTCTACTAATATCAATTCATACAATATAAACATTATTAAACACATATATTCATTCTCATACCTAACTTAAGCTCATGGAGGATGAAATGGAGGATGAAATTGTTGCACTAACACCAACTTCAAAATTTTATCTTATCCCAAGAGGTGTGCCTAATGAATTCATCAACTAAACAATTTAAATACTTAGAATAAACTCAAACGTTCACAAATATATATAAAAAACAAATTTGAAATTTGCAAAAACAAACTTAAATGTGTTATATAGTGTACCTGAGTAAATCCAATGTCATAAACATACATAGTAGCATGTGTATTAGATGGTGATGACATGCCCACCAATTCAATAAAAAAAAATATTTTTAAATTATTAAACATTATTTTGATATATTTGTAGTGTAAAAAAATGTATCTTTGGATATTTTCACACTCATTTGGGTCTTAGGGATGTTGGCATAGTTTTTCCTAGATTTAATGTTCTAATGTGGTCAACACACTCAAATTACCTGTCTTGGACCCTTGTGAATCAATAAGAATTCTATGATGTCTTGTAAAAGTGTTGTGAAGCTTTGTAACCCACTTTCACACTTTTATAGTACCTTTTTATTATATTTCACTTAAATAAACTCTTTTTTATCACTTATCAAGCCTTATTTCAAAGTGTTGTAACAAATTTTAATGCTTTTATAGGCTTTCCATCAATAATTTAACCCTTTCTTATGTTTAAATGACCACTTTATACATTTATAGGCCCTACTTAAGTGTATTTTTGAGAATAATCCTATTAAACATCATTTAATACACTTTAATTCTTGATACCCACTTAAAATGACCTAGTGGGACGAAGTCACCACTAGGAGCGACTTAGTCCCATTTGGCTCAAAAATCAAAGTTATTTCAAAATTCTGGCAAGATATTATTTTCTAAACCTTGAGGTCAGCTTGTGATGTGGTATTTTTGGGAAATTTTATATAATCATGTATAAATATAGGGGTTTCCTCTCATTTTTCATCTCCCAATATCCTAATTCATTCACCTAGTCATTCAAGCAATTATCAATCATTCACTTAAGCATTCTAGGTATTTTCAAGCATACATCCATTGGAGCTTCTATTTGTATATCTTCATATTTATACTTTATAGGTTTGGTGAGTTGTAGCATTGAATGTTGTTCATTCATCATTCTCTTTTCATTTCATTTCATTTTCAAGGGTTTAATTACCAAATTGGAGTTTGACCAAGGCAAACCCCTATTCACTAACGGGTATGTGCAGGATCATGGTATGCCAAAAAGTGGCAATATTTGTAGGGTATGTGGCTGATGACTTTTTTTTCACCCCAAATTAATGAAACGAAAAGGGTTTTTAGAGGAGATTCTCAGCTTTCCAAAAATATAAATTATGATTTAATTTGAATTTAATAAATAATTATTATTCATTTTCTATTAGAATTATGACTAAAGTCCTGATCGATAGGCTGATTGAAAAACATCTATAACTTTCAAACGGTATCATATTTTTTGAATCCAGAACATGCATCACATTCTATGCTTTACATACTATAGGAATTTTGACCAAGTTAAGGTGGTGCAGACGAAGTTTTTATATTTTCTAAAAGTTGTAATAAAAAATCATAATTAATTATTTACTTGGAAAAAATTACAAAAAATATGCATCACATCCGGACATGAGTCCTCTACTTATATATAAAATCTTACAAAAAAATATTATCATTTTATTATGGTTAGGGTGGTGGACAGACACCTACTTCTTATTTTTCCCCGAAATTTAAGTACTCTGCATTGAAATTTCAAATTTTCACCAAATAGATTTTATTTATTTTAAATAAACCTAGTATTTTAGAAACTTCATTCAATTTTCTACAAATTCTATTCTTACATATTTTTGAAATAATATAGATAACTTATTCAAATATTTACGTCAAGTTGCCTAACACTGATTTTTCTGAATTTTTTGCCACTTAAGGGCCTATTTGGCATACCATGATCCTGCACATGCCCTAACCCTTAACACTTTTTCCCCCTCTTTGCATGTGTTTTGCAGATGTAGATTTTTCAAAGAGAAAGGTGTGAAAAGTTATCATCAATTCATCAAAGTCATTGAAAGTCAACAAAAGCCTAAAAGAAGTTTGGAGAACATCTAGTATAGGTTAGATTCTATAGATTCGGATCTAGAAACCTATCAGGAATTGAAGTGCAGACCAAGAGCTACATATTGCATCTTCAAATTTCCCAAAATTTAAAGGTGGACTAAGTCACCATTAGTGGTGAATTAGTCCCACTAGTAGGCCTGAAAAGTGTTTTTTGCACTTTTGGATACCCTTTTGGCTGAAACCTATTCTGACAGAATTTCTCTAAAACAAGACTAAGCCACCAAGCTTGGCATAAGTGTCTCAGTGGGATTCAACAATGATTTCTATAGGATTCCAAAGCTCCTCTACACCACTTTCCAGTTTCTAGGTGCACCTCTCTAGTCTCATTTATTTTTGTTATAGTTTGTTTGCATTTTTAGTTCATTTTTCATATCACATCGTGTTTTCAAACATCTTGCATTTTCTTAGTTTTTCATTAATAATCCATCTCTTCTATCAGTTCTTTACATCTAGGATGTTCTATTTAGACATATTTCAATCATATTTGCATTAGTCTTGTGTGAACCACCTAGGTTTTTGGGATACCTTTCTCCTTTTAGGTGTAAAACCCTACAAGTGTAAGAGAGCTCCTATCCCCAAAAATAAGTGGTTCATTTTGGTGAACCTACATTTTGAACATTCTATTTATGATTTTAAGTGCATTTACACCCTAGGAATAGCTTACATCAACATTAGATTTCATATTGCATCGTTTAATTTACATCTTAGGGTTTTAAAACTTGCATTAGTGAAAATATCCTATAGCTTGCATTTTTGCATTGCATTTCATTAAAAATCAACAAAATTCTACATTTTCATATTATATATGCATTTGAAAACCTAAAAAACATAAAATCCAATTAATTATTTTTTAAAAATTTCAAAAAAAAAACACTACCTGGACTCATTTGCCACCTTTGGCAACTTAGACCAGTTGCATATTTTGCACTGCAATTTTTGTCATTTCCAGTATAGTCTCTGCATTTCTATTTTCTATCATTTTTTTTATGGTTTCTAGCTTTTATTTCTTATTCAATTTATCACACTTAGTTTTATTTCATTCATTTGCATCATGAATATGTGTTTTAATAAGCTTTGAATGCCATTAAAATCCTTAGTTGACATGTCAAGGTGTGCCTTTGGAACTGATCCTAATGACATTGAACTTCCACATGCTCCTTCAGCTCCTCATGAATGTCCTTGTGATGTTGACATCATTTGGGAAGATGATGATAGCATGCATAAGTTCCTAAATGAATTCCTTGACAACCGGGAAACTAATGCATCCTTTTATCCATCCATGAAACAACATGACCTTCCTATAGTACCACCTCCTGATATGCTTGGTTACTTATATCCTAAAACTAAAAAAGAACCTAGTTCTTCTAAACAAACAGCCACTCAACCATTTTATGATAACAAAGTCACCAATACTCCAATCAACCTTGAAGAAACCTATGGAAAATGTTTTACCATTTTGAGAAAACAAGGATGTGACACAACCACTGAACATGACATTCATCAATTCTTAGAACAAAATCCAAATGATGAAAACACAACGGGATTAGGTTATCAAGATCCCCCTCATAACAACAAGCCTCTTAGAGAATATTTTTGGCTTCATGATGATGGCATAGTGATATTTGATTCCCCTCCTGATCTAAATGTCAGACTCCTTCCTTGAGAGAAACCCTCACCTGATAACAATGACAAGGATGAAAGGATCACTTTGGGTCCACCTCTTTCAATTCAAGAAAAGGGTGAATCTAGCAAACACAAATGACCTCACAAGTTACAAAAACTAAACTTTCCTCTCCATCCCCCACATGAATGTGAAATGAAATTGCAAATACTCTTAAACAAAGGAATCATACTATTACCACCTATGAATAGGTTGGTGATATATCCTAAAGATGCTAATGTTCCACATTGTGCATATCATTGAGTTCTTGGAAATAGAAGTGATGAGTGTAATCAATTGAAAGAAAAATTAAGAAAGTATCATTTTGATGGCGATAATTGATATCCAATAATTCCATAAACCACCCTCCAACTCCTAATCATGTAATAGTTGTAGAACATCCTCTTCTCACTATTACATGACCTTTCCCATCACCTACCTTAGCTCATTCTTTCCTTGCACGAAGTTGCTAGCCTTGTCCTAGTAATGCATTTTTCATTGTCCCTTAGTTTCATTATTCACGTTTTGCTTATACCAACTAAGATTGGGAGGTGGATGACTTGCTCGATGGTTGACTCCCATTTTACTTACTAGCATTTTGCATTTTCTTTTTCTTTTTCTTTGTGTGTTTGCATGAGCGGAATGTGATCCCCCATGATGTTCTATTTGGTGTTCTCTCTCTTTGTGACATTCCTCTATTTGTACCTTTATTCTTCTATATGCCATACATCGCTTTCACCTTTTTCTTTTTTCTTGTGCTTTCCTTTTGGGGATGACACAAGGAATTGAGACATTCATGTCTCTTTCATGTTGACCCAAAATATGTCCTTTTCTTTTTTTTCATTTGGCCTGTGTTTTCCTTTCGGAGATGACACAAAGCATCAAGACACCCTATGTCTCTTCCATGTTGACCCAAAAGGCTCTTTCTTTTCCTTTGTTTTCACTCTCTTTGTGTCATTCTTCCAGTTCTATGTATTTTGGGAATTATGATAGTTCCAAGCTCTTTAAAAACATTGCAACAAAGAATGTATTGACCCCAAATCCATAGATCACTTATGTGTTTGTTGTTTTTATATTTTGGGGCAACCCCTTCCTTTTATTTTTCCTATCCTTTTTCCTTCACATGGCATAGCCTTACTTGGAAACATGTGACTTGGCATAAGGGCTTTCCAAGTTGGCTCTCATTTCTTCTTCTTGTTTTCATTTTTTCATTTTCTACTTTAAATTAATTGCTCATAGAATGGTGTGTAGAAATTCCTTTAAAGTGGGTGAATACATTGGCATTATTCATTTGTATTTTTCATTTTCTTGGTTCTTAATGCAACCTTCTTACTTCATATGATTTGTTTTGTCACTTTTGTGGATAACATTGGGTGTAGTTTCCTTCATGAGTGTGATCTATCTTAGCATATTACATTCCTCTTAGAGGCTTGATGCGACAAACTGCATCCCCTAAGTTGCAAATTTTCTATTCTTTGATCGGTCCTCTCTTGGAGACATTAGACAGAATGTTCCCCAAGTTAAAAACCTCGTATGAACTAAGCAAGAATCCTTTGAACATCCTTTGCATGTTGCATTTTGAATTTGTTATATGGCCACCTTGCATAACACAACTTGCATGCCCATGGTGTCATCATGTTTGTTCATGAGCTCCAAGCATACAAAGTTTTTCTTGTCTCGTGAAGTTCAAAAAGTTAGTTTCTTTTGTGGTGCCTTATTAAAGTTATCAAGAGGTATAACTTTGGTATGGTTGAGCGGGAAGCCCATTCTGAGGCATGAATTTCCCCATAGCCACCTGTGTGTGTGTGAGTGCATACCAGCCATGAGTGTATGTTTCTCACCTTTTTAGGCCTTCTCACTCAGTAGACAACCATGAGTTTTGTCGCCTCAGAGTGATTATGCGTTTTCCAGACAAAAAACCTAGATTCGATCCACAACGGGATGGACAAATGATCGAAGCTTGATTTGACTCTATTTTTCCTTCTCCTTCTCTCCCTTTCATTATTTTACATCATTCTCTTATGTGTTCCTTTTTGCTAATGTTTGGCTTGCCATGGGATCTTGATCCTTGGGGCTTGATCACCCCTCTTGATTGTTGTTGTCTCATCTTTCTAGCACGAGTGCATTTGGATCCCTCTTGATGTGCATGTTTGGCTACTTTAATGTGAGTTTGAAGCAAGTTCATCCTCTCACTAAAGTAGGGGCTAAATGTAGCATAAAAAAAATGTATCTTTGGAAATTTTCATGCTCATTTGGGTTTTTCTTAGGGATGTTGGCCTAGTTTTTCCTAGATTTAATGTTCTAATGTGGTCAACACATTCACATTAGGTCTTGGAACCTTGCGAATCAATAAGAATTCTATGATGTCTTGTAAAAGTGTTGTGAAGTGTTGTAACCCACTTTCACACTTTTCTAGGACCTTTTTTATTATATTTCACTTAAATAACTTCTTTTTATCACTTATCAAGCCTTATTTCAAAGTGTTGTAACAAAATTTCATGCTTTTCTAGGCTTGTCATCAATAATTTAACCCTTTCTTATGTTTAAATGATCCATTTATACACTTACAAGCCCTACTTAAGTGTGTTTTTGAGAATAATCCTGTTAAACATCATGTAATACACTTTAATTTCTGACACCCACTTAAAATTCTCTAGTGGGACCAAGTTTCCACTAGGGGCGACTTAGTCCCATTTGGCTCAAAAATCAAAGTTATTTCAAAATTTTGGAAGGATATTATTTTCTAAACCTTGAGGTCGGCTTGTGATGTGGTATTTTTGGGAAATTTTGTATAATCATGTATAAATATAGGGTTTTCCCCTCATTTTCATCTCCTAATCTCCTAATTCATTCACTTAATCATTCAAGCAATTATCAATCATTCACTTAAGCATTCTAGGCATTTTCAAGCATACATCCATTGGAGCTTCTATTTGCATATCTTCAGATTTCTACTTCAAGGGTTTGGTGAGTTGTAGCATTTCATGTTGTTCATTCATCATTCTATTTTCATTTCATTTCATTTTCAAGGGTTTAATTACCAAACCGGGATTTGACCAAGGCAAACCCTTATTCACTAACCCTTAACAATTTTCCCCCCTCTTTGCATGTGTTTTGCAAGTCTTGTATGTAGATTTTTCAAAAAGAAAGGTGTGAAAAGTTGTCATCAATTCATGTCAAAGTTATTGAAAGTCAACAAAACCCTAAATGAAGCTTGGAGAACACCTACAAGTTAGATTCTGCAGATTTGGATCCAAAAACCTGTCAGGAACGAAAGTGCAGACTGGAAGCTACAAATTTCATCTTCGAATTTCCAAAAATTTGAACGTGGAATAAGTCACCATCTGTGATGAATTAGTCCCACTGCTAGGCCTGAAAAGTGTTTTCTGCAGTTTTGGATACCCTTTTGGCTGAAACCTACTCTGATAGAATTTCTCCGAAACAAGAATAAGTTGCCCAGCTTGGCATAAGTGTCCTAATGGGCTTCAACAATGATTTCTACAAGATTCCAGAGCTCCTCTACATCACTTTCTAGTTTCCAGGTGCATGTCTCCAGTCTCATTTATTTCTGTTATAGTTTATTTGCATTCTTAGTTCATTTGGCATATCACATTGTGTTTTCAAACATCTTGCATTTTCTTAGTTTTGCATTAATAATCCATCTCTTTTATCAGTTCTTTTCATCTAGGATGTTCTATTTAGACATATTTCAATCATATTTGTATTATTCTTGAGTGAACCACCTAGGATTTTGGGATACCTTTCTCCTTTTAGGAGCAAAACCCTAGAAGTGTCAAAAATCTATCCGCAAAAATCTACGGTTCAATATTTTACAAATTTTATGGGTATGTGCACAATCATGATGGGCCAAAAAGTGGCGATATGATGGATATTTGTAGGGTATGTGTCTGATGACTTTTTTTTACCCAAAATTGATGAAACGAAAAGGGTTTTTAAAGGAGATTCTCAGCTTTCCACCAATATAAATTATGCTTTAATTTGAATTTAATAAATAATTATTATTCATTTTCTATTTGAATTACTACTTAAGTCCTGATTGATAGGCTGATTGGAAAACATCTATAGCTTTCAAACATTATCACATTTTTTGAATCCAAAACATGCATCACATTCTAAGCTTTGCATAATATAGGATTAAAAAAGAAAATGAATTTCATGAATTTTTGACCAAGTTAAGGTGGTCAGATATACAAGTTTTTATATATTTTAAAAGTTGTAATAAACAATCATAATTAATTATTTACTTGGAAAAAAATTATAAAAAAATATGCATCACATCCAGACATGAGTCGTCTACTTATATATAAAATATTATAAAAAAATATTATCATTTTATTGTGGTTAGGCTGGTAAGACAAACACCTACTTATTTTTTCGCTGAAATTTAAGTACTACTACATTGAAATTTCAAATTTTCACCAAATAGATTTTCTTTTTAAAATAAACCTAATAGTTTAGAAACTACATTAAATTTGCTACAGATTCTATTCTTACATATTTTTGAAATAATATAGATAACTTATTTAAATTTTTATGTCAAGTTTTCTAACTCTATTTTTTTTGAATTTTTTGCCACTTTAGGGTTTGTTTTTTCCATGATGATCCTGCACATACCCTTACCTTGGATATAGATACAACTGTAAAAGTTGTTGCAAGAATGCTCACGGATGTACAAAGATTTAGAATTACACCTTGAAATCCATAATGTTTGCATAAGCTTAATTAAATTTTATAATTAAAAATATATTTACATTTACAATTTTAAGTATTTAATAAATAAAATTTTATAAATTCAAATCAACATACCTATATTTGACCAACATACACCTCATTCAAAAACTCATCTATCATTACTGCATCATCTGATGCACAACCCTAGTGACCCCCACTATTCCCATGACATCTATACTAGAAATGAGAACACACATGGGAGGTGGAACCATCTGCACCCTCTACATCACTATCTCTCCCAAACATAGATTACAACAGTTTGGGAATATATGAGAGCTAGGGTTAGTAGAGCTAGATGGTTAAGATAGTGCATCATTATGTGAGGCAAAATTTTGGGATATTTGTGTGCCATGCTCTATAATCACGTCTATCAAGCTAGAAATTGCATGGAGAGTTTGCACCTCCATACTCTCCCTAATGGCTATTGGAACTATTACATGATAAATAGATTTTTGTGCTAGTGTTATTCGATTTGCATGATTATCTACCTAATGATCTCTTGGTCTATTTTGCACAAAGCCTTTACCTCTACCTTGAAATTCCCTCATATCAAAGTAATTGGGTATTTCATGAAGGATAAACTCACAGTATAATTTTCTTAGAAAATATAGTGGCACCTTATAATTATTACATGGAGGTTGGTCAAAGACCATCCATCACCTATCCTAAAACCTATTTCTTATCTCCTCATGATTACACCTTTGTATTGGAAACCTCTTTGAATTTAGATGAATTGGTTGATTGGTTTTAGGATCTATAAAAAGAAGACATATGCTTTCTTTGCTTATGTCTTTCTTTCTCACATCATAGGAAAATTTTGTTGCATAATATTGACGACATGAATCTCTATAAGTTTTAAATTATTTGATTTGATTTGTGATAGTGTCAACATTCATCAACATGGATTCCAATGCTGAGGCAAGAGATTGACAATGCTCATTTGATATTGAACCCCTCAATTTTGAAACTAATTCATGAATTGCAACTTTTTTTTGCTCTAGATGCCCTAAAAAATCCTCTTGGATTTTTCTAGGGTTTTTTGGAAGGGTAGGAGGAGGGTTAGACATCTTGGGGTTTTCCTCATGAAATCCATCATTTAAATTTGCTTGTGGCTCAAGGTTTACATGATATGTATAGAATTCAAAAAAAACATGAAATTGATAAAAAAGGAGTCCATTTTTCCTAATGCAAACAAAATTTAAATCAAATAAAAAAATCACTTACCTCTTCTTCGACATGGCATTGTGAAGCAAGATTGGAAAGGGAAAAACATGTTCATGTTATGCTCAATTTAGGGAAGGAAAACAACTCTACAAAATGTGGCCCATGGGTGAGCAAAATGGATATTCATTTTCTTTGTATAAATTTATTGAGAATAATCTGTACATGTTTCGCTTTCATTGAAATGCGTATGCATTTTTCTTTCATAAAAATGTGTACAAATTATATTTTGATAATAACATGTATTTAATCTTTTTAATAATAATGTGTGCATGTTGTTTGTTTAAATAATGTGATCGTGTTATGGCTTGAATTTCTATGCCATAGCACGATTGCGTTATTTGAATTTCATAAAAGTGCAAATGTGTTTTGTTTTGTTTTTTTTATATTTGGCCACTTTTTGTGCCCCATCTTGGTGCACATTCCTAGGATATGAATTTATCCGCCTAGATGGATGCACTATCTATACATCTAGTTAGAAGGAGGGGCAATGACTCCTAATTTTTTTTGGAGATACTAAAAAATATCCTTTGAAAGCGCCTTATTGAAGATGTCTACAATCTAATCCTTAGTAGGAACGTACTCCAATTTGACTTATTTTTTTGTAGCCTTCTCTCTTAGTGATACCAGATAGAAGTATGTTTGGTCCTTGATTACATCACCAAATTCTTGGAAATTCTTATTACACTGGTATTATCAAACAATATGGGAATGGGTTCATCATACACCACCTTTATATACTTCAAATTCAACATCATCCAATGAACCTAGGTACATCAAGATGTTACAACAATATACTCAACTTTTGCAATGGATAAGGACACTGTTTCTTGCTTCTTACTAAACTAAGAGACCAATCTAACTCCTAATAAAAATGTACTTCCACTATTGCTTCTCTAATCATCCACACATTCTACCCAATCAACATCAATGTAAGCACTCAAAGAAAATTTACCATCCTTTTTATACCATAAATGATAATTTCGAGTTCCCTTCAATAATCTAAATATTCTTTTTACTACCTTCTCATGATTTTTCTTAGGAATAGCTTGATATCTAGAAACTAAGCATACTACATGGATAATATCAAGTATAGAATAATTCAAGTACAATAAACCTCCAATCATAGACCTGTAAAGAATCTAATCAATGTTAGGTGAATCATCAGGCTTTCTCAAGTGACAACCAGTAACCATAGGAGTACTTACTAGTTTGGAATCCTCCATGTCAAACTTCTTTAACATCTATCTAACATACTTAGCCTAAGAGTTGAACAATTTTAAGCCCAAGGAAGAAAGGTAACTGGCTGATCATGGACATCTCAAACTCTATTTACATCTCTTCTATAACTTCTTACACATATTATCATCTCCACCAAAGATGATGTCATCAACATAGACAAAAACTATCAAAATCTTGTATTCCTCTATCTTAATGTAAATATTACTATATGTGGTGCCTTTCTTGAAACCTTTTTGAAGTAAGTAATTATCCAACTGAGAATAGCAAGCTCTAGGAGCTTACTTGATTCCATACAAATATTTCTTGAGTTTTCACACCATGTTTGTATCTTTAGATAGTAGGAAGCCATTTGGTTGCTCAATGTAGACCTCTTCCTCTAAATCACCATTCAAGAAGGCTAACTTGACATCCACTTGATATACCTTCAAATTCTTGTGAGCATCAAAGGAAAGAAAAATCCTGATTGCCTCCATTCTAGCTATTAGAGGAAAAGTCTCCTCAAAATCAATACCTTCAACTTGTAAGTAAACCTTACACACCAATCTCACTTTGTTCCTCCTAACTTCGCCATCTCCATTAATTTTTTTTTGAAACAACCGCTTTGTTCTTATAAGATTCTTATCAGCAAGTCTAGGAAACAATTCTCATATTTGATTATTTTCTATTTGATTCAATTTTTCTTCCATTTCCTTCATCCATCCTTCATCTTTGCTAGCATCAACAAAGGTATTGGGCTTTACCTTTGACAATAATTACAAATTCACTTGCTCACTTGGTTTTACAAGCCTTCTCCTAGTCTACACACCTTCATTCTTATCTCCAATGATATGATCCAGTGAATGGTTCCTCTAAACATATTTTATTGGAGTCTTAGGGGACTTTTCTTATTCTTGTTCCTTATATTCTTTCTCTTCTTATTCTTCTTCAATTCAAGGAGGTATATCAAATCCACAAACCTCTAGTTCTTATGAGATCTGACATAAATCTTCATCTACCTTAACATTTGTGCTTTCAAATAATCTTTCACAATCTCTTGTTGTAGCATCTATAAGCCTTGATTCTAGTTGAGTAACCAAGGAAGATCCCTTCATCACACCTTGAATCAAAATTCCAAGATCTTCTTCATCCCTCCTAATGTAGCATTTTTTGCTAAAGATCCTAAAATATTTGATAGTGGGAGGTCTTCCATACTATAGCTCATAAGGGGTCTTAGTGCTATTGACCATCAATTGTACTCTGTTAAGTAGGTAGACAATAGTGTGAACTACTTCCTTCCACTACATGTCAGATATATCCGCATCTTTCAACATTTCCCTAGCCATCTCTTGCATAGTCCTATTCTTCCTCTCTACTACTCCATTATGTTGATGGGTACTAGGAGTAGATATTTGTACCCTAGTACCATGATCTTCACAAAAAAAATCAAATTAATTTGAAGTAAATTAACCTCCTCTATCTGATCTTAAGAATTTGATCTTAACATTCATTTCACTCTCAAATTTTTCTTTTGAAAATATTAAACTTGTTAAAGGCTTCATTATTTTCTCTTAAAAATGTAACCCAAGTCATTCTTGAGTAATCATCAACAAGCAACATGAAATACCTTTCACCTTGTTGACTCATTGTTCTTGTAAGTCCACATAAATCAGTGTGAATCAACTCTAATGGTATTGTAGAAGAAAAATCCTTGCTCTTGAAACTTTTCTTTGTCCGCTTTCCCATTTGACACTCCTTGCATAAAGTGTTTGCAGGCTTAGTTATCTTCTAGGCACATCTCTCACTACATGAGTAGATCGGATCTTCACCATATTGTCAAAATTGATGTGTCAAATTCACTTGTGCCACAACCAACACTCACTGAATTGAGCCAATAAAGAGGTTCTTCAATTTGTCCTAGTACCTTCTGCAACTAATCTTTCAGACCCTTCCTAATCTCACAACCTTTGGAATGAAATGTAAGGTTGTATCAATTTTTATAGCCCCCTTTCCACAAATTTGTGTTGACTCATCACCACCAAACTTGAAAACTCCAACATTCCACTTCTTAAGGTTGATGAACCTCCCCTTGTCACTAGTCATATGGTTAGAGTAACCACTATCAATTAACCAAGAATTTTCTTCTTCCTTTGCATGAAAGGAAGTCCACATAACCATTGATTTTTCATCATCTTTGTTAGCCTGCCAGGTACCATAATTCATAATTTTTTTAGCATTACTCCTTTTGTCACCAAATTTCAAGGAAACTAAGAGTGTTTCATCATTTGAATAATTATGATCCTCATCTTATGAGGAAAAAAATGCTCATCTTGGAATAAATAATCATTTTGAACTTCTCATATTTGTTGCTATCCTCTGATTCTTTAAAAGGTCATTTAGAGGAAAATTGACCAATTCTCCCACAATTGAAGCACTTGAAAGGTAACTTACCTTTGTATTTTTTTTCCCTTCTTCAATATTCTCACAAAGTTTCCATACATCTATATATCCATAAACTATTTTCCATACATGCATATATATATATATATTCGATCACCATCATAAGCATCAATTAGGTCGGCCTAATTAGATGCAATTTATTATAAAAGATATCAACTGTCAGCTCCACAAAATATTTTCAAAAGTAATTTGACCGTTAGCACATTAGAATATGTCAGCCTAGACCACACAATAGATCATGCTTAATATTTTCATATCATACCAAAATTATCTTAACAAGTCAGCCAGGAATAGTCTTCAACACAACCAAAAAAATAATGTCACTTCATTATACGAACATGAGAATATGAAATAACCTGATAATGCATGTGTTTAACATTCATAAGTAGTTTCCCAAAATCTCAATTAGCAATTGTCAACTAAGAAGAAATGCATACTAGAATACTGGAGGGACAACCAAAAATATTGGATCAACCACCAGAGAAGATAAGATAGTCATACACACCAGTTTAGAGTACTGGACCAAACGATCAACATGGTGACATCAATGAAAACAAATAGACAACCTTCTCATTCTTCCAACATTCTTCCCCTTTTTCATTGATGGAAACATGTAAACAAAATTCTCCAACTCCAATCTCTCCCCCTAACTTCAATTTCTCCCCCTTTGACATCAATGGAAAAGGGCGCCAAGAAAAATGAGTGTAGACATGGTGACATCAAAATTTCAAAATATTTCTAAAAAATTCAAAATTTTTCAACAATCCAAAACTTTTAAGTGAACAAAAATTAAGTGAAAGATGGCATTGTTCACTTGGAACACCTTCTTATACCTTTCTTTGAGAATTGGATACAACTTCTTCCAGTTTAAAACAACAAAATCCATCTTAGTGCATGTACTTTCCAATAATCCCAACAAAGTAAAAGAGGGTGACCAATCTTCAACAAAACATTGTTTCTCAACATCTTCAGCATCAATAAGAATTCTAGAAAAAATTTCTAACCAGACTTTAGCAATTTCTTTAAGGAGCCAAAAGGTCTTTGTCACATCATCTCTCTATCTTTGTGTAATTATTAGTTCAACCTATAGTTCACCAACTCTTTTCTTTTGCTTCCCTTCATTATCTTCAAATATATTAAAATTCTTTCCAATGTTGTTCACCTCTGCTTCAATTGCTTCAATTCTACTTTTGAAATTATCTATAGTTGCAGGCCACCAAAGACAATACTTGTATACATTTGAAATTTCTTTAACACACTTCTTTGTTTCCACAATCAATCTAGACAATCTCTGCATAGAATTTTTACATCTCCTTTCAACCAAGATTCCCATCTTATGTCCTTTCGGACCTTCACACAACATCCTTTCTTCAACAATCTCAATCAAATTTTCTGGCAAGAAATTAGAAACAATAGATACTTCAATTCCTTTTTGAAGTAGATAATCTATGAGGGAATCATCAATTTTTCAGTTTGTCAATAGGCGAGGCATCACTCCACAGCTAACCAATCTCCTTCATTTTTCCTTCAACTATCATAGACTGGATGCCATTAGGATTAGAGGATTTAGTGCCATTCTAAGACTCTTTCTCCTTCTCATCTGAAATGTCAATGGTGTCTTTAGTTATCTCTTTTCTCCTTTTGGATTTCAGAGGAGAATTATTGATAACAATCTCCATTTCTCTTTTTCCAGAGGAAGAACCTACTTCAAATTGACTTGATGTAGATATACTAGAGCAAGGGTTTTCTCACAAAGATGAGAAATACAATCTGCACATATTTTCATTATCTTCCAAAGACTCTAGATACTTGTAAATTTGTTTTCCAATAGGGATACCAGATTCCCACACCACATTATCTTTTTCGGGTAGAGAATTCAAAAATTAAAACACTAGACATACCAAAAAAGATCTAAAATAAAAGGGATAATTCTCAACCAATGACATTCAAACATTTTCAAGCAAGTTCTCAAATAGCAAGCTACATAAATCAAGCTATTTTTTCTCCTTAACCATCATGTGGGAAATATGTACGACAATAGCCAAAGTTTAGCTTTCATGATTTTTCAAATAAATTTTGTATGAGATACCATACACAACATACCTAACAACCAAGTCAACAATTGTATTAATCAATAGTGCTCTAAGATCTCTGCTAATTCTAGTAAGCTCCCCCACATCTTTATACTTCATACTTTTATTTCCAAGGAGTTCTCCAATGCTGCATAAACCAATGATTGCTTTGATAGATCCCTTCGAGATTAAATAGGGTTTTTCCAAAAAAATGCTTTCATCATTGACATGATTTAACAAGAACAAAATAACCTCTTTATCTGTAATCCATGGAAATTCACTCCATAAATCCATCCCTAGGATTTTTATATTCTATAATTCAACTTTGCTCAACCCTAGTTCAATTCCTTTCATTTTCCTATGATCATATTCTTCTACTTCGACCCTTTTCAGCTTCAGAGAGGTAACACCACACATATGACTGTCCATTGCTATGCTTCTCTTGAAATTAAACAATTTTTTTTTGATTTTCTTCTTTTCTTTTGCAATTAGAGAGAAAGCATATTAAATGCAGCAAACACAAAAAGCTGCTAAACTTCACTTAGCACGAAAAAACCTAATTTAGACTGCAAATCCTTATGCCAACATTTTTTTCTCTAGTTTCTTTTCCAAAACCTCTAAATAATCATTCATCTTATTCCAACCATGTGCCAACCTCTGATACACCATTCTTCTAGGGGTTTTTATGATCTTTTGATAATGCTCCCCCTAAGACAATGCTAAGTCTAAATTTGAAATAAGTCATCTATACCGAATGAGGGTATAGACACATCAGGAGTCTCTAATTTTTCTTCTTCTTTCTTCTTCCATACCTTATCCATTTCTTGTTTCATCTCTTCTTTGTCAATATTCTTTACTGGTTCACTCTTTTCTTCTAAAGCATACATATTTTCTTTCTTGTTCTTGCAAACTTTAGATACATGTCCAGGTTTGTTGCAGTTATAATAGATCACACCTTTCTGATTAGACTGTCCTCCATTATTTCTTGATCTAAACTAATTTTCTCTATGTCCAAATTTGTTACAGGCATAACAATATCCATTAAAGGATTGATTAATCCTACCTTCATTAAACTTGTTCCTCATTACCCGACTGATCATCCTTACTTGAGATCTACATTATGTAGCCTTGTGTCCAAACTTCCCACATTCAAAAAAAATTTCAAAAAGAGAACTAGAAAATTGGTTCATCCTACTCCTGCATTCAGTTACTCTATGACCATATTTGTTACAAGAAAATAAAACATCATCAAAAGAGGGATACCTCTGTGCATTAGGCTGTCTCACAGGTGGTCTTCTTGCAAAATTCCTTCTCTACTTCCTCTTTCCTTGATTCTTCTTCAAATCTTTAGAAATTTCACCGGTATCAACTCCTAAGCCACCTTTATCTTTACATGGTTTTTTTCCTGCAAGCAATTCTTCAAGTTTACCAGAGCTAGATCTGAAATTAATTTCACAGAGTTTAGCCTTCTCAAGATCCACTCTTATGCTTACTATCTCCTGTTCAAGTTTGGAACATTCATCAAAATTGTTCTAAACCATTGTATTTAGACATTCTTCAATCCTCTTCTTCTCTTCTACTGTCACTTTCAATCCAATTATCTCTTGTTTGAATTGCTCACTTACTTCTCTGTGTCTTTCCTTAAATTTCTTCAACTATTCCTTCAATTTCTGAACACATTCATTTGCTTCATCAAGATTCTCTTTCAGATCCCTATTTTCTCTTTCCACTTTATCAGGATCTTCAAGAGTAGTCTAGAGATCTCCTTTATCATTCATTTAACTAGCCTTTAGGATCCTCCTCAAGTGGTTAAACTTTACACAAGGAACCACAAGCTCTAATACCAATTGTTAAACATGAACTAGACAACTAAGAGGGGGGGTGAATTAGTTGTCACACAAATTTAAACTTAAAACTTTATCACTTATCAAATCTTCAACCACACTATTTTGTTATTAAATATGAGCATGAAACATAAATAAAAGAAAGAAAATAAACACAATGAACACCATATTTTTACGTGGAAAATCCAATAAGGGAAAAACCACGGTGAGGGTTAACTCACACTATATAGTATTTTTAAAAGAGGCTCACTACCAAAAGAAGGACTTACTATCCAAGTACAAAGGATCACTTCCTACACAATATTATACAAAAATAAAGTAAGGATTTACAGCCCAAAAATGAACTAGAAAGATGCACCTATCATGTGTTGATATAGTTCTGGTGATGCTTAGTATTTAGACTTTACACCCTTCATTCTTCACTCATCAACTACTCCCTTTCTGGTCACACCTTCACATTCATTACTCTCTCACACACACCCTTTTCCGCACAACTTCCATACATCCATATATCCATAAATTGTTCTCCATACATGCATATATATATATCTGATCACTATCATAAGCATCAATTAGGCTGGCCTAATTAGATGCAATTTATTATAAAAGATATCAACTGTTAGCTCCACAAAATATTTTCAAAAAGTAATTTGATCATTAGCACCATACAATATGTCGGCCCATACCACATAATAGATCATGCTTAATATTTTCATATCATACCAAAATTATCTTAACAAGTCAGCTAGGAATAGTCTTCAGTGCAACCAACACAATAATGCCACTTCATTATACGAACACCATAATATGAAATAACCTAATCATGCATGCCTTTAACATTCATAAGCAGTTTCCAAAAATTGCAATCAACAATTGTCAACTAAGAAGAAATGTGGACTAGAATACTAGAGGGACAACCAAAAATAACAAATCAACCACTGGAGAAGATAAGACAGTCATACACACTGGTTTAGAGTACCAAACCAAACTATCAACATGGTGACATCAATGAAAACAAATAGATAACTCACTGATTCTTCCAACAAGTTTGAAGTGTATGACATGGTTCTGTTATGGAATCCCAAATGCCAAGACAAAGGGAAATATGAGAAATTTGAAGCTCTTTGGATAGGACCATTTGTTATTATGGGGAAAGTTGGTGAAGATTCTTATTATCTTTGAAATATGTTAGGAGAAGATCAAGAATTGCTAGTGAATGGACAATTCTTGAAACACTTCTTTTCTTAAAAAATATGATATTCCATGCGCAATAGTTTAGGTTTCCCTCACCCTCCCCATCCCATTTAGTCACATTCACCCATGATCTGCCCTCTAGAGATCATTTCTAGATTCTTGCAATGACCTCATGTCCATTCATCCCTAGTCGAAGCCATTGTTGGAGCTAAAAATCCACCGTGAATTTCACATGCCTTCATTTTTATTTTTCATTTCATTTCCATCAAAAAACCCATTGCTCTTGATCTCACACATTATTTGACATTATATTTTCCTAATGTATATTTATTTTAAACCTACCATTGTAAATAAAATAAAGTCTCTAATTAGTACTCTAAGAAATTCCCCTTTCTAAAGTATTACCTTCACAATATAAAATATATCAACATGAAAATACCATGTTGGGGGGACTCTCATCATGGTCTCCTCGATGAGATGATCGAACAACCAAAAACATAGACCCTTACCAAGACAACATCATATCGGGCATACTTCTAACACGGTCTCTTCGATAGACCGAAAAAACTAAATATGGTAAATTCATCGGAGGGAGTAGTGTATATAGGAAGGACATATCTGATTGTCCCCCTGATAGCCCAAACATAACATATGAAAGACAGTAAAGCATATCATGGGAAGGAGACATGATGTCCCACCAATAGACCAATGCATTTTATAATAAAGACATATTTAAAAATAACAAATGTGCAGTAGTAAGTAATATCGGGGAGACATAAAGCTATTAGGATGATAGAAAACTCAGTCACCCTGATACAATGATGAATAATCAAAAGCAAAGAGTATCAGAAAGAATGATGGCTATCAACAGGATATGAATGAGGGTTTCCCTGATGAATTGATAACACATGAAGAGGAAAATCATATCATAAGTGATCAAATGTAAGATAAGGACAGTTATCAAAGGGGCTAAAGCATATTGGGGAGAGATTATCTGGCATCTCGTCGATACCCTAAAAGAAAGGTAATGTCATAAAGCTTGTTGAAGAGAAAAATGGATATCGGTGGGAGTAAAATCATAGTCCCTCTGATATAATGATGATGATTATATTTTGACTAATGTGATAGCCTGAGATATCAAAGAGATATTCAAATTTAATGATCTCCATGATGACAAGAAATAGATCAAATACATCATTTATGAGCTAGAAGCCGAGCAATGTATATCTCAAATTGATCTCATTTTGATCATTGAAAATTGAGAAGCTTACACTAAGTAGTAGTGAAGTAAATGAACTGGAGGTACCCCATTGTTGTATAATTAAGAGAAAAATGAAACGAGCGTGATACAAGTAAGTATATGAAGCCTAGCTAAGAAATTCCTTTGGAAGTAAAAAGAATTGCAAAAAGAAGCTAGAGTTCGGAATAATGGAAGGAAGCTTAGGAACACCAAATATTGAGACAAAAAATAAAGGCTAGAATCTTAAACCAAGACTTGATTGATCAATGTCTTAGGTTGGGGCCAAGGCCTAAGAAGAGTGCACAATTAAATCCTTCCATGGAAAATTTATGGTATAAACACAAAGAATTAGGGGATGTATGGACACCACAGAGAGGATATGAACTATTTATGTACCACTATAGAAAACAATATAAGTTCCAACCTATGTGTAATCCATGGAAAATGAACTTGGGAAAGGTGGTTGTGCCTAATCTATTCATCAATGTAGAGTTGGTTAAGGAACTAGCTACTAGATATGACCCCAATGCCGAGCAATTCAATTACATGATGCGTCTGAGTTCATCGTCATCTCCAAAGACTTTATTTCCACTATTTTCTAATTAGATTGCACTATAAATTTTCCTTTCACACTGAAAGACCTCTTGACAAAATATCACTACATGGACACTAGCTATAAAAGATGGAAATTGCCATTACACAGGCCACGGGAGGAAGGGAGTCAACTTAAAAGGTTTTCTTGCAATGAACACCCTCCCTTTCATGAATAGCTATTCAAGAAATATTTTCAATATACATATTACACTGCAATATAATTATTGGGAGTGGAATTTTTGGCTCCCATGCCAATAGCCCCAATGGTCTTGGAAGCAGATGTACAAAGCCAATATGCTAGATCATTCAATTATGTTGGCTATCTAGCCAATGCTCTAAACCAAGGATTGGAGAGACTAAAAAATAATAGTGATTATATTAATTTTAAACAATATTCCTTCTTCATGCACTTACTCTTATATGAAGGACAAGCTAGAGGGCTTTGGGGAGAGGAATTAAGGATAAAGGATGCAGATGAGGATGGAAATTTCAAACCAATTCAGATGTGGACCTTGATATGGGACAGTAGATATGGGAGATCCCATTATTTATACTTTGAGGAATATATTTTTAAACCCTTGCTGAAATTATTGGGGCATCCATTTGATTACAACTTGTCTCTTGAAGTAAAAAGTTTTCTTAGACCTAAAGAGAAGGACCCCAGGAAAAAGGTGAATCATAACTAGGGAGATTGGTACACATTTTTTGATTGTACTATGATTAGAGCATATGGATTTGAAAGGGATCCACACTTGCTACCAAGAGAAGTTTTTGATAGGGTGGCCTATTTCAAGATTGTGAGGTAGTTAGCCAAATCATGTGCTAATCATTTTAAAGGGCATAGTAAAAAATCTATTATTCCAAGTACTTTGTGTTCTGGAGATTTCACAATTGTTTCTAGTGAATGATATGAAGATATTGACAAGAAATCAACACATTACAATTTTCCATTGGGGAACGAGAAAGAATTTTGACTCAGAGAACTTTATTAATAAGGAAAAGTTATCACAAACACTATCTAGGTATGAAAATCAATTTTTTGTGGATGATGTGATAAGGAATTGCGACGAAGCTCTAACAACACAAAGGATAGCTATATATAACAAGATCATGTTAGTTGAGGCATGGAGGAAGGAGAATAATCCTTCGTATATAAAAGCATTCAATGATGTACATGACCCTCTAGAAAGAGTTGAGTAGTTGATTGCCCATGAGGATGAACTAATGAGGAATGTGATCCCTATGGCCTTTGAAACTCATGTGACCACTTGCCCTAACCCCTCAATTATATACCCTCACAACCTACTCCTGAGGTAAGTTTCACTATGGATACTACCATGAGTGAGAAAACGGATGAATAGGAAAGTGATGAAGAATATGAGATTGAAAAAATAAATGTACCCATTGTCACATAGTATGAGCCACTCGATGAACAAATCATTGTTAAATTTGAAGCATCAAATGAGATCTTTGATGATGTGAGAGTCCAAGCTAGTCAAGAATTTGTTTCGGACAATGATTTCATCAAGACTTCAGAGTTCAAGCCATTTGTCTATGAATACAAAGGTAGAGTGCTAAGAAAAATGATGAAAGATATCACTCCTAAACAAGAGGCAACCACCTTGGAAGAACTAATAAAGGAGGTAGATCAGGAACTAGAAGCTATCAACCCTAAGAGATGAAGAGAACTACTTCAAGGGGCTAAGGCCTAGCTCTTACTAGGATGGGATATTAGTTATGCCATAGTGTTTGATAGTTTTAGGAAAATAGGAGATAAGACATTGCACCTAATAGAAGAGGCGAGTGAAAAAATGTATTCAAACTCAGGTTATAATGCAGATGAGGCTACATTATTGATTTGGGCATTGTATCCCCAAGACAAGAGACTTTCCATCATTAATAATCCAAACCAAGTGTTTGGAAAATTCTTGGTACATAGGGTGGGGGATACTAATCCTTGTAAGACAACATAATTAAACATAAATGTGGCTAAGTTCAATAAGGCTCGGGTTGCAAGATTGATAAAAGAGAATGATAAACTAAAGAAAGAGGTATCCAACTAAGGGGATATATTTCCCTCTTCCTCTTTATCTAAATTATATTCTCCATTGATAGACTATGAGAAGAAAGTATTAGGTGCCATGGAAGTTGTTATTTATTGGAAGAATTTCCATGAGAAAGTTCAAAAGAAATGTCATGAACTAGAGATAGGGATAAAAACCATCAAATTTGAGATGATCTATGAGATAATCAAGAAAAGGTTTGAGAAAGTAATGAACCAGGCTGACCAATATTGGGAACTCTTTGCAAAAATGCACTCTAATTTTCAAGAACATGAGAAAATATAGGAGTGTATGGAGGAGAAGAAAGATGAATTGATTAGTAAAGAGACTATGAATGAACAAATCCTCCATAGGTATAATGAGTTAATCAATCGGCATGAGGAGTTTCATGCCAAGATTAAGGCTTAGCTTGATGACTTCGACCAACCATTAGATATGTTGTTTCCCATGTTTTTTGATGATGAAGGGGGACTTAAAGGACAAGATAATTGGAAGGATGAATTGGATCAAATACTACCACAAGCACTTGAGATAATTAATGAAGAAGAGATGGTACTAGACAATACCCATCAGAAGCTAGAGGGTCTAATGTATATGGAGTATAATATGATGGATTCTCTTTCATATTTTGATACTCATGTCATGGAGGATTACATCAAGCACTTATCAAAAAAGAACCTATTCATCACCAGAACTGGAGGGGCCTCGAATGTGGAAAAATAGGTATTGAGTTAAGGTCTATAGGATGATCGATCACTTTATCATGGAGAGGAGAACTTTGCCAGATCCTTAGAGGTCATGAGTTCTCTATGATGAATAATGGAGCAAGTGTCACTATCTATTGTTTTTTCCTTAATAAATTTATTTCATTACAATTATTTAGGTGAGTTTATGAAAGGATACATCTTTTTGTATCAAGTTTGTAGCTTGTTGCTTCCCATATAAAAGGGGAAACCAAGGCCTATTTTATCATCATCATCATCAACATCATCAATAGTAGTAGATAGGTTCATCCATTAGTATAGTGTATTCCATTCATCCATTTTCACATTTCAAAGACTTCTACTATTAATGTATATATTTTGAAGCAATATAATGGAGTAGATTGTTTGTATCAGTGATTTACTTCTAGTGTTCAACTATTGTGTTAATATTCATTCTTATAAGTTTTTCTACTGTCTCCAAAGAGATTTTCCTTAATTATTCAAGTTTAAACAATTTTTTAGGACACATTTGCTATTGTTGTGTGATTTTCCTGATTGGGTTATGGCTAGGGTGAATTAAATTCCTTTCAAGTAACTCATTTAAATTGGTTCCTGCCAAGGATTAAAATATTTTTAAATTGATTGCTATGATTGGTTTCCCTCAAGTTAAGAATTAAAAATCCTTTCATGATATGACAGTAATTTGGGAGAATAATACTAGGATGAATAAAGAAGAGTATAGTAATTGACAAACCTACATGTTTGTACAAGGTGCAAATATCCAAGGTGCCCAACAAGTTAGATTTAAGCCAAGAAGTAGATCCACCTATCTTACATATTTGTATCCATCATCATCACACAAATTCGACTCCATTCACCCAATAGGATTAGGCACTAATCATACCTAGAACATTTTATATAGACTTTCTTTATACACTTGATTCTAAAAACATCAACTATAGGAACTAGTCATTAGCCTTGCATCTACTTCACACCCATGTAACATTGTGAGTAGATTGCCCAAATTAGAGACCATATTTAAACCTTCAAATATGCCTTATCATTTAGGTACACCTGCTTAGGTTTAGCAAAGCCTAAAGAGTAGGGGTTTATCAATCAAATTCACTTTGTTCATTAGCCAAAAATGTACTAAGAGATTAGCACCCTCTTAAGGTTCAAAACCTACGTTTTTGAGACCTAACAGTTTCTTTATCGCATATTCTTCTCCCTTTTCTTTTTGGTTGTCTGTGGAGGTAGAAACAATAAAACAGGGGTTTGACTAAGGTAGACCCCTATACAACCAACAATTTTCCCCTTCTTGTTTGTGTGTAGATGGATGTACATGTGGAGCTAGTTGGAAAACTGGCACTTTTGTGAGATCGTCTTCGACACCCTAGCCTTTATCTATTTGATTTATCATATTCATTTTTAGTTTTCATACTTTCTTATTATGCTTTCCTTGTCATAGTCAACTATCTAGGCTGTCAGTTAGTTTTTACTAAGTATTTATTATATTTTGTGTTTTCTGGTTGTATGGACGCCAGCGCGCAAAAGAGGCACCAACACGCCATGCTATCATCCCAAAATTGCATTATCGTCCTCAAACAAAGAGTTGTTTAAGGTACAATATTGAATCTGAGAACCAGCTTGTCTAGCTTAAACGTGAACTCTGGGTCTGTAGAGTGATAGAAGTACTATATAGTGCTTTTCATTCTTGATCCTCACCTCAAGAAACCATTTAGAGTGAGGCAAGTTAGGGCATCCTTGCGCTCTCGACTCTCCATGAATTGGAGCCTTGATGTGGTTGGTCCCACTCTCTTACATTTTTGGTGAACCTGACGTGAACCATTTTGGTTCCATTTGGTAGTACTAAAGGGTCCTCTCCTCACGTTCTATGAATGTTGTAAGTGAGAGTGTTGTGAGGCATTTTTCCTTGTAGCCCAACCTGCGACCCCTAGTAGGTGTAGTTGGAAGGTTCTGTAAGTGTTGTGGTGTGAAACCTTAACTGGGTCATTGTCCTATCTCAAACCTTTGGGGGACTTTGTGAGAGTATTCTTTAGTGTACATTATGGCCTCTTTCCTGCATCTGCTTATCCCCTCTACACACCCTGTTGGAACCAAAATTTTCATCTAAAATTTTGTTGATTTTATCATATAAAATAAGGGGTCTCTCTCAGTATTTTCATAAAATTTATGTTTCTGCCATCCGCAAAGTCAAATTAGCCTTTTACCGCCATACCGCTTCCATACTTGATCACCCCATATGTGCCTTTCCTTTTACCTCCTTATGATGGCCTCCAATAAAGTAACTCATGATAGCATAGTGAGAGGGTAGCAATATACTATATTACCACTATACTGTGGAGGGTTGATACCTAGCCCATAGTAAAGTAGGGTCATCATTAGTACTAGCAGAGGGAACTTCTATACCACAAAGGGTTGAAATGAAGCCCACGGTAAAGTGGTGAATAAAGAATAGACATAAGGGATAACCACTATACTGTAAGGGGTCAGAATGTGGCCCATGGTAAAGTGGTATATAAGGTAAAGCACTATGTATACACCGCGGTACCACCAAGGAGGCCAAGGAAGTGCGTGGTAGTATGATAATCAGCCATTGGAGCATTAAATGAAGGCCAATCACATCAATCAGCATCAAAATATGAAATTTAGCTCGGTGTGAAGGATTTGAAAGATATAGAACTTATATGGGAATTAATATGGTATGATATGAGAATTAAACAGGGAAAATTGTGAATTTTTCCACTCGTGGTAGCAGAAGTTGAATACAGGAAAACTCAAGGTGTGACAGTTAGAAGGATTCTTCATAGCAAGTGATATTTTGAGTAAGCTTTACTCACCACACATTGAATTTTAAGCAATGGCACCTAAGAAAATAGAAGTAGTAACTAAAATGGAGGAAAAATCTAGTAAAGTTTCATTACAGTCCCCATTACTTGCCCTGCTACCTAGTCCAGTTGACAAAGGTCCTAAGAGGGTTTTTAAAGATTTAGCTCAGGGGTGTAGAGATCCAATAATTCCATAGTCTGGGTGGAATTTGTATTGGTATTTTTATAGGAACAAAGATGAAAGGGTCCTGGTATCAAACCCATGGACTCTTGATATGGGAAAATTGATAGTTCCTAATGTTTTTGTTGATGTCAAGCTAATTAGAGCTTTGGCTAGTAGATATTATGCCCCTTTAAAAGTTGTCAGACTCCCAGATAGTCAATGTTTGGTAGATATCTCAAGGGAAGCTATAATTAGGTGTTTTAACCTAAACAAGTAGGTTGTCATAGAAATAGATTTGGGGAGGCTAGAGCAAGAGTACAAGAGATTGAAAAGGACTTATAGAATTGATGAACTCCCCCTGCACATGAAAAGGGGTGACAAGAATAGAGTCCTTCCTATCCCATCATCAAAAGTTGAACCCTTTCCAATATCTGACTTTAAGACTTATTTCAAAAAAACCTACTATGTGCTCTGTCAGATTCTTGGAATTGATCTTGAAGACAATATGTCAATTGGATTGATGAGGATGGCAATGATTTTCCAACACCCTGATCCAATGTGGAGTTTAATTTTGCTTCTATCATTGAAGAAAAAATTGATGAAGGTCTGTTATAGGATAGGGAAGCTAAGGCCCCTATAACTTTTAGAAAATATTCCCTACTGTGTCATTTAATTCTATTTAAAAATTAAACAAAGTGGACCAAAAGGATGAAGTTGAGCACACATGAAAATGGAGTTATGCTCCCAATGCAAAATTGGTGCTATGTTTGGGATAATAAGTGCACTGAAGGTGACTTTGTTGTGTTTAGGGATGACTTTTTCATCAGATTAATTTCTCCCCTTGGTTTTCCCACACTGAGGCTACCAAAATATTTAATTGAGGTCATGAGACCCATGCAATACAAACCAAACCAGGGTTTCACACACAACTATGTTGATTGGTTTTTAATGCCACAATATACCATCATTAGGGTATATGCTTGTGATCAATCCCCTCATATTTTACAAAAATATGTGCCTAGTTGAGTATTATTTTTATAATTAATGTGGAAAATGCTCTGGATGGAGCATGATCTAATGAAGAATCAGAGAAAGGGGAATTTCTTGCCTGACTTGACAGTTTTTGAGGAGTTACCAGTTGGATCAGATATGTTGGAAGAAGTGCAGAGATTCATAAGAGCCAATTTTTCTCTCAGATTAGGAAAAGAGAGAGTATGTGATCCAAATTGTCACATCAAAAATATCAAAAGGACCCTGCTTATAAAGAGGGTGATAACATATGCATTTGATCTAGAAGAGGATGTAATATGGAACCTAGTATATTTTGTAGATGTGTTTGAAATAAGGAAAAGATGGTTAATGATGATGAGATGGGAGGACCAGAAGAAAGAAAAGGATAAGAAGTTCAAGGGGTTCTTTTTTGAGGAACTAGATTTGTTGAAAAGAGTGCAATTGGTCCTTGGTAAATTCGATGAACTGTATAAAAAGGATCAAGAAGAGAAATCAGCTCCACCATCTACACCCCAACCACCATCATCTACAGCCTCCACATCACATATACCACCTCTTTCACCAGCTCATTAATCTCCTCCATCTCCAACTGATGAGCCTCCTACTAAGAAATAGAGAATTGATTCACTAGTTGACTATGGGTCAAGTGATGAAGAGAAAGAAGCAGTCTTGACTCTAGCTGAGATGAAATATGTAGCTGTTTATGTTGAAAACTGAAGAAGCTAAATGATTTAATCTATAAATTCAAATAAAATTTTTAGCATATCATCAATAAAGCCTTTCCAAATGAATACAAATGCAAAATGCAAACTAAACTATGCGAAACTAAAATAAATGCATTCAAAGGAAAATCGGCTCCATTGTTTTCCTATTTCACCATGATTCTTAATTTATGCATTTGATGCTCTCAGATTTTTATGAGCACAAGTGCAACAAGAAGCTGTGATGAGTGGAAGAGAGATTGGAATTGAGTTTTTAACTAAAAATGTGTATCCCCAAAAAATGAGAAGAAGGAGGTTTTTATAGATGGATGCATAATGTGAAAATGAGAAATGAGAAATGAGTGGAGTGATTTATGCCACGATTCATGTTTGGAAGCTCAAATTGTGCAATTTTGAGCTAATTCCATGGAAATTGATTTATGAATTTAATGTGCAATTTTAAGCTAATTTCATAGAATTTGATTTATAAATTATAAATTATTTAATGAAATATATAAATGCATTTTAATGATTAATGCAAATGAATAATCATGCAAATAGTCAAAGTGAAATGATTTATGTAAATGGATGAATATGAAATAATTTGTGGATATGTTAATGATTAATGAAACGATAAATATTTATGAAATGAATTAATGAAATATGCATTTGGATAAATAATGGATAAATGACTAAATGATTATGTAAATGGATTATGGTTATGAGTAAATGCTTATAAATGCTTATAATATTTTAATGGTTTTATGGAGATATGATTATGCAATGGATAAAAATGATTAAGAGGACATTTTTATGCATCTACATTTTTCCCCTCTTTGAGACAATGCAACCTATCATGTTGTTTCAAAGAAAAAAGATTGATTAACTGATACATGCCCCAAAGATATCCTGGTAAGGATTATGATAAGAGTGATATGCCCCCTCGAGAGATTGATCGAATAGATTGTAAGAAGATTAATCTCTCGATAGATGTTTAGAAAATGATTAGATACCTGATATTGTGCAAGTGATAAAGCGGTGATGTACATTTTGATGAAAATGCACAATTGATGGGCATAACTAAACAATTGATGGAAATGATCAGTATAGCCAGGTTGATGAGCTAATGAAGCTGATTAAGCTGATTTAGAATGATGCTTACGTAAGACAAGGTGTTGCAATGATGGATTGCCTGATTGAGTAAGGGGGCATGGAATTTTGAGAAGCGGGTTGATTGATTTGAGATTTGATTCAAGAGACATATCAGTGAGTTAAGCAATTGATTGAATTCTCTACGATAAGAAAGATGAAGAAAATGAAATGCAAGATGGAAGAGAATGAACATGATGAAGCTTCTTGTTCCTTTTAAGTGCTTTTATCATCATCGAGCTTATTATGTCGCACATTAGTATAAGCGTCTAGATAACATGAACATCTAGATGATCTAAAGACTGTTTGCATTTTTATTTAGTAATGAAGTATAAGCATCTAGGTATAAGAACCTTAAATGACCTGAATACTTATTGCATGGAATACACTATCAAACAAGGAATGTTCTTACCCACTCTAGACTCATAGGTCCTTGATGATTTTAGACAACCATGTCCTAAGACGAGTCATCCTGTGAATAAGAAACAATCCACAGACAACAAAAAAGTGAACATGCCCCATCCTCGCCTCTCTAGTACAAGACATCCTTGAGAAGCTAAAAGACATGTCAACCAAGATAAAATCATAAAATAAGAAAAGATCAACAAACAAACAGGGGTCCTGCTTCGATGTAGAACTGATTCTTGCTACAGTTTGTGTGTTTGGTTGGATTTGTAAGATGGGTTGATATATATGTTATAATGTTTTCTTGATTGTCAACACTTGCATGTTTTGATTTTGTTGAAGTTCAAAGCTGTGTGGTGATCTGAAAGTGTCACTGTTTTTTGGAAATTTTGATCTTTTTTTGGGATTTTTGGAATATTTTTTTTTTTTGGATTTCTTGAGGACATTTTATGATTTTTTTGGATTTTTTCAGGACATTTTATGGTTTTTTTGGATTATTTCAGGACATTTTATGATTTTTTTGGATTTTTTCAAGACATTTTATGATTTTTATGGCATTTTTCAGGACATTTTATGATTTTTTAAGGATTTTTTCAAGACATTTTATGATTTTTTCATGACATTTAATGATTTTTTTTGTTTTTTTAGGACATTTTATGATTTTTTTGGATTTTTTAAGGACATTTTATGATTTTTTTTGGATTTTTTGAAGTTTTAATGATGGAGTGAGATGAAATGTGATATGACTGATTGAAGGAACTAGTTGCCTCACACTAGAGGTAGTGCAACCATGGATAAACGATAGATCAAAATGAAAGATTGACTGCAAAACATGTCACACAAGCAACATATCTTTTGTCAGAAGATGATAATGGTTGATTGATTAAGATGTCGAGAATGATTGATTCCATAAGGCATGATGATGGTAAGTACTTAGGATCATTGATTTCTCTAAGTATGATAAGATTGATGATTGATGATGTTTGATTGACAAAAGATATGTGGATTGGATAATGTTTTATAGCTAGGCTTAATTATGATTCAAGCATGATAAGATTCAAGGTTGCAAAGAGACATGATGTTCAACATTGGAGGTAATTTAATCATGGATAAATGATAAATATGTGAACTATGTTGGAATGGTAGCACATAAGGATATGAAAGGAAATCCAAAGCATGCATTCGTAATTTTTTCCCTAATCTCATCAAGAACAAAGGAAGGAAATGGGACATGGATTTTGATAACCTAGGAGATATGGAATGGAATAAAGCAAGGATAAGGATAATGAATAGGATGATCAAGATCAACTAGATAAGATATGGACACAATGCCTAAGTATTTTTCCCCTATTTCTCATGAAGACCAAGGGAAGAAAGGATGTATTTAGATAGAATGATGGAATATGGATAAGGTGAAGTGTATAGGATAAGATGTATGATGTTTAAGAGGATCATTAACCTTGTCAAGATCAAAGGTGGAAAGGTAAAGGATGATCATAAAGAGGATAATGGATATGAATGATAGGATGGATGAAACTTTCCCCCAAGTGTAGAGTGCAAGAGGAATATGGAAGATAGGATATGGATAGGGATAAATGAAAATGGAAGGTAATATATGCATGATAGGAAGATGGAGGGAGGAATCAAGCATCAAGTTTCACTGCTAATATCCCTTGAATATGTGCTCTAATAAACCATGGAAATGGGGATTAGACTCATAAACATAGGTTATTTAATGGTATGATGGGAGAAGCTAAGGACTTATGCAAAGGTTTGGATTAGAGGAGGATAATGGGGGATGAATGTTGGATAATGGATAAGAGGTTGGAAGGTTGGTCGATGGATAGGTAGAAAGGACAACAAGATCAACATTGACACACACCTTGAAGGGTGGTGGAGTGATGGAGGAAAAATGAATTTGGAAGGTGATAGGTTTTTAGATGGACGATTGGAGGAAGCTTTTGGATTAGCAAATTTGGATGCCAATTTAGATTTTATTGCTTCTGCGAGACTTTTAGGAATCCACTTAGCTTTTGAATTTTATTTTTGATTCATGGGCCTTTGTGGCCTTTGAGATTCTTCTTTTTTCTTTATGGGCCTTTGTGGCTTTTGAAAATTTCCTTTTTGATTTATGGGCCTTTGTGGCCTTTGAATTTTTTTCTTTTGACTTTGGATCAGATTTTCTTTTATTTTTGCATGTCTCTTTGAGGAGACATATTGATCCTTTGATATATGTGGATTTTGATATGGAAGCTTTTGAAATTTGGCACCCAAATTACTTCCAAGAGCAATGGGATGGGTGGATGGAGATGAATGATATGTATGTTTTATGGATGGGTTAATGTAGGTAGAATTTTGAGAGGGAATTAAGGATGTGTGCCTTTGTTGTTCTTGATGAATAGGAGATGGAAGGATGTAGGGCCCCATTATGGATGTAAGAGTTGATGAACCAGGGTTTGGATGATAAGGGCTAAGGATAGATGGAAGGTTTGATGGACTATGATAAGGACCTAGGATAGATGGAAGGTTTGATGGACTAGGATACTTAGGTTTATTTTGATGGATTGTGGACTTACGATGGGTATCAATGTCTTCAGCGTGAGGTGTATAACCAAGGCCATGATAATATGGATTTTATTGGATATAAAGGGGTTCTAGGATACCTTGTTCATGAATGCCTAATCCTTTGTCTTTTTAGTTCATACTTTGACATATTCGTTTGCCAACAGGGTATGTATTATTTATGAAACAAGATGCAAGTCTATGATGAGGTGGATGTGATATTCAAGGAATGAAAAGATCTTGGAGTAAACCACCTTGGATAAAAGTGAGGGAACCCATTTGATAGGTAAGGGGATCATTTATAGCTTGAATAGGGGTGATAGACTCTTTTGGAGGATTGTAATCATGAGGGGAATTAGTATGGGTGATAGGATCTTGACATGGGGATGATGGGGTACTTTGATCTTGACTTGGAAAAGGATCACGAGGTGTAGGAGATGGATTAGATTTCTCTTTATTCGATATGGAATCATCATGAAGTGGTATGAAAGGAATGTATTGATCATGAGAAGGATGAACATCATCATGGAATGAAAGGGTATCCTTGAATGGAGGTATATCTTGATCTTGACGAGGAAGGGAATCCTGATATTTTGTGGAAAGCATATCTTGATCATTGGATATGATGGAATCATGAGATGGTATGGATTCATTAGATGGGGTGGAAGGAGGACTTGGAAGGATAATTTTCTCTTGAGATGCAAGGGGATCATCTTGGATGAAACAAAAAGAGATAAGAGGATCATCATGAGGTTCTTGAGAGATGGGATCTTGGTCAAAGATTGGAGAGCATTGGAGGTTTTTGGTATCATTGGATAGAATGGAAAGAATACTTTGATCTTGATTTGTAGGGGAGTCTATGCTAGCAAGCTTTGGACTAATAGATTGACATGACTCATTGGATGGAGATGGTATGATGATAGAGGATGGTTGGATAGATTTTTTAACTTGGGTGAAAGACTCATGAGGTTTATTTTGACTTATGATAGATGAAGATAGGTGCATGACATGGTATGATTGCTCAATATTATTTTTGTTTGAGGACATAGATTTAGGTTTCTCATTTAGCCTTTGCAAAAATTCATGGACATTGAACTTGGATGATGTAGTTTTGGGTGAGGATAAAGGCTTACGAGATGATTGCATCACTTCATTTAAATGTTGGGATTCAAGTTTTTTTTCAAGCTCTTTCAAATGATGGTCAAGATATTCAATCCTTTGGTTTCGTTCATAGGTCATGGATGAATATGGAGGATAGTGGTTAGACATATTTGGTTGATGGTTTTGGAAATGTTTTGAGGTGTTGCAAGTTACTAGGTGTGATGTTTGTTTGAGGTTTATTTTTGAACACACACGCAAGACATAGAAGACAAAGTGTTTTTTATTTTTTTTTCAATCGTGAATTTTTGCAATACAAGCACAAATCCTAAAGTTGGAAAGGACAATATCTTCTAGATTCCACGTGGATTTCCCCAGCCACATATTCTTAGCATGTGAATCTAGAAGCTTGGCTGCATGGGCTCCCCCTTATAGTGCACTCACTTCTCAGGCCAACCAAGCTTCCAACCCCCATGAAACTCCCATGGCAGATTGATCACCTCTACTAAAAACTGTGAAGATGTGGATGCCTTCACACTGACTGATGCTACGCTAGCAAATAGAAGGTTGTTGGCTACTACAAAAAGGTGTTTACTTTGGGACCACCATTCAAGTGGCCATACATGGGGCACAAGATTAATCTCCATTTAGGAGGTACTCTAGCCTGAAGAGGTTATGCTCAACAGGGCTTTGAGGATGTTAGGCCAATGAAGGCCTACCCACACCCCCTGGTAACAACCAGCACTCCCCGGACCAGATCTCCCCACTATCCTATTGCGGTGGGTGGCTAGCCTAACAAATATCATCCTGATGGACGGAAGGAGAATTCTAGATGCCGTTGGAAGCTATGGCCTTGGTTTGAAGGCCGATATTTAGTATGTAATATGGAGACTAATGACAGAGGGTAGACTGTACTGTCTTGCCTCCCACCGGGGCTCCTAATCGTCGAATTCCCTGGGGGGGTGGGAGGCTATAGGGCATGCAGGACCGACCCGCTATTATAGTTGCGAATGGGTCGGTCCAACCCCACCCCCACACCCCCCCCATATAGTTGTTACCCATTCGCCAAGGGGTGGGTGGGTGGCAATAGGGAGGTGGCCTCCCACCCCTTTGGGTGGCAACCCTTTTGTCCCCCCACCCGCAACAATCACCCTCCCACCCATCCCAGAAAGGGCCTCCCACCCCCCCCAGGGTGGGTGCGAAGCACGCAAGGGCGTTTGCCGCTATCTATCCCTCGGGCTTGCCTTCCTCCCACCCGGACCTTTATCTCCCTCCCATCCTTCCTCGGAATCCATCCTTCACTGCTGGGACTGAACACCGCTATATCTCCCACCCATCCCCTGACCTATCCTCACCCCCGGGTTCTATTTCTCTCGCCCATCCTCTAGTTGGAGTTGGAACTCAATCTCGTTGCCTTAGAATAGTAGGGGCCCATCCTTCCCTCACCTTAGGTCGGACAGCAACTATATAGTTAGTTAGTTTCCTCCCCTCACCTTAGGTATCAAGTGATGAGTTAGGCCAACCGCTAGAAAGGAATGCTGGCCCTCCCATCCTAGCCTACACCCCCGGTTCAGGCTGGAGGGAAAGTAATGCTGGCCCGGCGGGGCTTTCTCGATAAACTAATTTGGATCGACTGGTTGCCCTCCTTATTATAGTTATACTTCCTTCCGGTTTAATGAACTAGCATCCTCCAGTCAAAGCCAAACCATAATCAATGGATGGAGAGGAAGATCTTGCCTGGGCCCTAACTTCCTATCTAGAGCGCTGAAAGGATGGATAACTAGTCTACTCCCTCGGGTTTTGCACCGGCCAATCAATCAAGCAATAGCCCTAGAGGGCCATCCCCCACCCCCGGGTGGGAGTAGCTACTACTTGGTCTGTATAACACATCCACACTAGTAATCCTAAGTTTTCCATTAGGATTCACATTTATATACCAGTCGGGGGTAGCTCATCCAAAGAGCTCCATTGCCAGTTTGAGTTGCCTTGGGGTGAGTACTTTTTCCCACTAAGGAAGGCCCAAGTCCTAGAGTCAATAACCATTCCTCTTGCACCTAGGATCACACAAGTGCACAAGGGGAGAGGATACTTTAATTATTGAGTTGGGGTGACACATAAAATAGATGGGTCTGGTTTCTGATCACCAAGTTTTGCACAAGGTGAGAGCATACTCCCTACCATCTCAAGCACAACAAATAGTGTTCATCCACCCCCTAGTTAGATCTACGTGAGAGAAGACAATTGTTCATTTTTAATGCACCAATTGAAGTGTTTTCTAATCTAAAAGATAATTGGTTTCAAAATCATGTCTTTGACGAGTGTCTTGCATCAGAATATCATTAGTAGTTTCATACCTCCTTTCTTTGACAAACATATGTTTTGATTTTCAATTCTTTGCCAAACGAACCTAGCAAAATAAACTAGATTAACAAAATTAGTCACAAAACCAAAGCTTAACAAAAATGAAAACTAACATAAATCCTAATGAAATTAATTTAATCTAAATCTAAATTACTTCTAAATTAAATTAAAATCTAAATTTAATTTAATTCTAACTTTAAAATCCACACTAAAAGAAAAGAAATCTAATACTAAAATCTAAACTATATTAGTAAAAATTAAACTAAATTAAATGAGTAACTAAAAATCTAGACTAAATTAAAAATAATCTAACTAAATGAGAAATTAGAGACTGAATTAAATCTAAATTAAAGGGCTAAGAATCTAAATTAAATAGTAAATCTAAAAATTAAAAATCTAAATTAAATTAGAAACTAAAACTCTAAACTAAATTAAAAATTAGTCTAAGTTAATTAAAACTAATCTAAATTAATCTAAGCCTTAAAATTAATCTAGTACTAAAAATTAATCTAAATTAAAAAAATTAATCTAAACTAGATTAAATTAAATTAAATCCGAAATAAATCTATATTAAATCTACATTCTAAAATAAAACTAAATTTAAAAAGATCAAAATTAAAAAAAGAAAAATCTAATTTAGAAAAAAGCTATTAAAAGTTAAAAGCTAAAAACTAAAAGCTAAATCTAATTTAAAAATTAAAAGCTAACTCTACATTAAAAGTTAAAAGCTAAAAACTAAAATCTAATTTAAATGTTGAAAACTAAAAATCTAATTTAAATGTTAAAAACTAAAAATCTAATTTAAATGTTAAAACTAAAAACTGACACTCAAGATTAAATTGAAGGATAAAATGTTGTGGGGTGTTATTCATTATTCAAATATTCAAATCAAAGATTTGTGCTACAAGCTCATAAATCGCTGAAAACTGAATCATGCAAGTGATACATTTTTAAATTATGTCAATGATTTTTTTTATTTTTTTTTGCTTTTGTTTGAATTAAAGTTTTTATTGTATTTTGAAATGTTTTCACAATGTAACTTGCTGCAAAGAAATTGATATCATATTTTTCCTTTCAACTACAAAATGAGACAATGTATATCATATCAGATTTGGAGTTGTTGATCCTACAAAATATATATCATATTCAGATGTAAAGAAATTGATATGCTGTAGATGTGAAGAAATCGATGCTCTGCAAAATGTAGATCATATCAAATGCAATGAAATTGATGCAAAATGTAGGTCATATCAGATATGTCTTTCAATTATTTTGCAAATTAGTGTGCATGCAAAATATGAAAATATTCATCCAAGCGTTCGCATCAGGTTCACCATTTTGTTTATGCTGAAAACTGAAGAAGCTAAACAATTTAATCTATAAATTCAAATCAAAATTTCAACATATCATCAATAAAGCCTTTCCAAATGAATACAAATGAAAAATGCAAACTAAACTATGCAAAACTAAAATAAATGCATTCAAAGGAAAATCAGCTCCATTGTTTTCCTATTTCACCATGATTCTTGATTTATGCATTTGATGCTCTTAGATTTTTATGAGAACAAGTGCAATAAGAAGCTGTGATGAGTGGAAGAGAGATTGAAATTGAGTTTTTAACTAAAAATGTGTATCCCCAAAAGGTGAGAAGGAGGAGGTTTTTATAGATGAATGCATAATGTGAAAATGAGAAATGAGAAATGAGTGGAGTGATTTATGCCATGATTCATGTTTGGAAGCTCAAATTGTGCAATTTTGAGCTAATTCCTTGGAAATTGATTTACGAATTTAATGTGCAATTTTAAGCTAATTTCATGGAATTTGATTTATGAATTTTAAATTATTTAATGAAATATATGAATGAATTTTAATTATTAATGCAAATGAATAATCATGCAAATAGTCAAAGTGAAATGATTTATGTAAATGGATGAATATGAAATAATTTATGGATATGTTAATGATTAATGAAACGATAAATATTTATGAAATGAATTAATGAAATATGCATTTGGATAAATAATGGATAAATGACTAAATGATTATGTAAATGGATTATGGTTATGCATAAATGCTTATAAATGCTTATTATATTTTAATGGTTTTATGGAAATATGATTATGCAATGTATAAAAATGATTAAGAGGACATTTTTTACGCATCTACAGTAGTAGATCAGCAAAAGGTGTTAGCGTCTCATGACCCAAAAATAAGAATGTCAAAAGAAGTTGTTGATGAGATACAAGATGATGAGAGAATAGTTACTTCTCTATGGTTCATGGAGGATGATGATTTCATCCATACAAGGGAATTCAAATATTTTTGATAAAAATGAAAATGAAACAATTTGATGATAGGATGAAGATTTATCTCATTGGGATTGATGATTCAAAGCATGCAGAGGTGCAGGCCCAAACAATGGTAGAGTTGGATATTGATAACATTAATATTACTCCCAAAGAAGCAAGGGAGTTGGTTCTAAGTATTAAAATGTTGATCATACCTGGAATGGAACTCTCCAAGGTGTTTCTATTAGATCAAATCAGAGCTTAGGATAATCCAAAATTGGTTGTATAATTTGATTCAAAAGGAGTTTCAGGCACAAGATACAATCCTACTACCCAAAATCTTTCCCTATGGACGAATTAGAAGAACACAAGGAAGCCTAGGATTCTAGATGTAGTACAGGAAATGAGAGGATTTACAATGGTCAAGACAATGATGGACACTACTCCAAAAAAAGCAACAACCATAATTATAAATTCAACCATGTTTACAAAAGATGTAGTAGAAAACATGGAAAAGAGGATAACAGAGTATGAGAAAAGACTCAAGTTATCAAATGATGAAATAAATAAGTTATTCATTGAAAATTTCAGATTAAAGAAACAATTGCAACAAACCACATACGTAAAAGGAGATGAAATAGGTGTCTATCATCCACCTACTCCAGTTGAAGATCCTCAAATTCAATAGTTGAAAGAAGAGATTGAAAAATTGAATAAACATAATATGGATGATGTCAAGCCGTACATCTTGGGTACCTTAAAGGAAATATTGAAGCACAAAGTTGAAGTTTTAAAAGAGAAGATAAGTGGAGTCCATGAGGGTTTTAGTCATTTGGAAAAGCTCTAGAACAAATAAATACTAACTCCTATCTTAGAGGAATTATAGAAAAGATGGCAGCCCACTTACCATATTTTAACCACTATGTGCAAAGCAACACAAAGGGATCCTAATGTACCTCTAAGATTAAATCCTACTCAAGAGATGGTGAAGGGATTTATTGATGAGCATAAATATTTGATTGACATGAAGAAGAAGGTAGAAAACAAAAGGAATTCATTTGATTCAATAAAACACAATTTTAGTCCTTTGATCATTAAAGGTGATGGACAACTCAAGGATGTGGATGAATGGAAGAATGAGTTTGATCAAATAGTTCCTCAATGATTGAAATGTATTCAAGGTGATGGTGATATCAATCTGGAGAAGTTTCACACTCTACTTGATGGAATTATGACATTGGATAATGGTTATACAAATTTTGTAGTAGATGCCAAAAACTTGCTCGATATTAGATGGAAGAGCCACCTTACAAACTTCACTGCTGCATAGGAGTTCAAGTGGCCAAATTATTTAACAATTAGCAAGTGGAAGGAGAAATATCTGGGTTCAGATGAAGATTAATTGTCATCAAGAAAATATTATCATAAAGTAAGAGCTTTGCACAGGTCTTTAGTGACTCAGGATTTTACTCAAAGATTAACAAATTGGCATGTGTTAGTTTTAGTTATCTCTAATACATTTTATCTTTTTAGTTAAGTTTTTTTATCAAAAGTCATGACCTTTGGTCTAAAGCTTGTTGCCTCTCAATAAATAAGAGAGACCAAGACCAAAGGGATTAGGAGAAGATTAGAATAGATAGAAGAAGTAGGTGAATAGGGATTGATACAATGTTTACATAAAAAAAGATGAAGATGCACATGTAAATTTTGAAGGAGTTAATGGAAAATCTCTGATTTAGTGGCTCTATGTTGGTATCAATTGTTTGTTAAGTTAATTGAAGATATTATCAGTTTTTCTCCATATTTAATATTTCTCTGTTGTTTAAATTGATATATCATGCATATTTTCAATTTATCAGTGCACATTTTCTATATCTGTGTGGCATAATTAATTGGGTCTTTCACGTAAAGATTAAAATCCTCTTGATTATTCATAGCAACTTAGAATTATTATTTTGGATTATTAAAGAAGAATACGATAATTACGTCCCTACCTATTTATACAAGTTATAAACCTAAAAGTGCCAAATAGTTAGAATTATTTCCAGTTATAAGTCACTTAAATTTTATTTCTATTTGAATCCATATACCCAATAGAGCACTGGTCCCCCACATTCCATCATTTAGTTTCACTTCATTTTAAATATTTCACATCTATTAACTGAACATATTTCTTTGATATTGCTCATACAATTTATGATACATTAGGATTACATTTGTTCACTTTAAAATTGCCATTGTGAATAGACTACTATAGTAGAAATCACATAGTTCAAGTCCGCTTCATTCACATAGGTAGACCCACCTAGGGCTAGGAGCACCTAAAGAGAAGAAGGTATAAACCATTCGGCCTTGTATGTTACCCTAAGATGTACCAAGAGTTTGGCAACCTCTTGAGGTATTTTACCTGTGTTTTTGAGAGATAACAATTTGGTGACTCTACTAGGGAATTAACTCAAAGTCAGTTCCTTTTTCATAGAGTCAAAAATCTTACAGATTCCGCTAGGAATAAGAAGTTACAACATTTTCTCACTTTGAAGAAAGTGAGTGGTGACTTTGATAAAATAAAGTACACATCAAAACATTGCAATAATTCAACATGCATGGTAGAAGGTCCCTATACAAAGGAGGTCCTATGAGCAATAGTAAATGGCCACATAAGGATGATAAGGGTAAGAAGGTATCTAATGACATGTGCATGACAAATAAGGAAAAAGCATCAAAACCACACTGTGAGACATATAATAATTACGATGCATTAACAAATAGTTTAGGTGGAGAACTTTGTACTCTTGAAGAAAGAAGAAATCCTTTTTATAATCCTCAAAAACAAGAGGAGTTCAATGTTGGTTTGGAGATTGAAAGGGATAGGATTGTTGGAAAAACAAGGACAAACAACTAAGAGGGGGGGTGAATCAGTTGTCACAGAAACTTAATCTTTTCAAACTTAACTTAATCTTAATCTCAGATTTGATGAAGAAGCAATTAATCATGAACAACTAACACATTAGAGAGAAAAATAACACCAAGAATTTTTGTGTGGAAACCCTATTGGGGAAAAACCATGGTGGATGTTAGTCCACAAGATTATACTCTGTTAGAAGTATAAGAGGAAATAATAAAGGGGAATGCACATGCATTCAGGCACACTACCTAGAGCTCAATGCTCAATTACAAAAGAGGACTCACTATCCAACAATAGAGTTTGGATTAAAACCATCCAATATTTGAATTGAGAAAATAGCTTCTTCTCAAGCCTAATCATAGTTCCAATTAAGCTCAACACTTCTACATACTTCACATAATATTCTTCACACTCTGCTCTACAATTGAATGATATTCACACATACACACATAGGAGCACATGAAGCAACATATTAAACAATGAAATAATCACCCTTATATATCCACTACATGAGATTTCATCACAACTTTGTCGGCCCTGAAAAAATAAAAATATTTTTGTAATGTCAGCCCAAATTTACAAATAAACTTTAAATACGAATCCACCAAGGTTAGCCACAACATAGTGGAGACCCAAATTAACATCTCCAATGCACAAAGACTTTAATTAATTTCACCATGAATACCCACAAGATGTTACCACCAACATGTCAGCCAAAAACATGAAAATTTGAATATGCACAAGACAAGATCTTCAGCCACAAACTCTCTGAATAATGTGGATGTACCACAAAGATAGGGAATGATCTAGAGACACCATAGAACACCAAGAAAAAATAGAGAAGCATCCACAATAATTGAAATAACAAGAATTACACAAACTTCATTTAGGAACACTGATAGAGACTAGCAAAACACTGTCAAACCAAAACAAGCTCAAAACTTCACACGGACCTCTGAAACTTCTAGTAGATAATCTAGAAACATTCAGCAATAAACCCTTTAATCCACATCAACTAAACTTCAAAACATGATACCTTCAAGACCTGCACAGTTCCACTAGGAACTTGGAATACTTTCTTTTACAATTTTCTCAATATCCTCAACATTTACAACCTTCAATACACCAAATGCTAATAGTGTTGAAATCAATGACAACCACATATCAAGAACCATATCCACAACATCCAACAAGGATACAATAGGAGTATGATTGTATAATGGAGGGAAATTAGAATGAGCCTGTTAATAATGTAGCCCCTCAAGAAAGTTATGAATTCATGACTCAGGAAGAATTAGAAGCACACTTGGAATTTGAGAGACAAGAAGTGGAAAGAGCAAAAGAAGAGCATGAACAAAAGAGGCTCCAAATAATAAAGGAACTCCAAGATTTAAAATTATAGAAAGCTCAAATTAATTCTTAGACAACTAACCTCTCTAAATATGTACCACCTCATCGGTAAGGGAATAATAATCTAGGACCTTCAAATCCACAAAAAGCACAATAGTATCAGACAGGGAATCAATACAGACAGCCAAATGTTCCACCTCACAACCCATCACAACACCTAAATACTCAACCACCTCATGGTCAAAAATGTGTGACACCTCCTCATACACCATACAACAATCCATTAAACCAATATCAACATCCTCACAACCCACCCCCTTAGCAATACACAACCATGATCAGACAATTTGACTTAGCAAGATTTCAACTATATCCTTACCTTATAGATAGTAGTTGGAGAGGCCTTGTCCCTAAATTTACATTAAGTAGTGCAATTACTATTGAGGAGAATTTGAGGAGTTTCAATGCTTTTATTCAAGACTTGGAAATGTAGTATGAAGATATGCAGATGAGATTATTATGATGTCATTAATCGAAGAAGCTAGAGACTGGTTTAATAGTTTACCAACAACTTCTGTTGATTCCATTCAAGAATTTCATGATCAATTCCTTGAACAATATGGGAACCAGTGTGCACCAACCTTTTCCTTTCATGATTTAGTGACTATCCAAAAGAATCATAATGAGTTAATTTATGACTTTAACCGAAGGTTCAACAAATTGAAAAATAAGATACAACTTGGGTCAAAATTGGCAGACCCTACAACATTGAGTATTTATTTGAAAGCATTTGATCGAAAAATAGGATATGAGCTTAGAAAAAGGTGCACCAAAAATTTAGCTGAAGCTCAAAAAATAGCATTAACTATTGAAAACAATAATAAGGCTGCAAGAATGGTTGCTAAAAGAGATAATCCCATGGTTCCTCAATAGTTCAACAATCCTTAGCATAGACAAGAAAATATATACATAAATGAGAGGTTGAGGTTACATGACATGCCTTACAATACAAATTGGAAGGATGGGAATCCTATGATGGATAGACCTAGAAGCAAAGACACTCCTGACCCTTTAAAGAAGAGAGGAGTGTATATGGTCAACAGTCCTTGGTGTGAAATTTGTGATGCACCACATTCCTCTGATCACTATGTTGTGGCTCAGAAGATGCAAGAAGAAGAAATACTAGTAGAAAATAGTGAAGATCATATGGTATATTTAACCTCCAACACCTTTCATCCCATTGAGGAGAGATATTTATCTTCAAAAGAAGAAAGTTATGAGTATGATGTTGATCACCAAAAATACAACATTCACATGGCAGAATAATAAGTCTTTTCTAATCATGAAGAAAGTGACGGTGAACAATGCCCTCCTGGTGCACCATATCAGTTAGGAAAATGCAATATAAGGAGACCAACTCAAGAAGAGATTAGGAAATTTACTATTGCTGCAGTAGAACAAGCCAAGAGAAAATATTGGTTGAGAAACATAACAGTGAATGGAGATGAGGGTGTTCCAAGAGGGATATTTATGAGAGACAAAATGCAAGGAGCACCAAAGAAAGTAGAACATAAGCAGTCTGACAAAAATGTGCAGAAGGATGTTTAGAAGGATCAAGAAAAAGAGTTGCATAAAAATAAACAAAAGCCTGATGACACAAATAAAAGAGAAAAAGAGGAGAGAAAAGGAGAGTTAATGGAATAGAAGAAGATGACCAAATCAGAAGGTACCTCCTTTGACTTTTCACAAACTTTGTCCCAGGTAAAAATGGCTGTCCCATTACTTGAAATGATGAAAATTAAGGAGTATAGGGATAGTTCCATTCAATTAATATCTAATGGGAATGATAGAAACACAACTTATGAGAACAAAGGGACTACTAAGGTTAGTAATAAGCAGGAAAAGGTGAATGTTCCAGAGGTTTGTATTGGTGATGCTATAGTAAATTCTTTGCAGATTGATCAATTTTTTACCACACTACTTATAAATAACAAACTAGTGAGGAATTGTATGATAGACTCAAGAGCTGCCATCAACATTATGCCAGTTGGAGTCATGAAAAAATTAGGCATGTGGGTGGATACTACTGGTGGAAAGTGCTATGCTATGGATAGAAAACCTATCCTAGTAATAGGAATAATGAAATATGTAGAGGTGAAGTTAGCTGCTTATCCACAAGTAGTATATAACATTGATATAACTGTGATTGATACACCTCCTCACTTTGGAATGCTCTTATCAAGGAAGTAGACTACAATAGTGTAAGGGAATGTACAATTTGATCTATCCTATGCCTCCATACCCATAAATGGCGAAGAAGTCAAGTTGTATAGAGAACCAAGAATGAATCAAATTGTGGACTACGTGGCTCAAGATCAATTAAATTGCTTTTATGATGTTGATTTGGGGAGTTTCAGGGTGGAACCTTCTCAACTTGAACTGGTGAATACCGACTTAATTGATAAACATGTTTTTAAAAATCAGCATGGCGTGTGGAGGATGTATTTTGATGGAGCATGTAGTCAAGAAGGAAATGGGGCGTGGGTAGTTTTTATCTCACAAGAAAGTATCACATTCAAATATTCATTTTTGCTGACTTTTGAATGTACTATGAATGTAGTAGAATATGAGGCTTTGTTAATTGGTTTGAATATGGCTGTTAAACATAAGATCAAGTTGTTAATTGTTCTAGGAGATTTTGAGCTAGTTGTTTCACAAGTCAAGTCAAAATATGATGAAAAACACAAAAGGTTGAAACAATATAGGAATGTTTTATGGGATACAATTGAATTATTTGATGCTTTCTCTATCGAGTTGATAGATAGGTGAAAAAGCATAATGGGATACTTTTTAGCTAATGTAGCCCTATGAAGAGGTAATATTACCTTGGCTAGAGTATCCCAGGTTGAGTTTAAAACAAGACCTGGTATCCTTGAAAATATATATAGCTGGAAGGTTTTCAATGATGATACAGACCTCATAAATTTTCTTCATTGCATGGATTAGTACGAGGCTCAAAATATTGACTTCAATGCTTTTATGGAGGAAATAGATGGGAAACTTACTGTATTTGGAAAGGAGGTCTTGCAGCTTAAAACCAACAAGCTTCCCAAAGGACTTGTGGTGTTAGAAAGGGTATATGATGGAAATGACAGATCTCTCATGAAGTAGACACCGGTCAAGAGGGAAGATATTGAAGAAATCAATCTGGGGACTGAGCTAGCATAAAAAAAGGTATACATTAGGAAGAAAATAAGTCCAACAATCAGAAGAATGTTGATTGCATTATTGAGAAAATATAGGCACGTGTTTGCGTGGTCCTATGAAGATCTCAAGGTGTATAGGGATGATTTATTTCAACATGAAATCCCATTAAAGCTAGATGAAAAACCATTCAGACAAAAGAAAAGGCCAATTAACCCAACTTTGTAACCAAAGATGCAAGAGGAACTAGAAAAACTCAGAGATGGGGGCATTATCAAGCCCATTAGACATTCAACATGGGTCTCAAACTTGGTTCTAATAAGAAAGAAGAATGGGGATATTAGACTATGTGTAGACTTCAAGAATTTAAATGTTCCTTCCCTCAAAGATAATTACCCTCCCCCTAATATGGAAGCTATATTGCATAAGGTGATAGG
>VDFB02000003.1:278514007-278758939 GCA_007258455.2 Sequoia sempervirens
CTCTATCTCTATCTCTATCTCTATCTCTATCTCTATCTCTATCTCTATCTCTATCTCTATCTCCATCTCTATCTCCATCTCTATCTCTATCTCTATCTCTATCTCAATTTCTATCTCTATCTCTCATTTCTCTATCTTTATGTATACATGTATATACTCATCTCCCTCTCTCCCCCTCTCTCTTTCTCTATAATTATCGCTCTCCCTCTCTCTATATCTCTTTATATATATCTCTCTCCCTATCTCTAAATTTATCTTCTTCTCCCTATATATCTTTATATATCTATCCCCCTATCTCTTTATATATCTCACTCCCTCTTCCTTACTCTCTCAATCTAATTTTCTCTCTCCCTCTCTCTATATCTCTCTATCACCCCTCTCTAATTATCTCACTCCCCCTCTACCTTCATCTATATCTATCTCTATATCCTCTCTTTCTCTCCTCATTCCCCTCTTCTTATCCTCCTTTATGAGAAATAAACAAACTCTAATAAAAATTGTTGGGAAATTAATTCTCTATCCAAATGTGACTTCACTGGATGAGACACAAGGCTTAGACTAAAAAAAATGAAAATATGAAACTTATATAAAAATATGAAAATTAAGTATCCATATCATGAAATTACTATGTTTAGATTCATCTTCTTTATAATATCAAAAATTCAACCAACATAACATTCTTATAAACACAACCTCATGTAAACTTATAACAAAAATATATAAAGAATAATATCACTATAAGATAGCAATAAGGATGCACAAATCATAAACATAAGAGTATCAGATAACACACATATTACATGGAGATACCCATATGAAAGAAAAATCCACCAAGAGGAGAGGGAAAGTATGCATTATCTTCAATTATCGAGTATACAATACAAATACTTCCATTATCCTCTTTACCTCCAACATTACATAACTTTTGTACCTATGAATAACCTCTTTATGTCTCAACATGTCCTTGTTCCTATAAATAAAATCTATATTCAACTATTCCTCATAGTTTCTACCTCCAAAGAGCTGATTTAATAGATGTGTGAAGAGGTCGAATGCACCAAACATGATTAAAAAATATGGTTCTTTATTATAAATGTACCCAACCCTTAGATTCTCTCCTCAAAATGTGAAAGGACATTGATTTAGCTCCAATACTTTCCCTCCAAATTGGGCACACCCAAAATTGGAAGATAAACATTACATCAAATGCAATAAATGATGGAATACCAAGAGACATTTTTCCTCTATCCAAGCTCCCACATGGAGAATACCAATAGTCACTCATTTGTATTAGATTCAATATGTTTACTAGTCTTTTTTCCAACACTTTTGCAAGTATTTTATATGATACATAAATAGTAATGTTATTGGCCTCCAATTTTTCACTATTCTTTTGTCACCTTCCTTGGGAAGTAATTTTATAATCCTCTTGTTGATATTCCTACCCAATTATCCCTTTTCAAAGGATTCTTTGTATACTATAAATAGATCATTGACTATCCAGTCTATAAAGACTTTGTAGAATTTTGCAGGAAGGCTATCAACCCCAAGATTTTTATCATTTTACAAGGATAAAATTTATTTCTTTATTTCCTCCTTAGAAATATCCTTGTAAAGTTCATTTTCTTCCTTTCCTCATATATTTTTTGAAATCATTATTTTGAGGAAGTTTCTTGCATTAGAGAATCCTTCTATGTTACTTTCAAAAGTGAATTTTTTTTTGTAAAAATTGAAGAAATGGACCTTCATGTCTTCTTGGTTGGTGAATGACATCCCATCTACCTGAACTTTCTCAATATATTCCTTGATATTTTTCTCTTTTAGGAATATAAAGAAAAATTTGGTCCATTTATCCCCATTATTTATCCAATTGATTTTATCCCTTACCCTTAGCCCTTGAATTCTATTAGTTTGCAACCTTCTTAGGGAGTTTTTGATACACAAGATATTACTGCCCAAAACCTCATTTCCAGGATCTTCTTGGAGGCATGTTTCTACTTGGAGTAAATTCTCTTCAAGGAGACCATCTTCTTTCCTCCTATCAATGGATCTTTTATTTCCAATTATTTGGAATAATGTTTTCTAGCCCTTGGTGTTGAGATCCCATCTCTCTATTGCACCCATTCCTTTATACTTTTAGAAATTAAGAATTCTGAGAGTCTTCACAACAACATTTTTGAGGATGATCCTTTTTTTGATAGGATGGTGATCTGAAAAAGTATATGGGTGTACTTTAATATTGGAGCCATATCTAAGAGATTCTATGATAAAATAGTTTTTATGTAACTAAAATTTGTCTATTCAAAAATGAATTATCCTATTACCCTTATGGGCATTACACTAGGTCTACTAGATGCTAGGAAAATCCTTTTTTTGACCTTCAAGAGGTTCAAGAAGATTTTACTTGAATTTCATCTTCATCCATAAATATTTCTCATTCCCTTTCCACTCTATATTAATCCCCCAAATTTGTTCTCAGGTCTCTTAATCATGTTAAAGTCACCTCCTAAAATCCATGGAATACATTCTAGGTCACATAGTTGCTTCTATAACTTGATTCTTTATTTGAATTCATTAGGTGCATATATGTAATATATTCCAAATGTAGTACCATCCTTTTTTAAGGTAACACATACCACCCTTTTGTAGAGAGAAACTCTAGAACTAGAGACAAATTGATTTCATTCCCTAGAGATGGGGATAACTACCCTACCACTTCTTTTTTCATGTTGGGTGACATAATGTACAACCTCCCTCCATATAAAATTTAGATTTGTTTAAAGAGAAAACCATGTTTCTTTTACTTCTTGAATGAGTACCATATCCTTACTCTTGAACTAGTTTAGGAACATTATTACAATCTTCTTTCTGTCTGGGGATTCCAACCCCCTTACATTCCATGAGATGCAATTAAGGGTCTCTTAGATTCTAGGTTAGCAAATGAGTCATTTTCAATCCTAAAATTATCAAAACATTTAGGTATCCTTGTATCGATTTCCATCCTTTTGGAAGTAGGGCTTAGGATGAAAACACTATTTTTTTTTTCCAGGAGTTTAAGTCTCCCTCTCCCCAATGGGATTATGATTTCCTTTTCTTTTTTTGTGCCCTTCTTTTCTTTGTAGTTTCCCTATTTTAAGATATACTCCCCCTCTTTGACCTCCTTAGCCATTGAATCCTCTATAACCCTTCAAATTTCAAGGTCTCTAAGTAGACTAGCTTTCCTTAACCCATGGGACTTATAAGAGAAATTTTATCCCTTTCATTTATATTATTAGACCCCTAGTTTGAGCATGGGGTTCCTTCTATAACCCCTTTATCCACATCTTTTCTAATAGTTTATTTGTTGTTACTCTCTTCTCTAGTACTAAAATTCAATACACTAGTATCCATCATGATATCATCGGTGCGTTGGTAATTCTATGATTCAGAGCTAAAAATATCCTTATTTCTTTACCCAATTCTATATTGTCTTGAAACTAGCCCATCAGTGGTATCCTACTAGATAGAGGTTGATTACATTCTTGTTTCAAATGTGTTTGTGATTTGTTTAACAATGGTTAGTGAACACATTTCATTACTTTGAGTGCAACCCTCTTTTGGAATATCCTTCCTTGAGTGCTCTCCATTTTTACCATCTATATCCTCTTGGGTTTTTGGTCTATTTATAAGGTACACCTCTTGTTTAGGTTTTTTATTCCTATTAAAATTCCTTATTCTTGTTAGGGTTCAATACAATTGGAGCAATAAATACTAACAATTATATGGAGATTAAATAACCCAAAAATAACAATGAAGAATAACACAAAAGAGATCAACACAGAAATTTAACGTGGTTCACCTAATATGGGCTACATCCATAGAAACTCAACCACCCAATGATTTTATTATTCAGTGAAAAACATATTACAATCTCATGAAAACACACACCCCGCAACTTACATCCCAACAACTTATAACAAGCCTTTTGGAAGCATCTAGAATTAGGGTTTTACAAAGTTCTTTTTCATTTGATGTGTCAATGGGACAAAAACATTGACATGTTAGTGGGAAAACCTTGATGTGTTAACAAATTTTTTTAGGTTGATGCCCTGAACCCCATGATACATTACGAGTGTATAGTGTTTGCATGATCAATAACCACACACCAAAAATCTCCCACTTAGAGAATGATGAAGCTCCACACCAAACAATCTCCCACTTGGAGACTAATCCTAGACAAAACCACTACACATGTAGCTCCCACTGGATTATAGGTTTAGTTGGTTTCTTATGTCCACCATTATCATTCATGAGGGCCAACAAAACTGATGAGGAAATCATTTTCTCCCATCTAACTTCCTTTGTCAGCATATATGTAGGATTCTCACTTGTGTGAATTTTCTCCAACTTCAACTATCCATCCTCCAAAACTAACTAGATGAAGTGGTATTTGGGTTGTATGTACTTAGTTTTTGAATGTAGATCCAAGTTCTTAGCAAGATGAATGACACTTTGGATATCAGTGTACAAATGGCTATATTCTTGTCTTTGTCCCAATTCCTCTAGAAAACATTGTAACTAAATCATCTCCTTGCTAGCTTCCATAAAAACAACATACTAAACTTTAGTGGTTGAGAACATAACAAATTTTTGCATCCTTGAAGTTCAACTAACTATAGTACCTCCTATAGTAAAAACATACCCTATAGTACTCCTCCTACTATCAATATCACCCACTAGACTAGAGTCAACATATCCTTTTAGAGCAGAATTTTTTCATCCAAAACATAGTTTCTTTGAAGTAGCGCCTCTCAAATATTAGAGAACCCATTTTACTGCATTCCAATGTTCCATTCCTGAATTAATCATATACCTTCTCACAACTCCCACTGCATGTGCAATATTTGGCCTTGTGTATACCATTACATGCATCAAGCTACCCACTACTAATGCATGGTATATTAGAAAATTTGTCTTCCTCCTCTTATTTCTTTGGACACATCTCCTTAGTCAAATTAAAATGACTAGGAAAAGGTGTACTAGCTGCTTATGCATTCTACATGTTAAACCTTTTCAACACCTTCTCTACATACTAACTTTGAGACAATAATTTTTTGTTTGTCATATCTCATGTGATCCTTATACCAAGGATTTGTTTTGCTACACCCAAATTCTTCATATCAAATGAATTTTCTAATTTCTTATTATGTTCATTAATATGTTGCATGTTAGAGCTAGCAACAATCATTTCATCAACATAAAACAAATGGATAATATAGTTGTTGTTGGTTGTAGTTTACAATGTAACCAGGTTGATCTTCTAATCTACCTATGGAATTTCCAATTCCAATCAAAGACAGCTCAAAGGACCTGGACCAACTGACGAGGACTTTAAAAAAGCCTCCTACACTTTGGGCTCTGCAAGACCTGGGAGGGTGAGCCCTTAATGTGTTTACAACCTCTGCACCATTATTATAAATGACATTAACAATAGCAGATAATCTCACTTAATAGCTCAACACGATAGGATATTATCGAATAGATTTGGCTATTCCTCGATAATATCAACTATCTGGAGCATGAGGTAACTACAACACAATCCACAACATAAGATAGTCATTGGTTTGCAATTTGTAGCAAGCTCTAGGCAAAGACAAACAACTATTGAACTACATGAATAAGTATAACTTAGATCAATTCCATATATCCATTGCAAGAGTCAAATTCATAAGCATCTAGAGGTTTATGATGGATTTAATACATGAAATATAAGATCCCTGACAATATTGCATTACAATTTCATCAGTATGCATTCTAACTCAATACTACTTATCAAATCCCTATACATAACATATCCGCCTAGAAGCCCATTCAAGCATTTTAATTAATTCCTTGAATTAAAGGTAAAATAGAATCATGCACACCACAACAGTGAGATGGATAAAACAACCCTTAGTTATTTCATTCAAGGTTTAGATATGCATGTACAATGGAGAGACATGAGCTTGAATTTATCATTACAACTCAAATGCTAGTATTGTCATACAACATTAAATCCCCATGAATTCAAAACCTACTACAGAATGACTCAAAACCTAAATTGCATTTCTCTCTAAAACCATCAGACTTTACAATTTGCTCTACAACTTTACCTAGACTTGACAAAAAATTATCTAACTTGCTAACCCGTACTTTTGGCCTTGAAATCTTTCTTATAGAAAATGAAGGAGCAAACAAGCATTGGGCCAGAAAGTACACATGTCACCAGCCAATTGGAGCACCTAGTGATATTCCAACATTTGTTACAATAGCCAACACCCTGGAGAATATTCTTGTTCATCATGTCAGCTGAGGAAATTTGATGCAACAACAAAAACCATAAGAATTATGCACCAAGACTGCCATCAAAGCAAAACTGGAAACCATTGTAACCACAACATCTAATTTATCACCTATTAGGAGTCCATTCTTTTTACTCTTCCTCAGTCAAATATTTAGTTACCCATTTATGGTATTCTTCATCAGTTGGCCAGTCAAAATTATTTACCTCATTCACCTTGGAATTATAAGGTGTGTATTTTACCACTACCTGATTTGTATCCCTTTCAAAAGATTCAAAAAATGAGCTGGTACTAATGATTTTATCCATACAACCCACCAACAAATCATAATTTGAGTCATCACAAATTAAATTATTTTGATAATTAATGACCTCACTTGCTTGATCCTGCCATTGCTGGAGTGATGTGATTTTCCCTTGCTCATTAATTATATCGGGTAACAATGTGTTACCCCAATCATTAAAAAATTTCACCAACTCCCTAATCTTCCTACTCAAATCATCTGGTAGGGTCTAAAATCCTTGTAATGACTTAACCAATACTTGAGTAGGATTTAATGATTGGAGCCCATTATTTGTCTCAAACCTTGAGGCCTTATACATGACATCCAAATCATTAGCCCTAGGGATCCAAATTTCAATCAATGGTATCACTACCTTCTAATCCCTATCAATATTCTTCATTGCATCTAACAACAAAGAATATAAAGAATGTATAGATCACAATTTAATATCAACATTTTCATTTAAATGCTTCAAAAAAATAGTAACAATCTATGTTTTCTTTGAAAAAGATCCCTCCTCATTTACCTTTAATGATGTCTGCAATTCCTCAATTTTTTGCAAGAGCTGCTTCTTTGTAGGATCAACAAAGCACTCTGTTTCTTCAGTAATTTCCTCTAAAGAAGGGGTGAGGGCATGATTCTAACTAGAAGACCTTGGTGTGGAAACAATTGGAGAAGCATGAGGCACTGGCCCTACTGTGGAAGGTAATGTATTGGTCCCTAGAGCACTTGATGTCTCCCCAATATGTTTATACCTAAACCTTTCCACCTCAGTCTACAACTCAACATTCTTCTACTGCATCTTGCTATAATCCTCAATCAAAAGGTTATACTTCTCCATTAGGCTCTTCTTTTTAGCCTCCTCCCTTTTAGCAGTCTTTTGGGCCAATTTGGCCACATTCACAATCAAATTAGTGGCCTCAGTAGTTGAGGTCTCTAAAGCTCTCTTTATTATTAATCCTCCTCTGAAATTTGGATTAATATCAGAATCATCTGGTTTTCTCCCTTGTGGGGCAATTACCCAAATTGCCAAGGTTTCATACTCTTCACTGAAGGTAGAGTCTTGAAGTGCTGCCTTGACTTCTTCTTCAGAGTCTTGCAAGGGATGCTTGGACTTTACAATAGCATTAAATGCTACAACATCTACAATGTCCCATTCAAGAAGAATCAATATGCCAGTCTGACTCACCAATTTCCTTCCTTCTTTAGGAGTGATGTTCTTAAATTCTTCTATTAATTTAGCTTTTACTTCCTCATCATTCTCTTGGTCTGACCTGTTAGGTCTTAGTTCCCTTATCTTCTTACATTTATCTTGATAATCTTCAAATTTCATTCTCCATACCAATTGCAATAATACAAGAGTTTTTACAAATGTATTGTCATCTAGAAACTCCTTGCATGCTTCCATTCTTGCATCTTGTACACTTTTACCCTTCATATCTAAATCAAATAAAACCAATTTAGCTGGTCTAGGAGGGGAAGGCATACCAACTTGCATGTCTTGATCAGTAACAATAATTTCATCCATCAAATTCTCTTATGGTTGATCAATTCTTTGCCTCTTAGGGCTTGGCGCAGATGGTAGTGATGGGGGACTATCTTCTGGTGATGATTCTAAATCAATGATTTTGATTGCCCAAGACACTTTGAAGTTTGGACCTGGTTGGGAAGGCAACTTCATTATTTTCTTTCCTTTTCTGTCCATTTCTTCTTCGTCACTACTTCTATCCTTTTTCCTCCTATAAATGGGCCACCTTTCTGTAGGCTAGTATCCTGGCCTTGTTTCAATTGGTATGACACATTGTTCCTGTACACCCAGACTCAGTTTTAAGTTTACCTTTTTGGTTCTCAAAATGCCCATAATCTCTTTGAAGTTCTCCATCAGAAAATCAATTTTCTTATGGTATGGACTAAACTCCAACAATGGATCATATTTCGGATCTATTTTGTGCACAACATCTAATAGGTTACCATAAGCTATCCATTTCTCCTTGTTCAACTCCTACTTATTTAGGTCGAACTCATTTCTATTAAGGTCTTTAGGAAAGTTGAAATCATGCACAATCTTGCTAGCTTTTATTCTTTGTCTGAAAAGGGTAAAGAAACCCTCAAGATCATGTTGTCACTTTGGACCACACCTCAAATGATAATCCTCAAATAATTTCTCAAAATGCACACAACGTCCATTTGAAAAGGAAAAATCAGACACCACTGTATAATCTGGGAAAAATGTTCCCTTACCCCTCCTAGTGAGGTTGTCCTCATGAATACAACCTATTTGCCACATAACTTCTACAAACCCCAATCTTGGTGGCACATTGTATGGCAGTATATGAGGGGCTACCTTAAAACCATATACCCTCAAAAAAGTGCTGATTGGATATGGGATAATGCCACCCCAGTTATGGTAGACCTTTAATTCTGGCTTCCTCCCCTTTGGCCTGAGGAAATCATGTAATTCCTCAGGGATCCTAGGTACATTCACCATCAATCTAGCCCTTAATTTGGAAGCAAAACAATTATCAAATTGCACATAACTAGTGCTTTCCTTATTTCAAGTTAAATCTACAGCCCATATCTGTACTGGAAATCTTTCTCCATCAACCGATTGCCTTAATTTCATATTCTCAGAGAAGAAATCAGTATTCTTGAACAAGAACATATGCATCAGCATATAATACCAAAAGAATTGAGTGCCGGTATCATTTTTCTACAGCTTTGATAGCCCTTTGTGTATCCTTTTAGCCATGAAAGAAGCAAAGACACATGTCACAGAGAAGTCAGGGTGTTGTATTTGCACCCTCATGAACATGTATGCAATGGGAATCACTGCACCAGGACTGAAACCCAAAATTTGACACAATGAATAGAAAGTGGCTAGGAAATTATTTGCAAAATAATTTAATCTGAAAGGTTCCTAGTCACTGGGTCTGATATGAAATCTTGAACCTCCTTCCCTAGCCAGATGAGGTGGAAGCAACTTAGCTCTAAAATGATATTTCAACTTTGCATATTCCTGCTTCATTTCTGCAAGATTGACAGGAACCAAGTCTTCACTCGATTCACTCAAGTCAAAAAGCTATTAGATATCATCTCTATGAATGCTTAATTAAACCCCTCCATCATTATCCCTGATTACCCATGTGATAGGGTCATATCTTGTAGCTACTATCCTAAGTAGTTCTACATTAGGGAATGCATTTGGTACCACCAGCTTCCCCATATCATACATCCATCCATTTGAAAAAGGGTGAGACAAATTCCTCTGTCCATACCATAATCTGAACATTTCCAAAATTGTGAGGGGAATCCTAGCATCAGCTATGTTGGAGCAATTGTATACTAACCCTTCCCCCAGGATTTTCACTTGCATTAGAACCAATCCCTTCCTCCTATTATTCATTGACAAGGGCAATTGATCTAGGAAATCATCATACAAGTTTCTTTTTAAATAGTCAATCTGGTTGGAATGTTGCTTGGGTGGTTCCATCTCGAACAAACTAGGGCTTCTTTACAATGTTATACTTCAAATAGCTAGGACTAACCAGAGATAGGAAATTATAGAAAAAAATACTACAATTTCTCACAACTGTAATTAAACTATAGCCCTAGCACATTTATCAACAAACTCAATGACAAACACAACTAATCTTCTCCCAAATTCAAGTGTAGAATGACTGGGAAGCACAAAAATTAACTCACGGCTTTGTTTGCAAAAATCCCAAATTCTGGTTGCAATGATTCACAACTTTTCTTTTGGCTCTGAAATAGCTCCGCAAAATACTTAAGTGCCTTGTGATACACATAAAGCAGGAGAATTGATTTTATTTCGATCAAATTGTGCCAGTAAATGTCTCATTTTCCATTAAATCTCACTCACACACTGCATGAATGGCTCCAACCATATTTGATGTAAATTTAGATCTTAGCTGTCAATCCTTCAGTTTGATCAAATCATCTAATAGATACTTTCAAAACAAGCTGACGCAATTGCCAACATGGCAGTAAAGGGCCCACCATACCATACGCTATGAAGGAAATCCATGTGGTGGTTTCCCGTGACATCGCAATTGGAAAAGATCCTGCAACTTTGGATCACATGATGGCGGGCAACCATAGATCTTGAAGAGCGGTGATCCTATTCCTTCAAAACATTAGTCAACCTTATCATTATATGTCGAGCACCTTTTCTGCTAAAATCATAACATCTTCGTTGATTTGAAGCATGTGCATCTCACAAGAATTTTAGTAACCCACAACATAACATATTAAAGCTAGGTTAAAGTATTTCATTGTTTCTTTGGCTCCACGAGATGAGACATGTGGCGATTGCCCGCAATATCACGATCAGTAAAAACCTTGCAATTTTGGATCACACGATGGTGAGAAGCCATAGATCATAAGCATCAGTGATCTTAGTCCTTCAACACAGTCACCAACCTTATCCTTAACCATCAAGTAGCTTTCCCATCCAGATTATAATAGATCCGTCGATTTAAAACACGTGCACCTTGAGAGCACTTTAGTAACTCGCCTTTTAATGTATTTAAGGCCATATTAATGTATTTCCTTTTTATTTTAGCTTCATCAGATGAGACATGTGGCACTTGCCTATGATATCGTGATTAGTAAAGATACTGCAGCTTTGGATCACATGATGGTGGGAAACTGTTGATATCTGATGAAGATTGATCGATGACACACAAACTGATCTCCTTTGTCCATGCCAGAAAGCACACATGGCACTCGCCTATGATATCATGATCAGTAAATATCTTGCAATTCCCAATCGTGCGATGGTGGGCAACCATTGATATTGGAAGGAAATTTGATCAATGGTAGCACGAATTTGATCCCTTCTACAAAATAAAACATTCATTAAAAGGACAAGGGGACATCACTAGGCAGATGGAAAACAACGACATAAGTTTCTTTTAAAATGATGAAGGACGGGGTCATCCAAGACTTAGGAAAAATAAAACCCAGCGGAGGAAACAAAATATTAAGACCAAAGGGACCCAACCTAGATGAACCGATGGGGCATAGGTTTTTTAAAAGCCTTCAAAAAGTAATAGCAAAATAGAACCCAACCAAGGCGTAAAACAAACATTAGGGTTTTACCTGAAGACAAAGCTAAAACCCCAACCCTTAGAAATTTTCCAACACCATGAAAGACCAGCGACATAAGGTAGGGCATGAGTGACAAACAAGGAGCAGAAGCACCATCATTGGATCTAGTTGGGGACGTTCATTCCACTGGAATGAAGTGAGAATTCAAAATCTCAAGAAAAGCAGACCAAGAGGCAAAGATGACCAAAAAGGGACTATTTAGACAAAACAACCCAAAATATATACATAATATATACAAAATATACAACCCTAAACTACTGTTCATGGAAAAGAATACTTCAAGTGAAGTATAACTTCAAGAACTATCTTTAAACTAGAAGTTCAAGAATATCCCCTATCATATCTTGGAGGAAGTACGAATCTTCACCCCACTTACCATTTATCAAAAATGGACCCAACTAGATTGCATCAAATTTCCCATGTTTCCCTTTACCTTCTAGTCTGGCATTTTACATTAAAACTAAATCTCCATCTTTGAAACTCCTTGCAATTTCCCTCTTTTCATACAAGTTCTTTACTTGCAACTGCAACTTTGCATTTCTCTTTAGTGCTTCCCTCCTGGTTTCATCCAATTCTATAAGAGCTTCCACTCTCAATTGCATCTCATCATCAATTTCATTATCATACATCTGGACAAACTTATACATTTCCATTAAGTTGTTTTGGGGCAACCTAGAATTTATCCCATGAACCAAGTCAAATGGGGCACAACTGTTTGACTTCTTCACAGTTACCCTATCTTCCTAGTCTACTAATCTCAGCTTAGAATCCCAAGCCCTTTTATTCTGATCCAGGATTCTTTTAATGATCTTCATCAAGCTTTTATTGCTTGATTCTACCTGTCCATTTCCCTATGGGTGGTATGGTGATGAATAATAAATTTGGATGCCATGCTTCTCACAAAATTCTATGTATTCTTTAGATGTAAAACACATTGCATTGTCTGATACAATCCTTTCTGGACATCCAAATCTAGTCAATATGTTGCTCATCAGGAAGTCAATTACCACTTTACTAGTGTCTTTCTTTGTTGGAATCGCTTCCACCCACTTGGTGAAATAATTAGTGGCCACCAATATCCATGAGTGACCTCCACTAGATTTACATGCTATCTCTCCTACAAAATCAATACCCCACTATTGGAATGGAGCTTGTACTATAATTGGTTTTAGAGGCAAGTTACCTTAAAACTTTAACTTACTAGAGAAACATTGACAAGCATCACATGTCTTCACTAGTTGGTGTGCATCCTTAAAAGCTATAGGCCACCAAAATCCAGCCCTCATTATCTTATGTGTAGTTGTTTTAGCCATATAATGTCCTCCACAAACTCCACTGTGCATCTCACTTAGAAGTTCCTGTGCTTGATCTTGGTCAACACACTTCAGAATGACACCTTCTCCATTTCTCCACAAGAACTTTCCATCTACAATAACATACTTGATAGCATGTAAATTTAATGTTCTTTTCTCATTTTCACTCAAGTTCTCAGGACATTTCATTCTTTGCAAATAATATATCACATCTCTATACCATTCAGAATGCTCCATATCACATATGTGTGATCTATTTTCATCTTCTAGCAAATTTATCTTATTTGCTTCTAGATTACTTTGGGCCATGAGCTTGGCCAATCCTTGTCCTCTCACCAGTTTGGTAATCTGGACCTCAATATTGAATTCTTGGATCCTATTTATCTACCTACACCTTCCTGAGACTTCCTACTATGTGAAAATGTCCTTAACAACACCACTAAGTACATATGCAATTACAGTTGCTCCCATTAAATAAAGCCTAAAATCCTTTACTGCTTTTACCAGTGCATATGCCTATTTTTCATTTATATCATACTTAAGCTCTGCAACTTGTAGAGATTTGTTGAAAAAGGCTATAGGTTGTTCAAAACCTTCTGCATTCTTTTGTAACAATACAACTGCAATTGTGTGGAAAGAAGCAAATGAGAAAATCTGTAAAGGTTTGGAAAAATTAGGGGTTCTTAACACAGGAGCCTCCTTTATTGATTGCTTAATGGCTTGGAAGGCTTGCACAGACTCCTTATCCCATTCAACTTTGGCTCCTTTCTTGAGAATTTTAGAAATAGGGCGAACTATCTTAGAAATTTTTTTCACAAACCTCCTCAAGAAATTTATTTGTCCAAAGAAAGATTGTATTCCTTTGACAGTTCGGGGTTGTGGGACTTTATCAATTGCAATTACCCTCTCTAGATCAATTTTTACTCCATCCTTGGAAACTATATGTCCCAATAATTTTCCTTCTAGTACTCCAAACACACATTTCTTTGGATTCAAAGAAATACCATACGCCAAGGCTTTAATGAATATCTTCTCCAGATGCTCACAATGATCCTCTTCCTTTTTAGAATATGTTGTCAAGTCATCTTGGTAGATCACCAAAAACAAGTTAATGAGATCTTAAAATGCCACATCCATGGCTCTTTGAAAAGTAGCCCCTGCATTTGTTAGACCAAATGGTATTCTTACATAAACATATGTTCCCCATGGTGTGGTGAAATTTGTCTTAAACTGCTCAGACTCCTTGACCATGAGCTGGTTATAACTAGAAAAACCATCCATCATAGACATTAATTCATATCCTATCACTTGTTGCAACATGGCTTCCATATTGGGTAATGGATAATTGTCTTTTAATGAAGACACATTCAAATTTTTGAAATCTACACATAACCTGATGTCTGCATTTTTCTTCCTTACTGGTACCAAGTTTGATACCTAGGATGAATGTTTGATTGGCTTGATGATTCCTGCATCCCTTAGTTTCATTAATTCTTCTTGCATTTTGGGGGACAAGGTAGGATTAATAGGCCTTTTTCTTTTGTCTAAATGGCTTGGCATCATCACGCAAAGGAATATCATGTTGGAAAAGATCCTCCTTGTATGCCTTAAGGTCATCATAGGTCCATGAAAACACATGCCTAAACTTCCTTAATAAGTCAATTAGCATCCTTCTCACCTTTGGTGACATTTTCTTTCCAATATATACCTTCTTTGGGGATGCTTCTGTTCCAAGATTTATCTCTTCCAAGTTATCAGGATGAGAAACAGTATGATTAGCCTTTGTCTTATCTTGATTATCAAACACTCTTTCTAGTACAACTAGACCCTTGGGAATTGTTTTTGTCTTTAACTAAATGACCTCATTTCCAAATGTAGTATCCTTACCATCAACATTTTAAACAAGAGCTCCAAAGTCAATTTCTTGATTTTCATATTCACCCACACAATTCAAAAATCTCAATATATCATCATCATTATCAAAAATTTTCCAATTTTTGATATTATCAAGGATAGATAGCCTAGTTTGCACCTCAACCTTTGAAATTCCAGCATAAGTCATATTATCTATTTTAATGCAGTGTTGTCTAAGAGGTTTGCCACTTTGTTTTGACCTCTTTCTGTCCATCCTATGCCAAATGCATCAAAGCTCTCCAATTCATCCCAAACAACATTCCTATACTATTTCAACCTCTTGTTCTTTGATACAAACTTGGATCTAACTTGGAAGACCACAAGCTCAGAATTCCCAATTTCCTTGAGCTTCTTGATCCCATGTTTTTTAGCCAATATCAACCCTAATAACAAGGCTTCATACTCTACCACATTATTTATGCATTCAAATAATAGAGTGAAAGAGAACTTGAATGTCTTTCCTCTTGGTGATCGTAAGAAGACACTTGCACCAGACCCTTCTTTTGAACTTGCACCATCAAAATACATAGTCCACAAGTCATCATATTCTAACAATTGTTTTATTTTTGTATCAATCAATGCAGTAGGCTTATCACAATTGCTAGGGAATTCCTCAACCCTAAATTCATCCATACCACTGTCAATAAAACATGTCATATTCTCAATTGGGCCATGCTCAATCATATGCAGTACTTTTGATTATCTTTCAATTTTGACATCCTTACCATCAATAGAGAAAGTAGCAAATGACAAATCACATTGCATATTAGCCCCCATTGATGCACTCCATTTTCTTGACAAGAGCATTCCAAAATGAGGTGGGATGTCTACAACTAATATAGTCATGACCAAATCCTTGTTAGGGTACTGAGTCAATTTATAAGGCAATGCTTTGATAGTTCCAATAACTGGCACTTCCCTTGAATCCATAGCATAACATTTACCTTGAGCAGTATCTACTGTCAAGCCCATTGCCTCCATTATTTTGACTGGCATAAAATTATTTGATGCCCCTGAATCTATCATATAGTTCCTTAAAGTTTTCCCATTTATATCCACACTTAAGAAAAAAGGGGTTATATTTTCAAGGCACATGTTAATAGAATTTCCTAAATATATAGGGGGAATTTGTGACACAATTCCCTCCACTTTCTTTTCTTTCTCCTTATCCTTCACTTCTTTTGTTTTATTACCGACAACATATGTGATCAAGGCTATTGTGTTTTCTTTGTGTTCATTTATTCTCATCATTTCTAACAAAGGTACAGTTACTTTAACTTGAGAAAGAACATGAAACATATCCACAAGTGTATATTGAGGAAAATTAGACATCATACCTTCATCATTTTCCTTTCTCTTTGGTTGATTATTTCCTCCTAGCTTCTTTTGCTTCTTATCCTCTGTAACAGGTTCAACTACCTTTTTAATCACCTTGGTCTTCACCAGTGATGAAGTCACACCTTCTTGGGGCTTTGAGGCTTCATTCTTTTTTGCCAAAACCTTATCACTCTTAAATTCTTTGAATTTTACTGCATCCTTTTTGTTGTCAACCTTAACACCTTCTTTTTTATCCTTTTTCTCTTTAATAAACAAGCCAACAGGTTTACCTTGCTCACCACCCACAATTCTATTTCTCAATTGAAGTGAACTTCTCATTTGAGCAGCCATTTCTTCAGTCAATCTTGCAATCTCTTCTTCTGACAGTCTCCTTAATGACACTGAATCTTCATCTTGCTCCATATTGCAAGCATTATGATCAAAATCACCTTCCTCATCAGAAAAGACCTATTGATGATACATCTCACTTCTCTACCTCTTATTATCCACATCAGCTTCTTGTATTTCATCATCAAAAGAACATTTTGCCTCATCAATGTATGATCTAGCCATAAAAACATCTACATCATCCAGCTCATATTCTGATGTCTAATCATGAGGATCCTCCTCTATTTCCTCAGCAACAAGCAATTGAGCAACACCACATTAATTTCGATCATGTGGATGTTCACACACTTCACACCATGGTCTATCTGGTACTAGATTCACTAAATGTTTATGCAAGGGTTCTAGTATATGCTAATCATTTTTAAGATTTTGGCTAGGCAAGATTGGTTTTCCATCTTTCCAATTTGTATTGTAAGGATAATTTTGCAATCTAGGTTGCCTATCATTTTTATTATAGGATTTCCTTTCATTTCCTATACCCTTCTCTTTCTTAGCAATAGTTTTCTTTATGTCTTTCAAAGTACTATAAACCTTCTCCCACTTTTCATCATCTTTAGGCTTTGCAGCCGAAACCTTCTCAGTCTTATTCTTAGGATTTCTTAAAAGTGTAGGTTCTTCCCTCCTTCCATATTTCCCAGAAGCTCTTCTTTTACTTTCAATATTTATAGCCACCCTAAATGCATCCCTCATAGTCTAAGGGTCTTTATATCTGAGGAGATATGCCATTTTAGCATCAAAAGTATTGAAATATGTAGTTAAACAAACATTTTCATTAAGCCTTAAAACCTAGAACAATTTATACATTTCTTTCTGAAATATTAAATTAAACTATGTCACAGGCTCACTCAATGACATCTTGATGTTATTAAACTCATTTAGCATGAAACTTGCATTATTTTTATCACCATACTGCTCCTTGAAACACTTTTCAAACTCATCCCATGAACCAATACTAGCATTAGATAGACCTCTATGCCAATCCCTTGCATCCTCTACCAGAGATTATATAAACAATTTCATTACAACATCTTCATGTTCTACCTCATAATCATTTAACATATCCATGAAATCTTTCAAGTGTTCCTCTACTATCACAACATTATTGCCAAAAAAATTACTCATCTTTTCTCTCAATTAAGTAGGGATGGGATTTAGATAACCAGGGATTCCATCAAAGAATAATGGCCCATACCTTTCCAACTATATAGGTCATCATTGAAATAATCCTTCATTCTTATGAAAATCAACACTAGACCCTACATCTTGTACTCTATGACCATCCTGATTTGGACTTACAAACCCAATTGCATGAATCTTTAGGCCATAATTATTTGCAGCAAGATTTGGAGTAATCTTAGGATTATTATTTAAGGCATCCTGGTGATTTGATGAGGTTGTAGCTTGTGCAACCTCATCCTTGCTTGACATCTTTAGGAAACTTATTTTTTTCTTCATTTCTGCATTCACAGCCTCAATTTCTGTTCTCTCCAGCTCTTCTGCTGGAGCTTCACTCTCCCTTTTATCCTTTTCTAAGGAAAATTCTATTTGAAATGACACATGTGGCTGGAGATCTTGTTGAGTAGAATGGGGAGTCACTTTCTTATTTATTTTAATCCCCTCAACCTTTTTCTTTCCTTTTTCCTTGGCAGGCTTAAGATTTGTATTACTCGGCTGAGACTTAACATGATTTGAGGGCTTTGGGTTAGCAGGTTTGGGTTGGACATCAATGTGGCCTACTAGGTTTTCTTTAGACACATGCTTTGTTTCCTTATTAGCAATCTTCTGAACAACTGGACCCTCAACACTTGGTTTAGGAATTTCATTGTTTCCAATTGTCTCATCAACCTATCCCTTTCAATCACAACATTCCTCAACTCTTCTTCCCTTTCTTTTTCTCTTTTCAACCTAAGCTCAACTTTCTCTTTGATTTCCTACTTCAAGGAATTAATATCTCCAAAAACATCATCGGGGTTAGGCAAAGTCACCTCAGAACCTGATGTATCATCTAGATCTATTAAATTGACCCCTTCCAATACATGTTCAGACAATAAAGGGTTTACATCATTTTCAACAGGAGGAAGAGGCACATCACTGGTGCATTCTTTGTGATGGATTCAACTTCTACTCCCGGTTCTTCTCTTTTTAACATATTTGACACTAACAAGCCCTTTATTTTGACATGTCACATCTTCAACCGGTGTGTTAAATAATGAATCAAAAAATCCACCACCATTTGACTCAGAATTTCTAGACACCTCTCCAAGATTCTTAGGGATAGGGTGTAAAAGCTTACTCGTACCTTGGTGTACAAGGTTCTGTGAGACGGGAGTAGTAGTACTAGATTCTGGGTTTTCCTTTATCCAGTCCTTCTTCACTTTGGGAAGTTCACCTTCCAATTTCTATTCCTTTTGATTCTTCATGAATACCAAATACCTAAAGATACGTGGTGGAATATAAAAACCTTTGGAACCTCATACTGACAACACACAAAAGTGCTTTACAACATAACTCTTAACGCTTATGAAAATAGAATAAGTGGACAAACCTAACACAAAATTTTAGGCTCAACCTTCAAATCATAGAAATAATATGAAAAATCTATGCTAAATGGACAACTGACACACTGACAAGAAATATTAAACTTGAGTCCCCAGTAGAGTCACCATTTTGTTGGTTGTGTTTTATAATGTAACTAGGTTGATCTTCTAATCTAACTATGGAATTTCCAATTCCAATCAAAAGAAACTCTAAGGACCTGGACCAACTAACGAGGACTTTACAAAATCCTCCTACACTTCAGGCTCTGCAAGACCCGAGAGGGTGATCACTTAATGTGTTTACAACCTCTGCACCATTATTATAAATGACATTAACAATAGTAGATAATCTCACTTAATAGCTCAACGCAATAGGATAATATCGAATAGAATTGGCTATTCCTCAACAATATCAACTATCTAGAGCCTGAGATAACTACAACACAATCCACAACATAAGATAGTCATTGTTTTGCAATTTGTAGCAAGCTCTAGGCAAAGACAAACAACTATTGAACTACACAAATAAGTATAACTTAGATCAATGCCATATATCCATTGCAGGAGTCAAATTCATAAGCATATAGAGGTTTATGATGGATTTAATACATGACATATAAGATCCCTAACAATATTGCATTACAATTTCATCAGTATGCATTCTAACCCAATACTACTTATCAAATCCTTATACAAAACATATCTGCCTATAATCCCATTCAAGAATTTTAATTAATTCCTTGAATTAAAACTAAAATAGAATCATACACACCACAACAGTGAGATGGATAAAACAACCCTTAGTTATTTCATTCAAAATTCAGATATGCATGTACAATGGAGAGACATGAGCTTGAATTTATCATTTCAACTCAAATTCTAGTACTGTCATACAACATTAAATCCCCATGAATTCAAAACCTATTACAGAATGACTCAAAACCTAAATTGCATTTCTCTCTAAAACTGTCAGACTTTACAATTTTCTCTGCAACTTCACCTAGACTCGACAAAAAATTATCTAACTTGCTAACCCATATTTCTGGCCTTGAAATCCTTCTTATAGAAAATGAAGGAGCAAACAAGCATCGGGCCAGAAAGTACACACGTCACCAGCCAATTGGAGCACCTAGTGATATTCCAAAATTTGTTACAACAACCAACACCATGGAGAATATTCTTGTTCATCATGTTAGCTGAGAAAAGTTTATGAAACAAAAAAAACCATTAGAATTCCACACCAAGACCGCCATCAAAGAAAAACTGGAAATCGTTGTAACTGTAACATATAATTTGCCACCTGTTAGTAGTCCATTTTTTTTACTTTCCTTAGTCAAATATTTAGTTACCTATTTCTGGTATTCTTCATCAGTCGACCAGTCAAAATTAATTACCTCATTCACGTTGGCATTATAAGGTGTGTATTTTACGGCTACTTATTTGCATCCCTTTCAAAAGATTCCAAAAATGAGTTGGTACTAATGATTTTATCCATACAACTCACCAACAAATCATAATCTGAGTCATCACAAATTAAATTAATTTGATCATTAATGACCTCACTTGCTTGATCCTGCCACTATTGGAGTGATCTGATTTTCCCCTGCTCATGAATTATATCAAGTAACAATGTGTTACCCCAATCATTTAAATTCTTCACAAACTCCCTAATCTTCCTACTCAAATCATTTGGTAGGGTCTGAAAACCCTACAATGACTTAACTAATACTTGAGTAAGCTTTAATGATTGGGGCCTATTATTTGTATCAAACCTTGAGGCCTTATACATGACATCAAAATCACTAGCCCTAGGGATCCAATTTTCAATCAATGGTATCACTACCTCCTGATCCCTATCAATATTCTTCATTGCATCTAACAAAAAATAATATAAAGAATGTATAGATAGCAATTTACTATCATAATTTTAATTAAAATGCCTCAAAATAGCAGTGACAATCTCTTTTTGCCTTGAAAAATATCCCTCCTCATTTACCTTTAATGATGTTTGCAATTCATCAATTTTTTGCAAGAGCTGCTTCTTTGTAGGATCAACAAAGCACTTTGTTTCTTCAAAAATTTCCTCTAAAGAAGGGGTGAGGGCAAGATTCTGACTAGGAGACCTTGGTGTGGAAACAATTGGAGAAGTAGGAGGCACTGACCATGTTGTGGAAGGTAATGTACTGGTCCCTGGAGCACTTGATGTCTCCCCAATCTGTTTATACCTAAACCTTTCCACCTCAGTCTGCAACTCAACATTCTTCTACTACATCTTGCTATACTCCTCAATCAAAAGGTTATACTTCTCCATTAGGCTCTTCTTTTCACCCTCCTTCCTTTCAGCAGTCTTTTGGGCCAATTTGGCCACATTCATAGTCAAATTAGTGGCCTCATTAGTTGAGGTCTTTGAAGCTCTCTTTATTATTAATCCTCTAAAATTTGGATTAATATCAGAAACATCTGGTTTTCTCCCTTGTGGGGCCAATGCTCAAATTTCCAAGCTTTCATACTCTTCATTGAAGGAAGAGTCTTGAAGTGTTGTCTTGACTTCTTCTTCAAAGTCTTGCAAGGGATGCTTGGACTTTACAATAGCATTAAATGCTACAACATCTGTAATGTCCCATTAAGGAAGAATCAATATGCCAACCTGATTCACCTATTTCCTTCCTTCTTTAGGAGTGATGTTCTTAAATTCTTCTATTAATTCAGCTTTAACTTCCTGATCATTCTTTTGGTCTGACCTGTCAGGTCTTAGTTCCCTTCTCTTCTTACATTTATCTTGATACTCTTCAAATTTAATCCTCTGTACCGATTGCAAGAATACAAGAGTTCTTACAAATGTATTATCATGTAGAAACTCCTTGCATGCTTCCTTTCTTGCATCTTGTACACTTTTACCCTTCATATCTAAATCGGATAAAACCATTTCAGCTGGTCTAGGAGGGGAAGACATACCAACCCGCATGTCCTGATCAGTAACAATAATTCCATCCATCAAATTCTCCCGTGGTTGATCAATTCTTTGCCTCTTAGGGATTGGCTCAGATAGTAGTGATGGGGGACTATCTTTTGGTGATGATTCTAAATCAATGATTTTGATTTCCCCAGGCACTTTGAATTTTGGACCTGGTTGTGAAGGAAACTTCATTATTTGCTTTCCTTTTCTGTCCACTTCTTCTTCATCACTATTGCTATCCTTTTTCCTCTTGTAAATGGGCCACCTTTCTGTAGGCTAGTATGCTGGCCTTGTTTCAATTGGTCTAGGACCTTGTTCCTATACACCCAGACTTAGTTCTAAGTTTACCTTTTTGGTTCTCAAAGTGCCCATAATCTCTTTGAAGTTCTCCATCAAAAAATAAATTTTCTTATGGTATGGACTGAACTCCAACAATGGATCATATTTTAGATCCATTTTGTGCACAACATCTAATAGCTTACCATAAGCTATACATTTCTCCTTGTTCAACTGCTTCTTATTTAGGTCAAACTCATTTCTAATCAGGTCTTTAGGAAAGTTGAAATCATGCAAAATCTTGCCAGCTTTTATTCTTTTTCTGAAAAGGGTAAAGAAACCCTCAGGATCATGTTGTCGCTTTGGACCACACCTCAAATGGTAATCCTCAAAGAATTTCTCAAAATGCACCCAACCTCCCTTTGAAAAGGCAAAATCAGACACCACTGTATAATCTGGGAAAAATGTTCCCTTACCCCTCTTGGTGAGGTTGTCCTCATGAATACAACCTATTTGCCACATAACTTCTGCAAACCCCAATCTTGGTGGCACATTGTATGGTAGTATATGAGGGGCTCCCTAAAAACCATATGCCCTCAAAATAGTGCTGACTGGATATGGGATAATGTCACCCTAGTTATGACAGACCTTTAATTCTGGCTTCCTCCCCTTTGGCCTGAGGATATCATGTAATTCCTCAGGGATCCTAGGTATATTCACCATCAATCTAGCCCTTAATCTGGAAGCAAATCAATTATGAAATTGCACATAACTAGTGCTTTCTTTATTGCAAGTTAAATTTGCAGCCTATATCTGTACTGGCAATCTTTCTCTATCAACCGATTTCCTTAATTTCATATTCTAAGAAAAGAAATCAACATTCTTGAATAAGAACATATGCATTAGCATAGAATACCAAAAGAATTGAGTGTCGATATCATTTTTCTGCAACTTTGATAGCCCTTCATGTATCCTCCAACCAAGAAAGAAGCAAAGTCATATGTGACAGAGAAGTTAGGCTATTGTATTTGCACCCGCATGAACATGTATGCAATGGGAATCACCACACCAGTACCAAAACCCAAAATATGACACAATGAATAGAAAGTGGCCAGGAAATGATTTGCAAAATAATTTAATTTGAAAGGTTCCTGGTCATTAGGGTTGATATGAAATCTTGAACCTCTTTCCCTATCCAGATGAGGTGGAAGCAACTTAGCTCTAAAAAGAGATTTCAACTTTGCATATTCCTACTTCATTTCCTCAAGATTGATAGGAACCAAGTCTTCACTTAGTTTACTCAAGTCAAAAATCTATTGGATATCATCTCTGTTAATGCTTAATAAAACCCCTCCATCATTATCCCTGATTACCCATGTGACAGGGTCATATCTTGCAGCTACTGCCCTAAGTAGGTCTACATCAGTGAATACATTTGGTACCACCAGCTTCCCCATATCATACATCCATCCATTTGAAAAAGGTTGAGGCAAATTCCTCTGTCCATACCATAATTTGAACATTTCCAAACATGTGAGGGGAACCCTAGCATCAGCTATTTTGAAGCAATTGTATACTAACCCTTCCCCAAGGATTTTCCCTCACATTAGGACCAATCCCTTCCTCCTATCATTCGTTGACAAGGGAAATTGATCCAGGAAATCATTGTATAGGTTTCTTTTTAAATAATCAATCTGGCCAGAATGTTGCTTGGGTGGTGCCATTTCGAACAAACTATGGCTTCTTTATAATGTTACACTTCAAATAGCTAGGACTAACCAGAGAGAGGAAATTACAGAACAAAATACTACAATTTCTCACAACTATAATTAAACTATAGCCCTAACACGTTTATCAAAAAACTCAATGACAAGCACAACTAATATTTTTACAAATTCAAGTGCAGAATGACTGAGAAGCATAGAAATTAACTCATGACTTTGTTCGTAGAAATCAAAAATTCTAGATGCAATGATTCACAACTTCACTCTCAGCTCTAAAATAGCTTCACAAAATACTTGAGTGCCTTGTGATACACATAAAATAGGAGAATTGATTTTATTTCGATCAAATTATGCTAGTTACATGTCTCATCCACCATTAAATCTCACTCGTGCACTACACGAATGACTCCAACCATATTTGATACAAATTTAAATCTTAGTCGTCGATCCTTTAGTTTGATCTAATCATCTAATGGATACCTTCAAAACAAGCTGACACAATCGCCAACATAGCAGTAAAGGGCCCACCATACCATACGCCACAAAGGAAATCCACATGGTGGTTTCCTGCGGCATCGCAATCGGTAAAGATCTTGCAACTTTGGATCTCGTGATGGTGGGCAACTGTAGATCTTGAACAACGGTGATCCTGTTCCTTCAAAACATTAGTAGGCCTTATCATTATCTATCAAGCACCTTTTCTACTGAAATCATAACATCTTCATTGATTTGAAGCATGTGCATCTCACAAGCATTTTAGTAACCCGCAACATAACATATTAAAGCTAGGTTAAACTATTTCATTATTTCTTTTTCTCCACTAGATGAGACACGTGGCGGTCACCCACAATATCATAATTAGTAAAAACCTTGCAATTCTGGATCACGTGATGGTGGGTAGCCGTAGATCTTAAGCATCAGTGATCTCGGTCCTTCAACATAGTCACCAGCATTATCCTTAACCATTAAGCAGCTTTCCCATCCATATTATAATAGATCTGTCGATTTAAAACATGTGCACCCTGAGAGCACTTTAGTAACCCGCCTTTTAATGTATTTAAGGCTGGATTAATGTATTTTTTTATTCTTTCAGCTTAATCAGATGAGACACGTGGCACTCGACCATGATATCATGATCAGTAAAGATACTGCAGTGTTGGATCATGCGATGGCAGACAACCATTGATATCTGATAAAGATTGATTGACAACACACAAACAGATCTCCTTCGGCCACGATAGAAAGGACATGTGGCACCCACCTGTGATATTGCGATTAATAAAGATCCTACAATTCTCAATCATGCGATGGTGGGCAACTATTGATATCAGAATGCAATTTGATCAATGGTAGAGCAAATTCGATCCCTTCTACAAAATAAAACATTCATTAAAAGGACAAGGGGATATCACTAGGTGGATGGAAAATAACAACATGAGTTGTTTTTAAAATGATGAAGCACGGGGTCATCCAAGACTTAGGAAAAATAAAACCCAGCAGAGGAAACAAAATATTAAGACCAAAGGGACCCAACCTAGATGAACCAATGGGGCATAAGTTGTTTTAAAAGCCTTCAAAAAGTAACAGCAAAATAGAACCCAACCAAGGTGTAAAAAAAACATTAGGATTTTACCTAAAGACAAAGCTAAAACCCCAACCCTTAGAAATTTTCCAACACCATGAAAGACCGGCGACATAAGGCAGGGCATGAGTTACAAACAAGGAGCAAAAATTTGAAGCTCCATCAGTTGTCATTACCCAATTTATTAAAATAAAGACAATAATTAAAATGACATCTTTTGTAACCTTCTTCAACCATAAAACTATCAAATTTCAAATACCATTGCTAAGGTGCTTGCTTAAGGCCATACAAACTCTTCTTTAATTTCTACACAAATTCCTCCTTACCCTTGACCTCATATCCCTATGGTTAGTGCATGTATATTTCCTCTTCCAAAATCCCATCTAGAAATGTTGTTTTCACATCTAGTTGTTCAAGATGCAAGTCTTCCACAACCACAAGACTTAGAATAGTTCTAATAGAAGTCATCTTTACAACTGGAGAAAATATTTCATCAAAATCTATACCTTTTTTCTATGCAAAACCTTTTACCACGAGTCTGAATTTATATATTTTCTTGCCTCCATCTTCTTACAACATGCAAACCCATTTATTTGGAAATGCTCTTTTACCTATAGGAAATTGGACTAAGTACCAAGTTTGATTCTACAACAAGGAATCCATTTCCTTTTTTATTCCTAGATCCCACTTCTTTTTGGAATCTACCTACATTGCTTCTTCCTAACCTTCACGTTTAGCAGAATTAGTTAATAATATAGAATATAATGATGGAGAAAATATTTCTACAGGTCTAGCTATCCTTGTAGAACATCTAACACTTGCAGGAGTCTATGGGATAACCTATTGTTATTGAGCATTAGGTGCCACTATCATTCTTTTTTCTAAATCTCATCAAACACCACATATTCCTTTTTGGCATGGTCATGCTTCTTTTCTTGTAGCTGATCCTTATACATGACCTTCTCATTGAATATAGCATCTCTACTCCTAATGATTTCATGATTTTCATAATCCCATAATCAATAACCAAATTCATCTACTCCATATCCAATGAAGGCACATTTTTTAGACTTAGCCTCAAGCTTGGTTCTATTTTCAATATCAATATGGACAAAAGCTTCACAACCAAAGGTTTTTAGAAATGAGTAGTTTACCTTTTTACCTATCCATGCCTCCTATGGAATGCCACCATCCAAAGGATTTGAAGGTCCCCTGTTTATTAAATAAACAATGGTATGTATAGCATCTACCCAAAAGTGTAAGGGTAGTCCAACATGCAATCTCATACTCCTTGCATGCTCCATAATGGTCCTATTCATCCTCTCAGACACACCATTTTATTGTGGGGTTCGAGGAACCATTTTCTGCCTACAGATTCCATTGTATGAATAGTAATTTTTAAATTATCTTCTGCAATACTCGCCTCCATTATTAGATCTGAGATGTTTCAACTTTTTCCTACCTCATTTTCAACCAAAGATTTCCACTTTTAAAAAGTTTCAAATACTTATGATTTTTATTTTAGGAAATACATCCATGTTTTTTGAGTTGCTTCATCAATAAAAGTAACATAATAAAAAGATCCACCAAGAGAAGATACCTGGGATGGTCCCCATACATTTGAATGCATGAGCTCTAATTTCTCACTCTTCTTCTCTTTCCCAACTTTGAGAAATAAAACTCTTTTCTATTTTCCATAAACATAATTTTTGCAAAACTCCAAGTTAATCTGCTTCACACCTGGTAGCAACTTTCTGGAGTGAATGATCTTCATCCCTTTCGCACTCATGTTCCCAAGTCTATGGTGCTACAATTCTATTTTTTTCCCTTTTACAAGTGCTATAACTATCTTAGTAGGAAATTTTTGTGTAGCAACCAAGCTAGAATAAGTATTACCAATACACAAATACAACGTGCCTACCTTTTCACCTTTACCTACTACTAATGCACCTTTAGTGACCTTCCATACTTTGTCTAAAAAGTAACCATGCAACCTTCACTACCCAGTTGTCTTGCAAAAATCAAATTCCTTCTCAAATTTGGAACATGCCTTACCTCTTGTAGCAACCATTCATTTCCATTCTACAACTTGATTTTTATCTTTCCTTTTTGAACAATCTAATAGGGTTTATCATCACCCAAATATACCTGTCCAAAATCACCTTGAACATAATCTACAAAATATTTCCTATGGGGTGTGGCATGAAATCAAGCCCCTGAATCTATTACTCGGGAATCATTAGCATTATCTAAACATAGAATTAAAGCATCGTGTAATTCATCACTTGCAACATTAGATTCCTTACTATCATCATGTTTTCCATCTCATTGTGTTCCCTTTCAAGACCAACAATCCTTCTTCAAGTGTCTTAGATTTCCACAATGCAAACAATCCATTCTTCCTTTGGATTTAGATCTACCTTTCTTCGACTTCCATTGTGACTTCCCATGATATTTGGGATTTTACCTCTCTCCTTTGTTATTCCCATGTTCTCTATAGTCAAAGCATTACCCAATGTTGAAGTCTCACCTGTGCTTTTCCATCACATTTCCTTACTAAGGATAACACCAACAACATCATCAAATTTCAATGTATTTGAACCAGAGACATAGTTACCTATAGCTATTACCAAGCTATTCTAGCTTTTTGGAAAAGAACATAAAACCAAAAGATCCTTCACCTCTTCATCAAAATTCACTTTTACAGAAGTTAACTAATTGGTAATCATATTAAACTCATTTAAATAATCTTTCACAAATCCACCTTCGATCATTTTTAGATTAAATAAATGATTGATGAGAAATACCTTATTTGAGGCTAAGGGTTTTTCATACAATTTAGCCATAGCTTTTATCAGATCCTATGTTATCTTTTATTTTGTTATATTGAACACCACAAATGGTTCCAGGCACAACTGAATGGTTCCTAGTGACATTCTATCTAGAATCTCCCATTCTTTATCAAACATTGTAGCCTCTTTCTTTATTTTTCCTTGCAATGGCCACCATAGGTCCTTTTGATACAAATAATCTTCGATCTACATCTTCCATAATTGATAATTCTAGCTCTTGAACTTCTCAACCTTGAATTTTCCTTCTTCCATTGCTCCCACTCAAATCTAGAGGTTTCCTACCAATCAGTTGAAATACACATGGCTCTGATACCAATTGTTAGGATTCAAGTAGATTGGAACAATAAACATTAACAATTATATGTAGATTAAATAACCCAGAAATAACAAACAAGAATAACTCAAAAGAAATCAACACAAAAATTTAACTTGGCTCACCCAATATGGGCTACATCCACATAAAATCAGCCACCGAATGATTTTATTATCCAATGCAAAATAGAATACAATCTCATGAAAATACACACCCCACAACTTACATCCCAACCACTTATAACAAGCCTTTTGGAAGCTTCTAGAATTAGGGTTTTAAAAAGTAATTTTTCATTTGACGTGTTAATGGGAAAACCTTGACATGTCAATGGGAAAAAACCTTGATGTGTCAGTAGGAAAAAATTGACATGTTAACATAAAGAAAATTTTCAGGCCAATGCCCTGAACCCGACGATACATTATGAGTGTATAGAATTTGCACGATCAATCGCCACCTACCAACAATTATTTCATTTTATTTTATTATCTATCTCACTCTTCCCATAGAAAATTGTTGTGCATTCTTTTTCCCCCTCATTATTGGAGGGGTGATACTTATTTATGGCCTCATTTTAGCAGCCAACCTTTTTACATTTTTTATTTTCCCTAGATAAAGGGTCTAAGGAATTAGTTTCCAATTCCTTTATTAAGTTGTCTAATAATTTTGGAATACTACTTGTGATGTTACTAATGGGTAATACTATTTCACCTTCAACCTAGGGCGAAATCTCTAACCCATGCCCTAGAGAATTGTCCCCCTATACATTATTCATACAACTAGTTTCCATATTTACAGTCATTTGAGGTTTCCATATTCATGCTTTCACTTAAGGTTTCTAAGTTTTTATTTCCACTTAGGGCATCCATTTTCGCAATATCATTAGGGTATCCTTATTCATATTTCCAATTTAGGTTTCTAAATTTGTATTCTCATTTAGGGCTTCTGAATTCACATTATTTTTTATGGTTTCCATGTTTTACTTCACATTTAGAGTTCCACCAAACCCATTCTTTCTATCATCCTTGATGCCATTACTGTCGCTCATTTTCGAATTGGAATTCCTTCCCTCTAGAATAATGGTTCCTTTATGACCAATAGGGGGCTTGGAGAATATTTTTTCTTTGTTATCAAAGGGAAGTTCTGCCTTATGTTTCCTTCATTTCTACAAAGGTAGCATATATTTAACCTCTTGAGAATCTTGATGGTGCATCTAATATCGCCACTATCTATTTTTAATAAAACTTAAATTCCAAAATGTCTACTTTAGGAGATAAGTTTACAAGGTCCCTATCATCATCACGTGGTAGGGAGGATTTAGTGTCATCAATTTTGATAACCCTCACATATGGCTCAAGCAAGAGAGAAATAAATTTCTAGACTCGAGGGGGTACGTTTTTCATAACCACCCATCTATGGCTCAAGAGAGCCAAGATTTCCTCATTTATGGCCTTCAGTGACCAAGCTAAATCCCAATTAAAATTCTTTCCAATGCTCCAAAATTTTGTCTTAATTACAAATTCTTGTATTTCAGGATTTAAAAAGAAAAACAAAAAAACCTTTTTGAATCATTCTACAAAATGAGATAAATTCCTAACATTTTAGCCCATACATTGGAAAGCCATTCATGCATGTACTTTCTATTCAAGACCTTATTAATGTTCATAGCTGCCAAGAAAATTGCCACATTCATTAGTCTGTAATCCTCTTCACAAATTTCCTTGTTTAATTCATTGTTTGGAACCAAGATATACAATTTAGAGGAAGCAGTTGGGCACTTATCTCTCTCTACTTCCCCATCTTTCCCATCTTCACAAGCTTGCACTAAAAATTTGGCACCAGATGGTAAGGACACCATCTCACTAGCCACTATGTCCTTGAATTCCTTCACATGCACATTGCCACCATATTATGGGTTTGGATCTTTATCTAATCCATTAGGGGGTATGAATTTCCATACATTATTAGCAAAAAAAATTGCTAGCAATTTCACATGAGCCAGGGAAGAGGAAACCTCACCCTTCACACCGATGAAATACCAACCTGTACTCTAAGAAAAAATGGAAATAAAATCATAGAGTGTCCCATACCACCAGATGGATGCCTATGTGGAGGAGGGCCAAGCATCCTCCACAACCATGTGTGAAACCCTTACACAGGTTATACCGGCCAATTCCCATACTTGCAGAGCCTCCTTTTTTCCTTCCTTTGTCATTTCTTAATGCTTTCTTTCCTTGGCAACAAGCTGACATAATACACCAATATTTGATTATTGGACCTCCTAAAAATCCTCTAATTGTTGGACCTCCTAAACCACCTCTCATTATAGGACCTCCTAAACCTTATGGCCATATCCTAAAATTTGCAAAATTACTCACTAGTAACCATGTACAACAAGATGTGTTGAAGAAACCAAGTTATCATGTAGTTTCTCACACATATAACACTCAAAATTATAAAATACCAAAAGAAATGCCAACATCCATTCCATTACCTCAACCATATCTTCCATCCCCACCTAGTTCCTCAACATAGTAGTAAGGAATATGATCATTTTGAGAAATTTTTTAATACTCTATCCAAGATCTCCCTTCAGGATTTGATTCAAACATCACCTACAAATCATGGGATGATCCAAGAGGCTTTGTAGAAGATTAATATTTCACCTTCTATCAAACCAAATTAGGTAGCATCCTTGTTTGATTATATGCAAGCAAAAAAGTTTGATATTACCTTCCCTCAACATGAGTTACCTTCACTTGACATCCAAAAATAATAGGAGGCTCTAATGATAATGGTTAGAATTAATAAAACTAGGGTAACATGTACTCTTATTGATAATGGTTCAGACCTTAATCTTTGTAGCATGTATCTTCTAGGTAAACTTGGTGTGGATAAGAATATTTTAGAACCTAATGATTTTTGTATTTGTGGCTTTGATAATGTTAGTAGGAAACCATTAGAGAAAATCACTCTACCCATTAAGGTAGGGCCCATGGTTTTGCATACCACTTTCCATATCATGTCAAGATATCTTTCATATAAGCTTCTCCTAGGTAGACCATGGATTTATGCCATGAAAGGAGTCCCACCTAATCTTCACCATGAGTTGAAGTATGAATATAGTGACAAGATATATACTGTAAAAGAAAATGAAAAAACTTATAATTCACAAAATTGAAGTTGAATATAACACTTCCAACTCTCTTAATACTTTGATTCCATCTTCAAAGTTGAGCCATTACCTTCCAAGGATAATGATACTATGAATACACTCTTGGATGATAAATGGGGGTATTAGATTTAACACCTTATTTCAATGGGGGGGTCTAAAATCTTAAAATCAAAGTCCAAAGAGTCAAATAAAAATGATGATCATAATATTTCTTTATCTTCAAACACATGTTTTGGTGATGATTGGGGTTCATTAGAATTTACACCCTCCTTTATGGGAGAGTACAAAATCTCACAATCCAAACCTAGGGATTCTTGTGTTTCATTCACTCAATATTCTTCTACATCAACAAATCCAAAAACACCAGCCTATGATTGTGATGGGGAACCTTTATATTTTGTCCCTCATGTGTTAGCGATGCCTTTAAAAAAACTCAAAAATGACTTGCATTTGAAAAAATCAATTCATCTCATGAGAATTTAGATAATACTTCTACAACTAAGTTGGAATAATTTTATGGGCTTGGATATAAAATACTTTCTAAATTATATATAATAAAAACATAGAACAAGGAGTTAAGGATCATGTGAATTCTATGTCATACCTTTCAAAAAGGGCTTTAAATATTTCTAACCTTCTTCTCCATCTCCATCTTATCCACCATCATCTATTATATTTAAAACATCATGTGATAAGTAAGCAATCTTTTCTTCACTTGCGAGAAAAAAAATTCTCCTACACCTTAATCAAAGTAAGAGCATATTTTTTCGAGGCTTCACAAATCTCATTGAATTAATATTCTTCCTCCAACATAGAAGAAATTTTATAGAACTAACTATTTTTTTGCATATCATTGAGCACATCTTCATTCCACCAATGAATGTGAGGTCTTGAGTATAAAATACAACTTGTTGATTGTGGTTCTCTTCCATGTTTTGATGCACCCAATCACTCTAAACAATAACAATCTCTCTTCTATGGTGTTTCTCCTCACTATGTGGCATTCATAGATTCATGTGTTTGCTCATTTCCATTCATGGTGGTATGATCTTAAGTGTAACCATATCTCTTTCTATGCTAGTAACACGATAGTCTCTTCCATGTTTATTCTTGCCTTTATACTTGGGGGAAAGGATAACTAGTTTTGGGAGATGTGTATTCTTTTCAAGGATCCCCTTTTCATTTCTTATTTCCTTAAAATACAAACATAGAAAGTATGTTGACATTTTAAGGGGGGCTTACTACCCCTATCCATTCCATAGAAATCTTGTGAGATTTGATTTATTGACATAACCCATTGGTGGTGATGGTTTTTATAAATCCCCCAGAGGCATGGTTATCAATTCATCCATTATGATGTTGAGCATTGATTTGTCCCCTATGATGTTAAAATTTTATATGCTCCCTGAAGTGTGATTGGAAAAATAGTCAATGGATTTGGCATAACTAAGCTTGATAATTCATGAACTTGAGCATTCTTACATGGCCACCTATCATAAAAAACCTTTCTTTCCAATGAAGCCATGTGTTTCGTAAGTGATTTAACATCCTTATGAGAACATAATTTTTTTCAAACAACACATTCGGTGGATGAATTTTGGTCTATGAGACAAATTTAAGACTAGGGTCTCTTTTTCTTATAGACTCAAATCCTTTTAGTAATAACCTTGTATTTATATTATGTTATTATTATATGTATAATTGTGATTGTTATGTATTTTCATCACATGTCTACTTTGAACTTTGTTACTTCATGTTATGTTTTCACTATGTTGTGCTATGTGTTGTGTCTTCATTGTGTATGATTCATGTTTGTCATGCTATATTTCACTTCGCGTATTTGTTCCTTTGTCCTCATGTTATCTTGTCATAGGATCTTGAATCTTGGGGGTTAGCACATCCCTTAGATTTAATGCCATACTATCTCTTCAATATTGGGACTGTATCTATGGAAAATTTAGATTGTTAGCTGATTAGATCATAAACACCAAAAATCCATTGAAGTACCAAAGCACAAAGGAAATAAACATGAAAATAAAAGGAACAATGTTACCATAAATCTTCATCTTCCATGCTTCACCTTTGTTACATCTTCTAGTTTGTAGCAAATCGAATGAGGCCCTCAGATTTCAAATGAGCACCTAAACTAATGCCAAAGCCCTATGCAAATGTTGAAGGATTTGTATAAAAGAAATGACTTCACAATAGACTAAAAATGACAATGACTGCAAATGACCATAATAAAAATCTAAGTTGACAGAATGAGCATGAGGGTTTATTTAAAGGAAATGTCTGATTTGGATTGATGGTTGAGATTGGATGTCAATAAGATGTCTAAATCAATGGCCAAAATTGAATGTTGTAGTATGAAATAGGTTTAGGTCAAAATTAGGGCAATGACTAGAAATGAATGGCTAAGATTGAATTATAAGATAATTCAATCAAGGGCTGAAATTAAATGAGATGTCAAGAGATAAGATTTGATGTGGAAGATAAGATTGGCATGAACAAAGAGGTGATAGGAGAAATTAAATAATGAAAATTATTTAATTTAGGTGGTCAATGAATAATTAAATAATTCAAACAATTATTTAATTATAGAGGAATGTGATAAAAAGAATCATTTTGAATTAAATAATTATTTAATTCAAAATTGAAGAGAGTGGACCAAATTAAATAAATAAAATTTATTTAATTTATGAGAGAAAAGGCCAATGAATAATTAAATAATTATTTAATTATTTAATTATAGTGGAAGGTGGATAAAAATTAAATAAATAAGAATTTACTTAATTTTAGAAAGAAGAGGACTTAATTAGTGATGCAATTAAATAAATAAAATTTATTTAATTAGTCAAGTAAGAAATAAAAGTAGGAATGAATTAATTAAATAATTAAAATTAAATTATTTAATTAATAGAAGACATGACTTTAGAAAATAATTAAATAATTAAAAATTATTTAATTAGCAAAGAGAAAAGGGGAAATGATAGAGAATTTAAAAATCGCAAACCTAGGACAATTTTTAGTGTCTACATTTTGCCCCTCTTTGTCATAATGTAGCATGTCGCATTGTGACAAAGAAAATAAGTCGAGAATATGCCCCAGTGCAAAATAAGATGAGGAAGAATGACGAGGAGGGTTATGGTATGCCCCCTCGAGAGGACAGACAGGTTCCAAGAACATGGGTGTGCTCTCAAAATTAATCAAAAGACTAGAATATGAAGAGACAAAGAAATGTGAGTGCAAAAGATATGGATGATGATATGGATGCAATGCCTATATGAGATGAGTGAGAGAATATGACAAGACTAAAGAAGATGCATGTTAGTTCCTAGACCAAATCCTTCAAAACATTGACATAGGACTTTAATATTTATTGCTCTTAATCATCATTGGGTGAATTGTTGTAATGGCCAATAAACACCATGATATGACATAGATCAAGGTGTGCAAGGTTGTACCATCACATAAGACAAGCAGTCACAAACAAGGATGATCATGACTCATACTAAGAGTGTGATTGCCCAAGTCATACTAAGAGTGTGATTGCCTCAGTCTTTTTGTCATAATCAACCACAAGCAGAAAAAGACAAAGACAATTCATGAAACATCATTGCTTCTCTAAATCCTATTTCCAAGACATCCTTGCGAAACTAGCAGCATGATTGCCAAAATACAAAATAGAGCCTTTATCATGATACATCGTTATTTTTCTAAATCCCAAATCAGGACCTCGCTGAGAAACTAGTAATCATGTGCGTTAATCATCATGATACGTCGCTGCTTCTCTAAATCTTGTTATTGGGATCTCGCTGAAAAACTAGTAACATGATAAAAATATCCAAATACAAGATAAGACAATCATGATACGTCGCTGCTTTTCTATATCATTTTGTGAGGATCTCGCTAGAAAGCTAGTACCAAGACAAGATAAGACAATCATGATACGTCACTGCTTTTCTAAATCCTTTTGTGAGGATTTTGCTGAAAAGCTAGTACCAAGACAAGATAAGACAATCATGATACGTTGCTGCTTTTCTAAATCTTTTTGTGAGGATCTCGTTGAAAAACTAGTAACATGATAAAATCCAAAAGACAAGTGCCAAGTGTTTTCCAAGTGTGTCTGGATTCCAAGTGTTTTGATGTTAAGATGTTAGGTTTGATGATGCTGAGATGATAGAGTGTTGAAACTTTGATAATGCTCTGATGACAAATGTCAAAAATTGCCAAATTCAGGAAGGACACATCCTGAATAAAGTTAATGCCAAGAGAATTGATCCCTAAATGCCATGTGACGGTGATGATGACAATGCCTAGGAAGGACACATCCTGAGGCATAAATGACACAGTTGGTTCTTCAGAAGGACACATCTGAAAAATATTGATGTTGAGAGGAGTGATCCTTAGATGTCGAGAGGATCTCTCAAAATGTCGAATGACAGTGACGATGCCTAGGAAGGACACATGCTAAGGCATGAATGACATAGGTTATCTTTTAGAAGGACACATCTGAAGGTTAACCAAGATTTGACAGTTTGATAGGCTATGATGATTTGACCTACTTTGACCGAGTTTGACTTGTGTTTGACTATATGCTGGTATTGTCATGATGATATGATTGGCCTGTTGATGAAATTGTCCTATTGAAATAACTAATTGGCATGATTTGTTTTTTAGGAGTTTACCCATTTGGGAGCGATTCACTTTGTCTTGAAGATATTCTGACTTGTGTGCCAATGTAGTGTCATGAACCCTAATGGACTGACCTAGTGCAGCCTTGGGGGCTCATCGACAGATGGCCTTGCCTACATCATACACTCAGAGACCTCGTAGTTCGACACGACCAATGACTTTGTCCAGAGGACAGAAGTTTGAATCATGATTTTATTCTGACAAACCTAAATGGACTGATCTAATGTCTCGGGGACTCAAATGTGAGTCTTGCCTACGTAGCAATTGCGCAGAGACAACGTAGTTGGACTATGACATGAACTGACTGACATGACTGACTTTGACTGCATTTTTAGGATTTTGACATTGATTTGGATGTTTTTGTGTTTTTTTCAGGACATTTTATGATTTTTAGGTCTTTCTTCAAGATATTTTATGATGTTTTTGGTCTTTCTTCAAGACATTTTATGATGTTTTTGTCTTTTTGTCATTTTATGATTTTTTTGGATTTTGACGTTTAAGAGGATCGTGACAAATGCATATGATTGATACCTACACATGAGAATCCAAGGAAAAACATGATTGTGCCCCTAGTCAAGCTGAATACCAATTGAAAGGTGATGACAACATTGTTTGACGTGGGAAGGACGCATCCTGAAACAACATGAGGACGATGACAATAATGAAAGTATGGAGGTCTACAGCTGGGCCAAGAACACAGTCAAGTAAAATTTTGGATATTGTGCTTGTATGAATTAGAATTGTTGCATTTTGGAATGACTTGGTTAGGACTAGATGGGATGATGATTATCCTTAGACTGTTTGACAAGGGAAAGCCAAGATAGGTGACAAGCATGAAAGGATAAGAGGTGGCCTTGGTAAAGGATGGGAGACATGAGACTAAGGGAATTGTCATATGATTTTGAAGGACTATGTCACATAAGGATAATGAGTTTTACGTCAACAATGACATGATGTTTCACGAATAATGTATGACCAAATGATAGGCCTGTCAAAAGTTTTCCCAAAGCATGACTTATGTGTGCCAGTTTTATGTCAAGACCAAGATAGGTAGGAAAATGGATGGAAATGATAGGGCTAAGGTGAACAGATGTCAATGTCATGAGGAAGGTATGGGAAATGAGATGACTTGCCCCCAAGTGTAAAAGTCCACATAGATAATTTCTTTTACACATGATTCCTGTTTGCCAGGTTTTCATCATGGTACTTATCCAAGGCGCCTGTTTCCAAGGTTTTCACCATTGGATGAAATTTTTCTCTTTACTATTTTCTTGAATTTTTATTTTTTTGGTGTCACCAAGATGCCTATTTGCCAGGTTTTCATTAGGGTGACGATTTTTTGATTTTTGATTTTCTTTTTTTGTTTTGTGTTTTTGATATTGTGGATAGCCTGGATGCTTTAGATTACCACTGATTGTTCTGATTCCACTGACGGTGCCGATGTAGAGACTGGTGCCATGATATGCCAATAATGACCTTTCTGAAGGAGTTGTCTTATCAAGATCGTAGCACTTGTATACAACTGATCGATGTCATTGTGATCCTTTCTGATACTAGATTTGGCCTTATCAAAATACGCACATCGCCATAGAGTGCCATGAGAGTCCTTGTGGTAAAGAGTTGCTGCCATGATGTGATGGATTTGTGACGTGATATTTTTGGACTTTAGGCGAGATGTAGGATTATGAAAGATGATGGTAGATCTGGAAAGGTTGTTTGGACATTTGGATGAATGACTTTTTATTTTCCAAACTTAGGATGGTGGATGACAGATTTTGGAGGGATGGTGTTTGGAACCAATAGTTTTAGATGCCTTGTTTGATGACCATTTTGAAGGAGGTGGAAATTTGTTGTATGTAGGATTCCTCTTGTCTTGTGGCTCCACATTGTGATTGACTTTTGTATTTGACTTGGTTTCTTTGTTTGATCCATCTTTCTTTGGGATCCATTTTAATTTTATTTGTCCACTTGTCCTTTTGTTTGATTCAATGGCATTTAAAATTTGATTTTGATCTTTTTACTTGTAAGACTTTTGTTTTTGTTGGTCCCAAAGGGGAGGTTGATTCATGATAGAATGATGGTTTATGGTGTGGGTGGACGGGGTGTTGGCAGCAATCGTATGACAAGGATTTCTCATGGATTCTATTTTGACATTTGTATCTGACAAGGTTGCCCCCAATATCGAGGAGGTACCACTAACATCATTTGATTTGCTGACTGAAGAATACCCAAGACCTTGATGTGTGTAATTTTCTTGAAGCTGTATTGGTTCTAGAATGCCTTGCTTGTGTATGCCTAGTCCTTTTCCTTGATATTGCATGCTTTGACAGATTCTATTTGCCATGGGGTATTTGTTGTTTTGAAAGAAAGATGCTAACCCATCATTAGGTATGTGGATACTGTCACTTGTAATATTTTCGTCTGCAAGAAAGCCTACTCTAACAAAGATAGATGACCCTAGTTGATAAAATGTCTTAGCTTCATTATCATGTTGGACATATTCTTGACTGATATCTTTGGTCTGATCATGTGACATATCAGGTTCAGATGATTCTGTTGGTGCTTCCAAGGCAATGTCAAAGCCATCATTATGTTTAGTGTCATAGAGTCCAATGATTTTAGCTATAACTTGATCATATGCAAGCATGTACCTAGTGCAAGATTCTTGTTCTGGAGGAATATCATCTCTGTGTCCCATGGAGGCAAGTGTCTCATCATGGGAAGTGTCAATAGTCGAGGCCTTTGTAAGGTCATAAAGTGTTTGATCATGAATGGTGTAAAGGTCAAGGAGTGGATCGTTTTGGACTTCTTGGTCAACAATAGGGCCTTGGTCAAAGATGGGGTTGTCGTAGATGATACAATCAGAAATAGGGTCATGGGATGAACTACCTTGTTCTTGACATGAGGGTGACGTTATAATGTCATGCCTTGGGTTTTCGTCTTGACATGTATCCTCAAGTTTATTAAATGAGATTTGACTTTGGTCTATGATAGAATTTTCATGACTAGATGTGGCTTGTGAGGGGATGACTTGAAAAGGATTACTGAATGACGAACTAGGATAGGATGTGGGGACTTGGACTAGACTAGTATGTGAAGGACTAGAATAGGACATGGGGACTTGCATTGGACTAGTATGTGAAGGACAAGGGTATGATGTGGAGTCTTGGACTAGATATGTCATGGAGTCTTGGACTGGAGTATGATGTGACATGGGGACTTCAACCAGATATGCCATGGAGTCTTGAGCTGGATTAGTGTAAGGTTGACTAAAATAAGACTTGGAGACTTGGATGGGATCGATATGGTATGATGTGAGGACTTGACATGAGTTGGTAGATGGTTGATAAGGCATGTAGACTTGGATGGGATTGATAGGTGAAGGGTTAGAATATGACATGGAGGTTTGGAATGGACTAGTGGACAATTGGCTTCCCTTGTCAAGGTTAGGATAAGGGTGATAAGTGGACGTTTGTTGCAAATTACTGGTAGGATTTATGTCAAGCAACTGTTGATGGTGAGGGTAGATGGATGGAGGTGGAAAAGTATTTATGTCAAAGCCTTGTGGTAACTTAGCCCCTTCATCCAAAAGCATGGCTAGATACCTTTGAGGGTCATATAAGATTGATTTTTCTACACAGGAGACTATATCCAGATTTTGTGCTGCAGCTTCTAAGTCTTTGACATATACTCGTCCATTCTGGTCTCTTTTTATGAATGGCTCAAAAATGTTTTGTGATGAAGATGGAATGTTCATGGAAGATTGCATGTTCATGTTGTGAAATGGGTCAAAAAAGGTCCAATGTTGGTTTGTGTCATAAGTGTTATTATCAATGTTGGGATTGAAATCTTGTCCAAAGTTTTCCATTTGTCGTTCTTGTCTTTGAAGCCTAGTCTCAACCGTAAAAGAGATTTTCTCAAATGAGGACGATGAGAATGACAAGTAAATGCAAGGATGACACTAGCCTATGTTTTTTAGATTTTTTATAAGGATGACAATGCAAGACTATGTTTTTGGATTTTTGACAATAAGGGATGCAATATGACAATGTTGTCTAAAGAAAATGACTAATGCCAAAGGACAATGAAGACTAAGATGACAAGTTATGTCACTAATTTTTTTGTATTTTTGGAATAAAGGATGACAATGCAAGATGATGATGACGTTTTCCTAAGGAAATGATTAATGCAAGATGACAAGATTGTCAAGGCCAATATGAGGACTAAGATGATGATGTTTGACTAAGGAATTAATGTTATAAATGCCAAGTCTAGGTTCAAAATGATGACTAAGATGAACAATGCAAAGTCTAAGTTCAAAATGGGGACTGAGATTTTTTTTTTTTATGTTTGAAAAGTTTGAGTTGTCTAAGGTCAATTGTTTGTGTCTAGATTTGTGAATGTTGTGTATATTATTTAAAAATCTAGAAAACACTTGACAAGCACGATGTTTTGGTGTAAACAAGCACACATGAGACAAGTATAATCCTAAAAGGCCACTAGGCCAAGGGTTTGTATACTTGGTATAGCCCACCGATATACCCCGGATTGGTGATAAACACCTTTCCTTCTCAAGAGCAGATAGCTTAAAATTTTGGTTGCATTGGCTTCCCTCCACGGCTCATTAACGTCATTTGAGCACACCAAATTTGAATTCTTGGGTAGTGACTTCCCAAGAACTGCTATCTCTACTCAAGGGGATCAGTAGTGAGTGTCTTTGGGCATGATACTGTACCCTGCACTATACCAAGCAATGGCCAAAGAACGGTTGGACACTAAAACAAGGGGTCATGATCCATGCGGCGAGAGTCCCCTTTTGGATCCATCTCGTCAGAACCACACTCGTGATTCTTGGGCTTTCCCTAAGAACCCACTTTTATATACCGGCTGGAAGTCCCTCGGTGTCAGGGTGCTACCGGTCTGAGTCATCCTGGGGTGAGTATTTTTTCCCACTAGAACAGACCTAAGTTCTAGAGTCAGTAACCGTTTCTCTTACACCCAAGATCGCATGAATGCGCAAGGGGAGAGGATACTTCGATATACCAAATCGTAAGGGTGTACAACAGATAAAATGGGTCTGGTTTTCTAATCACTGAGTTTTCACAAGGTGAGAGCATAATCACCTACCATTTGTTCAAACACAATTAGACACTTGCAAACAAAATTCATTTTAAAGCACCAAAAGAAATGTTCCTAAATTAAAAAATGGAAACAAGTGGTCTGAGAGAAATCTTTGAAAAATGTAGCTGCAAAATCACATGTCAGTATTTTGAATAAATGTTTTTGACCCACGAAAAACTCCAATGCCACATGCTACCAACAAAGATTAGTAATACAAATAAAAATAAAAAATAAAAAATAAAAAATAAAAAAATTTAATGACAGCAGCAAATTAAAACAGCGATAACTTGCTCAAAACTTAACAAAAATTTAAAGCGTAGATATCTATGGAAAGCTAAATGATAGACCTTCAAAACTTAGAAAATGTTTTCCACAATTCTGCACAAAGAAAATGTTATAGACAAAATAAAAATACGGGTTTTAAAAGCTAAATTGAAAAAACAGCGATCACTAAAATAACCATAAATTTCTCAAATCTTTACGAAATTTAAAACCATTTGATATTCTGGAAAGCTGAGAGTGAGATTTACAAAACCCAGAAACTCTTTTAAAATATTTTATTCACCCATTTTTCTATACTTAAAAGAAAGTGACGGGATTTCATATGACTTCTTGGCTGTAACCTGCAAAACAGTGAAAACAAACAAGAAAACACACAATTTTCTCTGCAAAACATCAGGTTCACCAAATGTATCTATTGAAAATTTAGGTTGTTAGCTGATTAGATCATAAATACCAAAAATCCATTGAAGTAACAAAGCACAAAGGAAATAAACATGAAAATAAAAGGAACAATGTTACCATAAATCTTCATCTTCCATGCTTCACCTTTGTTACACCTTCTAGTTTGTAGAAAATCGAATAAGGCCCTCAGATTTCAAATGAGCACCTAAACTAATGCCAAATCCCTATGCAAATGTTGAAGGATTTGTATAAAATAAATGACTTCACAATAGACTAAAAATGACAATGACTGCAAATGACCATAATAAAAATCTAAGTTGACAGAATGAGCATGAGGGTTTATTTAAAGGAAATGTCTGATTTGGATTGACGATTGAGATTGGATGTCAATAAGATGTCTAAATCAATGGCCAAAATTGAATGTTGTAGTATGAAATAGGTTTAGGTCAAAATTAGGGCAATGACAAGAAATGAATGGTTAAGATTGAATTATAAGATAATTCAATCAAGGGTTGAAATTAAATGAGATGCCAAGAGATAAGATTTGATGTGGAAGATAAGATTGGCACGGACAAAGAGGTGATAGGAGAAATTAAATAATGAAAATTATTTAATTTAGGTGGTCAATGAATAATTAAATAATTAAAAATATTATTTAATTATAGAGGAATGTGACAAAAAGAATCATTTTGAATTAAATAATGATTTAATTCAAAATTCAAGAGAGTGGACCAAATTAAACAAATAAAATTTATTTAATTTATGAGAGAAAAGGCTAATGAATAATTAAATAATTATTTAATTATTTAATTATAGTGGAAGGTGGATAAAAATTAAATAAATAAGAATTTACTTAATTTTAGAAAGAAGAGGACTTAATTAGTGATGCAATTAAATAAATAAAATTTATTTAATTAGTCAAGCAAGAAATAAAAATAGGAATGAATTAATTAAATAATTAAAATTAAATTATTTAATTAATAGAAGACATGACTTTAGAAAATAATTAAATAATTAAAAATTATTTAATTAGCAAAGACAAAAGGGGAAATGATAAAGAATTTAGAAATCGCAAGCCTAGGACAATTTTTAGTGTCTACAGGGACAATTGAACCCCTCTTGGCTTATCCATACTTTAGTGTGAGTTTGAGCGTAAGTTCATACTCTCACTAAAGTGGGCACTAAATGTAGTGTCGAAAATTGTCACCCTTTACAATTTCACACTAGCTTTAGCTCCCTCCTATGTGATTGAACCTAATTATTCATTCAATTACCCATTTTGCAAACATCTTTAGAAAATAAAACAAGGGAAATAAAAATAAGAATTTAATATTTGCTTCTACTATTTTGGGCCCTGAAAAGAATGGGCCTAGTCTAGGGAACACTACGCTCTGTACCACCTCTTTTGGGCCCAAATTCAAATATGTCAATATCGATATTTTATTATTTGAAATTAAAATTTCAATTGTTGGATGTCAACATTTTATTTTTGGGAATTTAGAATAATTACATATAAATACTAGTCATTTTATCATTAATCAACCTAGAATCACACTTAGAAATTTTGGAGAGAAAATTGAATATTCTAAAATCAATAGAAGGTATAATTATCAGCATTGTTACAAAAATTTCATCGATCAAGTTCAAGTGTGAAAGACATCAAGAAGGAAGAAATTATGTTCAAGGATATATTAGGATAAATCATACCATTTTGTGAAGATGTATTGAGTTATCCTTTACATACTAGCTTTAGAAATATATTTCCTATGTATGTTAACCTTTTGTAGTTATATCAAGCAATCAAGGCATCCATCGATCAACTTTTGTGTGACATCTCTTCTTCAAGGGTTTTCATATCAAAGTATCACTATCATTGGTCATTTATCAATTTCAGTCAACTATTGTTGTTTTGACCTTTACTCGACCTAGGGTATGACCTCTTGATCATCATCAATCATTATATGTGGAGGTGGAAATACCAACATGTGGTTTGAATTAGGTAAGCCCTTATACAAAAAAAAAATTTCTCCTATTTTCATGTGTGTGGGTCAGATCTAAAGGTCTCATCAAGTGATGGCTTGGGAAAACATAGTGTAGACTACAACCTATGATCTATAATTTATATATCTAAAAAAGAAAAAATCCAGTCTAGGATGCATTGTGCCCTTTTCCTTGCAAGTCGAGCCCAATTTTTAGTCATAGGTTCTTCACTATTGTCATTTCTCAAATCTAGGTCAGTTCTACTACTTTTTTTTTCATTTGTTCACTAAATTATGTTTTCAGATCTAGGCTTGTATGTCAAATAGGCTTGTTAAATCACACATAAAATTTATCACCCTCACAACCCAACACAACATAAACCCTAAGAGGTTCACTCTCCCTTGCAGTAGCAATATAATCATCAAACCCTAATCAATTTATGTTTAATGTTTAGTCAAGTGAAAAGGAAATAAGTTTAGTTATCCTAATTCAATCTAAGATCACTTATCCTATGCAACACCTTGCAACATAATGTATAATGACTTTGACGTCTTGAATTTCCCTTTCTTTACTAGGGTGTTGTTATTGTTTTTCCATCACACCCACATATGCTAAATTGTTATCTTTGATTTGAGTGGTGTATGCTCATTTTTTGGCACATAAAACAATGTTGAGTGCACATTTACCCTACTATGAGTAATATAACCCTTAGTTTTATAATAAAGTAATGAAAATTTAGGTGCACTCAATTTATATCCATTTGTATGTGTGTGTAGGTGGGCATGAAAAATTACATATTGAAAGTGTGAATGTTGAAAATGTATATTAACTATTGTCACAAACATTGAACACAGATGTCAAGTTTATACACTCAAGTGAAACATGGAAACATCTTCAAGCCTATGGGTATGCTCATAGTGAAGATGAATCTCTAGATTATGGGATGTCTCCCTTATTAATTTCTAATGAATAAATGGTTTCTTGAAGGAAAAGGGAAGAAATGATTTGAAATGAATGCATAAAAATAAGTATGGTGAAGCACCTAATTGATAATAATGATAAAACTGTAGACTAATTTACAACTATTCTCAAGAAAAGTGTTTACATAGTTTAGAAAATTGATCACAAAAATGTTTCAAAAGAAGGACAAACAACATGTATTTTCATAAGGAAAATAAAATTTCACAACTTTTAGAACAAAATGAATATAAGCACAAGCTAAGACTTATGATGTGATGTACAATTATGAACAATACAAAACCAAAGGTTTTGATGGCTAAAACACAATAATTTCATCAAATCATTCACAAAGATACTTTGTATAATTTTAAAGAGGCAAACTTGGTAAATTTTAAATGAAAATAGTAGAAAAATATTGCATAAAGACCAATAACATGTGAACTTGTAAAAGTTGTTGAATATATTAATCAACTATAAAAATGAGTTTCAAGATAATCTCTCTTTGCAGAATGCAAAGGGAAAAAGCAAGAACTTTGAAAAAATACTAAGTATTTTTCAATATATACAATAGATGGCACCAAAGAGCTAGGAGGTGGAAATAGGAGCTAATTGAAAATGAAAATATCTCTAAAAATTGCTCTCATGAGCAAAGATGAAAACCCACAAAAAGGGGGCCCATAACTAAAGCAAATTGAGCTCAACTAGTTGCAAACTCCTCCTCTCAATGTGCATGACCAAAAGAACTCCAAAAATGCTCCACCAACGAAAATGAGACTTTGAAACCTTAGTTAAACTCCACTCTTCTCTTTTTGCATGTGTATTTGACAAAAATAATCTATTTTAACAATTATTAAAAGTAATCAAAGTGATTGTTTTAATAACGTTATTAAAAGAATGCCCTTCTCTCTTATGGAAAATTTCATAACAATTATTAGGGAAAAATAATAATTGCACTTAATAGTTGCTAGAATACAATATTCTTTTTGTAAACTCACATACAAAGGTATAAGGGTTTTAATAAAACATTTGAAAAAATTATATCAAACCCCTTATAACTTCCCAACATGACTTGGATCCCCTTTGCATGATTAGCTTTTCTTGACTTCAATTTTTAGATGATGACACCTTTTGCATATCATGATTTATCTTAAAACACAAGTAAAAAAAACACTCCACATTCAGACTAGGGATGCAAGTAAAAGCACTCTCGAAACCCTAAATCATTTCATTCTTCACTTTTCCACTTTGCAAACATATTGTTGCACTGCCATGATGGGTAGCTCTACTAGGGTTTGAAATGTTTGGAGCTCGTTCTCCTTAGATAAGCTCAAACTCTCAGCACTACATGCTCAAAACTGGTAAGTTCTTCGAAGCACCTTCGTTGGTTTTGAAAATAGTTTGAAACAAACCTTGACTCTTTGCGTATGAGCTCACTGTTTGAGCAAAAAAGGATTTGTATCTTCTTTTTATGCTTTCTATGAAAGGCTTGCTATCATGCCATTTTCTCACTCTGTCAACATTTTCCTCTTTATGATTCTGTGGTAGCCACTTTGAGGTTACCATTATTGATTTTGGTTGAGATTTTACTCTGTGGGAGAGCCTGCAGACTTGGGTGCATTTTCTTATGAGAAATCAATAGGAAAATCAAAGGTAAGGAATTCATCCATTGAACCTTGCATTATTTCTTCAATTTTTGTAAAACAAGCTCGATTGAAGTTCATTGAGTGAAAAATATTTGTGTTTCTTGTGCAAAATATTAATGGGTTTTATTGTTTCTTCTTTAAACCTGCATATCTTCATGTTTTATCTTCTCTTTTTGTAGAAGAAACTGAGTCTTTCAGTTGGTCTCCACCATGAAAGGTTGTGGCCTCACTTTGCATTTCTCTTTATTTTGCTGATGAAATGCTAGATTTGAGCTCAACCAAAACAAGAATAATGAATTTTTGCTTCTTTCATGCCTCTTTATTCCTAAATCTCCTCTACATCTCATGGTGAGCTAGGGTTCTAAACACATTTCCTCCTCATTTTACTTGAGGCAAAGTGTGGTTTAAAACCTTCTATCGTGGATTTTATTTCTTGAACAAACAAGAAGAAACCCATTTTTGGGCTCGACCCCTAAACATTATGCTTATTTCCAATAGAAAAATGAAAGCCCTTTATTATCTCTATATGCTATGTTTCCCCTTTGTGAAATGGTGAGAATAAAGTATTTGAAACTATTACTTTGTGGAAAATTAAGGAATCCTTTGGATCACTGACTACTTGGTAGAAAGGCAATGCAACTTGCTTCCCCTTATTCCTACCCACTCAGTCAACTATCGATCTAATACCACACTATACTCAAAACTTCCCAGTATTCTGATGGATTATGCTTTTATTCACAAGACACTTTATGGAAACCTTTCTTTGTCCCCTTTTGCAAAGGTTTCTTTTCTTTAAACAGTGAGAGGAAACTTCATTGTTTGGTTTTTTTGGTAAAGATTATGAAATGTGTTTCTATTTGATAGTGAGGGTTGTGAACCTGATGTATTACTCAACATGAGTATGGTAGGATTTTCCACAATTCTCCAATTCTAGTTTTTAAGTTGAAGTTTCAACTTGTATCGCTTTATATGATAGTTTTCTCCTTTTGTTCTTCATGCATACCCAATGCATGTTGTCCCATTTTTCTCTCCCTTAAAACCTTGATTGTCTATCTTGGATAAAACTATTCTTGTACTTTGCTAATTGTCAAGGATTATGCACAGTATGTCCTTTTCAATACTATTTATGATACTTGACCATGCTTTCTTGAGCTCTCTTAGTACCTTTGTATGTCATTCATTATTGATTCACAATTTTTTTTATCACAGTGGTGACTATATTTTCATTTAAACTTCTTGTCAAGCTGTGTTGTGTAAAAGAAATATGGCTTTTCCCATTGCTTCTGATTTGACTGTATTGTTCGACTCAAATTGTGACCTAGTCCTACTGTGACAACATTATTTGCACTTTATTGTCATATGGGAATTTGAATATTATTTGTGACTTCAATAAATATATGATTTATTTCTTCTCATCATTAGAAAATTGAGGAAATATCCTTTTGGTAGCAAGCAGTTACTATGATCAAGGCTTATTAAAATGTAAGCAAATGTTTGTTGTGACTCATTGATATGTAATACTGAAAATAAACCAATACTCCTCTCACATAAATGAGAGGATGCAGTATGCTGGGCTCAACCCTTGTTGGAGCCCATTGATCTCCACATACTAAAATGTTGAAAAAGATGAATCATGGAATGAAAGATGAACTTGTACTTGCACAATGAGCAAACTAGTTAGAAAAAATAGCGAAGTTCAATGCTCTTTCTAATGATTTGACTCTCATTCAATGATCTAATTTGGATCTTTTGTATTTATCTGATAATGGCTCAATTGATTTAATGCATCAGAATTGTAATTTATATGTCTATTGATGAAACATGTGACTAGATTTCATGTCCCCCAAGCTCTAACAAAATCTTTCAATCATCTGCAGGTGCATCTGGAGATCGAGAATGAGAGGAGCTGAAGATACTTAATCTTTAAATGTATAGTTTACATGTACATTGTTGTATTAATTCAATTGAGTCATTCCCATGGCTTGTGTGTGATATTTAAGCATTCTTTTGATATTCAATGAATGAAACAACAACATTGTATACAATTTCATTTTCAAAATGAATGAATTACAACAATGTTATGTGATTTGTATATTCTCTTTCTACTGTAAATCACTGCATAATAAAAATTGAACTCCTCTTGAAACTTCAAATGCAAATGATTAGGATTAGAAAAAAATCATTGAAGTACCTTTCACCTTAGATGTAGCAAATGTTTTAGCTTGACCAAATTAAGCTATAGGTGAAATTTTGGTAACATTAGCAATATCAAAAATGCAAAAATCACAATCATGCAATGAAGTTCAAGATCTTGGCTCAAAATATGAAATTTAAATAACAAGCAAAGTCATCATAGCTATAATTTTGATTTTCTCCATTGTTGGTTTCTCTTCAAAGTAACAAACTATGAATGGACAATAATGATATGGTGCAATGATAATGATAAATTCTCAAAGATAAATGATACATATGCTTGACAATGATAATGATAAATACGATTAATAATGATAAGAGTGTTGAAGAGATTTTGAATAATAAAAATGGTAGGGAGATTTGACAATAAAAGTGTTGGGGGATATGAATGAAATGAAAGATTATTATTTATATGCTTCACTTAACATTTGATCAATGGTGGAGATTTATTTGCAAGCTTAATGGATAGAAAAATTCAAGATAGGGTAAGACCCAAATTTGAATTTAATGAAGGGAAAAATAGAACTAAATAAATAAATTTATTTAATTCAAAGTGATAGCTTGGATAAATAACTAAATATTAAGTTATTTTTTTTAGAAGAAAATATTTAATTTGAATAATTTTTTTTCATGTATTTAAAAGAGAAGTGTTAGCTAACTAAATAATTTTAGAAAATTATTTAACTATAGAGGACAAAACATAATTTAAATTTTATTTTCATTAATGTTAGAGAAAAATCATAAGTGATGAAGTGATTAAATAAAAAATTATTTAACTTGTATAAATATGATAAAAAAGATTAAGATAATTAAATAATTAAAAATTATTCAATTATTATGAATTTAAAGATGAAAATTTTAGCTTAATTAAATAATTAGAAATTATTTAGTTAATGTAGATAGAAAAAATGATAAGGATAATGATGAAATGAAAATATGAAAATGCATTAGCCATTTTTAGGTGTCCATATTTTCCCCCTCTTTGAGACAATACATTTTATACAATTGTTTCAAAGAAAAAAGATTGATGATATGCCCCAGTATGCCCTAGAAGACCATGGGATGGAGGATATGATGACCCCTTGAGAAATTGACAAGAAAATAGGTCTCAGGTTAATCTCATGACAAGAAAAAATATTTATGATGTTATTTATGATGATGATGATGATGATGATGAATGTTATGATTTATGCTATATGATTATGATGCTATGATGCATACTAACACTTTTGAATGCAGTAAAATCAATCTCTAGTGAGGAACAAAAATGAAAATAAAACATATAAAGAGAATATGCAATAAAAAGATGATATGCAATGCACTACACAACAAGAAAAAAGAAACAAGACAGATTACTACTTTGAAGAGGAACCTTACCAAGTGGAAATCACTTGTCATTTACCTAGCTTGCATAAACACAACACATATGCAAAAATGAAAAAAGGAAACTCGTGTCTTAAGCCAAGCTGGTCTAAGCATATTAAGATACATGCCTTTATTGAGTAAATGGGAGACAAAATAAAGTCAAACATGCATAAAGAAGAAACTCATGCTATGGCCCAAGTTGCTCTAAGAATATTAGGATAGGCTTTCATTGAGAAAATGGGATGGAAAAGATAAAATCAAGAAAGCAAAAGAAATCAAACTAAGAAACAAAAATCAACAACTAACATATTTCTTGCCAAAGGGTTAAGCTCATTTTTAATAAGATAAGGTCCAAATTAGGAAGGATGCATCCATTAGGACCTTATATTTTATTTTATAATGAATATAATAGGAAATATAATTCCATTATGACATGAAAATGTTTGGATAGTTATACCAAAAGTTAGGGAACAATTTGTGCAAGAAAAATATTTAGCTCAATAGTTGAAATTCATTTTTCTCATGATTTTGGTTAAAGCTCAATGTTGTAGGATTTGTTTGTTAATCCAACCCAACACTTAGGTCAAAGGAAAGATGCCCCTAGTTAGGTATAGGATCACTTTTTATGGGATAGATGGATTAAGTGTGTTGTGATAGGTGGATAGGCAGTTGATAGGAGATAGATCTCCAAAGATTATATTGTAAAGGAACAAGATAACATTTACTAGAGGTATTTATATTATGGATACAAGATAAAAAATGTTTCTTTGGATTAAAGGATGATGCATAAAGGACATTTATTTTAAGGATTTGCATTGTCTAAAACATACTTGGACAAGGTTTTCCTTAACTTTACAAAGACAAGCATACCAAGGGTAATGGGATGGATTAGATAGGATGAAGGATATATAATGAAGTCTATGGATAGGATAGCCAAAATCAATATAATGAAGGATTTATTTGGATGTAATGATGGATGTGTGATGGAATGGATTCCTTAGGGGTGGATGAAAATTTTGAACGATTCAATTTGGATTCCCTTTTAGTTTTTGTTTTGATATGTCTTGTTTGGATAGGGATGGTGGAATTTTGTGGAGTAGGATCCTGAAATGAAAGGATATTATGATACTAACATAGAAGGGGATTGGAAGATGTTTTGGAAGTGAAAATGATGCCTTTCTCATGAGGTGGCATGGAAGAGATGCATAATACTTGAGATAGAGGTGGATTATGAAGTGGAAGGAAGATATCTATATATTGAGATGGAAAGGATTGCCAGTTTTATATGAAGGTTCCCCCTTTCCATGATTAGGGATAGGATATTGGAATATCTTGAGATCATCATTAGTTGAAGGTGTATTTTATATGAAAAAATAACCTTAATCTATAAGATTTTTATAAGATTTTTCAATTGGAAAAAGGGTATGTGCAAGATCATCATGGAAAAAACAGGCCCTTAAGTGGCAAAAAATTCAAAAAAATTAGAGTTAGACAACTTGACATAAAATTTTGAATAAGTTATCTATATTATTTCAAAAATATGTAAGAATAGAATCTATAGAAAATTGAATGTAGTTTTTAAACTACTAGGTTTGTTTTAAAAAAATATATCTATTTTGTGAAAATTTGAAATTTCAATGTAGTGGTACTTAAATTTCAGGGAAAAAATAAGTAGGTGTCTTTCTGACCACCCTAACCACAATAAAATGATAATATTTTTTTATAATATTTTATATATAAGTAGAGGACTCATGCCCCAATGTGGTGCATATTTTTTTGTAATTTTTTTCCAAGTAAATAATTAATTATGAATTTTTTAATATAACTTTTTAAAATATATAAAAACTCATATGTCTGACCACCTTAACTTGGTCAAAAATTCATGAAATTCAATTTTTCTTTTTTTAATCCTATAGTATGTGAAGCATAGAATGTGATGCATGTTTTGGATTAAAAAAATGTGATACCGTTTGAAAGCTATAGATGTTTTTCAATTAGCCTATCAATCAGGACTTAAGTCATAATTTGAATAGAAAATAAATAATAATTACTTATTAAATTCAAAGTAAAGCATAATTTATATTGGTGGAAAGCTGAGAATCTCCTTTAAAAACCCTTTTCGTTTCATCAATTTTGGGTAAAAAATAGTCATTAGCCACATACCCATCATATTGCCACTTTTTGGCCCATCATGATCCTACACATACAAAAAAAATATAATTCTTAAGTCATTTTATCCTATGTTACAATATTCATTTTCTTTGTACCATGGAGGTTTAATTTATGGTTCTTGACTTATCACTTCAAATAATATGATAAGTTTATCTTGGATCAATTTTTGCAAGCCAGACTCAAGAGATTCCACTAAACAAGTTTATTTCCTTTTAGGAGCATTCTTTTCGTTAGGTTGTCTTCTACCACCTTGTTTGTTTTGAGGATTGTTTTCTACCAAGTGTAGGTCAGGTTGAACATTTTGAATTATTTTTGTATCTACCACACCATTATTAACAATGTTCTTGCTTTTATTCCAAATCCATGGTTTATCTTTAGATGTTGAAGAGTTATCCTTATGATCTTTAAAAAAATTCACAAGACCCTCATCAATGAGAGCTCTTCCAATTTCCATTCACTTTTCAATGATATCATAAAAGTTACTACCATAGTGAATTATTATGTGGAAAGTTATTTTTTTAGATTTTGAGTGAAAATGTGAACAAGTTTCTTTTCAAGAATAGGATAAGGGAATTTTCTTTCTATGTTTCTCTACCTTTGTAAAAATTACATAGGATTTCACCTCATTTTTTTACATTACATAGATCAGTCATGGATATTTCACTCTCGATGTTATATGAAAATGTGTAATGAATTTGCCTTACAATTCATAAAAGGTCTTGATCCCATGATGTAACTATGAAAACCACTCAATAGCTTGAACTTGTGGGGTTCTAGGAAAAAGGCACATTAGATATGTATCAAATATAGGACACCTCTAGACAAGATATGTAAAATTACCTTATGTGTTCCCTTGAATTTCCTTTTCCTTTGTATTTTTCAAATCTATGCATTTCAAAGTTTTGAGGAAATGGTATCACATTTAAATATTTGTCAAAAGGATAGGGACACATATCTTCCAATGTATAGCTCTTCTTAGTGTTAATGTTTTCCACTTCCATATTTTCCATCTTGTTTTGGAGCTCTTGAATATGTTGAGCCAAGTCATTTATAGATATTGATATGGGTGTACTTGTAGGAGTGTAATATTGTTGAGGTTGACTAAAGGGAATGTTATGTTGTTGATGTTGGCTTAGAGGAATGTAATGTTGTTGGGGTTGACTTGGTGGAATGGGAATATGTTGCATGCTTATTGTACCCTTGTTTAAATAAGATACAACAAAGGAAGGTGATTTTTTAGTGTAAATTGATCTTTATGTGTCTCTTGATAAGCACTCCATTGACCTTTTGAAGTGTTAGGTGGAGGTGGTGGTGAATATGTGAAATTAGCAACCAACTTTTCCCTTGATGTTTGCATTAGGTTTGATTGAATTGTTTCTGTCCACACTTCATTATCAATGAGATCCCCTTCCTTGATAAGGTGGGGAGGTATTTTATCACCTTTTTGATCCAACACTTGAAGATAGCGATCAAAATTTGTATTGAATAATATTTTCATAATTTTATTTCTCTAGGTCTTGCTCAAATTCTAGAATATCTTTGTATGTGGGTCCTTGACCATCTTCTATGTAAGGGACCTTTAAATGCCCATCATGAGGAAAGGATGGGTTTAAATATTCTACTTGTTCATGTTGACCACCACCGATGCTTGTTGTCCAATATTTGACTCTTGTTTATGTGATTCCATGTTTTTATTATACTAATATCTTGTAATTGGCATATGCAATATAAGACCTTAGATAAAATAATAATTTCTTTCAACAATTTTGATGCTTGTTTCTCAAAATCAAAATAAACCAAAGTTAAGTTACATCTCCCAATGATGATAATGATGTTGATAGATAAAAATTGGTAGATCCTACTTGAACTAGATTTATGAGTCCAAGCAAGATTATAAAGATTAATATTGATAAAATCCACTTAAACTAGAATTGTGACTCCAAGTGAACTTGATATGATATGATAAAGATAAACACTAGGAGATCCAATTTGAACTTTGATAAATTTTGACAATGATATGATAAGATACCAAGAAGTTGTCCACTCTTCAAACAATATCAAGGACAATAAGGAAATGTCAATAAAAAACCCATTTAAGCTCTACTTATTTAATAGTTTGATATTTTACCTTTGATTTTTTCTTGGTTTTGGAATTTTTTAACTTTTAATGATTTTTAAATTTTTGCATTTTTTTCAAAGATTAGAAACACACAAAGATATAATGAGAAAGATAATTTCCTAGGCTCAATATTGAATGGATATCTACCCTTTTATTTTAAGTTGATATGGTGACCTAAATATTCAAACACACAAGACACATTAACAAGCTTACTCAAGTGGGTATGGCCCATAAGTAAGTACTAGGTGTAACTTGGAAAATGGACGTAAGTCATAATGGAGATAAGGAATTAAAGAAAACAACAAAAAATATGCAATCCTAAACTCAAATACAAATCCAAATCATTCAGTAGAAAATATGCAAAATGGATGAAATTAGATTCAGATAATCAAATACTTTTACGTTCACTGTGTTGTCATGGATTACTTCCATTTTCCTTCTTTGCTTGCTTTGCTAACAGAATTTAGTAGGCACTATCTGGAATAAGCTCAACATGTGTGGAATGATAGAAATGATGCAAACACAAAATTTTTGTGGCTAGCCATCAATGTGATGTGAGGGCTTAAAATTTATAGAAATCATTGATTTGAATGAATGATCTAGATTAAGAGGTGCAAGACCAAGATCAATGGTTGAGGACTGTCAAGAGGAATTGATTGCACAATTAACTGACTACAACTAGTTGCACGATTCTAGTTAACTAGTTTCATGAAAGAGTTAACTCATTGCATGAATTAGTTAAAGTGAATTGATTTCTTTGTTAGGAGAATTGAGTGGGAGTAAAGTAAATTGATTGATCAGTGAACTAGAATTGATTATCTAGTTGACTAAGAGAAAGAGTTAGTTATGAAAGAGGAATTTATGGGTGAGAGGATAATTAATTAAATGATTAATTAATTATTTAGAGGAATGTGTAAGTGGGGATTAATTAATAAACAAAATGTTTATTTATTAATAGTGAATGGATAATGTTGGGATGAAATAAGGGACTTAAATAATTAATTTAATTATTTAATCTAGAAGTGGGAAAGTGGTCAATTACATAACTAATAAGAATTATTTAATTTAAGGAGGGTTTTTGAATTATATTAAACAATTAATGATAAATATCTAATTAAATATAAGAATAAGTGAAATTAACGACGTAATTAAATAAATAAGGTCTATTTAATTAATGAGGAAGATTAATGGAAATTAGGACATAATTAAATAAATAGGATTTATTTAATTAGTCAGAAAAGTGTGAATTAGAATGAGCTAATTAGATAACATAAAGGCACTTAATTAGTAGTAGAATATGGTATTCAATATTAATTAAATAATTAAGTATTATTTAATCATTAGGTAAAAAGGGTGAAAATTAGTAAAAAGGTGCTAACCATAGACTAGAACAATTTTGGGTATCTAATTTTTTCCCCTCTTTGATACAATGCATTTTTATAGCATTGTGTCAAAGAAAATTAAAAAATTCATTCTTTGGAATTTCCCCAATGACAGCGAGTTAGCATGGTGCCCCCTCAAAAAAATTGTAAATTTTTGAAAAATTCCAAAAAAATTGGGAAATTGTTCTAATAAACTAATTTTATAGTGGTAGTCACATTGATAGCAAAAGATTTTCATTTTAGGACATTCAAGTGTGTGTATTTATATTTTAAGGTTAAAGTTGATGTGTCCAATTATGAAGGTGTTAGAAATTAAGATCAAGAATGCAAACCAAAAAACCTTCCACTGAAGAGAAAATCAAATAAAAGCAAAGCTATTGCAAAAAGATGTGCAAAAAATATTATTTAGGAATTCATAATTACATGAGATGATTTGCTTTATAAAAGCAATGTATGCATAACCCTAATCTTATCTTGAGCAACAAGATAGCTCAACAAGATAATGATGACAATAATTAGCCTAGGAATTAAAATATTACCTAAGTAAACTTATGCAAGTGTAATTAAATATTAATTACACTAACAACCCCCCATAAGTGCAACTTAGGGAGACTAAAAAAGCATGCACCTAAAATTAAGATGAATGCAAGAAAGCATGAATGGGTCCCAGTAACAAGGCCTGATCAGGTACCTATGTACAAATGCAATGAATGAGGTAAAGAAGGAAAACCCAGTGGGATAAAACCCCCCTACAATGAGATGACTGCTGCAAAGAAGGATTGGAAGAACACTATGGAGTAACACTGGAACCTGAATCCGAAAAGCAAGGAAAGATACTTCTGTTTACAAGAAACCAAATGAGAGTCACTAAAGGACTTAGGAAAAATCATAATAATGCAACAGTAGGCCCAATGCCACAAAACACTGGAAAACTTACAAAATGGAACAACCTTGGAATCTGTGAAGCAACAGTAGATGAAATGATGCCATCCATAAGAGGGAATGATATGATGAAAGAATTTGGAAATTGTGCATCTTGATGTCAATGCCAAACTAAGACTAAAACTCTTCCATGGGAACAAGTACCATAAATATTCTCGAACATTAACCATAAAGACATGGCCCTCAAACTGAGATGGATCTGAACCAATGCAGATCAATAACCATAGACTCCCAATCTGAAGTGTGAACCAATGTGAATCTAATATGTGTCAAGCTAGAAGCAAGATGTGGCCAAAAGAAACTAAGAAGCCAAATACAACCCATGCGAGTTGTCATCAAGTCAAGATGGAGATCAAAGTGAAACTACACTCTAATCAGATTATTATGGAAGAAACCCCTCTTGATGGAACTTTATATCAATTCATTTATTACAATAACCCAATGATTGTAAAAGGAGAGAATGCTAAACATGCATAAACAAAAAATAAAATGATGTGATACTAAAATAAAGTGCAAAGATTCAAGTTTCACCCTTCCAACTGCCAAAACATCCAAGTAATCTCCAAAACACCCATCGGGAAAAATCTGGAATAATGATCAACTTGGGACAGATACAAAAAAAAGTGCATGGACAACAACATATAGCTCCTCAATACCTTTCCAATGCTGCAAAGTAAGCGAAAATTGGAGATCATGGCAAAAAGTTATGAGCTCGAAAGCCATAAATGAACATCTAAATTCAAACAGAAATAAATGCAGCTAAACAAAAAAAATACTAAAAAATAAACTTGCACCATAGGATAGTTCTCAGAATCAACTTTCTGATAATATCTCATTTGCCCAATTTTGATAAATGCCCAAGTTATGCCAAAAAGAAAAAAACTACTTCTTGAAGGAAAATTAGGGCTAGGAGGGGGCAAAGAGGGTCATACGGCCATTGACGTCATGTTGACATCAACACTTCACAAGCTTAAATTTGACGGCTTGGAGGCCATCATAGCAAAAAAGTGCCCCCCTTGCAAAAAAAATTGATGATTATCGGGATCCTACGCTGGTTGATGGAATATTCTTTGGCTAATAGGAATATTCCCCGTGCATTGATTTTTTCATTGGGAGGTTAAAGAGGCCATCGAAATTTGTACGGCGGTGCCGATGGGTTTTAAGCCACTAATCAGAAGAATACATGCTGCTGGGTTTTGCAGATGGTCGGCTGACATGCATCGCCGATGAGGGAGGCTATTGGTGGAAAGTATCATTGACCGATAGCCAAAAGGGGCCCGCATGGGTCGGTCTGTAGGGTAGGACCTGCAAAAAATTACGTAGGGTACTTTCGTACCTTGCACAAACTTTTCTTTTTGTTTTTTTGGCTTTTGATTTTTCAAAAAATTTGATTTCTCTCTCTATTTTTTTTGCCCTTTTTTTAATAAAAGAAATTCTAGAAAGAAAATAAAAAACCAGAATAATTTTTTTTAATAACCCTATACCTATGCACCTGCATGAAAATCGAGACAAAATGGGGCACAAATCTATACAGATTTGTGTGCCCTTAATTTTTTTTTGCCTTCCATTGCAACTGCTCAGATTTGAGCAAAATGACAGGCAATCTTATGGTTTTTGGGCACTACAAATGTGATGGTGGTGTCCGTTTTTCTCCATAATGCACCAAAAAAATGCTCAAGGTTAGATCCCTCGAGGAACCCCGAACGAACTCTGCACTAAAAATCTCCAAAAATATGAGAAGGGGTTGCATATCAAGGCTCTGATACCATGTTCGAAACCAAGATCAAACATGCAAACCAAAAAACCTTCCACATAAGTGAAAATCAAATAAAAGCAAAGCTATTGCAAAAAAATGTGCAAAAAATATTATTCAGGAATGCATAATTACATGAGATGATTTGCTTTATAAAATAAATGTATGCATAACCCTAATCTTATCTTGGGCAACAAGATAGCTCAACAAGATAAGGATGACAATAATTAACCTAGAAATTAAAATATTACCTAAGTAAACTTATGCAAGTGTAATTAAATATTAATTACACTAACAAGTGGGCCCTCTTAGGTCAAAAATTCCTATAAATAGGCCCTAGGGGGGTCTAAATCCTTATTTGTGCTTTTTTTTAAAGATTTTTTAAAGCTCTAGTGTGAGATTTTGTTGAGGAGCAACAAAGATATGGTGCTAATTCTAGTTGATTCACATTGTAGATATCAAATTCAAACCTTTTGGTGGTTTGAGGGATCAAGCAATGAAATATGTGACCCTTCCTTGCTTCATATTTTTTGGGTAGGTTTTAGGAGTCGAAATAGACCAAATATATGTGGTGCAGTTTCTTCACCACAACTGTAATCGTGTTTTCCAAATCTATCGGTGGGTGCACCACATGTGTTCGATGCACCATAAATGTTTTCCATAGCTACATTTGTTAAGCTTCTTGTAATTTTTATGTGCATCACAACTGTTATGTTGTACGACATATGTAGGATAGAAATCCACATTTGTTTTCATGCAACACATATGTTTGATAGTGCGCTACAATTGTTTAGCCTACTCGAAAATGAATATGTGTCACATTGTGAAGCCACATCTATCAAATGGTGCAACACATCTAATTGCTAATCAAATTTACTCGGTTTCATATCATTTTTTTGATGTGAAGAAAGGTCTAATATGTTTGTTTAGGCATTCTAATTGACATAATTTTCTTTTTGATAGTGCAAGTTAGTTTTCCACCCATTTATACATGTGAGTGATATCATTCCTCCATATTGCAAGACCATATGGATTCTGTAAAGAGGGATATGTTTCATGCCTTGTGCCTATCTCATGTTACATTCAAGCCCATGATTTAGGATAGCCAAGAACTACTGATCACCTTAGCTAAGAGGTGGCATTCTAAGACTAGTTCCTTCAATCTACCATCTGGAAAGGCCACAATTAAAATAGAGGTTGTGTGATGTATTATTTGGCTCCCAATCCATGGTGAGTGCATCATATATGATCTATACCATGAGATAGATTCTATTCAGAGATGTTTTGATATTGATGATGTGGCCTTCCTAGGTGTGGAGGATTATGAGATCCCTTGGGACGCATTGATGGATAGATATGATCAGCTCATTGATGCCATTTATAGTGTCATCAATGGTGTTGTGATTCTAGATCATCAAGTTCACGGATTCCTTGTTGGATGGGGTAAGATGCTAACATGTATGTAGCATGCTATTGTATATGCTTGGGGTCCATGTATGCTTGCTATGTTGCATTTATAGTTGCATGACATCACCTATAGAGGTGCTCAGTCGATCTGGTGTGGTACCACTATGCTTATGGTATAGACATGGAAGCATATAGCCATTTTTAGACCATCGATAGAGAGATACCTACCACCAAGGATGCCCTATGTATATATGTATGGAGGAGTAGTTACAAAAACCCATGTTGGTGATGTTAGATATTGGACACATGCCATTGACTTGCTTGATTCTACATATGGAGGTCGTACCATCAGTGTACACCATGGGAGGATGACACTAAGCATCTTCCGTACTACAATAAGGCTCAATATTTGATCAAACACATAGTTCAGAGTTAGTATATTTTAGAGTGATAGTTTCTAGAGTGGATATTCTAGTAGTTTGGAGAGAGATAGGATGTACCTGTGGGGGTAGTGGAGTTTTCTGGATTGATGCAAGAGGTGCCCTAGTGGAGACCTATGATCAATGTGCAGGTTGCCTTATAGGATTTTGATCAGTTATAGCTAGTATAGTGGGGTTCCCTAACAGAGTTGATAGATGTAGGTATGACACCAATTTATGATGCATGGTGGGCCCAACATAGGCCCCCACTATTTATAGATCTTGATTTGCTTGCTCTTGTAGAAAGGCTTGATAGAGGTCCTTAGGGTAGAGTGTGGGGGAGAAGATGGGGATAGGAGATGGTGATGGTTGAGGTGGAGGCCGAGGGATAGTGATGATGGAGGGGGTGGTGGAGGTAGAGGTGGGGATGGTGGTATAGGAGATAGAGGTATGGGGATAGAGATAGGGTGGTCTTCCACCTTAGATTTTGATAAAATTATCCCTTATCCATGAGGAAGGAGTTCAAGAGGCTAGGGTAGAGTAGGAGATTAGGGTGGATGATGCTCCTCATTATGAGGATAAGGCATAAAGGGAGAAATAAATGGGGGTTGATGTTGATATTGGGATGAATGTGGAGGTCAATGAGATAGGGGTTGAGGTGGAGGAGGCTTCCTAAGAGGTAACAATTGGTGAGGATTTAGAGGATGTTCCTATTAGGGAGGCCATCCATGATATTATGGAGGACACAAAGGAAAGTGCTCAAGATTTGTAGATGGGAGTGATGTAGACACAACTTTAGGCTACAGCAGTGTAGATATAGGGTCTTCAAGGATAGGTTGCTCAATTAACTGTTGAGTGTGATATGGTTGTGATACAAACATAGAGGGATAACCAGAGGTCACTTTATTTTATTTTATTTTCAAGTGGATCCAACATAGACTTATGCAAGATGCTATATTGATCCAGTAGAGAGGAATAGTATAACATAGATTTATATAAGGGTGTAGTGCCAGTAGCTAAGAGAGCACCAAGCTTCACCTAGAGCCACAACAAGATTAGATCCCACTCATGTTGATCACATAGAAATGTGGGAGTATCAGGACTAAGGAGGTATTCATATGATCAACCACCTCCTATACCATTCTATTGGGATGCTATAAGACCATGTGGGTCCAGAAAAAGAGAGGACATGTCATTACTAGAGCATGAGGATATGGGAAGTTTAGGCTAGCCAAATTTTGGTATATAGACATATGTATTTTTTATTGGGCCTACGAGCTCCATTTTTTTGATAGTATCATAATTTTTTACTATGACACATTATTTTTTAGATATATATGAGATACATCAATTTTAAGGTGATTATATGATATGTTATGTTCTACATGCATGTTTCTATGTGATGGATGTTTATGGATTTATGATGTTATGGGTATGCTCATGTATGGATGGATGCACATTATATTAATTTATGCTTATATGTATGACATGATGTATGGATATCTAATGTTTATGGTGTATGATGGAATTTATGATGCTTTATATGATTTTATGTATAATGACATTATATGTTTAGGACATGCTATACCATATTTGATATGGTGCTATATGGATGATGATTCTAAAAATGTAATGTGATGATCTATATCTTTTTGTATTTTCTTATGTAATATATATGACCTATATACACATGATATATGATGTTCTAACATGCTTATGGATGTAGGATGATGTAGCTCATACATTTATTTTTGTGTGTCATAGAACACCACCAAGATGACCATGGGACCATTAGGAGAAATGTTAGTGTGAAGAAATAATTAGCGATGAATCAAGAATAATTAGATGGATTGTTCATTCAATCCAAGATTGATGTAATTTGAGCTCTCATTAGTGAATTTTTTTTATCATCATAGAGCATTTTATTATGGGACAAGTAGATGTATGCACACCTAAGCATGAATTACGAGGGCATATTTTGTATCCGTTTACCTAAAGATTATGATATATGGAAAAATAGATAGTGTACAACAAGTTGGAACAAACCTTGGTGATATTTAGTATTCATTTATCAAATATTAAGACACGTTAGACAAGGAGTGCCCTGATTTAGATTAGCAACAATAGATCCTTATTGGAATATATGGGGAAATAAAATCGTGATGCAAGAAAGTGTTAGTTGACCTTTGAATTGCATAGAATATTTTGATTATGATAGATGGAATCCAAATCACACACAAGGACCTTAGTTTCCCCTATCATGTTACCAAGAAAAAACATAAGAAAAATTTAAAGAAAAAGGTCATGATCCATCATCGCTCATCACTTTGTGGATATAATCGAGTATCTTAGGAATATGACATAAGATAAATCAAATAAGATAGGACTTAACTAGACCAAATTGTTGAAAGGTGCAAGACAACTAAGAGGGGGGTGAATCAGTTGTCACCAAACACAAACTCAAATATTCAAACACTTATCAATTTCTTATCCACTTAATTTTGTTATTAATTATCACATGAAATAAAAATAATAGAAACAAAAATCAACACAAGAGACACTAGATTTACATGGAAAACCAAATAAGGGAAAAAAATGGTGAGGATTAGATCAAAATATAAAGTAATTGCACAACCGAATTCAAAGAGGCTCACTACCAAGGGCTCACTTCCCAAAAGGACTCACTGTTTGGATACAAAGGCTCATTGCCTACAAAAGGACTCACTGTCCAACAGGGAGGCTCACTTCCTAAAAATAAAAAAGATTACAAAAAGATCCACCACAACAAATTACACACATCCATAGCCTTGATCAAAAGAATTGTAGACACCATCAACTCATTGCTTTCAGGAATCTAGCACATTAGAGTACTGCTGCCTTAATTCACTTTCACACAACTCTACTTATCAAACTTGTGGCTTGATTCATTCATTCAAAACATCTCAACTTGTATTTATACCCTCTTCAACCTTAGAAGATTTCTCCAAGGTCGGATACACACGCTTTATTTCATAAATTCAAATTAGATCGGCAACTCAACATTCCCACAGTGGAAAGGAATGAGAGCAAACCAAACCATGACTTAACCAAGACCCAGAACATCATCTTAGATCAATCACATACTTCCTTAATTAATTCTTAATCCTTCGAATGTAGTGTAAACACCAGGTTGGCAAAACCTAATGAAAACACAAATGAACTTTGAAGTACATGCTTCCACATCAAGAAGATAATATGTGGACGATGAAACATGCTTCACCAATCACTGTAACACATCTCAAATTTCTTTAGACTCATATGCATCAGTTGCAATAATCATCAAACTCATAATACTTCTCACCAGTCCATCCAGACTATACAAACACACACAACTTTGAAACTCAACTTTCAGAGCACCAGACCATAAACATCCTTGCCAGAACATAGAGAACACCATTACAAGACATCATCTAGATCAATAAGACCTAAAAAAAACCAACAAAGGAATATGAAGAAGAAATATTTCTCCCATTCCATAGAAAAACAACTTTGTTAAACTAGTTCACATACCGGTGAACACAACTTTCATTCTCCTTGAAACCAGAAGCTACAAACTAGGAGATATCACCAACAGATGCCCAAAAACAACTTAGATCCACACAAGCATAGGATCAACACAGAAGACATGTGAAGCACATAGTGGAGCACATTTTCAACATACACACAACTCTGACTTCTCTATTTATTAATTTTCTCAAAAGTACTTGTTAACCCATAATATTAGCACACCTACAAAATCATAAAGATAGCTCCATGTACTCACAAAATCTCATCAACATCTCAACTATACATGCACAATCTGCAACATCCTATACTATGTTGACATTAATGGAAACTTCAATGAGAACACAACCAAATTTACTCAAAATTGCAAAAACCTCCCCCTTTGTCATTGATGACAACACATGATATGAGAAAACATCAAAGACACATTCTCAATATTCTCTCTTCCTTTCCAGCTTCTTCCTTTTCTCTCATTTTACTATTTTTCACATGGAACTCTCTCCCCCTTTGACATCAATGGAAAAGAACAAAACTCAGATCACTCCCCCTAAGGAGTGCACCCACACAACTCATATTGGAACAATGAAACTCTCTACTCCCCCTGTGGAGTAGACCCATCCATTGGTCCAAATAAATGAAGAATCTACAAATCCACTGGACTGATGCACCTCCATGTGCACCTAGTTCAAAGAAGGAGGTCCAATGATCCCCAACTTCTCCCTAAGATACTCAAAAGTATCCTTTGGAAGATCCTTGTTAAATATGTCTGCAATCTGATCCTTTGTAGGAACATACTCCAATCTAACTTCATTTTTCAATGTATTTTCTCTCAAGAAATGATATTTGATAGATATATGTTTTATCCTTGAGTGCATTACCAAGTTCTTTGAAATATTTATAGAACTTGCATTATCACAAAAGATAGGTATAGGCTCATCACATATCAATCCTATGTCCTTCAATGTTTGCTTCATCCACAAACATGTGTGCAACAAGATGTTGCAACAATATACTCAACTTCTATAGTGTATAAAGAAACATAATCTTGCTTCTTGTTAAGCCATGAAACCAATCTTTCACCAAGAAAGAAAGCACCACCAATTGTACTTTTTCAGTCATCTACACAACCAACCCAATCTACATCAGTGTAAGCATTCAAAGTGAAATAAGTATCCTTAGGATACCACAAGCCATAATACAAAGTGCCCTTAAGATATCTGAATATCCTCTTTATAGCTATAACATGTGCTTCTTTTGGTTTTTCTTGAAATTTGGAAACTAAACATATTGCATGCATGATATTCAATCTTGTAGGAATAAGATACAACAATCCACCAATCATAGATATGTACTTGCTCTAATCAACTTTAGTAGATTCATCATCTTTACTCAGCTTACACCCAGTCACCATAGGAGTATAGATGGGTTTGGAGTCATCCATTCCAAACTTCTTCAACAAATCTTTGACATACTTAGATTGTGAAATGAATATCCCCTTATCAGTTTGATTCACTTGTAGTCCAAGGAAAAAATTCAACTCACCAATCATAGACATTTCAAATTATTTTTGAATATCTTCTACAAACTTCTTACACATACCTTTATTTCCTCCAAAGATGATATCATCCACATACACAACTACTATCAGCATCCTGTTTCTTTCAATATTGAAATAAATATTGTTGTTTGTCAAGCCTTTGTTAAACTTTTGTTGTGTCAAGTATGTTTTCAATCTTGCATACCAAGCTCTGGGAGCTTGCTTCAATCCATACAATGTCTTCTTCAAATTACAGACCATATCCGGTTTATCTGATAGTTAAAATCCCTCTGATTGTTCCATGTACACTTCTTCCAATTCTCCATTCAAAAAAGCAGACTTGACATCCATTTGATATACCTTGAAGTATTTATAAGTAGAAAATGCCAAGAACATCTGAATTTCCTCCATTCTTACCACCGGGGCAAATGTCTCTTCAAAGTCTATGCCCTAAACTTGTGAATAACCTTTACATATAATTATTTCTTTGTTTCTCACAACTTCACCATTCTCATTGAATTTATTTCTGAACACCCACTTTGAAACAATTACATTCTTGTTTACTGGTCTAGGAACCATCTCCCATGTCTGATTCTTTTCTATTTGTTGTAACTTTTCTTTCATTGCTCCTAACCAACTCTCATATTTATATGCTTCACTCACAGAATTAGGTTTTATCTTTGAAAGTAAACATAGATTTACCTCACCTTCCATCACTTTGCTTCTTGTCTTCACACCTTCAATCTTATATCCAATTATCTAGTCTTTAGGATGATTCTTCTTTACATACTTAGGAGTCTTAGGAGTAGGTTCCAGAATCTCTTCCTCTTCTTCATTTTGTTCTTCTTCCTCCTTATTCTCTTCTAGTACAGGTTCGCAGATAGGTTCATCTAGTTCAATTTCATTTATCTCAATTGGTCTATGCATGTCCTCATCAACCTTCACATTTGTAATCTCAACTATCTTTCTCAATCTCTTATTTTATCATTTATATTATTTTCTATTCATTGAATACCCAAGGAAAATTCCATCACATCTAGCATCAAACTTCCCAAGGTTCTCATCATTTCTTTTAATGTAACACTTGCTTCCAAACACCTTAAAGTACTTCATAGTAGGAATATTTCCAGTCCATAACTCATAAGGATTCTTAGTGCTCTTATCTCTAATATGAAATCTATTAAGAATATAAACAATAGTGTGGATTACCTCTCTCCAGTATACATTAGGTACATTTGATTCTTTCATCATAGTTCTAGCAGCCTCCTGAAAAGTATGGTTCTTTCATTCTACAAATCCATTATGCTTTAGAGTTCTAGGAGAAGAAAAATGTATCTTTATGCCATGCACTTCACAAAATGTATTAAACTTACCGGAAATGAATTATCCACCTCTATCAGACCTTAAACATTTAATTCTTAGGTTTACTTCATTCTCTACCCTTACCTTGAACACTTTAAATCTATCCAGAGCCCGAGTCTTCTCTCTAAGAAATGTAACCCATGTCATTCTTGAGTAATCATCAACAAGGAGCATGAAATACATGTCACCATTTAGACTTCCTATTCCTGTAGGGCCACAAAGATCAATGTACACCAACTCCAACATTTTGGTAGCTAACTGATCTTTTCCTTTAAAACTGCTTCTAGTTTGCTTTCCCGACTAACAACTCTTGCACACTGTATTAGGCTTTGTGATCTTAGGAAGATCTCAGAAAAGCTTGCTTGAACTGATCCTGACCATATTATCAAATTTTACATGTCCCATCCTTCTATGCCATATCCAACTTTCATTAACTTGAGATACCGAGCACTGAGCATCAACACCCTTAAGTTGATAACTATTTCCATGTGTTCTTATTCTTGTTGCAACCACAGTTCTAGACCCTTTTCTAATATCACAAGTGTTGTCTTGAAACACAAGCTTGAAACCTTTTCTACACATTTTTCCAACACTCAAAAGATTATTCCTTAAGCCTTTAACATACTAGACATCATTAGTGTTGTGCTTTCCATCAAAACTAATTGTTCCTTTCCCAACAATCTTTTCTCCAGAATCATCTCCAAACATAACTAAACCACCATCATATTTTTCAAGCTTAGTGAACTTACATTTATCTCCAGTCATGTGATTAGAGCAGCCACTTTCAATCACCCATTAGTATTCATCTTGTCTATCATGAATTGTAGTAACTAGAGTACCTTCTCATCCTTCTTACTCTCTGAACCACTTTCCCTTGCACATATTCTAGAGTTAGCAGACATATATTTTTTCTCTAAAGCTAAAAACAAGAATTCATCATATCATTATCCTCAAAGTATGATTCATCATCAAAAATTCCAACATCTTCTCTGACATAATACAACTTCTTGTACTTTTTATCCTTTCTATCTTTATTATTATCTTTGTTCGTCTTATGTACCACTCTATTTGGAGATCTTGAAGTATAATGACCAATATTTCCACAACTAAAACATTTAAAGGGAAACATACCTTTGTACTGACTAATACCTTTCTTCAACTTCCTTGTAAAATTTGCTTCCAACTCATCTGAACCATCACTATCTAGATCATTTTTCAGTCTTTGTTGCCTTAAATATTGACTCCAAGTTTTCTCCTCTTTATTTGCAAAATTCCTCATCTCAAATGCAATCAAGTTGCCAAATATTTGTTCTTTAGTAAACTTCTTAGGATCATACACTTCCTCAATAACTGAGACCTTATCACTATAACTCTCTGCTAAGGTCATTAGAATCTTCTCTCTTATATTCTCATTTTCTAGAGCACCCCCTTGATTCCTAACTTCATTCACTGCAAGATCAACCCTCTGGAAATAGCTTGCAATATATTCACCTTCTTCCATTTTCAAATTTTCATATCTATGCTTTGCTGTCAGCTTCTTTGTTAATTTCACTATATTATTTCCTTCATAAATATCTTCCAACTTCTTCTAGACTTCATAAGCAATGCCCAAAGAGATAACTTTACTTCGCTCAGTCTTAGATACAACAATGTAAATCACATACCTCACTTTCTCATTCTCCTCATAAGCGTAAACCTCATCTGTAGTAGTAGGACCACTTGTTGGAGCAAAATACTTTGTCTCAATAGCCTTCTAGGTTTAGTAACCAAGTGAGATTATGTAACCTCTCATCTGCTCTTTCCACTCACTGTAGTGAAATCCATCAAATGTAGGGATTGCCAATTTGTGTGTCATTGGATCTACCCCAAGCAGTTAAGCTCTTCACCAAGGAACCAAATCTTTGATACCAATTATTGAAAGGAACAAGACAACTAAGAGGGGGGTGAATCAATTGTCACCAAACACAAACTCAAATCTTCAAACACTTATCAATTTCTTATCCACTTAATTATGTTATTAATTATGAACATGAAATACAAATAATAGAAAGAAAAATCAACACAAGAGAGACCAAATTTACATGGAAAACCCAATAAGGGAAAAACCATGGTGAGGAGTAGCTCACAATATAAAGTAATTGCACAACCAAATACAAAGAGGCTCACTACTAAGGGCTCACTGCCCAAAATGACCCACTGTCTAGATACAAAGGCTCACTACCTATAGAAAGGACTCACTGCCCATACAGAAAGCTACACCACAAAAAATTACATTCACACACAACCTTGATCAGAAGAATTGTAGACACCATCAACTCACTGCTTTCAGGAATCTAACCAATTAAAGTACTGCTGCCTTAATTCACTATCGCACAACTTTTCTTCTTAAACTTGAGGCTTAATTCATTCATTTGCAACATATCAAGTTGTATTTATACCCTCTTCAACCTTAGAAGCTTTCTCCAAGGTTGGTTACACATGATTTATTTCATAAATTCAAATTAGGTTGGTAACTCAACATTCCCGCAATGGAAAGGAATGAGAGAAGACCAAACCAAAACTTAACCAAGACCCAAAACATCATCTCAGATCAATCACATGCTTCCTTAATTAGTTCTTAATCCTTTGAATGAAGTGTAAGCACCAGGTCGACCAAACCTAATGAAAACACAAATGAACTTTGAAGTACATGCTTCCACATCATGAAGATAGCATGCAGATGATGCAACACACTTCACCAATCATTGTAACACATCTCAGATTCTTTTAGACTCATCTGCATCTGCTGCAACAACCTTCAAACTCACAATACTTCTCACTAGTCCATCCAGATTGTACAAACACACACAAAAACTCTGAAACTCAACTTCCGGAGCACTAGACCACAAACATCCTTTCTAGAACACAAAGAACAACATTACAAGACATTGTCTAGATCCACAATACTTGAAACAAACTAGCAAAGGATTGTGGAGCAGAAATATTTCACCCAGTCCATAGAAAAACAACTCTATTAAACTAGTTCACATACCGGTGAACACAACTTTCTTTCTTCGTCAAACCAAAAGCTACAAACTAGGAGATATCACCAAAAAATTCCCAAAAAGAACAGCTTAGATCTGAACAAGCATAGGATCAACATAGAAGATATGCAGAGCACATACCAAATCACATTCTAAACATACACACAACTCTGACTTCTCTATTTATTAATTTTCTCAAAAGCACTTGGTAACCCATCATATTAGCACACCAACAACATCATGAAGATACCTCCATGTACTCACAACATCTCATCGACATCTCAACTATACATGCACAACTTGCAACATCTTGTATTATGTTGACAACAATGACAACACAACTAAACTTACTCATACTTCTAACACAAATGAGTCAAAAACTATTTAGATATGCCTATTGATAAGTGTGTGATATATTTTCAAAAGATTGTGTTTGGGTAAAAGTACAAAGCTATGTCACATTTTTATAAAGGAACGACCAACACTGATCTAAATTTTAAACTTGAATCCCTAGAAAGTGGCATAAATGTTTTGACTTTTGAAATGATGTAAACTAATAGAATGTGTATTTTTTAGTATATTTTATGTTTTTATTTTTTGACAAAATTAAAAAATTATTTGAATATAGTTTTTTATAAATTAACACTATAATTTAGTTGCTGATAAAATGCTGAAAAATGATGTTCCACTTGACATCAAGCTTTATATAGTAAATTTTATTTTTTTCCTTCATTTTTTTGTGTATATTTATAACTTGAAACTTTAGGGCATGGATATTTTATTTTGCAATTTTAATAAATATATATTTTTAAATAAATTTTTAAATGTGTGTGTATTAAAACATGACTGTTTCCACTTGACGTCAACTTTTATATTGAATATTTATCTAAAATAGAAAATAAATTATACTATCTTAATCTAGATTCTTTTATCTAGGGCATCATATTTTTTAATTTTTTTAATAATTTTTAGTATTTTTCTTGACATGGTAATCAACCTAATATTTTTGCGTTGATAACCTACTTTTAGTAAAAAATATAAATAAAATATAAATAATAATTGAACTATTAAAATAAATATATATATGAAAAACTAAACTTATGGATATAAAAAGGGTATTTTTACATTTTTAAAAATATGTTATTTATATGAGGAGTTGTTGAAACATTAAATTTTTCAAATAATTTCATTTTTTTAGTAAATTGACCTCAAAGTGGTGCTACATATGCATTTAGCCAACAATTTTAGATGAAAAAGTTGTGGACATATTTAACTTATCTAGAATGAATCTTATTAGATCACATGTTTGACCAAAATTGATTTTTAGTTATAAATACTGAAATTCACTTGTGCTGATAAGTTGGCTAAAAGTGTGACACAACTTTGTACTTTTACCCATCTACTATAAGGAATGAGATATTTCATGTAAGATGACTGGTTCGGTTTTGATAGTGCAACATATGAGAAAAAAATATTTTTGATAAGATAGGTAACGTTTGTAGACAATTGATCAACCTAGTTTAGGAATGTTTTGGGAGTTTTGTCTATTGTTTCATGATTTTGAAAGCTTAGGTCTATATAGGATACCCTGTTTGTGTCCAACATATGCATTCTCTACAAAGGATAGTTTTATTCTAAAATTTGGATTGTGATGAAAATTTTATTATGATGGACCCTAATGGAACTGACCTATGCCTCAAGGGCTCATTAGTGATGGCCTTTCCTACTTGATACATTCAAAGACAACATAGTTTGACTGACTTTGATAGGTGATGGTTTATTATAGAATGTAGATTATGGTTGAGGTTTGATGATTTATTGTGATGGACCCTAAGGGATTGAACTATGTCTTAGGGGCTCATCAGTGGTTCACCTTGCCTACATACATGCACAAAGGAAACATAGTTTGATACCATGAATTGGAATTTTTTTTCACTTTTTGATAATCTATGACTGTTTTGAAATTTTAAAGGATAGTTGAATGTTTTGATGTTTTTTTGAATGTTTTGACATTTTTGTATTTTTCTATTAATGTCCTCAAATACCATGTGTAACATCCTCTTGAAACCATAGGTCAAGGATTTCCCCTTGCCTAGAATAGAACTAGTTGTTATGAAAGGATGGATATGATAAGCAGTTTGATGCTAAATGTGTAATCATTCTTAGGCCATGAGAAGGGTGAGAATTATTTCATTATGAAAGATCATATGCTCAAGTTCTTATGGAAAATATTTGATAGATTAGTGATAGGTGTTAGAGTGCTAGTTGACTATACATGATACCTATTTTCCAAGTGTTCACCATGGTACTTATCTAAAGTGCCACTGAAATGGTTTTCACTATAGGATTTTTTTGATTTTTTTCTTTTCTATCGGATCTCTAGAGATTATGTATAGTACCTCTGAAGGTGAATGTTTTTTATCAAATCATGTTGTGATTCACCCTCAAGAGTGGCTAGTTGATAGACACCAAATCCATATGTTGTAGTGGTGATATAAAAACCCAACCAGTTAGGCTCTAACTTCCCTAGCTTTTTTCTTTCTTATTGGTTCATAGGGTTCTCTTTTAAGACTAGATCACCAATGTAAAAGTTTTGAACCTTGAATCTCTTGTTGTAATTGCATCTGATGAAATTTTGATATTCCTACAAGTGGACCAACATAATTTGTATTTTTTTGTCTAACAATTCTAGCTCATGTGACCTGGAGATTCGGTAATCTTCATCTTTGATGAATTGCTACATGGAAACTCTCAAGGACAGGATATCAACCTCAAATGGAAGGATATGTTTGGAATAAAAGAAAAGGGAATAAGGTGGCATAACACTAGTAGGAGTATGAATGCTCATAAAATAAGCCCATAACATTGGATTTAGTTGTATGTGTCAGTCTCAACTAGTGTCATTGACAATATTTTGAAAGATTTTTACAATGGTTTTTTTATGCCTTCGCTTGACCATTACCCTGGAGATAATATTGAGTGGCAATGTGATATTGGATGTGGTATTATTCACATAATTGTTGAATATCCTATTTTTTAAGAGATTACCATTATTTATGACTATTAATTAAGGGTACACCATATTGGTATATGATGTAGTTTAGTATGAATTTTGATATTTTTTTACCAGTGATATACGCCATCAAAATTACTTCAATCCATTTAGTAAAATAATCAGTTGTAGTAATTATGAATTTGTGGCCATTCATAGATGTAGGGTGGATATTTTTTATGACATCAAGTCCCCATTGAGAGAAGAGCCAAGGTGATGTAACTAGATGAAGTCCTTTTGCTAGTGTGTGTACTAGATCATCATAGATTTGACATTGTCTACATTTCTTCATGAAGTGGTAGGAGTCACATTCTATTGTTGGCCAATAGTATCTTGTGGACATGAGCTTCTTTGCTAGGGTATGACTACTAGAGTGAGATCTACATATACCTTCATGTACCTCTTGTAAATCCATTTTTATTCTTGTATGCTAAGACATTTAAGAAGGGTACTATTTAAACTACGATGATATAGGGTATTGGTGATGATAACATATTTAGTAGCTTATCAAGTAAAGGTTTTTATTTGGCTATTCAAAAAGTTAGGAGGGAAGATTTGATCATGAAGGTACTCATAGCTGTTATTTCAGGGGGATTTAGGACAAACAATCTTACACATGAGATCTGATTCGTTGATGTCAAAATGCAAGGATCAATTGGTATTCCACCAAGAACTCACACTGATGCACATTACTTGGAATATCCAAGAGAGATCCAATGGTAGCCATTGCATCAATTGCCTTATTTTAAACCCTTGGAATTTGTGTAAATAGGATGATTTCAAAGTAATCCTTAAGATTTTCCATCATTTTCTTCTATGGTACTATTTTTTCATCCTTTGTCTCATACTCATCGTTGACCTATCAAACTATTAACTGTGAATCACCATAGACATGAAAGTTTTTGATCTTCCATCTGATAACTTCCCTTAGACCTGTTAATAAGGCTTCATATTTAATAATGGTGTTTGTACATGGGAATGAATTTCTATATAACTTAGGCATTGTGTCCCCTTATGGTGTGATAAACAAGACACCAACTCTTGAGCCATTATTTGCGTAGGATTCATCAAAGTACATCTTCCACATTGTAGGGGTATCTAGCTTGAAGATTGCTTGATTAGGAAACTCTATTAGGAGAGTTTGGAATTCCTATGCTAGACTATCTATTAACTGAACAAAAATGACTTATCCCTTGATTTCTTTTCTTTCCACATACTCTTTGTCAAACTCACTAAGGATAATTACCCATTTTCTAACCTACCTATTAATGTTTCTTTAGTGAGTAAATACTTTAGAGAATCAATCTTTCCAAAAATTTAGTTTTTAGATTCAACATGTAATGCCTTAGATTTTGAATTACAAAAAAAACAACAAGACATGCCCACTCAATGGGAGTATAGTTGATTTTGCATCTACAAGGGTATGGATGATATAATATATTTCTCTCTCTTTTCCATCTTTGTCATTTTTTTCCAAAAGAGATCATAGGGAAAATGATGTGGTTGATACATACAAGATGATTGGTATACCATTAATGAGAGGCATCAACACTAATACTGGCAATAGGTAGTCTTTGATTTGTTAGAAATCCTATTGACAAGGATCGGTCTATTTGAATGGAACATCATGGAAAAGGGGATTGAAATGGGTGGAACTTATCTACTAGTTAAGTTGTAAACTTATGGATTGATTATAGTTTACCCTGAAGACTTCTAAGATGTGTTAGATTAGAAGGTGGTAGAATGTCTATATGGCTTTCACCTTTAGAGGATTAACCTCTATGCCAAGGTGTGAAACAGTGTGTCCGAGGAGCTTCCTAGAAGTTACTCCTAAGACACATTTCTTTGGGTTCGGTTGAACCTTATATTCTTCCAAACTTGTAAAGATTATGTCAAGCACTAGTAGGTGACAATCCCTTGTGAGGGATTTTTCTAGGAGGTAATCAACATAATCCTCCATTAGTTTATACATCATAACATGGAAGACTGTATTCATCACTCTTTGATAGGTAGCTTAGGAATTTTTAAGGCCAAAGGGCATGGAATTTTAGTAATATGTACCCTAGGAATAGGTAAAGGTTGTCTTGTGCTAATCTTTAGCTATAATTATAATTTGATTATAGCCAAAGAACCTATCCATTAGTGAAATTATCTCATATCCCACTGTAAGATCCATGATCATCTCTATGTTGGGTAAAAGGAAATCATCCTTCATACAAGCCTTATTCAGATCCCTAAAGTTAGTGCATATTCATATGCCCCTTGTCGACTTGGTAACTGGTACTAGATTTGGAATTTGTTGACGCCAAAATTTGATGAGGTAATAGTGTCTTATGGGAAACTCAGTTTATGGGGGACCTTTTGCACTAAACTGAGTGACCTCTGGGTTTTTAGAGAAGCTGACTTCTTCTATAATGGGGGTTTGGAAAGAGAAAAGGAAACATATATAATAAAATAAAGTCTAACCTAAGGCAATGCACCAAGTTTTAATGAGAGGCACGATAAATCATAGATCTAAGGGCCTGAGTGGTGTTTGTAGTGTTTCAAAAAATTAGAAACTAAATATTATAGCATAGACAATCCATTCCTTGACATAAAATAATATTGCATACATTCCTATTGCCAGGAAGAGTCTTTAGACATGGTCTAGGTCAGCAAACTTGCATTCAACATATATAGAAGTTCTCAAATGAAATGCAAAGATAATAAAAGCACAGTTTACAGTTTTATCAAATAGCATGAAAAAAATAGAGAGGCCGAACAATTGGCATAGTTTGAGAGTTTTTTTTTTGGCAATAAAATAAAACAACAATAAAGGCCTAACATCTTTTACTAAAACCAATATTTTCTTCAAATTTTGGACCTTTTTCACACAACAAAGAAAAGTATATATAGTAGGAAAAACCCTCACCACTTCGGAGAGTAGCAACAAAAAAGATTTTGCAATCCCCTGGCAATGATGCAAAAATTAGAGTATTCCCAAAGCTGTTGCAATAGAAACAATTTTAAACCAAGCATCCAGTCATTCTAGTCACAGGTGCATCCTCTGCAAATGATGGTGGTGGTCCCAGAAAGGCTTAATCAGACAAGTGTCACCCTCCTGTGCAAATGATTATGATACATAGTGGCCAATAGTAGCATTCAGTTTGTCTGGTCTGCCACTCGAATATGAGATCCATTGACTAGGCACGTGGCAGCCTTTCGCTGCCCGTGTGGACCTCTCTCTCTCACTGTTGAAGACTTGCACTAAGGCTACATGTGTTGAATGGGTGGAGAACTTAACCAATAGTGGAGGGAACAACCACCAACCGGACACAAAAGAGACGCGTGGTAGCATTTCGCTACCAGTGGTTTTTACTTCATCTCTATGTTGAAAGATTTGTGAATAGCAGACACATAGCAAGAGTACATTGCAAATAGAAACTATGGGGCCCACAAAAACCTTTTGGGAATGAGGGATTTGTGGCACCCAAGTGGAGCCCGATGAGATAGTAAGAAATCCTGATGAGATAGTAAGAAAGCATGATAAAAAGTATCTCGCAGCTGCGACATGTGGAAGTATAGTGGGGTTTCCTATGATGCAAAAGGAATGAAGAGACTTGGGGTTGTGAGTAGACATGTGGAGCGGGAGAGAAGAACCTAGATAAAATGCCGAGTTGATTACTTGTGATGCACGAGCCGACACATAGAGGAAAATACACCCGAAGGGAGCTAGTTAAGTATTTATTAATAGCTTTTGGTGACTATTAGGGGCATTTCGATTAATGAATAAAGAACCCAAAATTTCTCTAGTTTATAGGCCAGAATGCCATTTCATTAGATAATGGAGTCAGAGATTGTAAAGAGCTGCCTGTAGAGGTGACTATTCATCCTTAGATGGCTTCACCATGTTAAGAAAATTCTCCTGTGCTCCACTTAGATTAATAGTTTCTTTGTGAGGAAGTGCATTAGGTAAACCGACCCCTGCTTCACAATGAAATAGTAGTTGTGCAAGCGGATGAATCACTCCCTCAATTTCAGTCACCGTGAGAGGATGACTGAAATCGCTGAAAGCCTCTAGATCATTTTCCTTCTCTTCTATCTTTTTTGCAATCTGCTCGGTTGTGGCAATAGAGCCATCTTCAAGGAATGGGGACAACAAACCCATCCTATTTAACTCAGAGAAACTCCCCCATATGTTTTCCAGTGTCTTGCTCAGAGTAGCTGTGGCTACTTTAGTGCATTGGAAGGTAAAGTGGCAATGGATGAACTTATTTTTCATTTGAGTAGTAGCATCCTGATCTTCAATACCTGCTTTGGCGAGGTTTTCATTAGAGACTGAGTATAGCTTGGTGAACAAATCTCTTGCTTCCGGAACCTTCTCCAAGATGAATCATGGGAATTTCTCAATCGTATCATGAGCCTCCTGACTCAGCTCGATGCCTTGGCGATTAATTGGAGGGTAGCCTGTAGTGCCAAGCAAAAGGTTTTAATCTTTTCCTAGTGAGAGAAGTACAACTACGTAACCAACGGAATGATGTCTGGCTGTGTAGGGGAAGATAAGAGAGAGATTTTAAGAGAAGTAATCTCAACATCTTTTGAAATAATGACCTCAGCCAATTCTGCCCTTTTCTTTTTCTCAAACACTAGCTGTTCTGCAGAGCTGCTCATTTCTTTATTCCAATTCTCCTCAGCTCGGGAGTGATTTGCTAAGTGCATGTCCAGAGAAGACTTTGTCTCTTGGAGTTCTATTTGAGCTTTTAGGCCCTTAAATTCAACCTCTTTTTCTTGTATTTTCTGCTCATATTGAGCCTGTTGGTGCTCTAAAGCTTCATTCCTTTGCCCACTCCTTAACTATACTCAAGGTGAAGTCACTCTAGCTCTTCATTCTTCAGTCACAAATTCTATTTTGTTTCCTGATTCTTAGACTGTAGCTCTTTTACAATGGCAGGGTCCAAGGTCTGAATCTTCACAAGTTCACCCTAAAGTCTGTTCAACTCATCCTCTGCTGCCAGCGCCCTCTCTATCATATGTGCAACATCCGCCTCTAGGGATTTCTCTTTTTTCTCCAAAAAAATAACCATCTCCCTTACCGCTTTAAGCTGCACATCCTTCTTCTTTAGCTGGCATCCAGTTTTAAGGAAGTCAGAGGTGACCACCCATTGTATTTCCTCCATGATTTCAACCTTATCCTGTGGTCGGGCCACCTTCATGTCGAGCCCTACCACATATATCTCATAATCTTCTAGGTGCATATCCCCCTGAAGCTTGGTTACTCTCGGGTACATGGTTGCAAACTTCAATTCCTGTTAGGCCACATCATAAAGAGTATGTATTTTTGGCTCAGCAGAAGCACTATCATCTTTTTCCCTATGCTTTTGCATTCTACTTGCACATGCATCCTTTCCGCAATCAATCTATGCTATAAATTTAGTTGGCAATGAAACTAGTCCACCTATGAAAGGAGTACCAAAAGGTAGGGCATAGGGATAGGTAATCCTCATAAGCGTGAACATTTGTTTCTTCTGGAGAGTGACAGTTTGTGGGGAGAAGTGGGGCACATTCCAAAGCTTGGTTTGAGGCCCAACAGAAGGGCTAGTCACTTGTAATGACTGAATTGGTGAATCATCCGTAGGACTCATAGGCTAGGATGGTGGAGGAGTTGTCAATGTGGTGTCAGCCTGTTGTGATAGAAGAGGATCCGCAGTAATAACAAAAGAAGGGGTAGCCATAGGGGGTACGTTTTTGGAAAGTGAGGCAAGGAGAGTCTGAGCAGTAGTAGTGGGTGTAAGGTTTCACGGAGGAGTAAGGTCGATTGGAATGGTCTGCGAGTATTGGGTGAACCTCCCGAATATGTTGGATTAGAAGTGGGAAACAAAGGGCCAATACTTGTGGTAGGGATTTCCACTGAGGCAGGGGCATATACCAAGGAATGAGAATCAAGGGAAGAAGGAGTGAATTTTACCTATTGACTGGTCAATGGCGGCTCTAGAATCATCAGCGATTCTTCCTCAACCTCAGGCTCCTGGTTAGCTGCCAGCACTTGTCTTCTGGCAGGTTCTTGTGAACCTTCTCCAAGAATGCTCTCTGTAGAGTGCCCTGAGCTTTGACAACTATTTCCATTTGCTATAGTGATAACTTGGTTGGCTTAGCGGCCCAAGTGAGTGTATGCAAGGCCCTTGATATATTAAAAATCACATTTGTGGCCACATAGGTGGGTTGTCCAGGGTTTTTCTCCTTCGACACAGAGGAGGAAGATGTTTCCGCTTCCTCTTCTTGCTCTTTAGATTTATCCTTCGGGTCCCCACTCTTATTAATACTAGAGTCCAGGAAAGGGTGGTCCTCATTCCACCATTTTTCAAACTCCTTGTCATCATTCAGACTATCATAAGGGGCATCCAATTGCCCTGTCTCTTGGTGATACCTCTAGAAAGCTTTTATTTTTTCAATAGTCAACTCCTCATCCTTCTACAACTTATTGAACATGGTGCGTTCCATGTCGACATTATCTTTTTCCACTGCCACAACAAAGTAAAACTTGTGCCATGGCCCTCTAGTATCTTGCATAGGAATACATGCCAGTTCAACAAAATTGTCATCCTTGTCTGATCGCAAGTTACCTCGCTTCTCCCAGTAAGGTCGGGGAACATGTGTTACCTTCATGTGTGGCTCTGAAAATTCATTTAAAAGGTTGTAATCCTACTTATCATTTACTAGAACCAACCCTAAATGAGCTAGTTTATCCTGTAATAATTGATCAGATTATTTCTTTAACAGAGTTATTGATTTGAAATTCTTCAGACAGGTGAAAAATCCCTTTCTCTTGACACTTTTACTTCTGCAGAAGGTAAAATCAATGATACACACTTGCCTATACATTTCAAGTGTGAGTACCCTATTTGTGATGTAGGCTGGGAGAAGAAAAGGTTAACCAGTAAAGCCCCGCATCCGGAGAATTGCGAAATCTGTTCCTAAGAACTAGTCATAGGCAGGAGTGAAACTTTGCATATATCCGGTCTAATCCCTGTCGAGCCGGATTATGTCACCTTCTCCTTGTAAATCATGCAAGACCGGAGTTATGAAATAATTCAAAAATGCATAATAATCATATGATATGGAAAGAAAAGGCATCCACGTGGATATTGGCTTCCTCTTTCCCCGTTTATCAAAAAATGATAATTCAAAAAACTAGGCGAAGAAATCAGGATTTTGATGCAGGAACATGTGAACCAGGAAAGAGAGAAATCTAAACTTTCCCTCTGTTGGGTAATTCTTTATTTTCCATATCATTTCATCTACTGTGAACTCAACGAAATCATACAAGAAGGTATCATGTTGTTTGCATAATTGGAAGTGTGGTCCTAGTTGAAAAGCTTCCACCATCTCATCAGAGTCTTGGCCGCATACAAAAGCTAGCATGGACATGGCATCCTGCATATCCTCACGTAATTTACTACACGACAACCAAATACTTGGAAATTTAGCACCTAGGATGCTTTTCTTCCCAATCTCCTCCAACAAGAAATTCGAGTTCTTTTTCATCGCCCTCCATGTTTTTTCTCCTTTTCTAGGGTAAAAGGACTCAATGTTCTCTCTTCTTTTACTTGGGTCCTGGATGCATAACATATGCCAAATGGCCTGTGGGGTGATGTGAACTCTTATGTTTTGGCCCTTGATGTAGTGGGTGCTAGGGTTATAACACTAGATGGTAGCGTCAACTATCTTCGGGTAGTAGTGCACCAGTGGGACCATATATTGTGAAAGACCACTGTAACAAATCTTCATTGCTATAGACATGTATGCCTTTGGTGCTGTCAACCTTGCACAGGCTACTACCCTTAAGGATTTAGAGTTTTTCGCAAGCCGTGGGTCATAGATATTATCCCATTTCTCCTCAACCCTTTTCTTGTTCTTGTAATCTTTGGGCCTATTCAGCTCTATTGTATACACCCTATTTAGCTTGCTTGGTATACCAGGTGTAGCATATGCCAAATCCTCATAGACATATACATCCTTTGATGACCGTATGGCTATAAACAACTCCTGGCCAATTTTCTCTTACATTTGCTGAGATGAACTCTCCAAAAAATTTCTTTAGATGAAGACTTATGTGAGTTCTAGACACCGTTATTCTTATCTGGCTCTAGATACACTAAAAACTTCTTTGTTCCTTGAGCTTTGGAGTTTTTGAAAAGACTTTGAATCATTAAATATTTTTATGCAATATTTGGCTATCTTTTTTCAGGGTGGTAGAGGAAAGCATGCTTTTTGCATTTAATTCGGCATGTATTGTTAATTTCATGATTTTTGCAAAATGAACTACTTACCATTTTGAGGCAGCAAGAGTTCATTATTGCATTTGGAAACTATGTGATATGCTTTGATTCCCTTGAAACTTGAGCTGACAATTTTCCTTCTAACCTTGTGTTAGTATGTGCTGGTAATTAATATCCTAGCCAGAATGATTACACCAAAGCAAATGATCATGACCTGAAAAGATATGGATATTACCTTGGGCTTCGGGAAATGCCTGTGAGATGACACAATAGCCTATGGCCATGCAACTTACTGTCGATGAGTGCCACCTTTTTAAAGCTAATTAATTAGCTCCTATTAATCTAGCACACATTGAACTGTACCTCCGCAGATGCAACTGGTCTGAAAATGTGAGCAAACGCAGGCACACTTTTCAAGTTGGCATCTAGTTATCATCACATTTTTCTCAAAATGGATTAGCATGCATCTTCTCATCTTTTCTATAAATAGTCTGGTAAGTAGTGAGGAAATCATACTTAGCATTTGAGTAGTGATAGGTTGTTAGCGCAGTTTTAAGCAAGCTTTCTCATAGGCTAGGCGGTAGGTAAGTTTCAGCCTTGGTTAGAAGGTGTAAGCATAGTGTTAGAATCATGGATACTCCTATTTGGCTAACCTCTTATAAGTTGTAGATAGAATTTCTCAGGGAGGTTTCTACTAAGTGACTGAAAAGAATGACTAAGAATAAGAATTCCTTGGTCTTGGTAGCCATAAAATGGGTTCTGGGTAGGGACTGCATAGAATACAAGGATAAGTACCATGTGAATATTGATATTTGTTCACACTTTATAGTGTCGATGTTAGACATTGGCATCCCCAGGCCTCTCATCCTAAAGCTGGTCTAGGAAATGTTTCCCAGAAAGTACTTGAATGGCCTAGGTGAGGTTGTTGCTCACACTGCATAAGGGGTAGGCCTACCATCAGCCAATGACCTCCGTCGCTATATTGAGGAAGAAGTGATAGTTGTATGGCTGTCATTTCTCAGTGGATTCTGCCTTCAGAAACACGATGAGCATTGGCAAAGGGCTACCCAGGCCTTGAACTTTTTGTTCCGCAGCTACAACGTGATACCATTCTATGACATCGATTGGTATATTGACTTCAGGAACTTGGTGTTTCCCCTGCCAATGGCGGTTGTGCTGAATGATGCTGCCTCTATTGCTGAAGAACCTGCTAACGAAGATGCGGTAGGCACTACCATAGAAGAAGTGGTAGATTCTTCCATTGACGCGTCAATTTCTACCTCCCATTCCCTTGGATGAAAAGCCTCCCTGCTCCTGAAAAAAATGCCTCCTAGTTTTCTTTATTTCCTGTTGTTGCATAAACCACTTACCTTACAGTTTTGTATATAAGCCTAAAAAAGGCTATAATTTTTTGCATATATGAAGGAAAAGCTTGAATAGTCGTATACTTTTTTGGATTATGGCTTCCTTAGCCATTTTGCAATGTAAAACAAAAGAATATATATAAATAGATATATATCTTTATAAAAGTTCATGGCTCTCTCTTTCATTCTGCATTTCAATTTTATGGGCTCTTTTATAGCATATGTGTTTATCTTCCTTGCACATGAGTGTGTTTAAAATGTAAGCAATCCCACTGTCCTATCCTCTGTAATAATAGGTTATTTCTATAGAATCACAAAACAGTTTCAAAAAAGACCGGCCAAAGAAAGGGAAATAAAATAAAAGTACTATTCACATATGTACAAAAATAGAACTCGACATTTAATAAAACAACTTAAGATGAATCCCATTAATCGGGATTCCTAAGGGTTCCTATTCCATATTTTCTAACTCAAAAGCATTATGCTCCTTGCACTGAATGATTTTAAAGGGACCCTCCTATAGGATATCAAATTTACCATGCTAACCTGGCTTAACAACCCTTTTATCATACTTCAGTACTAATTCTCTGCACTTTAGGCCTTGGTTGCAAGCCTTCTTGTTAAACCATCACTCGACCACTTCTTGACGGTTTGTCATGGCTATTAGGGAATTCTCCCTTTTTTCGTATACTTCTAACAGTTCGACAAGCCGAACCTCCAAGGCACCATTTTGTTCTATCTCAAGAGATTTCAATAGTTGGAGTGTCGAAACCTCCATAGATATAGGTAGTAGTGTCTCTTCCCATATACCAACTTATAAATTAAAGTCTTAAGGACTTTCTTAGGAGTTATGTAGTTTTCCCAGAGTGCTACTCAGAGGTTTTTATGCCATTCCTTCTGGTGTTCTGAACCAATTATTTTAAGGAGCTAGACTAGGCTCTTCTTTGTTGACTTTTCTAGGTCATTTCCCTGAGGGTAATAATTTGATGATGTCTTGAGGAATATTCCATTCATTAATGCAACAGGACATACCTTTGTGCCTAGGAAAGCTCTGTCATTATCATAAATGATAGTCTCTGAAGGACTGAACCTTATCACTAGCTCTTTGAGGAAATCTACAATCTCTATTTCTATTGCACTTTTAAGTGGAATGGCCTCCGTCCATCTTGTGAAGTAAACTGTGGTAGTCAAAATCCACTTGTTTCTAGTATTAGAAGCTAGATTAATCATCTTGATGAAGTCCAAACCCCATTGTGCAAAGGGTTCATCCACCACTATAGGTTTGAGAGGCATTATAGAATTCTTCCTTTTGTTAGTAAAGAACTAGCATTTTTTGCAAGATTTTACCAAAGAGTGGGAGTCATTGAAAAGTGTACACCAATAGTAACCTACACACATAATTTTGATGGTGGTGATCTTAGCAGAGAAGTGTCCACCCACAACGCTATTGTGGAACACATCAAGGATCCTCTTTGCTTGCTCCAAAGTAACGCATCGTAGGAGAAGACTATTGAAATTTCTTTTGAAAAGGACTCCCTCTACTAGCGTATATCCATAATTTTGCAGCTGATAGTATCTCCTTTTTTTGGGATGAGAGACCTGGAGGATACTCTCCTATTCACATAAACCTCATTTTATCTGTCAACCAACAACCCTCTGATTCTGGTTCATTTATCAGGACAAGCTCTTGTTTCTCCCATGTGGCGGGTATCTCCTCGTTTTGCGCCATGTATTCACACAGTCCTCTTCCTCTAATAGTTTTAGTAGGTTTGACCTCAATCTCATATTCAAGGATCTGGGTGATCCAATTAGCTCTTTTTTCTATGATCTCCCCTTCCATGATTTATTCACGCACACTGGAATGTGTGACATAAACAAACACCTTGTTGCAGGAAATTAGATGGCAGAACTTTTTAAGTCCCTTCACTATTGTGAAGGCCTTCCTTTCGACAAAATTATAATTTTCCTCATATTCCTTTAGGGTCTGGGAGTAGAACGCCACTGGATGTTCTCCCTTTCCTTCATCATCTTTTTGGGTTAGGATAGTAGTGATACTGGACTTGCTATTGAATGCATACATTATAAAATCTTTAGATTGATTTGGATTAACGAGTACCAGAGTTATGAAAATAGCTTCCTTAACTTTTTCAAAGGCTTCCCAAGCTTTGATCATCCACTTGAATGCCTGATCCCTCTTAAGCATCAAGATGTTCAACTTAATTATTCTTGTAAAGTCAGAAATAAACTCCCTAACAAAATTTACTTTGCCCAGGAAGGACTGAACACCTTTCTTATTCACCAGAAGGGGAAGTTCCTTGATAGCTTTCACCTGTTCGGGGTCAATTGAAATTTCTTCCTTAGATACCACATGTCCTAATAGCTTGCCTTGCGGTACTCTAAAAATGTATTTCTTTGGATTTAGGGAAACCCCGAACTCTTGGAACTTTTGAAAAACTATTTCTAAGTGATCAAAATGATCATCCTTAGATTTAGAAAACATAGTAAGATCATCCAAATAAATTAGAATAAACTTATTGATTAGTTCACTAAATGCGATGTCCATCGCTTGCTGGAATGTTGCCCCTGCATTGGATAAACCAAAATGAATTTTAACATATGCAAATGTTCCCCACTTTTTGGGGAACATGGTCTTGTGTTGATCCTCTTCTTTAACTTGGATCTAATTGTAACTAGAGAAACCCTCCAACAGAGAAATTTTTTTGATCCTGCAACCATTTGTAATATTGAATCCATAGAAGGAAACATATAGTGGTCCTTCAGGGATGCTTTTTTTAGGTCTCAGAAGTCCACACATAAATAAATATATCCATTCTTCTATCGGATCGAGACTAGATTGGATACCCAAGTACTATTCTTGATTGAGAAGACAATACGCGACTCAATTAGATTAGTTAACTCTTGCACCATTAGCGCTTCAATTTTATGGTATACTGGCCTTTGCTTTTGTCGGACTTGTTTTGCACCTTTTGTCAGCTCAATCATGTGCTGAATGATATTAGGATCATATCCTTCCAAATCATCATAGGACTAGGCCACTACTCCATATTTTTCACATAAACTAATGAGTCTTTCTTTATCATGGTGCGGGACGTCTTTCCCGACTTGAAGATTCTGGCCATCTGAGATCCGAAAGTCCACGTAATCACTTTTGTTTGCTACAAAATTCCACCTATCATTTCTTGCATCATCACAATTGAATTTTTTTTAGAGTAACCAATCCTTTCGGAACCTTGTTAGATTTGAGCTGCATAATCTTTCCTTCATAAACTTTGGCAATCTTTGGTTGAAGCTGATCGACGAATTCCCCTGACTGCTGGATGAATGAGGTGATGTGTTCATCACTTTCAAAAACTTTCCAACTCTGATCATTGTCAGAAATTTCCAGTCGGACTAGTACTTGTACTAAATTTTCATTATGTATAAGGTTAGAGGCAGGATCAAACTGAGCACCAATCATGGCCATGCAATTTGCAATGCTATTTTTTCCTCAGGAATAGTCTAGATGTTGAAGGCTTAAAAACCCTCAACTAGGTCCCAGACTCAGTGCTGATAGGATCTCATGTGGGCATTCTTTGCCATGGAAATTCCTTAGACTTGGTTGAGTACTAGTTCAGAATCTCTGAACACCATTAATTGATTTATGCCCATTCGTTCCGCAAGGCTTAAACCTTGAACTAATCCTTCATATTCAGCCCTATTATTTGAGCAGGTGAAATGAAAATGGGAAGACCTTAACATTTTTTCATTTTGTGTGGATATTAGATATATCCCCTCTCTAGCACCCACTTTGCTTCTTGCTCCGTCAAAGTACATCCATAGCTCATTTTCTTGGCTACCTTCAGACTCTTTGGAAACCTTTGGGAGCACTTGGTCTTCATCATATATTAGGTAGGTGCCCAATCCAGTAGCATGATAATTTCCAAAAGGATCATTGTCCATGTGTTTGCTCAAAAAAGCCTCTTCTTTGTCATTATGGTCTCCGCTCACCCTTTCTTCCTCCAATAATTCAACACAATACATTTCTTGCTTGGTGATAGAGGTATGCGCGGCTTAAAAATTGATCAGGGCTTTGTCTGCTACATGTTTAGAATGCAAAGTCTCTGATTCTATCTTCATTTTTGCACCATTCTTGGTTCTGAGAATGAGATGTGACCAATCCAAGGATAGGTATCCACCCACCTTTGAAGTAATTATCGGGATAGACAAAGACCAAACATAGGAGGAACATCTATGATCACAGTGTCTTGTGGCACCATGATACTAGGGCAGGAAAATAGAGTTAAAGGAAGTGCTTTGATGACACCTATAGTTTCAACTTGGTTCCCATCAAGTAGCATTACCCCCCTTTTCATAGGTTCATAGTTGAGTTCTAAAGCTTCAACTATCTGTTTAGGCATAACCGTAGTGCTAGCACCATAATCAATCATAGCATTGTTCAATAACTTCTTTCCTATAATAAGAGTCAAGAAGAAGGGTTCGAGTTTTAACTTATCTCTAACCTCAACAGGGGATTCCTTTGTATTGTTTGTAAAGACTTTAGCCATCAGTATTTGATTAACAACCTCTACACTGGCAAACAACTTTGTTGGTGCCGTGTTGACGTTTTCTTGAAGCGCCTTCTATAATAACGTCTTTTGCTCTAGGATAGCTAGAATGTCCCATAGAGACACATTAGTGGATGAATTCTTCAATTGTTCTACCACATTAAAAGGTGACAAACTCGGAGGTTTCTACTCCTTGTTTCTTGTTGTAATAATTTCCTTCCATGGTTGAGATGGTGATGGGATGGTAGAAGTGCCAGGAATCTAATCAGAAGCACCTTTGAGTTGCAGGTTGGCTAGATACGGAACAATTGACTCACCAGTAAATATTCTCTTTGAGTGTGTGTTATAATCAAATTGCACTTGCAATGTTTTGGATATGAACGTGTCATTAGAAAACATCATTTCTTCTTCCTCCATCCAGGAAAAAAGTACGTGATCAGGAGCAATATCGAATTCTTGTTCTAAAGACATTCCTTGCATTTGCGCAGTAAGAACCACACTCTCCATTTGTGGTGAGGCATATATATAACCTCTGGGATCTATCTCTGTGCCTTGCATGTGTTGCTCCACCATTGTTTGTTGCAAGTTGTCACACAGATGGTTTTGGGGCATATGCACATCACTGCAAGGGAAGCACCATAGATTGATGTCATGAATGAGGTTGTTCTGCCCTTCGGTTAATTCCCTACTTGAGCTTGGTGAAGCGCTCATCAATGGAGTAGGCATGGGAACCATTTGGTTGGTGGTCAGAGCTGGCAGATTAGTGTGAGGCATGCCCTGGTACCTGTTTTGTTGATACGAGGACCACCCGCCTTGATATTTTTGATATTCAGGCTTCAGAGGCATTGATTGGTTCCGCTTAAGAGTGGTTATATCATTTTCCATGGTACGCAACATCTCTTTAAAGTCACTCATTTCATCTTTGGATGAACCCAATGTAGAGGCTACATTTTATGGGGCTGCTGCATATGTGTACATAGACTGGGGAGTTGCAGACACGCTAGTTGACAAGACTTCTTGTGTAGGAATCGATATTTCAAGAAATATCAGCATAATAAGTTGAGAAGGAAACTTTCTATAATCTATCAAATGATTCTCAGCTTTAACAACAACACCATAAGCATCTAGTAGAGTAGCTCCTCCAAAATATTTGATCATCATAGAAATGTCAGAATTGATGGACTTTAGATAAAATATGAATGCCAACTCAGGAGTCGGGCGTATAGTAATAGGAATCATTTTCCAATTTGTGTGAAATCGGGCATTAAAGTCTGTCAGAGCCTTTTGGGGGGCTTGTTTTATGACAAATAGTTGATAATATAGTGAAGAATGATCTCTGTCATTTGAGAACGGATCTCTGAGCTCGTCCCAGGTACGAATAGTGCTAGGTGACAGTGTTCGGTACCAATCCAATGCCTTACCTTTAAAAGACTCAACGAGAAGCCTTAGAGCTACATTTTGTGCTGTAATCCTATGTACCAGACACACCTCTGCCACATCCTGCAAATGTTTTATGGGTGTTCTTGATCAATCTCTAGTAAACATGGGTATAGCTTTTATAGCTGAAATCAGGATAGTGCCCCAGACAACGGGTGCTACTGGGGCTACTAGGGAACTTTCAGCATCCCATGCCATGTAATTTCTATTGGCGGCTGACAACATGGTTAGAGGAATGGGTGGTGGGAGTGGAACGGTTACCAACTGATTTGTGGTTTGCACTGTTCCTAGTGGAGGTACTAGCAAACTAGGGTTTTCTACTGTTTGGGATCTAGTTATAGGCTGATGGCTCATACACCCTTCTAAAATGCAAATTCATTTAAGTTCGGGTCCCACTAGGTGTACCAAAAAAAAGAACAAACTGTTGATGCCAAAATTTGACGAGGTAACAATGTCTTATGGGAAACTCAGTTTATGGGGGAGCTTTTGCACTAAACTGAGTGACCTCCAAGTTTCTAGAGAAGCCAACTTCTTCTATAATGGGGTTTTGGAAAGAGAAAAGGAAACGAATATAATAAAATAAAGTCTAACCTAAGGTGATGCACCAAGACTTAATGAGAGGCATGATAAATCATAGATCTAAGGGTCTAAGTGGTGTTTGTAGTGTTCCAGAAAATTAGAAACTAAAGATTACAACATAGACAATCCATTCATTGACATAAAATAATATTGCATACATTCCTACTGCCAGGAAGAGTCTTTAGACATGGTCTAGGTTAGAAAAATTGCATTCAACATATATAGAAGTTCTCAAATGAAATGTCTAGAAAATAAAAGCACAGTTTACAGTTTGATCAAATAGCATGAAAAAAATAGAAAGGTCGAACAATTGGCACAGTCTGAGAGTTTTTTTTTTGCAATAAAATAAAATAGCAATAAAGGCTTGGCATCTTTTACTAAAACCAGTGTTTTCTTCAAATTCCAAACCTTTTTCTCACAACAGAGAAAAGTATATATAGTAGGAAAAACCAAAAACCCCCACCACTTTAGAGAGTAGCAACATAAAAGATTTCACAATCCCCTGACAATGATACAAAAATCAAAATATTCCCAAAGCCGTTGCAACAGAAACGATTTGAAATGAAGAATCCAGTCATTCCAGGCATAGGTGCATCCTCTGCAAATGATGGTGGTGGTCGCGACAAGGATTAATTAGACAAGTGTCACCCTCCTGTGCAAATGATTATGATATGTAGTGGCCAATAGCAGCATTCGGTTTGTCTGGTCTGCCACCTGAATATGAGATCTGCTGACTAGGCATGTGGTAGCTTTTCAATGCCCATGTGAACCTCTCTCCCTCACCATTGAAGACTTGTGCTAAGGCTACACATGTCGAATGGGTGGAGCACTTAACCCATAGTGGAGGGAATGACCACCAGCTGGGCACAAAAGAGATGCGTGGCAACATTTCGCTGCATGTAGTTGTTACTTCATCTCTATGCTGAAAGATTTGCGAATAGCAGACACATAGCAAGAGTACACCATAGATAGCAACTGTGGGGCCAGCCAAAACCTTTTGGGAATGAGGGCTTCATGGAACTCGAGTGGAGCCTGATGAGACAGCAAGAAAGCATGATCAAAAGTATCCCACAGCCGTGACACATGGAAGCATAGCGGGGTTTCTTGGGATGCGAAAGGAATGCAGAGACTCGGGGTTGCAAGGAGTAAACACATGGAGTGGGAGATCAAAACCAAGATAAAAGGCTGAGTTGATTACTTGCAATGCACGGGCTGACACACAGAGGAAAATAAACCCAAAGGGAGCTAGTTAAATATTTATTAACAAAATCCATTCCACATAATTGTTGGGTCTTACATGAACCCAACATTGAACGATTTCTTTAGCCCCACTTTGACTAATAAGGTGATTTGCAAGTGCATCTTCCTCAAATTTTTCTTAAAAGGTTTAGCATTAGGAAGAAGAGGTAATTGGTGGAGGAATAGTCTAGGGTCTAGTCCAAACATGTCCACATAGGACCATGCAAAGTTTATTTTCCTTTTAGAGAAAAAATTGATGAAATTTGGCTTCTCTACATTTGTCAAGGACACTACAAAGTGTATGGCTTTTGGATCCTCCAGTGTGTTGATGTGGACTTCTTGCGACTTCTCAACCAACATTGCATATTTATCTTGATTTGTGGGTAGTGGGTCCAACCTTCCATCCTTAGGTTCCCTAGAGAGGTTTTCACCCTCATATACATCCTTTTTATTATCTTTTTCTATGTCTATAGGCACCTTTCAATTTTCACCTACATACTTATTTTTCTTTATTTTTTTATTTTGCAACTGAAAAGTGGGACCAACTCCCTGTAGTATGCATTTGTGTTGAGTGTTGCATAGATAGTTGTCATTACACCAAATATCAACCTGTTAATTCCTAATACAACCACTAGAGTTAATGAATCCATGGTAGGCGGTTAAGCCATGCCACAAACCCAAGCGCTGTGTTGCACAACATAAGACCAAGGGAGCACACCTTGCAATAATTTCACCTAGTGTAAGTGAGGGGTTCAAACTCATGACGTCAGGCTCTGATACCAATTGTTGCACATACATTTATCATTGCATCAAAAGGTCAACCTGTTAATGCCTGATACAACTGCCAGAGTTAATGAATCCATGGGAGGTGATTAAGACATGTCACGATCCCAATCACTGTGCAGCACAACACAAGGAGACAAAGGGTGCACACCTTGAAACATTGAGGTCAATGGTCAATCCAGCCTTGAGATCCCCACTCAGTATACCTTCTCTAAGTCCCATAAACTTAGAAATTGCTTCATCATTTCCAAAGAGGTCTAAGTTTTGTGGACCTTGTTGGTCCCAATTGATTAATTGGTGATGGAGTATTGACATGTTATGATCAATACCAACAAAGCTTAAGGATGAGGCAGATAGGGTAAATATGGAGGATTCATCAAGGTCCTCAAAGGCATCGATTTAGGCTTGGCCTTTAGTTTTTTTAGTAGGGGATTTAGGTTTGGTACTAATCCTAGGCATCTCAACAACTTCAAAAGTGTTAATGAATTTCTTCTAAAATACCTTACTACTATGAGATTTCCCTTTAAGTTGTTGATACTCCAACCCTTTATTTTTTGGCCATTTTCTCATTCGTATAGGTTTTTTCATACCATATTTCTACAATCCAAGGCCAATATGACCATCATAACCTTTTTATTTATTATGTCAAAACCTTTACCATATTTTTCCATAGGTAAGTCGGCATGTATCTCATCCTCTTCATCTCTATATATCCATTTAGAGAGGTCTTCCTCAATACATTCTTTCCCTAGTTTTCCTCACTTGGTGAAGGTCATAGGTGGGTGATAATGAATTATTAGCTTGAGATATTTCTTGATGTCATGGGGTTTTCATAATGTTTAGGTGCAAATGATAGCTTACCCATGGAGAACAAATTTTCAATATTATACTCTCCAACTCCATTTTGATAAATAAGTAGGGTCAATATAGTGTGATGAGGAGGGGGTAGGTGAGCCTTACCTATGGCTAGGTACATGATCCTCAAGTGTACCTCTCAAGTTACTGCAATATTGAAATGGGTTAGGATTACTGGAAATAGTAATCTCTACACCATTGTAACAAAACATAAAACATTGATGGTATTTTAAAGGGACAACCTTCATGACATAAATCCATGAGAGTCTGAGCAAAAGGTTATAGGGAAAGTCTAGATCTGGAACCTTACATACCATGTCTTATATAGTAGGAACCACTCTAATTGAGAGAACGATGAAACCCTTGGAAGAGCATTCCATATCATCATATTCACATATCACAATCCTCTTCGACTCATCTATACAAGCATCAAAGAATCCCATGGTAGTCACTAGTTTTAACATGCATATGTTCAACCCAACTACACCAACTATCAGAACTCATCTAATTTTTTGTTTGTTAATGTATACTTCAAGGAGCAAAGGTTCATTGTGATTTGGTTTCTATGAAGTAAAATCATGCTCAATGAATATTATATGATGGGTTGTAGTTAAGAACCCTACCATGGCCTAAAAATGATTCACATTTAGGTCCATTGGGATAAATGAATCCTATAATTCTTTGTATAGAATAGCCTTATGCTTAGGGGAGGTATGTAGTAACTCGAGAATTGAGATTTGAGCTAGGGTTTTTCCTAGATGATCAAGTTATATTCATGTATCGGTTGTGGCTTAGAAGGGGATCCTTTTAGAGTCACCTCTGATTGTCTGGTGACAACCACACATTCAAGAGTTTTACTCTTGATAGTGGTAGTGGTTATATTGTGATCTACTAATTGGATATAGTTTACCGTGTACTCATAGGAAACACTAGTATAATTTTCATTGACTTTTCCACCTAGTCTAAAACTTGAGGATTTTCCCTTCCCATGGGTTTGCATAGGATCCTTAAAGATTGTGTGATCTCTATTAGTGGTTTTAGTTTTGTCATTAATTCGAATATCACCTTGATTTATGTGATCTTGAATGATGTTCTTTATTTTAAAGTAGGAAAACTTTTTATGTCCTCTAGTTCTGTGGTATTCATAGAAATCGTTGTCATTCTACTAGGTTGGTTTGAATGGACCCGGCTCATAATGTGTAATTTTAGGTAGTTGGATGACATTATTTTGTAGTAATTTCTTCAAAATTACCTCAATTGGTTCCCCTAAGGGTGTGTATTTTCTTCTTGGTTGGGGGGGCCTTGGAGGAACATGTGATGTGTTGCTTTGTGCCATATTAGCAATTTGTTCCAACTTCTATGGAGGTTTACTGGTGTTCATCACTGTGGGTCCTTTAAGACTGAACATAGGATGAGGTTTAGTTATGACCTTAGCATCTACATGTCATTTATCACATTTTTGTTTCATGACCAAAATTTTCTCTTGTCGTTGGACTTATTGTGAGAAGAATAATTGGTATTCTTTTTAAATACAAGCCCTTTAGCAATGATGAATTTTTCAATGGAGATTCCTTTATCTATAACCTCATCAAATGTGTTTGAACAATGGATCAATAAGTTGAAAATCACCTCCTTGTTGAGGTTCTCCACAAAAATGTAGACCAATTATTTTTCTGGTATATGGAAAGCGCACTTACTAGCTAAGATTCTCCATATTTGCAAGAATGAAGAGAATGTCTCCATCCTTTTGTTTCTCAACATATAAGTTGATGATGTTAATATCATTTAGGAAAAGTGTGTGATGAACTTATCCATTAGTTTTCTCCAAGTGCATATTTCTAAAGGTAAGTGTGTGAACCATTCAAAGGCTTAGCCTCATAGACTCCATGGAAAGAGTCTCATGAGGCATGCATTTTTGTGTACCACATCTAAGGAGGCTAATATGAAACTCCTGTATATGTTCAATGGGGTCTCCCTTTCCCTTATATTTGTCAAATTTAGGTATAATGAAATTCATGGGAAAGGGGGGCATGTTAATGCTCCTATTGAAAGGGTATGGACATAGGTCCTCCACCAAGTAGGTTTTTCTACTCCCAGTTACATGAATGTTTGACATATGGTGTTGTAACATTTGTAACTATTGATCTATAAAATATGTGGGGGATGGTGCCACTAGAACTATGGTGGGTTCAATGTATTGTGTGGAACCTTGTGAGGGGCTCCCGAATGGATTGGTGTTGCATTGTTGATTGAAATTGTGTCCATGTAGGTTTTAACTTGGTGTATTGAAATTGTGATGTGTATGTATGATTTGGATTAAATGATGGTGGTGGTGGTGGTTGGTTAAAATCAGTTGTGAATGATTAACCAAGATTGGTTGGTTGCTATGGAGGGGGTTGATTAAACCCAACTATGTATGTAGATCTGCAATTAGTTGGTTGACCTAGTGGGGGTTGATTAAACCCAAATGTGGATGTTGAGCCAAGATTATTCAGTTGCTGTAGTGGGGGATGATTAGACCCAAATGTAGATGTTGAACCAATATTGTTTGGTTTCCATCGTGGGCGTTGATTAAACCCAAATGTGGATGTTGAACCAAGATTGCTTGGTTGCTATTGGGGTGGAGTGTTTTATCATGATATGAAAAAGGATCTAGTCCTTGTTGGAGGTGTGTTTACTTTTTGTGAAGTCAATGTTGTACCCACTTGTGGTCTTGAATAGGAAGGATTGGTCTTTTGAATCTTATTTGGTGTTGTGGGATTGATAGAATCTTGAGTTGCAGTCATAGTGTGGGTTGGTGTTGTAGTTGTAGAAGTTGAGGAAAATGGGTTTTCCATTGGTTTAGTGAATGTAGGTAGCAGTGGAATATCCATAGGTTATGTGAAATGTGTCATTTGAGTAGGAAACATGCCTATGTTCAATTGTAATGAGGGTGGAAATGTAGTATATGCTGATGGTGGAGGCCAATTACGACACCTAATCCTAGTGACACTGTATTCAAAGTTTCCCCTATGATGGTTGATATATCCAAGTTAGGTGGCAACCTAGCTCTATTTTGTGCAAGTTGTATGAATTATTTGTTAGGGTCTACCAACACTATTTCATCAACGATCCTCAAATTCCTAAGATCTTGTGATGCATTTTCAATTTCCTCAGGTGTGAGCCCTTGTTCCACCTCATGTATAGTGTAATTATCAAAAGGAGGTAGATTTTATGAGTTTGTGTGATCACTAAGATTTTCACCAAAGTGCATTTCACTTATTGTGTTGTACATAGGATTAGATGATGATTCCATCTCTTTACATTTTACTTGTGATTGTGTGACAACCACAAAAAGGGATAGCATTTTGACTTTTGGTATTTTGTAGATTTTTTATTTTTTGGTATTTTTATGTTTTGGTATGGATGCAAACTCGAATGAATCTATTCTATGTTTTTGATATTTTTAATTTTTTGAATTTGAGAGGTAAAGACTAAATGAATTTAGATCTATTTTTTTGGATTTTTATGATGATATTTTATAAATATAAAAGACCTTAGATATCTTACTTTGGATCCTAAAAGACAATTACCTTTGACATTTTTTTAGATTTGGACTAATGTAACCAAGTGAAAATCCTAAACCTCTAGTGATGATGGTGGTTTGATAAAAAGGTTAATTTACAACTAGACTTATGAGTTAAGAAATCTACTTTTGTTGATGGGGGTAGTTTTGTAAAGATGAGGTTTTGATGATTTTTAGAATGATGAGACTACTATTGACCTCTAAATTTTATTTTAGTTTTTAGCTTTCTAGATGTTCAAGACAAGATTTCAAGGACTTGTGATATGATGCTAAATGATATAATATTTAATTTAGGAAAGCTAAAATTTTGTAGGAAAATGTAGGAAAATGACTATAATGATTTTTGAATTCTATGTAAATAAGATTAGGTTTTTGTACCCTTTGAAAAGACTCTTTTTTATCTGTTAGACATATGTAATAGAGAAAACTATAGATGTAGTGTAGAAGATGTTGATTGCAATGTAGAAGATATTGACTACGGTGTAGTCTATAATATATGTGTTGTAGAACTCAATGATTGCATTTGACATAGATCTGTTGCCATTTGTTCGCTAAGGCATATTTCTGACTAATAGAGAGATGTGGCTTTTTGATTGAAAAATGCATTGAATGAGCTAATAGATGCATAAAACTATTTCTATGGTGAAAATACATAGTTGCAGTGCAAGGATAACAAATGTAGTGCACTAGTTTGATAAGAAAAAAAAATCTCTAAGGAACCCTAGTCTTGATTAGTTTTTAGATTCTAGATTTGAAGATGTTGTGAAAACACAAAAAACAATGTTTGTATGTTTTTAGTTTTGAATTTTAATAGTAGGTGTCAAAGATAAAGCCCTAAGGCCAATTGGATTTACTGGTAATAGTAAGACTCAAAAGCACATTCATAACTTAATTAGTGGTAGAGAGGGTTTGTAATCTTTAAGTAGTCCCACCTCCCATTAAAGGGGTAAATACTTATAAATTTTAAGTAGTTAAACAATTGATATGATTGCTTTCAAAGCCTTTTATATATGAAGGTATATAGTATATGTCCAATGACATAGATTCATCGAAATATTCCATAGGCACACCTTCTTTCTCTTCTTGAGAGGCTATTGCTAGCAACCCAACAAGATTCTATCTTGACCTAAGAATTTACATGGTAAGTAGCTGCAAGGTATGATCCACATCCCTTGCACCATTTATAAGATTACATTCAAATGGAATTTTTCCTCTACAACAAGGGTTCTTAGTGGGTGGCACTCTGTGAACACCGTTGAGTGTGTAGATATCTCCTAGTGATCTAGAATTGCCTTGGAGCAATAGTGAAAGTCTAGTAAACTATATGCGCGGATTGAACTACAAATTTTACTCATCCAATTTCTGTAGTGTACTAGAAAAAGTCACTTGAAGTCAATCCCTTGGGTTCTTAATAAAGATGTGTCCCAAGGTAGGACTCCTACTTTAAAAAAAGGGAACATTTTAAATGCTATAATTTCTCATCACCCAAGATCACATGAGATGCAAAAGGGGAGAAGATACTTTAAACAACACACTTTTAGTGGACTAGCTCACATGTGTGTAAGTGCACCAGATATAGTATACAATTTTTTTCGTTTTAAGTACATTGATGACAATCAAGTAGGCTTCCAACTCAATCAACATAAATCCAACACAATTAAACAAGTATTTGAAACTTCAAACCCTAACAAGGGCAACTTTCCACTCAAACAGTCTTCCTTGCTAGTAGATTTGCAAACCTTGATTTTTGAACCTAACTCACCTCAGACGCTCTCAACCAATAGACTCTTGATAGCTTTAGAGACCCATTAAAGAAACTTACAACATACCTCAATTTCTCAAGCAACTCTTTTGGAACAACTCCAAATCTTGTCTTCTGCGTTGACCTAGGCCTTGAATTAGGCCTCTTTTACAAAGAGACACCACTTTAATCTTGCAACCAACTCAAGAGACCATAAAAAATTCTTCAACCAGCCTTCAAATCTTCATATTTTCCAATCCTTGAGCCACAACTCACGTACTAAGACTCTCTTTCATATAACCCTCACTTTTCTCATAACAACCTAGAGTTTATTGAAAACCACATGCCCTGACCTCTCACAACCTTAAAACCACTTCTAACAGACCTTATTCTTCCTGTACAAACTTAATTGACCACCAAATACTACTTCCCCCAAAGAACTCACACACTTCCTTTGTAAAAGCACCAAATTCACTCATTTTCCTACTTGGTTCAATAAGGGCTTCATGCCCAAACATGAAATTGGCCCCTCTTGTCCTTTCCAACCTTCATAATACATCAAACTACCCTTGATCACACCAAAACTAATAGGTTCCTTCTTGTTCTCAGTTAACTTTCTGAAATCACTAACCCTAACATTGTTCTTAAGGCCTAAATTCAATGTTTCCAATAGGGCAGCATTGAGAATCCCTTCAAATACCTTCACCACAAACAAATACTTGTTCCTACAACTAAATACACACTATATAGGCCTATTCCATCAAGATACAATAGATACAAAAGGTGGAATGGCATTTTAATTCATTTGAACCCTCAAAACCCTTACAACCCTGTTTCCAGGCTGCCTAGAGAAAATTTATTTCCAAATACACTAAAAACCACCAAATCCAATAAAATAAAATTTAAAATGAGGCTAACACATGTGTATAATTGTATAGATGAAATTTAGAATGATGACAGCCTGTACGAAACCGTACCAAGCCTGCAAACCATGAATTTACACAAAAAAATGATTGAAAATGGAGATATTTTATTGAATTTCTCTTTCAAGTCCTTCAACAACCTTCTACAACAAGTTTACAACATATTTATAACCCAAAACACTCCTACCAATGCCTGAAACTACCCTTCAACTTCTCATGACTGTTGGGCTCCTCATATTTGAACATTTTTTGCATTTTTCAATAATTACAATATGACAATATTTAGCAATTTTAAAACATTTTACCTAAAACTCCCATAATGACTTCAAAACTATAACCAACAATATAAAATGGCCTATCATGGCCTTATTTAACTTTATCATGACTCTACCTAGACCTAACTCACCCAATGGAGCAACAAGGTGCTCTGCACCATTCACTCGGCCATGAAATCTTTCCAAGTCCCTTGGAAGCCTTCATCTCTTGAACCTACAACAACTCTTGATCTTCAACTCTTTGTTGCTCCTTCTTGGTCTTGAACTGCTCCATCTTGATCTTCATCTTTACCTTGGGCTTAAACTTGTCCACACAATATGTTCCTCTTCTTGCCTTGAAAAATTGGATATGCATCCCCATACTCTGATCTGTCTTAACCAAATTCATCCATTTTCTTGCACCTTGTTCTTTCTCTTCATTCACTACAAAATAATCCACACTTTTTCTTTCCTCCTTCATCTTAACCCTTGGCTTCACTCTTTTCCTCTTACCTCTTCTCTTCACAATTAGCTTAAGGTTCTTCATCCTTTGAACCATTATGCACTCAAGTTTACCAGCCTTTGTCATGGAAGACTACAATTGCCTACCAATCATTTTTATCACCCAAGGACATCTCTTTGTCCTAACCACAATATCACTACTTTTCTCCACATCATTTGGAGACTCCACACTCAATGTTTCTTTGATCTTCTCTAGGCCTATCACTGTCAACTTGACATCTTTGGTCCCTTCCATCATTGAGACCCTTTGAAAATTCTTTGTTTTCTCATCTTCACCTCTAAGGGTGAATGAAATATTCATCCTTTTTTCAACCATTATAATTTCTTTCACAAATCCTAGTCCTTGTCCTTGGCTCACTGTATTCTCTACTTTCTTGTCCTAAACTAGACTCTCTACCATCACCATTACTGTACTCTTAGTTTCTTCAATCTCTTGTCCTATCAATGGAAAATGTACCTTTCCTTCCATTTCCTCTTCTTGACTATACTCACTTTGCATTTGATATTCTACCTTAAGGACCTTTGACCTACCAAGTTCAGGAACACAATCTAACTGTCCATTATCCTATTGCTTCACTTCATCCTCAACCATTTCAAACTCTTTCTCTTGCCACTTTCTTTGGATCTCTTCACCTTTTATTCTCACACTTCTTGCCTCTCTTATCTCTATGTTTTCAGACATACAAACCTCTATATTAGTAGTACTTGGTTGCTCCTTGTTCTTATCCACCTTCAAGGGACATAATACTGCCCCGACCATGATCCTTTCACTCTTCACAATCGATTCACTTTCCTTTACTCTACCTTCTACCTCTTCCTTTATTCTTTTTGCCTCTAAGACCTTTTTGATATTAGGTCTATCATTCATTTTTCTATTAGAATTTTGTTGTTTTCCTACTTCTTGTCCTTTCAGTGGACAATGTACTCCTTCCATTATGACCTTACTAGGCCAATCCTGAATTTCCTTTGGCAACAATCTTGCATTCACTACATCTCTTTCTCTTTTCAAGATCTATGTCCCAAGAATTTTCTTCTCACAAACCTTTGTATCTGATCTACTCATCACCGTATTGACATCATTGGACTGTCCTGCACCCTCTCTTGCTTTCAATTGCAAAAACTCAATATCTCCTTTAACTTGTCTTGAAATTTCAAGGTCATTTCACTTGTTACCTTCACTATATCATCATCTTCTTTCCTCTTCAACTTTGCATTCTTGTCTATACTTGTTGTCCCTACAATTTCCTTTTTCCTAGTGGTTGCTCCTTCACTATTCCTATCTCCCTCATGCCTTATGAGCTCTTTTCTACCCTATATTATTTCTCTTTCCATCTTGCTTTTTCCTTGATCCTTCTCCACCAATGGAAACAAATTAAAAGTAACTCCATTCTTCATAATCTTATAACTATTATGCCTTCCATCATACAAAGAAAATCTTTCATATAACAATGGTATCCCTAACATCAAATGGAATATGCTCATTGGTACAACATCACAAAAGATTCTATCTTTATATGCACCTATTTGGAACTCAACCAAAGATTTCTCCTTGACCAACAAAGTATGCTCACCTTTCAACCAAGAAACATAATAGGGTGATTCATGAGGAAGCCTCGCCAAATGCAACTTTTCAACCATTTCCTAAGATACCATATTATCTAGGCTACAAGAATCTACCATTACAGAGCATATTATATACACTTAAAATCAGTCAAGATAATCAATTAATTAAATACTATTTATTTAATTAATGAACCTCTTATTTCGTCTACTTAAAAATAAATTTTAAATTTATTTATATAGTTCACATTTTCTAATTCTTCTTATCTTAAATCGTATTCCTCTAATTTTAATTAAATAAACAAATTCAAATAGTTTGCTTTATTTAATTAATATCTTCTCACTAAATTTGAATAATTCCAAATTTAAATTTAGTCACATGTCTCCAACTTTTCTTCTTGCCACCTCATCCAATGTCTCATGAATTTAAATATCCTTAATATTTAAATTGGAATTATCCTCAACAAATTTAGAAACAATCTAAGACACTTGGCTCTTCCATTTCATTTATTCTTCTAAACACTTGGCAAAGTGTTCTATTAAAGGGAACCCTCTCCATGATTCCCTCTAACTTCTTCAACCTCCACCCTTGATCTTTCCAGCTAAAATCCTGACCATTGGTTGCTGCCACATAACAATATGCCTTGGAAATATTATAAATACAACATCATTCTCTAGCGTTTGATATCCCATCTTTGAGCAATCTTACTCTGCATAAATTACATTAGATCACTTTGAGAATTTAAAGCATTTGAGCATTTAGTAATTAGAATTTTAGAAGCATATCACCTTAGAATCATGGCTTAATTGTTAGCTATATTTCCATTATCATAGTAGTTTTTAGACAACATTTGCATTGATAGTCTTTAGCATCCTATTTTCATCACAACATTATCACCATTATCATTTACAACATATCACATTGTTTATCATCATGTAGGAATAGATTTCTTGCATTTACCAGCATTCCATTCCTAAGGTTGTCATTCTAATAGTCATAGTGCATACACAAATCTGAGAGCCAATATGATTTAATGAATCCCTGAAGATAGGAAACAATGGAACGATTTTAGGGAATTTACTGTGTTTCAATCCGATTAGTTTTTTGATTCAATTATCTAATATAATATGTTTCATTGATTATGTGGTTTTATTACTTATTTATTTACTTTACACAATTCACACAATACATTTTAGCACCCACTGTGGGGCCTAGCCACTTTTTATTGACACTTTATGGAAAGTTGTTTTATAGATTTGGATGTGAACTCTTATGCAGTGCATCCATGATTTCTTTGGGAACATATGAAACATATTTTAACACATCTAGTTCCTGTTATGGTGCATATAGAGCATCTTTCAGTGCATCCAACTCATATTTTAGTGCATTTAGGGTGTCTTTTAGCACATTTGGTTGATATTTTAGCACATTCAGTCTATCTTTTTGTGCATTTAGTAGTTCTTTTTGTTAGAAACCAAGATCAGAAATGCAAACCAAAAAATACTTCCACAAAAGAGAAAATCAGAAAAGGCAAGAGCTTTGCAAAAGATGTACAAAATATTATTATTCAGGAATTCATAATTACATGAGATGATTTTCTTTATAAAAGAAAAGATGCATAACCCTAATCTTATCTTGAGAAAAAAGATAGCTCAACAAGATAAGGATAACAACCTATAACTTAGAAATTAAATAATTCCTAAGTAAACTTATGCAAGTGTAATTAAATATTAATTACACTAACACCCCCCCATAAGTGGAACTTAGGGAGACTAACAAAGCATGCACCTAAAAATAAGATGAATGCAAGAAAGTATGAATGGGTCTCGATAACAAGGCATGATTAGGTACCCATGTACAAATGCAATAATGAGGTAGAGAAGGAAAACCTAGTGGGACAAAACCCCCCTATAATGAGATGACTACTGCAAAGAAGCATTGGAAGAACACTAGAATTGCAATCCGACAAGCAAGGAAAGATACTTCTGTCTATAAGAAACCAAAGCAGAATCATAATAATGCAACATCAGACTCGATGCCATGGAACAATGGAAAACTCACAAACTAGAACAACCCTGTAATCTGTGAAGCAATAGTAGATGATATGATGACATAATCTGGAAATTGTGTATCTTGATGTTGATGCCAAACTGATACTAAAACTCTTTCATGGGAACAAGTACCATAAAGACTCTGGAACATTAACCATAAAAACATGGCCCTCAAACTGAGAAGGATCTGAACCAATGCAAATCAAGAAACATAAACTCCCAATCTAAAGTGTGAACCAATGAATCTAATATGTGTCAAGCTAGAGCAAGAATGTGGCCAAAAGAATCTAAGAAACTAGATAACACATGCAAGTTTCCATCAAAACAAGATGAAGATGGAGATCAAAGTGCATGCACACTCTAATTATATTATTATGCAAGAAACCCACCTAATAGAACTTTATCTTAGTTCATTTATTACAATAACCCAATGATTGTAAAAGGAGATAATGCAAACATGCATAAATAGAAAATTAGATAATGCGGTACTAAAATGAATTACAAATATTCAAGTTTCACCTTTCCAACTGCCAAAACATCCAAGTAATCTCCAAAACACCCATTGGGAAAAATCTAGAATAATGATCAACCTTGGATAGATATAGAAAAAAGTGCATGAATAGAAAAGTAGAGCTCCGCAATACCTTTCCAATACTACAAAGAAGGCAAAAATCAGATATCGTGGAAAAAAGTTATGAGCTCGAAAGACATAAATGAACATCTTACTTCAAACAAAAATAAATATAGCTAAATAGAAATATACTGAAAAATAAACTACACCACTAGAAAGTGCTTGGAACCAGCTTTCTGATGATATCTCGTTTGCCTGATTTCGATACGGTATACCCAAGTTATGCCAAAAAGAAAAAAATTGCTCCTTGAAGACAAATTAGGGCTAGGAGGGGGAAAAGAGGGACATATGGCCAATGACATCATGCTGACATCAACACTTCATGATGTTAAATGTGATGGTCATCTAGTCGTCGCTGCAAAAAAAAGCCCCCCTACAAAAAAATTGAAGGCCGTCGGAATCTGCATGTCAATTTGCTGGAATATTCTATAGGAATCTGGAAGATTTTGTTCACTGATTTTTGTGTTGTGAGCCGCCGGAGATTTTTGGAAGCTCCCAAAAAAATTTTTGTAGTTGCCGAAGAAGGAAGAGAAGCCCGCTGGCAGGAAAGGGCCGTCGGATATTTTAAGGTGGCCACTGCATTTCAAAAGCCACTGAGAATATGTGGTTGTTGGCATATGATATATGCCGCCGGTGAGAGGAAGCAAGTGGGCGCATGGGGCCAGCCTAGGCCTACCGCCAGGGTACGGCCTTGTAACTTGTGCGCAGGCTTTAAAGCCTAAAACAAAACAAAAAAATTGTCTCCTTTTTTATTTCTTTCTTTCAAAAAAAACTCTTTTTTGATTTAATTTAAAAAAAAAATACTAATTTTTTTTTTTGCATGAGGTAAAAATATTGAAAAACCTGTAATTTTTTTTGGATTGCGAGCACAGGGGCGGTACACAAATCGTATGGCTTCTGGAACAATTTTTTTTTTCCTCAGAAGTTCTCGATGCTGAAATAGGTTGAGTTATATGTCAATTTTCATCTCTCAGATGCTCTGGATCTGATGGCGAGGTCCAATCTACTTGAAAATGCACTAGAAGCTTCACAACTCCTAGATCTAGCAAATCTTCAAACCCTCATAACTTTGGCATAAAATTTCAGATTTAGGCGAAACAATTTAAGTCGATCCTAACTTTTTTGATAGCCCTGGACTCAAAAATGAGCTCATATTTCCTCCAACGTGCATCGAAAGTGACCATGCAAGAGCACCCAAATAGAGAGACAATCTTAAGGTATGAAACCCTCCAGGAATCCCAAACTACTATGCACTGAATCTCTCCATAAATCTGAGAAGGGGCTGCATATCAAGGCTTTGATACCATGTTAGAAACCAAGATCAGAAATGCAAACCAAAAAATCCTTCCACAAAAGAGAAAATCAGAAAAGGAAAGAGCTTTGTAAAATATGTGCAAAATATTATTATTCAGGAATTCATAATTACATGAGATGATTTGCTTTATAAAAGAAAAGATGGATAACCCTAATCTTATCTTGAGCAAAAAGATAGCTCAGCAAGATAAGGATAACAACCTATAACCTAGGAATTAAATAATGCCTAAGTAAACTTATGCAAGTGTAATTAAATATTAATTACACTAACACTTTTAGCACATTTGTGTGATATTTTAGCACATATGATTCTTTTTTTTACCGCACTTAGTTTACTTTGTAGAATTTAAAAATTTCAAGAACTAATGAATACTTTCTATTTTACAGGTACTTTTTAACACCATCAAAGACAATTATATCAAACTATTGATGATGTTTGCAGGGATTTGGAGTTGTTTTAGTGCTTTCTTTTGATTAAATCAAGAATCTAGTTTAATGAACACTAATGTTTAGTTCCTATCTTGGAAACGACTGTTTTACGACTTGTTGTTGTGTTTGAAGTCATTATTCAAGAAATCATCCATTTAAAGTACTTAATTAACAAAATTCACAAACAAGGAAACCAAACAAAATTCATTATTTAGAAGATTATACCTTGGAAACATTCAGATTCACTAATTAAAAGCAAAATAACTAGATAGACTGTCAAAAACACTGAAGACTTCAAGTTTAGCGCATGCATTCCCTATTTTGGCACATACACTACTTTTTCTAGTGCATTTGGTCTATCTTGTAGCGCATCTAGGGCATTTTCTAGGACATCTAGGGCACAGTCTAGCGCATCTAAGTCATTTTCTAATGCATCCAGTCCATTTTCCAGCACATTGAGTTCACTTTCTAGTGCATATGTCCCATCTTCTAGCACATTTGCACATCCATTTAGTGCATTTACCTAATAGTCCAATAGAGAATTCAATTGAAATCACATTTAGGGGTAGTCTAGTGCATCACTTTCTTTTTCTGGTGCATTTAACCCATTTTTTGGCATATATGAGTCATTTTCTAGTGCATTGAGTTCATCTTTTAGTGCATCCAGTACTTTCTTTGGCACATTGAGTCCATTTAGTGGCACATCTAGGGAATAGTCTAGTGCATTTGGTCTCTATTCTAGCACATTTGTGCCATCTTTTAGCACATCCATACCCTATTTTAGTGCATCCCTTAAATTCAAAACCAGAGAGCTAAATTCACCATTTGTCAGTCAGTATGAACTAGAATTAAGAATCTTTTCCAAAATAGAAACATTCCTCATTCACCACAATGTATTAAACTTGTTGAAACTAGTCTTTATAAGTGAAATTCTTCAAATTAAACCAAGATCTAACATCTTAAAGTGCCTAATCATCAAACACACCTCTGATTATTAAGTTGAGTTTCATCATCAGGATCTATCATCCTTCATCACGAAACAACACTGTATAATTAGATTTCAACTTAGTCTCATCAATAGAATTTTTCATTCTATTTGACTTAGTTGTTATCCTTGGTACTCCTCCAAACATAGATCAAAGTTTAGTCAAATTATACCACTTGTATGCCCATTGAAACAAGATCACAAAAGAAGAAACTCAAAGAGAAGGAAATTGAAACTCAAAACACCATGGCTAAAGGTGAAGAAAACCAATTCCATAGATTCCACCAACCTGATAATGATGAAATCACTGAAGATGACATTCAAATAGCTCAACAAGATCCCAAATTCCAGAAATTCATGGAAAATATTTTTGGAAAAGATGGAGAGAAATAATTCTTAATGCTAGCTAATCAAGGTATCAAACTTCCAGATGACTTTGATGTTAATCAACTGAAAGCACCTCCCAAAAGGATTGAAATTGATCCACCAAACATAGATCCAATGGCTACCTTAACTAATCAAATGAAAAATCTCCAATAGTAGATTCAAGACATGCAAAGAGGAACCAAAAAAAGATACTTGATACAAGACATCTACCCATATCCTTTTGATCAAACTGTTAACATGATTCCTTTTTCCAAACATTGTGAACTTCCAAAGTATGATAAATACAATGGTAAAACTGATCCTATAGATAATTTAATGGAATTTCAAACCATGAGCCTTGAATTTGCACATGAAGAGACTTATTTGATGAGATTGTTTCCATGAAGATTAGGTGGACAATGTATGGAATGGTTCTCCAAACTTGCACCAAGTATTAAGACCTTTAAAGAGTTGGTTAATAAATTCATCACCCAATACTCCTACAACATCCAACATGAGATAACCATGAAAGACCTTTGCAATACCAAACAAAAAAAGGGTCGATCATTCCTTATATTGTTACAAATATGGAGAAGGTTGTTTGCAAGATATGCTCATCCCATACCTGAAAAGGAAAAGATTGAAATCTCTATTGACAATCTAAATGATGAGATGAGCTATAGACTTGAATTACAATGCCCACCTACCTTTGAGAAAATTATTGAAAATGGAATCAAAATCGAAGAAGCCTTGGTCAAGAGAGGAGTCTTGAAAATTTACAATGAGGGAAACAACTCAAAAAATTCTTCCAATCATTATAACAACAATGATAAACCAAAGTTTGGAAAATAAACAAGAATGTTGGTAACAATGATGGTGCAGTTAAAACACAAAATATCAAACCAATATTTAACTTGACAATAACTACCACCAAGACCAATAAAAAAAAAAACCAAAACAACATTCAAAATGCCAATCAAAAAACAAATAAAAACAAAAATCCAAGCAATATTGAATCTAAACCACCACCATATCGAACATCCTCAAATAAAAGAAGATTTACACCCTTGGGATAGTCATTAGAGTCAACATTAAAGGAACTTCTTGTAGCAGGGGTTCTAACATTACCAAAAGCAAGAGATTGGGATCCAAGAGTTAAACCTTCGTAGTGGAATGATGCACACTATTGTGACTTTCACAGAAACAAAGGCCATAAAACAAATGACAACATGCAATTGAAACATTTGGTACAAGATTTGATAGATAGAGGAAATATTTGTATAAGGACCCCAAACAAATGTTGATCATGGAGCATTCAAGAATCCTTTACCTAACTATGAAAAGGGGGAGTCCTCTTCATTAAACACCAAAAGAAAAAATGTGAACTATGTTTATGATTCTACCATTCTCCATATTGAGGTAGTTGAGGGTCAAACTAAGGATATCAAAATCAAGGGCCAAAACGACATTATTGCAGTTGAGAATCAAATGAGTGACATCACAATTGAGCATGAACAAAGCATTGTTACAAATAAAACTCATATTTATGTCATCAACACCAAATCACATCAAATTAATGATATCGTGCCAATAAATCTAATCATAAACTTTGTTGCAAGTGATAATTAGATTAATGTCATTAAAATCAGAGAAAAACAAGATCACCAACCAATCAATGCAACCACAAGGGGGTAGGCCAAAGTAATATTGAAAGAAGCTACATCTAAGACACCTGATGCTCCTGCAACTCAATACAACATTGTTGATCAATTGCAGAAAATCCCAACTCAAATCTCCATATTGGAACTCCTCAAAATTTCACCAGCTCATAAATAAATTCTAGAACAAGCTCTAGTAGGCACCATAGTACCAAATAATCTGGAAGTTTTCCAATTCCAATATATGGTTGGACACTTGACCACACCTCATTGCCTACCATTTTCTAAAAATGATGATGTGTCACTCACCCATCCACATAATGTTGTTCTCCACATTGAGGTTTTAATTCACAAACACTAGGTCAAATGTTTTCTAATAGATGGTGGAGCTGGCCTAAATATCTATACTTTAAAACTTATCCGTGCACTTGGATATTCAGAAAATGCAATTGATGCTAGAAGAAAAAGCACTATAAAAGCTTATGACGATGAAGAGAGATCCTCCCAAGGATTAATTGTGCTACCAATTCAAGTGGGATTGGTTGTAGAAGATAAAATCTTCAAATTTTTGGACAAGGAGTTGACATACAATATACTCTTGGGATGTCCTTGGATTCATGAGATGCAAGCAGTGTCGTCAACATATTATCAATGTTTGAAATTTCCTTATAATGGACAAGAAATCACTATTTCAGCTGATTCCAACAATCCTCAATATATTAACACACTCAAATCAGTCCAAGATACTTTTGTACCACAAACATGGAAGCCATCACTCCTATATCATCAGACAAGGAAGGTCAAATTAATTCTTCATCAAATCAACTTGAGGAAAAGGTTTAGTCAAAAGACAAAGGTATTAGTTATTCTACTCCATCCAACAATGAAATACAACTAAATTCCTTATCAAAATAGTTTGAAAAGATCCAATTGAAAGAAAAAGGAATGGGGGAATATTCTATTGAGCAATCATTATGTCTTTCACAATTGCTATCTTCTCCTAAGTCATATGGGAAGCCATCCATATCAAGACAACAATCCTCAGAACCAACCATGCTCTTTGATGGTACATTTGTAAAAGCAAGCACCTTAGAGGATGAATCTGAAGACAAGGATATTTTAAACTAGTTGTACAAAGATGAAGAAGCATCAAAAGCATCAAATGCCAATGTGCTAACTGAACCATATGGTAAAGGGTTTACAATCCTAGAGAAGATGGGATATGAGGGAACAGGTCTTGTCGAAAAAAGAAAAGAAGGTATCATAGAACCAATACAACCTACCATAACTAATGCAAAGGAAAAACCGGGCTAGGATACAGGGAAGAGTGGAAAGAAGAAACTAGGCAGTAGATTGTTGAGAGAATCCTCTAATTGCGAGATAACTTTCTGAAATGGATTCCAATGAGTATGAATGGGACTCGCTCTCTGAAGAATCTTTTCATGACAAGGAAATTGATGTGATACAAGTGTATGCGCCAACATGTATGGAGGGACAAAGCTCTAGTTCTAGACCTAGGTATGTGCATGATCATGATGGGCCAAAAGGTGGCAATATGATGGGTATGTGGCTAACGACTATTTTTTTACCTAAAATTGATGAAACAAAAAGGGTTTTTAAAGGAGATTCTTAGTTTTCCACCGATATAAATTATGCTTTACTTTGAATTTAATAAGTAATTATTATGCATTTTCTATTCAAATTATGACTAAAGTCCTAATTGACAGGCTGATTGAAAAACATCTATAGCTTTCAAGCGATATCACATTTTTTGAATCCAAAACATGCATCACATTCTATGCTTTGCATACTATAGGATTAAAAAATAAAATTGAATTTCATGAAGTTTTGACCAAGTTAAGGTGGTCAGACATACTAGTTTTTATATTTTTTAAAAAGTTGTAATAAAATATTCATAATTAATTATTTACTTGGAAAAAAATTACAAAAAATATACATCACATCGGGTCATGAGTCCTCTACTTATATCAAAAATCTTATAAAAAAATATTATCATTTTATTGTGGTTAGGGTGGTCAGACAGACAACTACTTATTTTTTCCCTAAAATTTAAGTACCACTGCATTGAAATTCCAAATTTTGACCAAATAGATTTTTATTTTTTTTAAACAAACCTAGTAGTTTAGAAACTAAATTCAATTTGCTATAGATCCTATTCTTACATATTTTTGAAATAATATAGATAACTTATTCAAATTTATTCGTCAAGTTGCCCAACTCTGATTTTTCTAAATTTTTTGCCAATTAAGGGATTGTTTTTTCCATGATGATCTTGCACATACCCACCTCTTGAATTTGGATCACAACATATCGATGACTCTAGCAAAGATGATTAGACTTCGAGCAAGATAGACCCTTCAGAAGAGGGTAACATCATAGACCTCGATATTACTATTAAAAACTTTGACAATGTTTCCATCATGACACTTACTCCTTTTGACCTTAACCAATTTGACGATTCCTTGTTATTGGTACATGCCAAGCTAATTGAATGGGACCAAACGAAGCTGCTTGACATCCCCATCTTTCCCAATGATGATTCCATTGTGAACTTCCTTTGCTTTGATAATCCTGAAACATGTTCCACCAACGAATCTCATAATGAAGCTTTTGACAAGGGGAGTTCCAAATCTCTTAGCTGCAAAATGAATATCAAAAATTGATCTAATGGTGAAAACCATTTAATGGTAGTATTAGATCAAGAAAAAATAAAAATAAAGAGTGCATCTAACAATGAAAACTTGAGGCATCAAAATATGGGAGATTTGACACTCTTCTCGAGCACTATCATGATAGATCTTTAGTGTTGGTTGAACCTACACAATCCATCAACATTGGTATAGCTGAAATAGTGAAGACATTACATCTAGCAGCATCCATGACAGAGGAAGAAAAACCAAGCATCACTAAGTTCTTTGAAGAGATACAAGTCAACTTTTCTTGGTCCTATGCTGACATGTAAGGCATAGACCCAAATCTTATCATGCATCATTTATCATTGCCACCTAGAGTGAAGCTAGTGAAACAAAAGTTGAGAAAAATGCATCCGCACATTGCCCTATTGGTGAAAGATGAATTGAAGAAACTATTGGATGCAATATTTATTTGACCCATTGATTATGTTGAATGGATCTCAAACATTGTGCTAGTTTCAAAACTAGATAATAACATTAGAATATGTATAGATTTTAGAGATCTTAATAGAGCTTGTTCGAAGGATGATTTTCCTTTGCCTAACATTGACATTATCGTGGATTTAACAGTTGGACATGAAATATTATCACTCATGGATGTCTTTTTTAGGTTATAATTAGATAAAAATAGCACCAAAAGATTGAGATAAAACTACTTTCACATGCCCATGGGGTACTTTCTATTGGAATGTCATGCCTTTTGGGTTGAAGAATGTTGGAGCTACTTATCATCATGTGATGACCACCATCTTTCATGATATGATGCACACCTTTATGGAAGATTATGTAGATGACCTATTGGAAAAATCATACATTGGAGAAGGACATCTCGAAATACTAAATAAAATCTTCACTAGATTGGAGAAATTCAATGTGTGGTTAAATCCCAAGAAATGTGTATTTGGTATGGCATCAGCTAAAATTTTGGGATATATTGTATTAGCTAAAGGCATTGAGGTGGATCTTGCAAAATTCAAAGCTATCATGGAGATGCCTTCTCCCAAAAATATCAACCAACTTAGATCTTTATAGGGATGATTCCAATCTATTAGGAGGTTCATCGCACAATTGGCAGATAAAACTCATCCTTTCAATCACTTACTCCACAAGAACGTTTCTTTCAAATGGGATGAAAATGTGAAGCAAATTTTAATAAAATGAAATAGTATTTGATGTCACCACCCATATTAGTACCGCCAACTGAAGGAAAACCATTATTACTCTACATAGGGGTATGTGCAAGATCATGGGAGTCCAAAAAGTGGCGATGTGAAAAAAGGCATTTTTAGCATGTCCAAAAATGCGAAATTCATGCCTTTGACTTTTTGCAGGCCCAAGTACAATATCCATTTTGGTTTGGTAATACCGAACCAAAACAAATATTCGTTACAAACAAATATCTTATATGAAACAAATATCTATTTCATTCAAAGAAGAATTTATAATTGCATTGGGTCCGACCTGACCAATTATTATATTCTATATAACAGATATCCGTTATTTGTTTTATAATTAAAAAAACCTGAGAGGTCATATAATATAATATTATATTATAATATAATATAATATAATATTATATTATATTATATTATATTATATTATATTAATATTATACTATATTATATAGTATAATATATATTATATATAATAATATGTATTATATAATATAGTATAATATAATATAATATGTATTATATAATATAATATATATTATATTATATTATATTATATTATATTATATTAAATATTTTAAATTTAAACCAGGCGCATTTAAATATGCTCGGGTTCTGGACCCGACCATTTTATTAAAAGGCTTGTAAATAATAAACGAATATCCGTTATTTGTGTTATAATTAAAAAAGACCTCGAGAGGTCATATTATATAATATAATATTATATTATATTATATTATAATATAATATTATATTATATTATAATATAATAGAATAAGTGCACAATCAAAATTCAACTTGTGCAGAGCGAATGGAGGAATAACATAAGAAGGTTAAATTTTTTTTTGGCAAAGGCTTTGAATGTATAATTTTTGAAAATTATGCCTCATTTTGCACCACTCATTTTTTAGTCCTTAGAAGGGTTAAGGTGCATGCACTGTAGTTAGTTTTGGAAAATTTGAATATTCATCCCATTTGTGGGATAATTTTGTACTTGAAATAATCGAATCAATCTTTTGTATTGAATGGGCTATAACTGGAGGTTTTCTTCCTAGTTCTTTCCTGTTGGTATGCCCTTTGAACGAGGATTATGTACATATTATATATATATTAATATAATATTGTGGCGAGTCAACTTTTGCCAAAAATAAATAAATTATATTATATGATAATATTATATTATAATATATGTATTATTATATATTATTATAATACAATATCAATATAATATAATATGATATTATATTATATTATATTATAATATTGTATTATATTATATTATAATATAATATATGTATTATTATATATTATAATATAATATAATATAATAATATTATATTATATTATATTATAATATATTTTATATTAAATAATCAATATTTCAAAAAAATCACCATGGTCGGATCCTAGACCCAACCATTTATTTAAAAAGGTGTAAATCAGGAAACATATATCTATTTCTTGTGTTATATACAAACCAAAAAAGCTCGAGAGCTATATTTTTACCAGTGCATGTGCATGGGTTTTTAGAGTGCGACTCAGATATCCATTTGGGGGAGGACAAATTACCAAAAAAATCACCAAATTTGTAAGGTATGTTTGATTTCTCCAATTTTTATTCATTTTGCTTTTTTTTTTGAATTTTAGTCAAAATAAGGTATATTTGATAGATTTTTTATTAGATGAAAACCATTTTTAATTTTAATTTTTTTATCAATTAACAATTTAAAAATGGATCAAAATGAAAATCCTAACCTTGCACAAAATGAAAACCCTCCCGCACAAAATGAAAACCCTAATCCTGTAGAAAATGAATACTCTCCAAATCCTCCACTGCAACCATTGTTTCTGAATGAAAATGTGCCAATAATACATGAGTCTATTCATAGAAATTTGGATCAATTAAGAAAAGTATGTCAAATCTATGAGACACTCGATGAACTATCAGATATGAAAAACACTTTGAAAACAATCATTGTAAATATTCAAACTTTGGCAATTCAACATAATAGATTTGCACAATGATGAGAACAACAAAGACAATTTTATGCTGATGGGTTATTGTATGATGAGGTGAAGGCTCTTGATATTGAAAAATTCCAATTAGCACAGTTATTCATAGATCAGAGAACTGGATAGCCTGTTAATGTGCGAAAACCAATTTTTTTAATAAAATAGTGCACCCATAGAGGAATACTAGATAATTTTTGGAGACATTGGTGGATGGTTTTCGATAAACCACCCAACAACAATCTTGATGTCCCTCAGTATTTTCTCTGAAAATTATATGCTGAGTTTGTGCTAGGGAAACATGTTAATTACTTTGACATGTGATATTTCTAGGGTGTTGGTAGAGGGATGCCATAGGATAGACCTAGGGCACACTGAGTCACCCCAGTTCGTCCTCCTCCACCTATTGTTGCTCTGACTCCACTACCTTACCCTAAGATTGTTGTAGATGTAGGGACTGTGAGAATTTATGAATTACATTCGTTGAGTGATCATTTGGTGAGGCAGAGCCATCATGTTGCACAACCATTTGATGGTGCATCCCATCACAGTGGTGTTGCACCTAATACATCCCAACATGATGGTGGTGCACCTGCTACAACAACTCCCATTGGTACACAACCATCAGCTCCCACTAGTAAATCATCCTCTTTGGGACATATTTGTGTGCCTCATCATTGCATGACGTGCAAAAATTTATGTTTTGGTCCTCTTTGATGGTCCACTAAGGCTCCCATAGATAAATTCGACTTTGAGGTTCATGATATTTTAGATGTAGGAGTTGATAGAGCACATAGTGGAGCATTTTCAGGAGAGACATCAACTACCAGGGATGATATGGGAGCACTGGTAAGTCTTAAAGGAATTTCATAGTGTGTTTTATGTAAATTCTTTCATATTTTATGAAGGATATTTGTACTAATATATGTTTATGTGCTAGAATATTTAACAGTTGTTGACAAAGGAGCAGTTATCAGTAGTGCAGCAGGCTACGCATACTACCATTTCATTTTCCTTAGACAATTAATACATGGTAAATAATTTAAATTGTTATTTTAGATGTTAATCTTTAAAATATAACATGTTTAAATACATGTACTGCATATATTGATAGTCTAATATAATCTAGTCTTTTTATGTAGCAACCTCATTCCTCTACAACCTTGTTAACCGAGTCTAACCCATTGGATGGAGTTGCACAATAGGTATATATCTTTTTTATTGTTGACATTATAATTATATGTGCATGTGCATTTACATTCTTGTCATTTTTTATACAAGAAAGCATCTTAGCTAATCCATCCAATATGAGCCCATCTAGTGTCATAGCATCACATCAGGTATGTGTTTATTTTATATTGCAGATCATTTATGTTTGGATAGGAGTAGATATGTGATTAGTAGATATGATTATTTTTCAACAATTATATTTTAATTTGTATCATTTTTATTTTATCTGCTATAGTCCTCTGTTCGACCCAACATTGTGACAAGTTAGAGACCATTACTTTATAGGAGGACTCCTAATTTTCCTAAGGGACAATCATATGCAAAATGTCTTGTAGAAAAGAGAGCAAGATTAGAGGTAAACATGAATTGCATTATTGATATAATATAGTACATGTATATTGATTTTTATGTTAAATTTGTAATTTATAAATGATGGTATATAAGTTTCTATTTACTAGTCTATATTGTCAACCATTCACATAATCTAATTTGTGGTTTGAAATGTTATTGTGCAAGAAACTACAGAGCATCTAACTTCTTCGAGGAGACTTTATTTTGATGGTCCAACACAAGATTAGGATATGATATAGATTGAAATTTACTTAGGGTTTTTTAGATCTTGAGATGGCATATATGCCATAATTTGTAAAACTTGTTCTGAGTAGGCACCCTCTCCCACCCTCTCCCACCCTCTCCCACCCTCTCCCATGCTCTCCCCCCCTCTCACACCCTCTCCCCCAACCTCTCCTATCCCACCCTCTCCCACTCTCTGCCACCCTACCCTCCCTCGTGCCCCTCTCTCCCACTCCCTCCCTCTCACCCACTCCTCTCACACCCTCTCCCCTACCCTCTCCACCCTCTCCCACACCCTCTTCCACCCTCTCCCCCCTCCCCACTCTTTCCCACTCTCTCTCTCCCTCCCCTCTCTCCCACTCTCCCACTCTATCTGATATATCTAGAATATAAATAATATATATTATAGTATATATTATATATAATATATAATATATACTATAATATATATTATATATAATATATATTATATATAATATATATATATACTATAATATATATTATATATAGTATATACTATAATATATATTATATATAGTATATACTATAATATATATTATATATAGTATATACTATTATATATTTTATATATAATGTATAATATAATATATTTAATACATAATATATATTATATATAATATATAGTATATTTATATTTAATAAATTTATAATAAAAAAATGAATATCCGTTCTGAACGGATATTCGTTATTAACTCCTTTGGATATTGATGCCTTGTGAAAAATCAATATTTTGTTACACAATGGATATTTATTTTGTTCTCTCGTTTTCAAATGGAGAAAACGTATTAAATATAATATATAATATATTTAATATATATTGTATAATTTATATTATATAATATATTACATAATCTAATATATTATATAATATATAATATATATTATATATTATAATATATTATATAATATATAATATATTATATAATATATAATATATCTAGAATATAAATAATATATATTATAGTATATATAATATATAATATATTATATATAGTATATACTATAATATATATTATATATATTATATACTATTATATATTTTATATATAATGTATAATATAATATATTTAATACATAATATATAGTATATTTATATTTAATAAATTTATAATAAATAAATGAATATCTATTCTGAACAGATATCCGTTATTAACTCCTTTGGCTATTAATGCCTTGTGAAAAATCAATATTTTGTTACATAACAGATATTTGTTTTGTTCTCTCATTTTAAAATGGAGAAAACATATTAAATATAATATATAATATATTTAATATATATTATATATTATATGATATATAATATATAATATATTTAATATATATTATATATTATATGATATATAATATATAATATATTTAATATATATTATATATTATATGATATATAATATATAATATATTTAATATATATTGTATAATTTATATTATATAATATATTACATAATTTAATATATTATATAATATAAAATATATAGTATATATTATAATATATTATATAATATATAATATATATTATATAAAGAAATTTATGATATAACAAATGGATATCCATTAATAACAGATATCCATTAAGGAACGGATATTCGTTTCTTTGAGGACTTTATAATGCCAATTCTTTCTCATTTTCATGAACCAGTCCTCATTTTGGCGATGTAGCAGTTGAGCAGTGACCTCCAATGACCTCCAGGTATGTTGTTTTTGCATTTTTTTAGTATTTTTTGCTAATTAGTGATAAATTTAAGATTTTTTTTGCATTTTTGTATATTTTTTGAATTTTTTCATTTCTATTTAAAGTTACAACAAAATTTGAAACCCTATTAGTGGGAAACAAAAAAAACATCAAACAAAAAAAGGAACCTTTATTACTAAAAAAAAAACATAAAATTGAACCTAGTGTACTAAACAAATATAAAATAGAACTTCCATTGCCTCCTTTCTCCATTTTTTAAAATTGTTTTACATTTTGTCTATTTTTCATTATTCTTTATCACTTATTTTCATGTTTCTTAAATTCTTTCTTTGATTCTTATTTTTAAATTAGTATTTCTTTGGTATACAATTTGTTTTTTAATTTTTTAATTGTTTTGACTCTCTTCAACTCTAAAAATAGAAAGGATCCTTGTTGGGAGTGCTCTAAATTTCCAATTCTTGGTGAATCTGGATCCATTGTTATTACTAACCAGACAAAACTTGTCCCTAAAACTATAGGGAAATGGGAAAAGTGAATGGTTAATAATTGATGTGCTTTGCAAGAGGCTATTATATTGAATCATATACAAATGATAGCCTACTGCACAACCCATCGATTATTACCCATTAACTTTTCCCATTTCCCTATGGCTACAGGGACATGTTTTTGTTTAACTAACTATGTACACATATTCACTTAATATTGGAAATTTGGAGCACAAAACTTCCACCTTTGTTGAATCAATTTGGAGCTTAGCACTTCCACATTGCAGCGAGGTAAAAATTTAATGTATTTTTAAATGAGATTCCACATCACTTTAACAATTATTTGTTTTCCATTTACATGCCTTGGACATAAATGAACTTTACACAAATTTTCATTTGTATTCAGTTAAGTCAATTATATTGAATGGTTTAAGGGGATTTTAAACATGTATCTTACATTTTTCAATTACACATTTAATGTAGGTTCACTTATATCTAAATCATGGATCTATGCCCTCCAGCTCCAACCACTCCACCTCGAAACCCCCCACCTCCACCACTTGCACCCAATGGTGATCGCTTTCGAGAAAAAGTTGATGTGAATGTTAGAACCATTCAGGATCAAGTTGACACTATTCAAAATGAAGAATGTGTTCACCCATTATTGAGGCATTTTGCATAAAAAATGTAAACTGTTGTTGATGCGTGTAGGTCCATGGAAGTGGACTTAGATGAGAATCAATGATGGCTAGAGAAAAGGAGACAATCCCAATCTAAAGAGGAAAACACAAATAATTGAATAGATGCAACTAAGAGCCGCAAAACATTATTAGGACAATGATCTTATATTTATAAAAAAATTGATCTTTGAAGGATATTTTATAAAGAATTTTGTTGGATGGATATTTTATAAAGAATTTGGTTGGATGGATATTTTTAGTGTTGAATTTATGAATATTTAATAGTATAATGATAAGACAAAAATTTAATAATAAATATTAAATAATCTATTAATTTAGTGTCTATTAATGTATATAGTGTGTATATATAGTGTTTATTCATGCATCATGGTTGATTGATGATTTATTTGTTGATCATAATCATTGTATAGATTTCACATGAACAATGTAATTAACATGTATCTTGATGTCTTCTAAGGATTTTGTTTGAAAGTTGCATAATGTTCTTATTTATGTACCATCATTGGAAGATAGTGATTCTTATTCATGATGATTTTATGGTCTTTTACATGAATGATCTAATGACATGTTATTAAACTTGAAGGTTTTAATGGCATGAATGATGAATTGAGTTGTAATGGTTTTGTTTGATGGTTGTATCACTTCTTATTCTACAGCTCATCCCAACATGGGAAAACACTTTCCCTCTCAACTCTCTCTCTCTCCCTCTCCCTCTCTCTCTGTCTCTTCGTCCCTCTATCTCAACTCTTCATCCATCTCTCCCTCTCACTCTTAGGTTCCTCCTACCCCCCTCTCTCTCTCTCAAGTCTCTCAGAGCTTCCCGTCTCCCTCCCTTTCTCCCTCTCAAGTCTCTATCTCTCCCTAGATCAACTCTCTCTCTCTCTCTCTCTCTCTCTCTCTCTCTCCTCTCTCTCTCTCTCTCTCTCTCTCTCTCTCTCTCTCTCTCTCTCTCTCTCTCTCTCTCTCTCTCTCTCTCTCTCTCTCTCTCTCTCTCTCTCTCTCTCTCTCTCTTTCTCTCCCTCTTTGCCTCCCACTCTCCCTCTCAACTCTCTCTCTCTCTCTCTCCCTCTCTGGACTTTCTCTCTCTCTCCCTCTCCCTTAGGCCCCCCTTTCTCTCTCTCAAGTCTCTCTCTTGGAATCTCTCCCTCCCTTTCTCTCTAGAGTCTCTTTCTCTCTCTCTCCATCTCAAGACTCTCTCTCTTCCTCTCTCCCTCCCTCCCTCTCCCTCTCAAGACTCTCTCCCTCTCTCCCTCTCAAGTCTCTCTCTCTCTCTCTCTCTCTCTCTCTCTCTCTCCTTCCCTCTATACCTCCCTCTCTCCCCCCTCTCTCTCTATCCCTCTTAGCTCTCTCTCCCCATCCCTCTTAGGTATTTCACTTCCACTTCTAAGGTCTTTCTCTCTCCCTCTCTCTCAAGTCCCTCCCACACTCTCTCTCTTTCTTGTGAATTGGCCACACATTAATAATTTTGTTAGTGGTGGTACATTTTCCTCAGTGTTATTAATATTTGGTTGCTTTTAATTATTCTTTACAAATCATCTTCCTTGGTGGGAAAATTGATGGGAAATCTTATCATTATTAATATTTAGCTACTTTTAAGTTTTATGTAAGCATTTACAAGGCCATACGAGTTATATTTCAAATCTTTCCATTATTGCAAGTGATGGGAAATCTATCTAATAATAGTGTTACCTGATATATGATATGAATGATGTGACAACCTTTTTCTAGTTGTACTTAGAAAAAGAATGCCTCAATTTCAAAGGGAGACAATGCATTAAATATATTATATAATATATAATATATATTACAAAATATATATTATATATTATATTATATTTCATATATATTATGTAATATATAATATATAATATATTATACCTCATCTCTCCCCACCTCTCTCTCTCTCCCTCTCAGCTCTCTCTCCCCATCCCTCTCAGGTCTTTCTCTCTCTCTCTCTCTCTCTCTTGTGAATTGGCTGCACATCAATAAATATATAATATATACTATGTATTAAATATATTATATAATATATAATATGTATTACATAATATTAATATAATATATAAGATTTCATATATATACTATATGCTATATATAATAATTAATATGTATACTATATATAATATATAATATACTATACATAAAATATGTACTATATAGTATAATATAATATATATATATTAATATATATAACATAATATTATATATTATATATTATATTATTATATAATATATATTATAATATTATATATATTATAATATTATATATATTAATATAGAATATAATAATATATAATATAATAATACATAATATATAATATATTATATATAATACATAATACATATATATAATACATATTTTATAATATTATGAATTATAAATAATATAAAAAATTATAATTAACGGATATCCATTAGTGATTTGGTTTGGCCTAGAAAGTGAACCCAACAAACGTGTTTTTGAGAATTTGTTTAGTTTTCCAAAGTTTGTGCTTGTGGCTGACAACTTTTTTTTTACCCTATTTTCATCAAATGAAAAGGGTTTATAGAAAAAAATGTTAGCTTTCCACCAATATAACTTTTGCCTTATTTTGAATTAAATAAACAATTATGGATATGTGAAGGATCATGATGGGCCAAAAAGTGACGATATGGTGGGTATGTGTAGGGTATGTGGTGGACAACTTTTTTTAAACCCAAAATTGATGAAACAAAAAGGGTTTTTAAAGGCAATTCTTAGCTTTCCACCAATATAAATTATGCTTTACTTTGAATTTAATAAATAATTATTATTCATTTTCTATTTGACTTACAACTAAAGTCTTGATTGATAGGCTAATTGAAAAACATCTATAGCATTCAAACGATATCAAATTTTTGAATTTGAAACATGCATCACATTCTATGCTTCGCATACTATAGGATTGAAAAAATAAATTGAATTTCATGAAGTTTTTACCAAGTTAAAGTGGTTGGACATATGAGTTTTTTATATTTTTAAAAATTTGTAATAAAAAAATCATAATTAATTATTTACTTGGAAAAAAATTACAAAAAAATTAGCATCACATTGAGACATGAGTCCTCTACTTATATCTAAAATCTTATAAAAAAATATTATCATTTTATTGTGATTAGGGTGGTCAAACAGACACCTACTTCTTATTTTTTCCCTAAAATTTAAGCACTACTGCATTGAAATTTCAAAATTTCACTAAATAGATTTTTTTATTTTTTAAATAAACCTAGTAGTTTAGAAACTACATTCAATTTGCTATAGATTATATTGTTACATATTTTTGAAATAATATAGATAAGTTATTCAAATTTTTACATCAAGTTTCCTAACTCTGATTTTTCTGATTTTTCTGCCACTTAAGGGCCTATTTTTTCCATGATGATCTTGCACATACCCTTATTATTGATTTTCTACGTATATTACGTCTAAAGTCCTTGATTGATAGGTTGATTGAAAAACTTCTATAACTTTCAAACTACTTAACATTTTTTGAATCTAAAAGATGCACCACATTCTATGCTTCGCATACTACAGGATAAAAACAAAAAATGAATTTCATAATTTTTTGACCAAGTCATTGTGGTTAGACATGAATGTTTTAATAATTTTGAAAAGTTTTAGTAAAAATATCATAACTAATTATTTATGTGGAAAAAAATTACAAACTTTTTTTTGGAAAATCTGGACATATGTCCTCTACTTATATTTAAAAAATTAGAAAAAAAATTTATAATTTTCTTGTACTTAGGGTGGTCAGACACACACCTCCTTATCTTTTTCCTGAAAATTTAGTACCATTGCATTGAAATTTCAAATTTTCTCAAAAAACATTTACTTTTTTCCAAAAAAGGACTAGTAGCCTAGAAACTACATTCAATTTTCTACAACTTTTGTTCTTACATATTTTTCAAATTATGTTAATAACCTATTCAAATTTTTATGTCAAGTTTCCTAACTCTAATTTTCTGAATTTTCATTGCCACTTAGAGGCCTAGTTTGGACCCTATGATCCTGCACATACCCATAATAACAACAGAGGTATTTTTGGGTGCTCTACTGGCACATGAAGATTCTGCAAGAAAAGAAAGGGCTATTTATTACATCAACAAAACCTTGAATGGCTATGAAATCAATTACACATTTATTGAAAAATCCTTTCTAGTGATAGTATTTGCTACTCAACAACTAAGACACTACATGTTAACTCACACCATCAAACTCATAGAAAAAATTGATCCATTAAAGTATCTACTCAGTAAAGCTGCTCTGATAGGAAGACTAGCTAAATCAGTAATGATATTGAGCGAGTTTGACATCCAATATGTGGACAAGAAAGTAATCAAGGGCCAAGCCATAGTAGATCAACTAGCTGAAGCACCATCACAAGATGATCATCCCATGAACATTGAGTTTCCAGATGCAGATGTCCTTATAGTGTCAACACAACAATGGATGTTATACTTTGATGGATCTTATACGCAACATGGGTCAGGTGTAGGAATCTTGTTTGTCACGCTTCAAGGATACACCATTCCAAAGTCTTGCAAGTTAATGTTTCCTTGTACTAACTACATAGCTAAGTATGAAGCATTAATCATTGGTATCAAGATAGTCGTCAAATGGAAAATCATAGAGTTGTAAGTCTATGTAGATTCTCAACTAATCATAAATCAGGTGAATGATGAAAAAGATGATAAATTGATGTTGTACAAAAGAATGGTGGATGATTTCAAGAAATACTTTGTGGAGATCAAATTTGAGTAGATTCCAAGAGGGGGCAACAAAGTTGTTGATGCTATGGTGACTGTTTCCTCTCTCCTACAGATGCCTAAAAAATGAAGCCGTTATGAGTTCATGGTGGAACAACTGTTTAACCCTACCTAGGATAACCCCGAATACCAAGTCATATACCATCTATTCAAGGCTGAAGCTTCTATCTATGGGAAGATCTACACCTATTTGAGAGATAATACCCTACCACCAAATTTATCCTGAAACTAGAAATGTAACTTTATTTGACAAGAAACTCGACATACCCTAATAGTCAATGTATTTTACTGACGAGGTCTTGATGGTACTCTCCTTTGGTGTCTTGAACATAACAAAGCTAAAACTACTTTACACAAGGTTCATGAAGGTATCTGTGGAACTCATTCAAGTGGACTAACTCTCGCTAAAAAACTCCTACATTTGGGGTATTACTAGTTGAATATGGAAAAGGAGTCTTTCCAATTTATCAAGAAGTGCTAGAAATGTCAAATCCATGGAAACCTAATTCATGCACCAACCCAAGAACTACAAACATTTGCATCAACATGACTTTTCTGTTAGTGGGGATTGGATCTTGTAGGTAAAATTCATCATCACAGCCACAAAGTATTTTACAAAGTGGATTGAATTTGTTCCCCTAACCACAATCATAGGAAAAAAAAGTACCTCTTTTATCCTAAATTACATCATCTATCGGTATGACATTCCTCAGTCCATTGTCACTGACAATGGTAGACCTTACAAGAATTAGGATGTCCAATAATTATGTTAAAGGTTTCATATCTAGCATCTATTTTCTACACCATACTACCCTTAGGGAAATGGCCAGGTAGAGGCCTCAAACAAAACCATTTTGAAAATATTAAAGAAAACTATCAACAATGTTGGACGTGATTAGGATGTTCAACTGAACCCTTCTCTATGGGCCTACCGAACTAGCATTCACACCCCAATAGGAGCCACACCATACACTCTTGTATATGGATCAAAGGCCATTTTACCTATTGAGGTTGAGCTACCATCACTCTGTGTGTCACTAAAGGGGATCATTTTAGATGAAGATTATCAGGCGTCTAGGCTACAGGAGTTAGAACTATTGGATGAATGTCGTCAGCAAGCTATGGATCATTTAAAGGCCTATCAACAAAGGATGTCCAAGAGTTACAATCATCGAGTAAAACCAAGAGCATTTCAGGTTGGTGACTTGGTCCTGAAAGAAAATCCTCGTAATCAACAAGATAGAGAGAAGAAGGGGAAATTTGAACCAAACTGGCTAGGTCCCTTTGTCACTGTATCAGTCTATGGATCTGGAGCCTATTAGCTATCTACACCTAAAGGTGATTTGTTCGAGGAGCCTATCAACAACTTGCATCTCAAGAAGTTCTACACCTAGTTCATCCAGTGCGTAGTAAAAGTCCTAAAAAAATACAAATAAATTAGAAAATGTCCTTAAAAAATGGTTACCTTGATGAAAACTTGGAAAACAGGCATCTTGGTGACAACAAAAAGAGAAAAAAAAGAAAAAATACAAAAAAAATATTGAAAAATTGAAAAATACAAAAAAAAAGGCAAAAATAAATAAATTATAAAATTTGAAAAAAGTGCAATAAAAACAAGTAGTGAAAACTTGGCAACAGGTGCTATTTGTGATAGATTAGATTTTCCATCTATTTGAGCATGTTTTGACCATTTTCTTTCGCCATCATTCTGCTTGTCATCAGAAAACCTCATGTACATATCCTGGCATTGCAGTTATGTCTCACCCTAGACTAGGGGCAAAATACTAAACTCATTGGGGGCAATAAACTTTGAGTTTAAACCAACAGAAAAAAAATAGTTAGACAACACAACAAACACAATGATCATGGTACAAATCACCATTGAACATCAATCATAAAATGTTACACATCAACCATCCATATTTAACAACAAAATCAATCAATCAAAAAAAAATTAAATGGATGATGCTCTTTTGAATCATGGCTTTATCATGTTAGCATGAATGTTCAACTCTTGTACTTTTATTTTTGTTATCATTTCTTTGGAGTAACTCGATGATGTCCTGAACTAGAGGAGATAGGAAGGAGAATGATATTTTATTTGTTTTCTTTCTATGAGTTGATCATTACTACTGTGCAAATTGTCGCAGGACATGCTCTACAAAGTATCATTGATGACATTATAAATTTGCATAGGAAAATTATTAACTCTTGTCTGTTTACACAAGGAATGCTTAGGTCATCTCATTTTAAATATACCTAGATTCTTGTGTTAACTTGCAATATCAAAAATCATGGAAGTAGTACTTAGGTCATCATGGTCCAATTATACCATTGATGTTTGTACTCACTTTCAACAATTAATGGCTCAATCATGATAAAAGCGTGACAAATCGGCTGTTACGATGACAACCTTTGCATATTTAGATCTGCATGGTTTGGTTAGATTGCATCCATATTAGTTTTCATGTGTATTTATGGATTTTCTAAGGTTGGCATAATTTTTAAATGATGTTATCTCTATCATTAATGGATTGAGTACATTTGACATTAACAAAAACATATCATTCTCATGTACTTGCATAATCATTTGCATATCATACATACATTAAGAAACATTATTACATCATTCAAATTATGACTAAAGTCCTGATTGATAGGCTGATTGAAAAATATTTATAGCTTTCAAACAGTATCACATTTTTTGAATCCAAAACATGAGTCACATTCTATGCTTTGCATACTATAGGATTAAAAAAAGAAAAAATGAATTTCATGAAGTTTTGACCAAGTTAAGGTGGTTAGACATATGAGTTTTTAATATTTTTTAAAAGTTGTATTAAAAAATTCATAATTAATTATTTACTTGGAAAAAAATTACAAAAAAATATGCATCACATCGGGACATGAGTCCTCTACTTATATCTAAAATTTTATTAAAAGTAATTATCATTTTATTGTGATTAGGGTGGTCATACAGACACCTACTTATTTTTTCCCTGAAATTCAAGTACTACTGCATTGAAATTTCAAATTTCCACCAAATAGATTTTTTTTTTTAAACAAAACTAGTAGTTTAGAAACTACATTCAATCTGCTACAAATTCTATTCTTACACATTTTTGAAATAATATAGATAACTTATTCAAATTTTACGTCAAGTTGCCTAACTTTGATTTTTCTAAATTTTTTGCCACTTAAGGGCCTATTTTTTCTGTGATGATCTTGCACATACCCAAATATAACATCAAAAAATGGAAGAAACCATAATGTCTCAACTAAATCAGTGTATACATCATCTCTCAAGTACATCATGAGTAATCATAACAAGGGCTATGTGTTGTTGCCCCTAGACAGTGTTGGCCCTGTACCTCCTACTGCACCTAATGGCCCTACCCCTAGATCTTTGTGCGGTGGTCTAGTAACACCCCTACTGGTAGTCCTAGAATGAGTATGGACACTAGTAGATTGGGAATCGTTGACCTGATGCTCTAGAGGCACTACCTCATGATATTTCCCTCTATAGTACTCAACCTCCCTAGGGGAGCATTGTACCTCTCTAAGGTAATTGGTTGTAGATGTGCCCTAAGCTACTCTCTATAATTACTCGGCCACACCCTCTACCTACTCATACTATTGTCTCAGGCTATCTCTCTCTTTGGTAAGGGTGGCAATTTGTCTGTGCCTGAGCTTGGGCCTGTAACTTTGTCTACATTTGACCCTGTATCTGAGCCAACTAACTATGTAAGGCCTGTACCTATGACTACAAAGCAACTATCTGAGCTTGATAATGTTGTGAAGGCAACCGGATCTGAACATGCTACTATGTTGTAGCTACTAGCGATCGCCTCTTCTGAGGCACTCTGAAGTCTCATACATCCAACACTAGTACACCCCCACCACCACTCTCATATGTATCCCCACCATCACCTCCATCACCATCTCTGCCACCTCCACCATCTCCATCCCCATTTTCATCATCATTACGCTCTCCCTCCTCCTCCTCATCACCTCCTCCAGCCTTCCTCCATCTCAGTGTTGGCTCATCATCTAACAATGGTGTCGACTCATCTAGACTCAAAATCTACAAGAATGGATGTGAGAAGTAGTGGGCACACTCCTGTGACACCACAACCTCTATAATCTCAAGATGATACTCCCATATGACTACCTGGAGTCCTCAATATTCCTAAACCACTGCATCATATGATAAAGTGGGTCCCCACTTTAGAATATCCTATTGTCAATGTGCATAAAGAGCAACTCCCTAGGGCATACCCTGTACCCACCCATAATGTCGAAGCACCCTCCCAAGCAGGAATCTCTCAATAACAAATGGCATCCTCCCAATCAAATATTTGGCTGTGCATACATAGGGTATCTCTTTGTTGTCCTCCGACCACTACTCATAGTCAATATATGGTCTCTAGGTCACAACATCTAGATTATCCAGAACCCTCTACCAGTACTCTAGTTTTTCCAGCTTATACTGGACAACTGGGCCTATGTATCTTTGAATGTATGACCTCCCTACTAGACATTGTCTCTCTGCCACTGGATGGGTGACAACTATATGCTCCCATTGTAATGCCCCATCTTGTAACTTAAGGAATGTTGCAATTGTCTATACGAAAGTGACATAATTTTTTTAACAAAATGTTAATATTATCTTTATTAATTGCATACATTCTCTAAGTTACGCAACGTCACACTACTTGAGATTCCATAGACGACTTTAGTATTTAGCATTGCATGTATTTAATTTAACATAAACTTAAAAATAAACATTGCATAACATTTGAATTCCATTCATGAAAGTATAAAGTACAAATAAGATTCTTACATTGCATTTGAAATGACATTACAATACTCATTCTTCAGATGAGGTAGATCAACTAATAGTTTACAATTACATATTTCAAATGTTCACCTCATAAACAATTGAGGGATGTTACAATATACAAGATTTCCATTGATGCAATAAAGAAGTACATATATATCCAAATTATACGAGCTCTCTATCCATGAAGCTCTTGTTGCCATGATAAAAAACTGGGGACCCAATAGAGTAAGGTGCATTTTCCACCCAACCATGTGGTACTCGTAGGTCCACCCCCCATGCTAGGAGATAGTAATAAGGTTCCCTAGACATAATCTGCTAACCCTAGACACAAGTACATACTTAACTGATGGTTACATTGCTTCCAGATTCAGGATAATCAAACATACTAAGTTCACACAGTAACTGTTATTTTAGGTGGAGTGTCATCACAATGTTGCATAGGTTACCCTGGTGTTTCTTCCTAGGTTCTGGCCCCCAACTTGGGTTACCCTGGTAACCTCTTACGAAACTCGGCCCCACATGCAAACTGTTGTGGAATCAAATATCTTTTAGAGTAACAAGATAATGATTTTCCATTCTAGGCATTCTCAACTTATACTCAAGACTGAACTAGCTCTTGAGTCTAAAAGCGAGGCATATTAATCCAGTTAAAGGTTTTAAGCTAACTAATGTTTTGTTTTAGTTTCCACTAACTTACTAACTCTACATGAGTTACCCTGGCACCACTTTGTGTGTCGGCCCTCACACAGAGCCACTCCCCTATAAATAACATAAGGAATCTAAGTTCCCTAACTAAGGTATACAAGGTGCACAAGAATCATCATATAAGACCAAACAAATTATAACAAACATCAAGTCTATGTTCATAAAACTAGGTGTCTAAACACCATACAAAACCATGTACACAACCTTAGTCAACACAAGGAATCTACTTAAACAATAACAACTCCCACATTATACAACTTATCTGGAAGACTTGTACATCTAAAACATTCCCAATTTGCCCAATTAAAAGAAACACAATTTAAAGCAAATTGAAAAATAAGGAGTCTACATTAGGATTTACTAAATCTAGTCAATCAAAATATGATGTACAAAATTAATCATCTAGGATTTAATTTATCTTCTATTCAATACAAAAATCAAATCTATAATTTTCTCAATTTCATAACCACATATTATAGTGAGACCAATATAAACTCAAGAATATCAATTTAATTTAAGCATAAATGACTTGTCATAATAAATTAATTATTAAATATCTATATCTAAATATTTAATAGACTATTTTTAAATATCTCATTAATGACACAAATATATTTCCAAATTTTCTTAACATTAAATAAATATATAATTATAAGTATTATATATATAAATTCCAATGCTCAGTATTATAAAATAAAAAACATGTATTTAAAATTTGAAAAACTTTTATTATAAATGTTAGGGCTTAAAGCCCCTAGCCGCTTGCAGGCTATGCTGTGGGTAGGGCCGCCATTGCATCCTGCCCCACAGAGCTTGGCTGTGGGTGGGGCTGCCACCGCGGCCCTCCCCACAGGGCTCGGCCGTGGGAGGCAGAGCCAAGCGCTACCCGTGAGGGCGGCGTTGGGCTCGGCCCTCACTATCGTCCCCCTGCGGGGTCAGTCGTGGGTAACCCCACCCAAAACACTATAATTTTTACAATTTTTTTTTTAAACTAAAAATTTATATAATGAAAATATACGGTGAATTTTTATTTCATTTTTTTAAAATACAAATCACAAATCTGTCTGTATGGTGATTTCTCTATTTTTTTAAAGAATATAAAATTTCCTCAATCCAATTTATATATGAATATATAAATTCACAACTAAATGAATAAAAGATTACTAAAATAATGCATATATTTTCAACAGGGTTTGTAATGGGGAAATTGAGAAATTTCAATAGGGTTTTACAATGGAATAGATTTTCAATAGGGTTATTCAATGGGAAATACACAGAAATTTTTTCCAAACAAATTCTAATTTATTCCCAGAGGTTTCAATTGTCATTTTCCCAAACAAATGATTTCCTTCACAAATTTTAATTCAAACTATTTCCTATAGGAAACTTTTAACAAAGATATAACAAATTCTCTACAAACTAAATTGCCGAGAAGAATATAGAAGTCACAAAACACAATAGTTTACTCTGCAAACTTTTAAATTCATAATTTAACAAATTTGCACAAAACTAACTCTTAAACAGGCAATCTTTCAGAAAGAGACAAATTAATTTAAGTAGAAAAATACATGTTTCCATGTAGCTTGAAGAACTTGGCTGGTGAAGAGTAGCTTTTCCTGTAGCTTCCAAAGCCCTTCCAGAACACCAAATTCCAAAATATGCCAAAACTCAACCAGAGATCTTCCAAAAATATACAACAATTCACAAGGAAATCACAAATTTTCCCAAAATCAATTTTTTAGCAGAACCCTATTCTTTTCATTTCTCGTGAAGAAGTAATCTTTTGTTTTTCCCCAAATCCATAAAAATCTTCCGAGAGAATCCTCAACAAACAAAAAGCAATTAATCTCACTACCACACATGTCGAGAAGAAAATATCTTCTAACCACCTCTCGGATAATCTTTCCTTTCTTCTTATCAAAAATTGAATGCATTTCCAGAATTAAAGAATTCAAATTTAAAAAAAATGCAATTTCCCTTTTCTTTATTTAATTTTATCTATTTAACAATTAAAATACCATTTCCCACAAAACACTTTAATTTAAATTAAATCTATTCACACAAATAAAATAACTTTAATTTAATTAAATAAATTTAATCTCAGTGATTAAATTACTTAACCAAACAAACTAATTTAATTAATTAAATAAAATGTAAAACTTTATTTTCAACATTTAAAATTAATTTAAATAAATAGTAAATTAAAGAATAATAAACTATCATTAAATTAACAAAATTTTCCTTTCAAAATAGTTGATCCAATCAAACACAAACAAGACCACCAAAGACTCCAGACTAAAAATGACAATATACTGTGTCTAGGTTTAAGACTAGACTAGGATGAACCTTGTTACTACCTCTCAATCAACATTTCCATTGAGTCTTGACATGCTCAAACCTGAGTAACCAGGTGGAGTCGGTGTCATGTACCTGCAATCCTGCAACCAAACAAATAACATGTATATATATATATAATCCATTATACAAGCACACCGTGCGGAGAAAATCACAGAAATCATAGGGCACTTGCAAGCGAGTGATGCAACTCTGTTCTCCACACCAATACACATCACATCAGACTAACAAATAAAATAATAGTTAAGTACCATAAACATATATATAGCAATAACATCTAAAGGAAGCATCTATGCTATTACAAAGCATGTCAAAAATCAATTATCACCATGTCGCTCTAATGTTAGCGATCAAAATATACAAAACAAGGTACCAAAGTCTATCAATGTAAAAACATGCTAATAGAAATCACAAGCAAAATGGAGGGGTACTACACCCATGCCCATATCTGTAACAATGTAACTCTAGCTGACAAACTATCCCCTCTGAGATAAACAACTTGGTGTAGATCATGGTACAAATGAGCAAGCATGCAAGATACCCACGCATATCCGGTCCTTTGAGTGATCATGCTCTCCAAGATCTAACCCCATCCAACTGAGAGTCCCTTCAACCTACAGTTAGGACATAAAAAACCTCTGATAAATCCAACAAGAACACATGTCAGTGTTGCATATGCATCAACCATGTCCTGCCATGGAATGACATAACCGCATATTTGGCCATCCTCAAAAACTCTCTCAAGTGCATTAGTCCCTCCCTACTTATTCAAATCATGCACAACTAGCTCTCTGACAATTGGAATCCTCAAAATCTAGTAATCATCCTTGGGTGTCACTATCATCTCACCGGTAGGTAAGTGGAAGGTGTTGTGGTCGTTGTGTCACCTCTCTTCCAATGCAGTCAGAAGTACCCTATTAATCTTGTGCTAGGGCATGTCAATCAAGGAAGTCAATCTGCATCAGCCAATCACATCTAGATCAACCTACACCAGATGGGGTATCAAATCCCAAGTCATCGGGAAGCACTCCCAAATCTGTAGGACTTTCAAAGGCTCCTATCATCATAACATATCACAAATCAACAAATCAATCAATAAATATTAATTAACCTATCAATCTAATTAGCTCTGATGCGATTTTGATTACATCTCGTGAGTTCCTATCATTGATCCTCACCTATCATGAGGTCAATTATCATCAATCTTTCATTGATCCTCACCTATCGTGAGGTCAATCATCATCATTTTATCATTGAATCTCACTTATCATGAGATCAATCATTACCTAATCTATAAACATCATCAAACAACATCAAAACAATGGTTGATGTGATCAAAGATCATCGAAATCAAGGAGTCTAATTTAAAATTCATCAATCTAGTCTCAGTGTGTTGAAATAGTGTTTCAATGTGCTAAAATAATGTATGCGCTAGAAAAATTCATCAATGCACCAAAACAGGGTCTCAAAGTGCTAAAACCCCCTCTGTGCTAAAACATCTACCAAATGTGCTACTTTGTGGCATCAATGCGCCAAATGACCATATGTGCTAAAATTTTGATTGAATGTGCTAAATCATGTCCTAAATGTGCTAAACAACTCATTACGCTATAACAGTGACCTGCTGCACTACTAAAGTCTATGAATGCACTGGTTTCCTCTATGCACTAAAATCTAGACTAGATGTGCTATTCTACTATATGAACTAGAACAAAAATTCAATGTGCTACATTAGACACTGAATGCACTAAAACACTAAAATCCGCATTTTAAATGTAAAAAATGAGGGAAAATGATAGTAAAAAATCACGAGGGAGTTTTTTGGGGTATGTACCAGATGTCCATACTATTGCAAGGTGTGACCCTTGGTCTTTCTTGTAGCACTAACACTTGGGTTTGTGACATGGTCTAACCACCTCCTATGGTTCTCAACCAAAGCTTGTATTGGGCATTAACAGGTCGATCTTTTGGTGCAACGACAAGTCCAACAATTGGTATCAGAATTGGTCATAGGTTCAAACCCCTCACTTGTGCTCAGGGGTATTGTTGCAAGGTGTGACCCTTGGTCTTCCTTGCAACACTAACACTTGGGTTTTTGACATGGTATAACCACCTCTTGTGGTTCTTAACCGAATCTAGTATCGGGCATTGATAGGTCGATCTTTTGGTGCAATGGCAAGTCCAACACATACGCGGTCGGGCGGTTGTGACATCACATGTGCTCGAATCGATGGGTCTAAATCAGAATCACCATCTTGCTCAATTTGCACTAGGTTGCTCTAATCACTCCAAATTTTCAAAATACAAATGCACAAATGAGTTTAAATCACATTGTTTTAACCTTTTAGTGAGCGATTAAGTGGGATTTTTAATGGGATTGATTTATTTTATTTTTCAAAGGGGGCTTAATTAATCAATTCATCATCTGGAAAGTTCAACATCATTTTTCAGGAGATAAATCATTCTTGCATCACAAAAATTTGAAAATCATAAAAAATTTCAAAAAATTGAAAAATCCTAAAAATTCAAAAAAATCATCAATTTATCTCCCGAGGGGGCATATATCCATTATCACTCAAAATTCAACGTCTGGGGCATATCAAATTTTTTTTGTCACCATCAACAACAAATTTTTCTTTGAAGAAATGTGTAAACACATCACTTCAAATAGGGAAAAAATGTATACATCTAAAATCGGGCAGGATACTCAATTAACTAAATACTAGTTATTTAATTAATGAACCTCTTATTTTGTCTACTTATAAATAAATCCTAAATTTATTTATATATTTCTTATTTTCTAATTCTTCTTATCTTAAATCATATTCCTCTAATTTTAATTAAATAAACAAATTCAAATAGTTTGCTTTATTTTATTAATATCTTCTCAGTAAATTTGAATAATTCCAAATTTAAATTTAGTCACATGTCTCCAACTTTTCTTCTTGCCACCTCATCTAATGCCTCATGAATTTAAATATCCTTAATATTGAAATTGGAATTATCCTCAACAAATTTTGAAACAACCTGAGACACTTGGCTCTTCCATTTCATTTATTCTTCTAAACACTTGGCAAAGTGCTCTATTAAAGAAAACCATCTCCATGATTCCCTCTAACTTCTTCATCCTCCACCCTCGATCTTTCCAGCTGAAATACTAATCATTGGTTGCTGCCACATCACAATATGCCTTGGAAATATTATAAATATAATATCATTCTCCTGCATTTGATATCCCATCTTTAAGAAATATTACTCTAAAAAAATTACAATAGAGCACTTTGAGCATTTAGAGCACTTGAGCATTTAGTAATTTGAATTTTAGAAGCATATCAGCTTAGAATCATGGCTTAGTTGTTAGATGCATTTCCGTTATCATAGTAGTTTTTTTACAACATTTGCAATATAGTCTTTAGCATCCTATTTTCATCACAACATTATCACCATTATCATTTATAGCATATCACATAGTTTATCATCACGTAGGAATATATTTCTTGCATTTAACAACATTCTATTCCTCAGGTTATCATTCTAATAGTCATACTATATACACAAATTTGAGAGTGAATATGATTTAAAGAATCCATGAAGATAGGAAACAATGGAACGATTTTAGGGAATTTGTTGTGTTTCAATCTGATTAGTTTTGTGATTCATTTCTCTAATATAATATGTTTCATTGATTGTGTGGTTTTATTACTCATTTGTTTACTTTACACAATTCACACAATACACATACCTTGCCTTGACACTTGTAGGTGGTTTTGAAAAGTGCATTTCTTTGTGTTGCTTCACTGATTTCCTTTCCCATGTCTTGTCTTTACAATTTTCAACTATCCTTTTATGCAAACTTCAACCAATCACCTTCAAAGATCTACTAACTGGGCTAGGATACCATCTGATGACAATCAAGGAGGCTTTCAACTCAATCAACACAAATCCAACACAATTAAACAAGTATTTGAAGCTTCAAACCCTCACAAGGGAAACTTTCCACTCAAACAATCTTCCTTGCTAGTAGTTCTGTAGACCTTGATTTTTTAACCTAACTCACCTCATACTCTCTCAACCAATAGAATCCTTACAGTTTTATAGATCCATTAAAGCAACTTACAACATACCTCAATTTCTCAAGCAACTCTTTTGGAACAACAACTCCAAATCTTGTCTTCTATACTGACCTAGGCCTTGAATTAGGCCTCTTTTACAAAGAGACACCCATTTAATCTTGCAACCAACTCAAGAAACCACCAAACAGTCTTCAACCAACCTTCAAAACTTTAGATTTTCCAATCCTTGAGCCACAACTCACCTTCTAAGACCCTCTTTCACATAACCCTCACTTTTCTCATAATAACTTAGAGTTTATTGAAAACCACATGCCCTGACCTATCACAACCTTGAAACAACTTCTAACAGACCTTATTCTACCTTTACAAACTTAATTGACCACCAAATATTGTTGCCCCCAAAGAACTCATACACTTCCTTTGTAAAACAACAAAATTCATCCCTTTTCCTACTTGGTTCAACTAGGGCTTCATGCCCAAACAAGAAATTGGCCTCTCCTATCCTTGAAAACCTTCATAACACATTAAAATACCCTTGATCACACCAAAACTAATAGGTTCCTTCTTGTTCTCAGTCAACTTTCTCAAATCACTAACCCTAAACTTGTTCTTAAGGCCTAAATTCAATGTTTCCAACAAGGCAACATTGAGAATCCCTTCAAATACCTTCACCACAAAAAAAATACTTGTTCCTACAACTAACTCTATTCTATATAGGCCCGTTCCATCAAGACACATCAGATACATAAGGTGGAATGGCCTTTTAATTCATTTGAACCCTCAAAACCCTTACAACCCTATTTTCAGGTCACCTAGAGAAAATTGATTGCCAAATCTGCTTTAAACACCACAAAATCCAATCAAATCAACTTTAAAATGAGGATAAAACATGTGTCTAATAGTCTAGATGCAATTTAGAATGATGGCAGCCTGTACGGAGCTGTACAAAGCCTACAAACCATGAATTTACATAGAAAAATGATTGAAAATAGAGATATTTTATTGAATTTCTCTTTGAAATCCTTCAACAACCTTCTACAATGAGTTTATAACATATTTATAACTCAGAACACTCCTACCAACACCTAAAACTACCCTTCAACTACCCATGACCATTGGGCTCCCCATATTTCAACATTTTTGCATTTTTCAACAATTACAATATGTCAATATTTAGTAATTTTGCAACATTTTAACTAAAACCCCCATAATGACTTCAAAACTATAACCAACATTACAAAATGGCCTATCATGGTCGTATTTAACATTATCATGACTCTAACTATTCCTAACTCATCCAATGGAGCAACAAGGTTCTTTGCACCATACACCAAAGTAAATGTGCAAGTTGTATGTTAATTTCATAGCACCAAAAAAAAGTGTTGCATGTTTAGTCATAATTATTCATTTTAAACGCAAAGGAAGATGAAAGTTGTGGGTATATTTTAAGCACCAAACTAAATGTTTGAGACAAGATTCTTTTTAGATCACTAAAATGAAATGTTAAGATAAGTTTCATTTTTAAGCTCTAAAACAAATTATTATAGATTTCCTAAGTGACTACCAGAAGTTGGAAACAAAAGATTAGTAACAAAAAAATCTCACCCTTAATGAAATAAAAAAGTAGAAAATAGACATCAAAGCTTATATTTGATTTTGATTTGGTTTACTAGTAAGTTGTGGTGCATAGGATGTCATTTGTGTTGCAAGATACAATGAATGCGGTTCATGGAGAGTTGACTATGGTTCAAAAAGGTCTAGATGTATTGTATTGGTTTAGACCTGCAAAAATACAGATAAATAAAAGTGATAAATATGGCTCTATAAACTTTGTATGTGTCACACGGTTGATCAAATGCATTGAATGGGATGTTGACTATAGTGCAGGATTTGATGAATGCATTACAAGTCTTGAAGAATGTGTTGCACTTCCTATAGCTTCAAAAGTTATAAATTTCATACAAAATTTTTTTATTCACATGATTACACATTGGGTTCACTAGAATGTAACTTCAAAAATTGGATGTTAGTCATGATGGAGATAAGGAATTAAAGAAAACAACCAAAAATTTGCAATCCTATACTCAAATACAAATCCAAAAAAATCAATAGAAAATATGCAACATGGATGAAATTAGATTCAAATAATCAATACTTTTACCTTCACTGTGTTGTCATGGATTACTTTCATTATCCTTCTTTTCTTGCTTTGCTCTCTGAATTTAGTATTCACAATGTGCAATAAGATCAATGTGTGTGGAATGATAGAAATGATGCAAATGCAAAACTTTTCATGGTTAGCCATCAACATGATGTGAGGGATATTTCATAGAAATGGTTTATTTGAATGAATGGTTTGGATTAAGAGGTGCAAGATCAAGATCAATGGTTAAGGATTGTTGAGAGGAATTGATTGCCTAGTTAACTAACTGCAACTAGCTACACGATTCTAGTTAACAGGTTGCACGAAAGAGTTAACTCATTGCATTAATTAGTTAAAGTGAATTGATTGATTAGTTAGCTCACACTAATTGGGAGTAAAGTAAATTGATTGATTAGTGAACTAAAATTGATTATCTAGTTCATTGAGAGAAAGTGTTAGTTATAAAAAAAGAAATTATGGATGAGAGGATAATTAATTAAATGATTAATTAATTATTTAAAGTAGCGTGCAAGTGAGGATTAATTAATAAATAAAATGTTTATTTACTAATAGTGAATGGATAATATTGGGATGAAATAGGAGTTCATTAAACAATTAATGATAACTATTTAATGAAATAGAAGAATAACTGTAATTAATGACGTATTTAAACAAATAAGGTTTATTTAATTAATCAGGAAGATTAATGGAAATTAAGACATAATTAAATAAATAAGATTTATTAAATTACTCAAAAGGGTTAATTAGAATGACAGAATTAAATAACACAAAGTCACTTAATTAATAGTAAAATATAGTATTCAATATTAATTGAATAATAAATTATTACTTAATCATTAGTGAAAAGGGGTGAAAATTAGTAAAAAGGTGTTCTCACAGACTAGGACAATTTTGAGTATCTACACTAGGCTTTACAAGCTCAGCTAAGGGTATCCTCAAGATATACCACAAGGTTATGTGAGGCCTAATTTATAGATGAAAGGGAATAACACAAATAGCTAGGAAGAGAGGATAACCCAATAGTCACCTTCACTTATCTAAGGTATAAATTTCTTAGAGGTTTATCCTAGATTGACAAGATTCCACTTCCAAGAGGCATGTATTTTGATCCACCCCCACTCTTTATACTTCATCTAAACACATGAGTTGAGGTTGTCTCATAGAGTGATCACTTCTCTAGGAAAGCTCCCTAAAAAGAAAGAAACAATATCACTTATTTGTGATCCTCAAAATCATTGTTGGGTGCAAGAGGAGAGCATATGTAAGTAAATATTGGGGATTAAAAGATATATTTTATTTTACAACTCGAATCCAAATGTAAGAAATTAATTTTAGCCCAATTTCCAATGTGACAAAGTGATGCAAGAGGGTCCACTCCTCTACACACCAACTCAAAACACAAACAATTTCACATAGGAAACTCTCTACCCAAAATCAGCTTTCAATAAAATATAGATTGCAACAAATTCAAATTTTATTAATTTCTACTCAAATACAAAACAACTGCATTAAAAATGTTATCTTTGACATTCCATGGCTTCTCATGCCATTCTAAGATGCATTCTTCTCTGTTCAAAAATCTATGTTTTCCAAAAAAAATAAAAAATTGTCCTCTACTAGTCTATTCATTCAAATACCCTTTACTTCTGTGCACCATGTTATCTTTCCTCACTTGGTTGATTCTCTCTTTCACCAGCAACTTCTATCACCCATTGTTGCACATTACTTTACCCCGTTGCACATTCTCTTTTCATTTGCGTTCTCATCTAAAATCAATTTGATAACTTATGGTCTTTCTTGACCATCCTTCCTCACTCACCAATGCCTCCCTTCACAGTTGCACACACTTAGTTCAAGGCTTCCTTGTATTCTATTGGCCAGTTCTTCTCACTCACCAATGCACCTCATTTACTGCACTTAGAATCCTATTCGTTGTTGTGCCTCCCTCCTTCCTTGATTCAAAGCCTCCATATTTTATATTTTTTGACTGACCCTTTATTATCCAAGCCTATCAGCTTCACTTCTCCCTCTCATCCGTGGTCAAATCTGCTTCATCAATCCTTGTATAGAAGATGAAAAGGAAACATTCATTAGATTAGATTTAAATTAGATCAAAATATTCTCGGCCCTTCCAAGTTTTTATCGGCCTTTTCAAAAGCCATCGACCTTCCCTAAAGATTATCGACCTTTTCATAAGGTATATCGGTCTTTTCAAATCTGTCAGCTCACTTTCCTTGGCGTTCCCTTTGTTTCATCAATTTTTTGCTTTGAAGCTGAAAAGGAAAACTTGAATTAAAATGTAATCGGCCTTCCAAAGCTTTATCGACCTCTTTCCCCTTTCAAAACCTACGACCACTTACTTTTTTGTCTCCTCAAAATAGAAAGTCTTAGTTCCTTTATGAACTGCGCCACTTGGACTTCTATTTGCCTTTGTTTAAAACAAAAGAATAATTTCTCCCTACCTGCGGACCCTGTTTGGAGGTGAAGAGGCGCAGATAATGAAGGTTTCAATGATTTCCATTGATGCCACACGAATTACTAATAGGCTCAAATAGAAAGATGTTACTCCTTCGAATTAAGAGCCAAGTCGATTTGCTTCAACATGGAAATTGCCTTTACATCTGCTTAATGTAATTGAAACTTTCTAAAGCTCCATTCATTTTTCCATATTTTGCACATATGTCGATTATTTGTTCATATCTCACAATCATACAATGGAAACAAAACCAATGGATTGCCCCATCGATGGTTCCACATTTGCATACATTTCAACTAGTGTGGAGGAAGTTACAATAGCAACCAATTACATCTACTTAAGAGATTTTCTATTTGAACATTACATGAGCCAAAATTTATTGCATGTTGCATTAAAGTGTCAAATTTAAGAGTTTTAGGCAATGCAAAGGAGGAAAACCAAAATCAAATCAACAATATTTTTTGGTAGTGTTCATCGCCTATCCGCTCGCGTGCTCCTACACCACGAAGAAACAACAAGCAAGATTGATTGAATTAAATAAAATAATGTATCTTTTAATCAAATGATTAAAATAAAAGAAGCTTTCAAAGTTCTTAAAAGATACATTATTTTCTTTACTTCAATCAATCTTGCTCAATGTTGCTTCATCACATTGGAAATTTGAAAGATCAATGGATAGAAAAATTTGATATAGGGTAAGAATCAAATTTGAATTTGATGTAGGGAAAATATTAGAAGAAATAAATAAATAAATTATTTTTTAATTTATTTAAAAGATGAATGTTAGCTAATAAAAAATTATTTAATTATAGAGGACCAAAGATAATTTGAATTTAATTTTCATTAATGTTGGAGGGAAAATGATAAGTGATGAATTAATTAAATAAAAATTATTTAATTAATATGGATATGATAAAAAGTTTAAGATAATCAAATAATTAAAATTGTTTAATAATTATGAATGATAAAGGAAAATTTTAGCTTAATCAAATAATAAAAAAAATATTTAATTAATATAGATAGAGAAAATGATAAGGATAATGATGAAATGAAAAGATGAAAATGCATTAACCATTTTTAGGTGTCTATAAATAGATTATCAAAAGAACAAGACACACATATTGATAAGTATCAAAGAAAAAAAATATAGTTTCTCCTTTAGAAGAATTGGTAATTAGTCCACATTTTCTAACATTAGGTGTCATCAACATTCAACAATAAACTTTGAACATTAATTATCAAAGCACCTCATTGTTGGAACACAACTATCTACTAAGAGGGGGTGAGTTAGTAGATTAATTAAATCTAATTTTTTAGTACTTTTTAAACCAAGATAAAAGTATATGAAGATAGATTAACAAACACATACACACATAACACTAGATATATGTGGAAAACCTAATATAGGAAAAATCACAGTGAGAATAGTTGCTAGGATCTAGTGTCCTAATCCAGTCTCACAATAGAACCTCCCTAGTTACAATTTTTAAAGGCATAAACCCTAGTGAGACACCAATCCCTTGATTTAAGAGCACCAACTCTAAGGAAGCACCTACTCCCTAACTAAGAACCCACTCATATTTTTGATGGCACCAACCAATCAAAATTACAATGAAATTTTGGAGCGACATCTCCAGATTAAATATTATTTATGAATGAATCCAATTCAATGTTCCAAACCTATTTTGTAATTGCACTAACTCTTCTTTGCTTCTCTGCAAGCCTTCTCTCAATCTCTGTTGCTACTACTTCAACAACTCATTTCACCTCTCTTCACTATTCTTCTTCTTTATCCCTCTACTCTACATTTAGAGTGCATACCCTAGTTAATGTTATTAGAATTTAGTCTAGGTATTCCTTCTCTCCACATTCACTCACTACTATTCTATTGGACTCATCTCTTCTTTCTTCAATGACAAGTCTTCTACACCTCGAGCCAAACACCACTATGCTAATTTACTATATTTTTCTATTTTTAACAACTATCAAACCCTAAATTTGATACTCATTAAATGAAATTATTGCATGATTGATCTAGTATCAAAAAATGTAATCGCCTGTGCATGATGATGTTGAATACCCATATCAACCATCGATCAAAATTCTGACTAGAGCAGTTACAATAATCAATTTCATTCACTGTGCTATCTTCCAACATTTTTATTAGGAGTTCCACCACCTGACTATTAGAGAATCAAATCTTGAAAACAAGCCATCATTTTTCTATTTCACACCATCTAAAGATTCTCATTTGATCACTTAAACTTTAAAATATGGGGTTGTTAGATCACATTCTCTTTAAATCTCTATCATTGATCTCTATCATTTCATATAAGCCTATCACAGATATGCTTCAGGCTCAAAACCAACTTTTGAAATGTGAAGGATCCTTATGATACAATAATTGAACACCATCTTTCACTTTGGACATGTGTCAACATTTCACACCATCACTGTTCTCAACATCGGACCCACCATATCTTCCACAAAATAGTAGACACCATTTGATCTCAACTTTCATTGTTCACCATCAAATCTCCACAACAAGCCATAATCCTACAGTAATTTTTCTTAACACTCATTGAATGTGAAATGCAATGCAGATAACCTTCATGATGCAATCGGTTGTTGACATGTAACTACCCAGTCCTTATCACATAGTACAATATACCTATCCACTCATGAAAAAAAAATGTGTTGCAACTTGAACATATATGATACAATTGTTGAACGAAAAGAATCACTGAGAGGGGGGGTGAATTAGTGATTCAAAAATAGTCACAAATTAATTTTTTTCAAGAGGGCCAATAACTAGACTTTGTTTTTGAATAAACTATATCTAGTGATAACACAAAACAATGATAACAATACAAGATTCATAAATAAATGTTTGCTTTAGATATCAAAGTTTATCATTGAGACACACATACTTTATGACAATAGATTTGTTACTCAAACATTTGAACAAGTTATTTTGAATGCTTAAAGTTTATTTTAAGCAACTAATAGATATGATAGGAATTATACAATTGATCGAGTAATGACAATAACGCAAAACCATTTAAAGACTCACAAAACACATCACATTACACCAGATTTTTCTTGAGTGGAAAAAAACTCGGGGTATAAAAAACCACTCAAAAAATTCCTTTTATTATTAGAGCACCAACTCTTTACAGTTTAGGAGCACCAACCCCTTTCATAACTTAAACATGAATGATTCAGAGGGTTACTCTGTTTCAATAAAACCTCTTACAAAAATTGACTGGTATACACAATACCTTAAGAATTCAAAAGAAAATTAGAATCCTTAAAATATCAAGTATAGCAGTATAATGATTTGCATCTCAAATATTTTCAATATTTCAAATACATATAATCAAATTGGCTTTTCAAAACAATAATAATTATGTCTTTCAAATTTATCTATCACCGAGCAATGGCTAAAATCCATGCTTAAATAAACAATAAAACTTGTGTAAATCATCAAAACTCTTGAGCCCAAACTTGAGTAACCAAAACCGAAAACACTGCTATTTGTAACTGCTCTTTTATTGCAAACTGAAAAACTGTTTTATAATCTTCATTTCAAAATAACAGAGATATTGTCAAGATTTTACCTTATTTTATATCGGCCAGAAATTAAAAAAAAACTTATACAATCTACCAAGAATACCTTCCTTTCCAGTAGCAAGTTAAACAACTACCTTTCTACTCCTTAGCTAGCTCGAGCAAGAGTTCACCAAATTCTCAATACTGGCTCTGCAATTTTAGGAATGGCGGCTAGGGTTCACAAAACTATTCTAGCTTCTTCAATAAGCTTTGCAATGCCCGTAGTCAAACAAAACAATCATCATATAACTAAAATCTGAAGTACCAAAGCCAATAACCATGTAACCATTGAAGTACCCATCATCATATAACTAAAATCTGAAAAGCAATATGACTAAGCAAAGCCATAAATCAGAGCTATGAATGAATAATGTTGTCACCAAGCTTTTGACATTAAGGAAAAACTAATTTCAACTAAAAGCAAACAAACTCCCCCTTTTTCCTTGATGAAAAAAAAAATTAGCCATCTGAACCAATGAACCATCATTTTCTCCCCCTTTTTGTCACAAGGACAAAGGAAGAATAGCAGAGAATGTGAGATGCCATGAAAAATTAAACAACTGAAATTAAGTGCTTGCCATGAACCATGTGAACCAACTGTAAATAGTATGTGCCACCCGGATCATATAAATGTGTCATCAAAGCCAATTTTGTTATTAAGTACAAACAATCACAAGAAACAACTGAAAGCCAAGTAACCAATGAATCCTACTACAAACATAAATAGAGCAACAATCTAAGAGAGTTGTGACTGAAGCACAAGAAAAGAAAAGAAACTCCCCCTTCGCCAATACTGATCAGATTAATGATGTAAAGACTGAGAGACAACTCCCAATATTAATCTTAGCCTTTCGAACACTTCTTTAGATAAAGGCTTAGTAAAAATATCAACAACCTGCTCTTGAGAAGCAATAAACTGTAAACATACTTCATTAGCCAACACCTTTTCACCAACAAAATGAAATTTAATAGCAATGTGCTTGGTGCGAGAGTGCATAACAAGATTTTTGGAAATATTGATTGCACTGGTGTTATCACATAAGATAGGAAAAGTTTTGAAACTTGTATACAGGTATGTGCAGGATCATCATGGAAAAAACAGGCCCTTAAGTGGCAAAAAAATCAGAAAAATCAGAGTTAGGCAACTTGACATAAAAAAATGAATAAGTTATATATATTATTTCAAAAATATGTAAGAATATAATCTATAGAAAATTGAATGTAGTTTCTAAACCACTAGGTTTATTTTAAAAAAAGAAAAATCTATTTGGTGAAAATTTGAAATTTCAATGCAATAGTACTTAAATTTCAGGGAAAAAGTAAGAAGTAGGTGTCTGTCTGACCACCCTAACCACAATAAAATGATAATATTTTTTATAAGATTTTAGAGATAAGTAGAGGACTCATGTCTGGATGTGATGCATATTTTTTTGTAATTTTTTTCCAAGTAAATAATTAATTATGAATTTTTTATTACAATTTTTAAAAAATATAAAAACTCATGTCTAACCACCTTAACTTGGTCAAAACTTCATGAAATTCATTTTTTATTTTTTTAATCCTATAGTATGCGAAGCATAGAATGTGATGCATGTTTTGGATTCCAAAAGTGTGATACCATTTGAAAGCTATAGATATTTTTCAATTAGCCTATCAATTAGGACTTTAGTCGTAATTCAAATAGAAAATGAATAATAATTATTTATTAAATTCAAAGTAAATCATAATTTATATTGGTGGAAAGTTGAGAATCTCCTTTAGAAACCCTTTTCATTTCATCAATTTTGGGTTAAAAAAAGTCGTCAGCCACATACCATACAAATATCCAACATATCGCCGCATTTTGGCCCATCATGATCCTACACATACCCATACCCATCGAAAAATGTTTGAGCCATCTAGAGAAATTTAGTACAAGATGTGGCTGCTATATATTTTGCCTCAGCAGTAGAGAGAGAGACATATTCCTATTTTTTGTTGTTCCAAGCAACCAATCTATCACCAAGAAAGAATGTAGCACCACTGGTTATTTTTCTATCATCCAAGCAACTAGCCTAGTCAGCATATGTATAAGCAATCAAAGAAAAGTCATTGCTTCTAGGATACCAAAGACCATAGTCAAGTGTACCCTATATATAATTGAAATTTTTTTTGACAGTTGTAACATGGGATTCTTTAGGGGCTGCTTGAAATCTTGCAACCATGCAAACTGCCTGCATTATATCAGGCCTCGAGGCAATCAAATACAAAAAACTACCTATCATTGACCTATACTTAGATTGATTTGCATCAGGTGAATCATCATTTTTGGTTAATTTACACCCTATAACCATTGGTGTACTGATAGGTTTGCAACCTTCCATTTGAAATTTCTTTAACATTTCTCTAGCATATTTAGTTTGAGAGACAAATATACCATGTTCAAGTTGAGAAACTTGAAGACCAAGAAAAAATGTTAACTCTCCCAACATGAACATTTCAAATTTAGATTCCATAATACAAGAGAACTTTTTAGTCAAAGCATTGTTATTGCAACCAAAGATAACATCATCCACATAAACTTCAACAACCAAAATATCGGTACCTTCAACTTTGACATAAAGATTGTTGTCAACTCCACCTCTGATGAAACTTTTTGAGGTTAAGTGACTATCCAGTCTAGAATACCAAGCCCTAGGTGCCTGTTTTAGGCCATATAAATCCCTTTTCAACTTGTAAACATGGTTAGGATTGTCTTTGCAAACAAACCCTTCTGATTGTTCCATGTAAACCTCCTCATCCAAATATCCATTTAGAAAAGCAATTTTGACATCCATTTGATAAACAGTAAAGTTTTTGAAAACAAAATATGCTAGGAATATTCTAATAGATTCAAGCCTAGCAACAGGTGCAAAGGTTTCACTAAAGTCAATACCTTCTTTTTGAGCATAACCTTTGCAAACAAATCTTGTTTTTTTGCGGACAACCTTACCACTTTCATCAAGCTTGTTCCTGTAGACCCATTTTCCACCAATGACATTTTTGTCCTTAGGTCTTGGAACTAACTCCCAAGTTTGATTTTTCTCAATTGAATCTATTTCTTCTTGCATAGCTTTGAGCCAACATTCACCTGAAAGAGCTTCATCACAATTCTTTGGCTCAAATTTAGTGACAAGACATAAATGTTCTGCCATTTGATCTTGCTCTTCAAGCTGTGCAAATTTCCTTCTTGTTTGAACTCCTACACTCTTGTCCCCAATGATATGATTTTGAGGATGATGTTTAGCAATAGATTTCAAATTTGGTTTGGATATAGCATTAGTTTCTATCTCATCTTCTGCAAGTTCATCTGGTTTTGATGAAGATTTAGACACAGGACTTGTTGTCCCGTTACCTTTATGAATTATTTCAAGTTTTGATTATGATTCTTCATCATTAGCCCGCACAACATTAGATTCAAAGAATGACCATTCATCAAATTTTACATTAACAGTTTCAACAATCTTGTAAGCCTTTTGTTTAGACATCTATAGGCTTTACTTTGAGTGGAATATCCCAAAAATATACCTTCATCACTTCTCGATTGAAAACTTCCTAGATTATCATCATCTTTTCTAATAAAACATTTGCTGCGAATTTTTTTGAAATGTTTTATAGATGCAGTCTTACCATACCAATGTTCATAATGTGTGTATTTTGTTTTCACCCTAAGCTTCACTCTTTTTAAGATATATATGGTTGTATGAACAACCTATTTCCAGTACGTATTTGGAAGTTTGGCTTCATCCAACATAGTTCTAGCCATTTCTTTCAAAATTTTGTTCTTCTGTTCAATCACCCCGTTTTGTTGAGGTGTTCTAGAAGCTGCATATTGTCTTTTTATATCATGTTCACAATAATCAACAAATTCCTGAGAGGTGAAGTCTCCTTCCTTGTCAGATCTTAGACATTTAAGTTTCAAGACAAATTCCTTTTCTACCATTTTCTGAAAGATTTTAAACCTTTTGAATGCTTCTAACTTATTTTTAAGAAAAGTGGCCCAAACTATTCTTGTATAATCATCTACAAACAACATGAAATATTTTTCACCGTTAATTGATCTGGTTCTAGTTGGACCACATAAATATGTGTGAACTAATTGCAAAGGCTTAGTAGAGGAATATTCCTTTGATTTAAAAATAACCTTAGTTTGTTTACCACTCAAGCATTCCTTACACACAATATTTTCTGGTTTGTTAAGAACTAGTAAGCCTCTAACATTCTGATTTTTACTAATTTTAGCCAGATTATCAAAGTTTATGTGCTCTAGTCTTTTGTGCCATAGCCAAATTTCTACTACCTGACCCATTAAGCGCATGCCTTAATTGTTATCATTACTAGAAGTATCTAGAAGGTTATAAACATTACCTTTGGTCCTTCTTCCTACTGCAACTGTCTTTCTAGATCCATTTTTGATCTTACATCCCTGTGAAGAAAACATAACATGATATCCATTATCACATATTTGACTAACACTAAGCAAATTATGTTTCAAACCTTCCACATAATACACATCATAAATTGGTGTGTACTTGTTTAGCAGAAGTGAACCTTTGCCCTTGATTAGTATACTAGTGTTATCACCAAATTTTACATATCCGCCAACATAGTCTTTAAGTTTGGTGAACTTGTTTTTTTCTCCTGTCATATGATTTGAACTTGACCACTATGTAAAACCCATGTATCTTTCTTTTTGGTATGGAAGGAAATTTGAACCAGCATTGATTGTCTATGCCTTTCACAAATTTATGCTTCCAAACAGTTTTAGTTTTCTGTTGTTGCAAATCAACTTTACATTTTTTGACTATATGCCCCAAGGTGTTGCATTTGAAGCATCTGACTTGATTTACAAAGCCATAATATTGTTTTTTTCCAAACCTTGGCATTCTTGGAGCCATAAATCTACAAGTACTTACCTTGTGGCCAAATTTTTTTCAAAAGAAGCAATAGCCATAAAAGTAAGAATTAAATTTGAACTGCATTGATCTGTTTGTAAGAGTCTTCTTAGATTCAAACTGATTTGATTTGGAGTTCCTATTAGGATTGTCTTTTGAACACTCACCCTTTTCAAATCCTACTCTAGTTTTATCTTTGTTTAACTTCTATTTGCTAAGAGCATCATTGATTTTTAGAGTACTCTGATATCCTTCAATTTTCTTTCTAAGACAAACAACTTCTTGTTCTAATTTTTGAATTTCTTTGTCTTTGGAACTCACTATTTTTTTAAGACAATCTTCAATTATTTTAGACTCTTTAAGGTGAGTCTTCAAAGAGACTATCTCTTCTTGATCTGGTTTTTGTTCTTGAGCAAGTTGTCTTTTTAATCTTTTGATTTCTTTTAATGCACATTTTAGTTCACCTTCTAAGTAAATTTCTCCTTCTTCTGGAGTAGCTTTGTCATTTACAGTTGCTGGTTGTTCTACTTCAGCCATGACTAAGATCTACTCCTCTTCATCTATGTCATCTTTTGTTTCACTATCTGACACATCTTTTGAGAAGAGACTCTTCTTCTTTTTGAAATTGAACTTCCTCTTAGGTTTATATACCTTCTTTTTGTTTTGTTTATCAGGTTTCTCATCACTAGAATTTTGTTCTCCATAAGGACATTTGGTTGCAAAGTGCCCAATCTTGCCAGAATTAAAGCACTTAAAAGGAAATTTTCCTTTGTATTTTCCAGATCCTTTTTTAAGTTTTCTAACAAAGTGAGATTCTTTTGAATCATAATCTTCTGACTCCCTATCCACATGATCTTCTTTCTTTTCAGCTTTGAAAGTTGTTTCTTTTACTAATAAAGTATTCTTACTTGTTCTCATTTCAAAAGCAGTAAGAATTCCTTGTAAATCATCTAGTTTCATTTTGTCAAAGTGCTTTTTCTCTTCAAGGGTAGAGACCCTAGTCTAATATTTAGTAGGCAAGGTTCTGATGACCTTTTGAACAACAGATTCATTAACTTCTTGACCTATATCTCTCGTTGCATTGACAAATTCATCTATTCTTAGAAAGTATTCAACAATTTTTTCATCTTCATTCATTTTCATTTCCTCAATCTAAGCTCTAAGAGTCAAAATTTTAGAATGTTTAACTTTTTCATTTCCTTGATAAATATTTTCAATTTTTTCCTATATTTCTTTGGCAAATTTATATTGCATAATCTTGACAAACACATATTTAGTTAACCCACACAAGAGAGCATGTTTTTCTCTTGCATTTTTTTCATACTTCCTTTTTTCAGTAGTATCAGTGGGAATTTTGGAAGGAATAGTATATCCTTCTTCTACAATGTTCCAAACATCAACATAGATTGACATTAGATATGTATCCATTCTAAACTTCCAGAACACAATCTGTACCATCAAATAGTGGAGCCCAAGAGACAGAAGCACCTTCTTGAGCATGTGACATGTTTGATAGATTTCAGGACCAAGAACAATCCAAGGTGGTTAGACCTATATGAGAACCTACGCTTTGATACCAATACAAGATTCATAAATAGATTTTTTCTTCAAATATCAAAGTTTGTCATTGAGACACACATACTTTATGACAATAGATTTGTTACTCAAACATTTGAACAAGTTCTTTTGATTGCTGAAAGATTATTTTAAGCAACTAATATATATGACATGAATAATACAATTAATCAAGTAATGACAATAATGCAAACCAATTTGAACACTCGCAAAACACATCACATTACACCAAATTTATCCTGAGTGGAAAAACCCTCTTGGGGTATAAAAAAATCACTTAAAAAATTCCTTTTATTATTAGAGCACCAACTCAATCTGGAGCACCAACTCTTTATAGTTTAGGAGCACCAACCCCTTTCATAACTTAAACATGAATGATTCAGAGGGTTACTCTGTTTCAATAAAACCTCTTACAAAAAATGACTGGTATACACAATACCTTAAGAATGCAAAAGAAAATTAGAATCCTTAAAATATCAGGTATAGTAGTATAATGATATGCCTCTCAAATATTTTCAATATTTCAAATACGTATAATCAGATTGGCTTTTCAAAACAATAATAATTTTGTCTTTCAAATTTCTCTATCACCGAGCAATGGCTAAAAGCCATGCTTAAATAAACAACAAAACTTGTGTAAATCATAAAAAATCTCAAGCCCAAACTCAAGTAACCAAAACTAAAAACACAGTTATCTGTAGCTGCTCTTTTATTACAAACTAAAAAACCATTTTATAATCTTCATTTCGAAATAACAGAGATATTGTCAAGATTTTACCTTATTTTATATCGGCCAATTGTCAAACAAAAAACTTATACAATCTGCCAAGAATACCTTCATTTCCAGTAGAAAGTTAAACAACTACCTTTCTACTCCTTCCTTCATTCCAGCTAGCTAGAGCAAGAGTTCACCAGATTCTCAATATTGGCTTTGCAATTTTAGGAATGGTGGCTAGGGTTCACAAAACTATTCTAGCTTCTTCGATAAGCTTTGCAATGCCCATAGTAAAAAAAAAAATCATTTGAAGTCCAATAATCAAAACACAATGAATAATTTCTGAATTCTGAGACACCCATAATACTGTCATTGCCAAGTCAACCACTCAACCATAGTCAAAGACCAAACTTATGATGAGCTGTCAATGACACATCATCAAATGAAACTACCATATTATCTATCACTACAAAAGTGACATAAAACCCAATAGTGATATAACATATGCAAACCGACATTCACTCATGTGACTTAACCTTTATACAAGTCGATAGTTAAGTTAAAGGACATAGTCCTTTTAAACCAAAAAACCGACAATGAAATGAACCTTTAGACTGATGATATTTTATAAAGGCTTAAATGAACGAATAAGGTAGACAGTCATATGTATGTATGACTTTAAACTTTAACCAAGGCCAATAGTCATTCTTTAATGACTCAAAACCTTATCAAAGACTGACAACTTTAAAAAATTAAACATTCTACTACATCCAGTGGTGATCACATTCTTGTGAAAAGAAAAGAAAAAATTATATCAAATGAATGATGCAAATCACAATGCCTTCATAGGTTTGTAAATAATGCTGAATAGTAACTAGGGAAAATGAATTAAAGATGACTCATGTGTAGTCATAAAATTTTAAAGAATGAACCATGCATCTTTCTCATAGAGTGATCATTGTACACCAAAAATATGAAATCAATAACACCTAAACCTAATCATGAAGAAAAACTAAAATGTGCCACCATTCAAACTGAACAAGTTTCCCTATAGAATGATCATCAAGAAACAAGTGTACTTTTGATGAAATGAATTTTATATCAAAGATTTTACAAAAAAAATGCTCATCATGAAGAATGAGCACTGAACTTGAACAAATCACATGTTAGCCAAAGACAAGAAATCATATATGACAAAAATAAGCCGCCATATACCTGAACCTTGTATGAATCAGAAGGAATGATAGATTCTTGCTTATATGAGAACAACAAGATAGATATTAGTATCAAAGCCAATAACCATGAAACCACTAAAGTACCCATCATCATATAACTGAAATCTAAAAAGCAATATAACTGAGCAGAGCCATAAATTAGAGTCGTGAATGAATAATGTTGTCACCAAGCTTTTGACATCAAGGACAAACTGATTTCAACTAAAAGCCAACAAAAACCTCAACCATTGGATAGATAGCACTTGGATCATTGATCTTCTAAAAACATGTCACACGTCACAAATTACTCAAAGAAAAGTAATTTCAAAAATGCAATGCAAAGAGATGTTATGATGCAACAAAGTTGCCCAATCTTACAAGCTTGATCATTGCCATTGATCAAGCTAGGGAAAATATTAAGTAGTGGACTTAGGGAATAATAAAGTCTTCAAGACCTAGATTGAATTCTGATAATGTTATCAAAATTCAATCTAGGACTTTCTTCTCTCCACATTCACTCTCACTATCATTCAACTTTATTCTATGTTGGACTCATCTCTTCTTTCTTCAGCAACAAGTCTTCTACACCTCAAGCCAAATACCAACATCCTCATTCACTATATTTTTCTATTTTTAGAAACTATCAAACCCTAAATGTGATACTCATCAAATGACATTCTTGCATGATTGATCTAGTATCAAAAAATGTAACCAATTGTGCATGGATGATGTTGACTACCCATCTCAACCACCTATCATAATTCTAACTAGAGCAGTTACAATAATCAATTTCATTCATTGTACTATCTTGCACCATTTTTATCGTGAGTTCCACCACTTGGTCATTAGAAAAAAGGGGGTTCACCACCAAGCAAAGGCTTGGAAAGAAAAGAAATGTAAAGTAACATGCAAAATCTAGCTATATGAACTCAAATTAAAATAATAAAACTAGAGATAAACAAAGGTGCACTTGGAGGAATGATGTAGTCAAAACAAGCTCTGAAAACCTAAAATTTTGTTTTTTGATGCTCACTAGACTCATGTTGGCACTCTCAAATTTTGCAAATTTGAGATGCCCATTTCAAAATTTTGCCTCTGCACTTTCAAAAGTGCACTTGAAGAATATGCTTGAATGACCTCCTTTGGAGGGTCATAATTTGGTGCCTATTGATTTTGGTGCAAAATCCCTTTGCAAACCCACTCATGTGTCCTATGTGAGAAGGCATGTCAATTTTAAGCTTCCTACGATGAGTTTTGTCAGAGTTTCAAAAGGAAAAGCTGGAGGCTTTTGGCATTTTTCTGTTGTTTGCAAACCTTCACCTTTGCAAAGTAGCCTCCCGTTTGAGCTCGCATTTTGCAACTGGTTGAGTTTCAAGTTAAAATGATTGTTGCTCTTTGTTCTCCATACCAAGATGAGCCCCCATGTCAGGTTTTAGAGCCTTATAATTTGATTTTCTATTTTTAACAGATCAAAACCAAATGCAATTTCTCCTATTTTGCATCTGCATTCTTTACAGCATTTCTGAGAGGTCAACTTTGACCTTCAATATCTGTTGATGAGGGATGTTTCAAGTTAATCCCTTTTTCACACATCTTCATTGCACCATAATGAGCTAGTGTGTCTAGTGGTAGCTCTCCAGGAGTTCATTTGTTATTTTTACAAAGAGGTGATTTGATCAGTTTTAATTGGTTTCTGAACAAGCACAGTTGTAGAAAAATCTGAGTAGGAAACTTTTCTGATTAATATCTTTCACCTCGTGACTCCTTTTTCCAAGCCACCTTTTTCAATCCATTCTTGGATCAAATATCTACAATCCTGTTCAGTTTCGCACCTCTAGGATAAGTTTTGATGGGTTATTTAATTGATTTTTGATCGCGACAGGGTCAAAATTGGCATTTCGAAAAGTTCTGAATTTTGCAATTATAATGATAAACCATTTCTTTTTCTAGTCTAAAACCTCTATAGCTCCATTTTCATTAAAATTAGAGGTTATATGGTACATTATTTTAATGTATTTTTGTCACGGCTAACACATCTCAGGGCCTAGTTTACAAAGGATGTACCTAAATTTTAATGGCTAAGAAAAATTAGAGGAAATGGGTTTTCTCTAAATAATTGAATATGCCTCGGTGCAAAATTTCATGGCTTCAGGTGCTCTAGTTTTTCGTAGTGAAATTTCTCTATTTGGGTTGCATGCAAAATTAATTTTTTGCCTAGTTCTAATGTTTTAAATGTTTAAATTTAAAACATTTCAAAATGATTTTAGGGCATAAATATTTTCAACATTTGAATGGAAGGCATAAGGAGTTTTAATTATTTCATCCCATTGGCTCAAAACAAATTTTGAAAAGCTTCAAAGTGCACGACATCATTCATGGCATGTAAAATTAAAAACCCTCAAGCAAATGCACAACCTACGCTACAGGAAAAGATGGGCGCTTGAAATGAGAAGACATCAAAGACAAGATATATGAAATAAAAAATATATCAGACACAGTAAAGGGAATGTATATCTATAGAATGTGCATAAAATAGATATGTTGAAATGTCTTTTGAATGCAGTTGATATGAAATGCCATGAGCAGCATATGCACATAGTGCATGTTGAAAAGTTAGAAACTTTTAAGCATATTCAACTTGTAGGGTATGAACATCAAACAAATCCCAAAATGGGGAGCAAAGGCAAGGCGTGCAATCTTCTGGACAAAATGTCTATGCTAAATGGAATTCCATCAAATGCCCTAGTCAAAGCATAATGCCACACCAACATTGCAGGATATGTACAAAATAGGAATGATAAGAAAACCACATAAAATTCATGATGAGATAACCACCGCTCCAAGAGGAGTCAATGCACACCTAACATAATGCATAAAATTGAAAATGTTGAAAAGATCACAGCAAATGGAGAATGCCTCTTTCAATGAACGCAGTTTGAGCAGGGTAAAGAAATCCTTTAAAATAGAGGAATGCAAGGAGCCATTGAATAAGTTACAAGGGGAGGATTACACTCACAGTGGAAATAACAGAGAGGTTTCACCATGCCCATGAAGGAATAGTAGAAAATAATACACGATAAAAATAAATTAGGGCAACAACAAGAGAGCAAATAGATCAACAATGGAGATTAGAGGGGTGACAATCCAGCTAGATCTCAGTCGTTGCCCATTGGATCGCACACATAAATTTCTCACCCTTTAAAACTCATGTGATCAGAGAAATGCTAACATGTCGCACAAGTGGGGCTTGGCTGAAGTCTTCCACGTGCATGGGTTTAAACTTTTAAAGGAGCCCTTTGATAATTTTTTATGTTTCATTTTCTTTTTATCAAAACCAAAACATTTAAGAGGATATATCCCCCGATAAAGTAAATAAATTAATATTTTGAAAGGGATGGGGCCCGATGAAACTCTAAAGAGCAAAAAATTTAAAATTAAGACGTGCTCGTGAAAATTAAATATTTCCCCGCGAGTTCACGGATGTAAAGGGAAATCTTATTTAATTCTCTCGAGATGAGCGAGAATGTTGCACATGGTAGGTGTGCGTCCGATTAAATTTTATCTCCAATGGTGGTTGCACATAGTTTTCATTTGCTCGAAAATGCAATGTGAATTTTATTATTCAAATGCAAGTATTTTAATTTTTCACTTTTGTAAAGTGAAATTAAAATACTCATGGGTAAAGATTTTAAGTGAAAATGATAAAAGGTGAATAACATAGGATATGCTGGGCAAGTAAGTAAAAGGAAAATGGATGAAAGATGTAGGCTACGAGTAAAATGTTTTAATTGCCTAGTAAAATGCAGATTTTAAAAGGCACATGAGAATTGAAGAATGTTTTTAATGAAAGATTTAAAACATTATGTGCACAAGGGGCATTGGCTGGAAAGTGAAATAAATAATGTGTTGCATAAAGAAAGGGGCAGAAACAGAGATAAAATGTTTTCAAGGGAAGTTTTTCACAGGCAAGGAAATATTTTCAACAGCAGAATGATAGAGTGAATTTTCTGACATGGCAAAACGTTCTGTTGCAAAACAAAGGAAATTTGGAGGCAAAAAATTTTGATGCAAAGGGAAGAGAGAGGAGAGATTATTTTCATTGTGGTTGATGAACGGTGGAAGAGGCTGCCATGTGTCTACAAAAAATTGGTTTTAGGGATGCTTCTATTTCCCTTTTATTCTCATTCTTCTCTCATTGTAAAGGATTCTGGGTTCCAATTTCTGAAAGCTCTGCAAGGCAGGCAGAAGCTCTAGGTAGAATTGTAATGCTAGGGTGATTGTAACTGAGTCATTAATTTGATAGTGTGTGTTCTAAATTATGCTTTCATATCTATTTTAGCTGCTAACTATCTCCATGGCTGAATTGTAATGCTCTTTTGGACTCAATAATAAAATTTTCCGTCTTTTCATGCACATTTGTTGCATTTGATTGATATCTATTGTTGCCTTCTATTCTGTGAATGATGTAATTTCTTTAATGAAGCACAAGTTGCATTTATTATTGCCTATTGGTCGGGGAATAGTGTAATTGCTTCAACAAATGTGGTAGGAGTGTTCTGTTTCAGGTGGATTTATAAGAAGAATTACTAGATAAAGCTTCAGTGATCTAGTTGTCATAATGAGATAACACTTGCAAAGATCTTGAGAACATGTTTAATAATGTAGGATGAAGATTTGGTTATATGACTCCATAGCCCATTTCATGGCACTAGTCCATTATCATGCTTCTATTGTTTTTAGTTGGGTCCCAATTCTTTAAATCATAAACCATTTCAATTATGTTTTGTAAGTACTTGTATCAGCCATGTTCTCCATGCTGGTTAGTGAAATTCACTCAGTATCTTCCTAATGTTAAGTGATATTTTAGGTTTCTCAGCATAATTCTATGAGAGCATTATCTTTCAAGCAATATCATATTAAGTATGTGTTTGAATCTTTAAATGTTGCTAAAGGGAGGCTTTCTGGGGTCTTATAGAGCCTGAAGTGTAGGGGAAATGTGTTCTAATTCCATTTCTTGTCAGCTGGCCAAATCCCCCATTGAATTTGATCATTAGAAAGTGGCTAGTCTATAGGATTCATTGGTATGGTTTGATTTGGATCACGAATAGAATGGTGACTCTGCTGGGGAGAATTTGAGAAAATTATCATGAAGAATCTAGAAACAGAGTCATATCATTTGCATTGAGTCATATTATTGTTTGCTATTATGAATTTAGTTCAAATATTGAAGAATTTCAAGCTTGAAAAAAGATTTGTTGTAGTAAACCTTAATATTTCAAGATCTGTGGTGCTCTATTTGTGGAAGGAACTTAGAAGAAGATTTATTTGTGAAAGAACTTCATAATGTTTGAAGTTCAGTCCTCTATGAAGAGAGGTGGTGACTTTGTCAGAAGATCTTGTTGAAGATTTGAAGAAGCTATTCCAGATCTACAATATTTCCAATTAGAACAATTTGCAGCAGTTGCAACATTTCCAAGTATTCTTCACTCTTGGTTTTCGAGAAACTCTTGTATGAAATCCATATTTGAAAATTTTAGAAAAAAAATTGCTTCCCTATTGAGTGAATTAGCACAAATTGAGGGAAAGGATAGTACATTTAAGTTTGCACACTTCCATTTGTTGGATTTGTTGAATGTAATTGTAGTTCCATTGAAAGAATTTTGTCTAGTGCTCAAATATTTGCTAGTTTGGATGGTTAGAATGCATTTATATATCTTAGGGATTTCCATCCATTTACTTGTGTCATAAATTGTCATTGTAATCCTTCATTTGGTCATGGCCATGTTTATACACAATTAGTGAGCCTTGATTTGCATATATCCATGGATCATAAAATAGATATACCTGTAGACACCTTGATGTAGCTTGTTAAGAAATGCCAGAAGTCTGATAATCCTCATGCATTTGAGACCCCAAAGTGCAAGAATCCAAGAGTGCACAAGTCTAAGATAAGACCTAAATGGAAAGTTGTATTTGAAAAAGGACTTAAAGAGATGGATGAAAGACACCAGCTGTTTCAACAAGCCCGATTAAGAGATAATCATACTATGTATACTTTTCAATTCCTTTGATCCATTGTATGCTCAATTATATTTCTCATGGGTTGATTACAAAACTAAAAGTATGTCAACCGAAGTCTATAAGGAGATGCCTTGATTTGATGGATACAATATTTGTGAAGGAGATGCACATGTCAAAAGTTTTTCCAGCTTCATGGAGAAACATGCATTTAGATATCAGGATATGTGGATGAGGTTTTTTGTTAGATTCCTTGAAGCTAGAGCTCAAGATTGGTATCTAAGTTTTCTTGAGGAGTCATTTCCTTGCTGGGATAAATTAGTGGCTACTTATAGAGAAGAATTTGCAAGAGATCCCACTGACCTTGTCATGAGGTTAAAGTATATTAAAAATCAAGATGAAGAGTCAAGTGTTGATTTTAGTCATAGATTTGTTGTTGCTTTGTCACTAATCCTAGAGAATTTCAGACCTTGTACCTCAAGTTGTATTCATATGTACTTTGAAGCCTATGAGCAAGGATCTATTTCATTGTTGAAATATTTTGAAATATCTAATATGCAGATGGCTTACACAGTCTTGGATAATTTGGAGAAACAAAGGAATGAATATGTGCATAGATTTTTGTCTTCAATTATGGGCAAACATGCTGATGAAATTAGCAGCTATGTGAATATGAATGATTAGAGCTTTCTAGACAAGTGCATACTTGAAGAGGTAGAACATGAGAAGGATGCATCATCAGGTGATAAGGAAGTTTTTAATGAACAACTTACAGAAGAAGTATACCCAACTGCAAATCAGGAGCTGAGTCTTCCAAGCCAAGAACATGATGAAGAATATGAATTGAATTTACTTTTTGTAGAGGATATATGCAATCAGTAATGTGATGTTACAATTGATCAAGTCAAGTCTACATGTGTTGAGTGTGGTCTTGATGGAAGTCTTCATGATGAGACATTGGAATTTGTTGATTTGGGGAATGCTCTTGAGGATGTCAATTTGTTAGCCGCAAGTGATAGAGCATGTGATGAATTTCAGTTTGAAAGACAAACCACAAGTAGCTGCAAGGTAGAAACCTTTAATGATCTTCTATTTGATAAAGAAGATATTTATGTCTATCCTCAAGAGGATGCAAATGATAAACTCAATGAGGATACCTAGTCCAATTTTGAAGTACAAAAGGATGTGGATTGTTGTCATAACAACCCAAAAGTAAGCAAGAATAAAAAAATAGACAACCTATTCTTTATGATGGGTGGTGATCGTGCTTCTAATAATGTTGTTAGCAATACATTCTCCTACAATTAGGGAGATCCAGTTTATGATCAACCCTTTGAGTTTTCAGACTTTGAAGATGATAACATCATGGGATATCCTACTTTGCAATTTGATAATGCATCCAATTCTAGTGAAGGTCAAGAAGAGGAAGTGGTTGAAAGAGTATATCAGAGCAATGATCTATTGAGCTGTAAACAAATTTTAGATCTACTAACCACTCAATATTAGAAATATACACATGTGAACAACTCTTAGTTGTGTGTTGTCTCTATTGACTTTGATAGTGATGATGATCTTCAAGATGTAAGGTATGATGCGTGCATCTTTGATTCTTCTTTCGATGATGAACTCGCTGATCATGGTGATGATAATGTGGATGAAGACAAGAAACCATTTGATTGCAATGACACATTGTATGATGAGTATGACAGTGTGCATGTTGATGCAAACTCAAAAATTGGTTTTGATGAGTTTGAAGTAGTTGATAACCATGAGGTTTGTGCATCCAATGAGCCAAGTTATGAAGATTGTAATGCAGATTTTGACAAGTCTCTATTTGCTAACTTGAATGAGCCTAGTTATGAGTTTTTGAATGTGAATGAAGGTGTTCATTTCAATAAGAAATTAGATTATGCTTCTGAACCAGAATTGCTTGTTGTTGAGCAAGCTTATGATACTAAAAGTTTTGATACCTTATGTTCAGAAGATGAAAATATGACTATAGATGATGATGAGTCAGAAATCTCTAATGACTCTTAATACCAGCATGATGGAGAATAGTTGCAGAGTGTGCCAATGGATGAGTGTATCTCTTTGTATGCACTTGGAGATATTTGCATGATAAGCAGGATCTTCTGATATGTTCTTGTGATGGTTTAAATTTTGACATGGAAACTAATGATCAAATTGAGCTCAAGAGTTCCAGCCTAATGGAAAATTCTAAGTGCTATTTTTGTTAGCTGGAAGGAGTTTTCATAGAATGTGGCAATGTGCAAAACATTGAAGGAAGTTTTTTTCAGCTTGAGAGTGATTTATATGATGAATATGAACAGTTGTTGCCACATAATAATCAACATTTTGAAAGTATGCCTGACTTTTAGATGCATAGTGATGATGAACATGTTGATGATGTTCTATATGATTTCTTGTTGGGAGGTACTAGCATGTTTAATCAGGAAGATGGTTGTGATCAGACTATGTTTTCATATGGTCTTGATCACCATTTTCAAATTTTTCCACTTGATACAAAATCAGAAAATGGAGAGAGTGGCAGTGATGTGACCTATGTGGTATGGTTGCCACTTAATGATAAAGTTGAACATAGAGCAAGTTTCCATTTGCATGAAGGCAACCTGATACTTGTGTTTGTAGTGGTGCAATCACCTATGTCATTGTGGTTTGACAGAGGAAAGCATGAGTTGAGGGAGATCAGCTCTTTTTATAGAATTGTGTTTGATAGAGGTAAATGTTGACTCCCATTTTTCATTTGGTGGCCTGGGGTCACCAGATGAAGTTAAAAAAGAGAATGAATAAAGGAGCAGTTTGATGACACCCAATGGACTCAGTATTTGGTCTACTCCCCAGAGACCTGGATTCTTGCTATGCCCATAGGGGGAATACATCCCCAGTTGGAGCCACTATTGGCAATCTCAAATTTTGCAAATTTGAGATGCCCATTTCAAAAAAAAATCCTCTGCACTTTCAAAAGTGCACTTGAAGAATCTACCTGAATGACCTCCTTTGGAGGGTCATAATTTGATGCATGTTGATTTTCGTGCAAAATCCCTTTGCAAGATCACTGATGTGTCCTATGTGAGTAGGCATGTCAATTTTTAGCTTCCTAGGATGAGTTTTGTCAGAGTTTTAAAAGGCGAAGCTGGAGGGTTTTGGGACTTTTCTGTTGTTTGCAAACCTTCATCTCTACAAAGTAGCCTCCCATTTGAGCTTGCATTTTGCAACTGGTTGACTTTCAAGTCAAAATGATTGTTGCTCTCAGTTCTCCATGCCAAGATGAGCTCCCATGTTAGGTTTTAGAGCATTATGATTTGATTTTCTATTTTTAACAGATCAAAACCAAATGTAATTTCTCATGTTTTGCATCTGCATTCCTGACAACGTTTCTGAGAGGTCAACTTTGACCTTCAATATCTTTTGATGGGAGATGTTTCAAGCTAATCCCTTTTTCACAAATCTTCACTATACCAAAATGAGCTAGTATGTCCAGTGACAACTCTCCAAGAGTTCATTTGTTATTTTTCCAAAGAGGTGATTTGATTAGTTTTAATTGGTTTCTGAACAAGCATAATTGCATAAAAGTCTGAGTAGGCAACTTTTCTGATTAATATATTTCACTTCGTGACTCCTTTTGCTGAGTTGTCTTTTGCACTCCATTCTTGGGTCAAATATCTAAATGCTTGTTCAATTTTTCACCTCAAGGATAAGTTCTGATGGGTTATTTAATTGTTGTCTGATTGCGACAGGGTAAAAAATGGCATTCTAAAAAGTTTCAAAATTTGCAATTCTAATGACAATCCATTTCATTTTTTGGTCTAAAACCTCTACAGCTCCATTTTCATCAAAATTGGAGATCATATGATACATTATTTTAATGTATTTTTGTCGTGGTTAACACGTCCTAGGGCCAGTTTACAAAGGAGGTACCTAAATTTTAATGGTTGGGAAAAATTAGAGGAATTTGGTTTTCTCTAAATAATTGTTTATACCCCAGCGCAAAATTTCATGGCTTCAGGTGCTTTGGTTTGTTCGCAGTGAAATTTCTCCATTTGGATTGCAGGTGGAATTAAATTTTTGCCTAGTTCTAATGTTTTAAATGTTTATATTTAAAACATTTCAAAATGATTTTAGGGCATAAATATTTTCAACATTTGAATGGGAGGCAAAAGGAATTTTAATTCTTTCATCCCATTGATTGGACACTCTCAAAACAAATTTTGACAAGCTTCAAAGTGCACGGCATCGCTCATGGCGGCTTCTCTTAAAAATTAAAAACCCTCAAGCAAATGCATAGCCTATGCTCCAAGAAAAGATGGGCACTTGAAATGAGAAGACAAAAAAGACAAGACATATGAAATAAAAAATATATCAAACACAGTAAAGGGAATGTATATCTACAAAATGTGCATAAAATAGATATGTTGAAATGTCTTTTGAATGCAGCTAATATGAAACGCCATGAGCAACATATGCACATAGTGCATGTTGAAAAGTTAGAAAATTTTAAGCATATTCAACTTGCAAGGTATGAACATCATCCAAAGCACAAAATGGGGAGCAAAGGAAGGGCACACAATCTTCTAGATAGAGTGTCTCTACTAAATGGAATTCCATCAAATGCCCCAGTTGAAGCATAATGCCATGCCAACATTGAAGGATATGTACAAAATAGGAATGATAAAAAAACCATAGAAAATTCATGATGAGATAACCACCATTCCAAGAGGAGTCAATGTGTGCCTAGCATAATGCATAAAATTGAGATTATTGAAAAGATCACAGCAAATGGAGAATGCCTCTTTCAATGAACACAGTTTGAGTGGGGTAAAGAAATCCTTCAAAACAGAGGAATGGAAGGAGCCATCGAATAAGTTATAGTGGGAGGATTAGACTCACAGTGGAAAGAATAGAGAGGTTTTTCCATGCTCGTGAAGGAATTGCAAAAAAGAATACACTGTAAAAAGAAATTAGGGCAACAATAGGAGAGCAAATAGATCAATGGTGGAGATTAGAGTGGTGAAAATCCTGCTAGATCTCAGTCATTGCCTGTTGGATCACGCACATAAAGTGCTCACCCTTTAAAACTCGTGTGATCAACGAAATGCTAACACATGGCATAGGTGGGGCTTAGGTGAAGTCTTCCATGTGCACGGGTTTAGACTTTTAAAGGATCCCTTTGATAATTTTTTATGTTTTGTTTTCTTTTTATCAAAAGCAAAACATTTAAGAGGATAGATCCACCGATGAAGTAAAGAATTTAATATTTTGAAAGGGGTGGGGCCTGATGAAACTCTAAAGAGAAAAAAAAATAAAATTAAGGCATGCCCGTGAAAATTAAATCTTTCCCCGTGAGCTTGCAGATGTAAAGGGAAAGCTCATTTAATTCTTGCGAGATGAGCGAGAATGTTGCACATGGTAGGTGTGGGTCCGATTAAATTTTATCTCCAATGGTGGCTGCACATAGTTTCATTTTCCCGACAATGCAATGTGAATTTTATTATTCAAATGCAAGTATTTTAATTTTTCACTTTTGTAAAGTGAAATTAAAATACTCATGGGTAAAGATATTAAGTGAAAATGGTAAAAGGTGAATAACACAGGATATGTTGGGCAAGTAAGTAAAAGACAAATGGGTGAAATATGGAGGCTATGGGTAAAATATTTTAAGTGCCCAGTGAAATGTAGATTTTAAAAGGCACGTGAGAATTGAAGAATGTTTTTAATGAAAGATTTAAAACATTATGTGCACAAGGGACATTAGCTGGAAAGTGAAATAAATAATGTGCTGCATAATGAAAGGGGCAGAAACAGAGATAAAATGTTTTCATTAGAATTTTTTCACAGGCAAGGAAATATTTTCAATAGCAGAATGATAGAGTGAATTTTCTCACATGGCAAAATTTTTGTTGCAAAACAAAGGCAATTTTGAGGAAAAAAAAATTGATGCAAAGGGAAGAGAGAGGAGAGATTCTTTTCATTGTTGATGATGAACGGTGGAAGAGGCTGCCATGTGTCTACAAAAAATTGGTTTTAGGGTTGATTTTGTTTCCCTTTTATTCTCATTCTTCTCTCATTGTAAAGGATTTTGGGTTCCAATTTTTGAAAGCTCTGCAAGGTAGGCAGAAGCTCTAGGTAGAATTGTAATGCTAGGTTGATTGTAACTGAGTCATTAATCTTAAACTATGTGTTCTGAATTATGCTTTCATGTTTATTTTAGCTGATAATTATCTCCATTGTTGAATTGTAATGCTCTTTTGGACTCAATAATAAAATTGTTTGAGTCTTTTCATGCACATTTTCTTTATTTGAGTTATATATCTATTGTTGCCTTCTGTTCTATGAATGATGTAATTTCTTTAATGAAGCACAAGTTACATTTATTATTTCCTATTGTTCGGGGAATAGTGTAATTGCTTCAACAAATGTGACAAGAGTGTCGTGTTTCAGGTGGATTTGTAAGAAGAATTACCAGATAAAGCTTCAGTGATCTAGTTTTTATAATGTGATATCACTTGCAAAGATCTTCATAACATGTTTAATACTGTAGGATGAAGAGCTGGTTATATGATTTCATAACCCATTTCATGGCACTGGTCCATTATCATGCTTTTTTTGTTTTCAGTTGGGTCCCAATTCTTTAAATCATAAACCATTTCAATTATGGTTTGTAAGTACTTGTATCTACCATGTTCTCCATGCTAGTTAGTGAAATTCACTTAGTATCTTGCCAATGTTAAGTGATATTTTAGGTTTCTTAGCATAATTTTGTGAGAGAATTATCTGTCAAGCAATATCCCATTAAGTATGTGTTTGAATCTTTAGATGTTGCTAAAGGGTCACCCCCTAGGTCTTACAGAGCCTGAAATGTAAGGGAAATGTGTTCTAATCCCATTTCATGTTAGTTGGTCAAATCCCCTATTGAATATGATCATTAGAAAGTGGCTAGTCTATAGGATTAATTGGTCTAGTTTGATTTGGAGCACCAACAACTCATACGCTAGGTTGGCTGATTTAGTCCCAGACTAGGGTTTTTGGGCAGAAACTAGAATCTCTTAGTGAGTAATTTGGATCTTCTGAAATTAGCAAAAGTGATGTACTGGGTCTCATACACCCAAGGTGGCGATTTAGTCCCAGTATTAGGGTTTGGCTAAAATTTTGGCATCCTTTAGTGATTTGTTGTAGCTTCTCTCCTGCTAGATCTTCAAGTCTGAAAGCTTGAATTCTAGCTTGTAGGTGACATTTTGTGAAGATGAAAACCTTGTGAAAACCTTGACAACTTTCCTCCAATCTTTCTCTTTAATGGATCTTCAACCTAGATCTAGAAATCACACATCAAAGAGAGGAATTTTTTTTTGTTAGTGGATAGGGGTTTACCTTGGTCAAATCTTGTTTAGGTAATTAAACCTTATGATGAAATAATGAAACATGAACAATGATACCTTGAATGATGTCTTGAAATGTAAATCTGCAATCTAAGATGAAGTGGCCATGAAGAATGTAGATCTTTATCTTGAATTAGATGTCGAACAATTCTTAACTTGGATCTTGAATGCTACATCACAACACTAGCTCAACAACATGCTTGATGTTTTATTCCTTTGACGTGATGATGGATATTGAATTACTACAAGAATCTTCTTCAAATATATCTTTGAATGCTCTTGAATTCTCTTGTGAACTCTTTTGAAAGTGCTCTTGATTGCTTATGAAATTCTAGGATGAAACTTATACATAAAATAACCTTGTATTTATACTTGTTTATACCAAATTTCGTAAAATTACAACACTAGAAGTCAACATCAGATATAGGGGGATAAAATCCTGCCAAGAATTAAATTCAAAATGGTTCTTGGTTAGAGTGGGACTCATACACCCATGGTGGCGTATGAGTCCCAATGGCCCAAAACTAGGACACCAACTCCAAGATAGGTCTTGTTTAATGTGAAACTTGAAATCAAGTCCCAAGACCTAGGTGGGACTCATATGCCCAAGGTGGCATATGAGTCCTAGATCACCAGATATGGAACACATGACCCAGATCATTGAATTATGATTGGTCAATTGATATGTGTCAAGATTATCCATGAAAAGATACAATTATTAAGGCTTGTAGATCTATAAAATAGGACCAATTAAGGCATAAATAAGCCCAAACAATTAATAAAGCCCTAGATTAGTGTGAAAGTGTTAAGACACACTTTACAACACCCTAAATGAGGCACAATTAGGTTCATTTTATCATTAATTATTCACTCCCAAAATAAGTGTGAAGAAGGGTTAGTTTTCCCTACACTACATTTTTCCCTGAGAGGAGGAACTTGCTTCAAACTCACACTAAAGTAGACATTCAAGAGGGGTCCAAGTGTACCAATGCAGATGATATAGAATGACAAAGATCAAGGGGGTGGTCAAGCTGCTAGGATCCAAGATCCTATATCAAACCAACATAAGCACAAAGGGACACACACAAGGTGTACGATATGCAACATCAAGATACACAAACATACAATGTCAAAGACTAAAAGAAAGAAAAAAAACAAGAAAAAACAAAAATAAAAAGAGGTGGATCAAGCCTTGACTGTTTGTCCAACATGAAGTGGATCAGATCTAAGTTGTTTTTCCAAAATTCACACTCACTCTAAGGCAACAGAACTTCAAGCTATCCGCTAAGTGAGTATCCAAAAAGGGTGGCTTAGTGAGAAAGTCGCGCCTCTATGTCAACTTCTCTTCGTACAATGAGAAAGTCATGCCCTCATTTAGGCTTCTCATCATACTAACCATGCCAAATTTATCCCTCTAATAAATTCAATAGGGTACCAGAAAACATGAACGACAAGATTCATGAGGCAAGCAAAACTTTGTACACCTGACACCCATGAATAAATAGGATGGCTCCACAGGCAAGCAAAGCGTGTTATGCAAGTTGGCCATATAATGGTTATTGTAAATGAAAAATAGTGTAGGGTATGTTCAAAGGGGTTTTGCTTAGTTCATGTAAGGTCTCTTCTTAGGGAACATCATGCTTAATGTCTCCAAAAGAGGACAAGTCAAAGAAATATCATGCTCTCAAAGGATATCAAGCCCAATGAAATCACCAATAAAAGGATATATCACAAGAATAAAGAAAACCACACATTGAAATATGAGTGTCGATGTATGCCCCGACTTTAAAGTGGTTGCTAACACCATTGTTGTGAGAAATATCTTTAAAGTAGAAGACATGAGAGGTTATTGGGAAAGCCCTAGACCAAGTTATATGTTCCCGAATGAAACTACATCATGAATAAGGGGTTGTCCCCAAAATGCAAAAGATAACACATTATGTCACATGCGATCCAACTTAAGGCATGTCATCCACATCCAAAGCTTGCTCTTATATATACATGGAAGTTGGTCAACTAGCCAAAATAGAAAACGACAAGTTCCATATGAGGACAAGGCTTATATCTAACCCCTTTCCCCCACTTAGTGCAAGAAAAGGATGAGCCAAGATGATTGATGAGATGCATAATAGGATGGAAATTCATATCAATTAAAGGAAATAGGTGCTTCAACACAAGGAAGAGCACCACAATACTTAAGATGTTTAATTTCATTACTCATGATGGCACTTTCAAATTTTGCAAATTTGAAGTGCATGTCCTTTCATTTTGTCGACTGAGCCTAGGCTTGCATCTAGTCAAATATACCTCGAATGCCCTCTTTGTTGATTAATATTTTGCAACTCGGAGCTCATCTTGTAAATCCACTTGGTAGAATATTTTTGGTACATATGGTAAGACGTTTGCTTAGTTTTAGGCCCCCAAGATGAGTTTTGATATGCTATTTAATCATTTTTTTATTGCAACCAGGCTAAATTGGTGTTTCAAAAAGTTTTAAATTTCATAATTCTAAATTCAACCCATTTCTCATCTTGGTCTGAAACATCTCCAGTTCTGATTTCATAAAAAATAGAGGTCATATGATGCATTATTTAATTCTTTTTAGTTGTGGTGAACACATCCTACACGTCAATTTACAAAGGAGGTACCAAAACATCAATTGTTGGGAAAAATATGATTTAAAACCCATGTTTTAAATAATTGTTTATGATCGCTCCAAAAACTATCGGCTCCAAGGTTCTTGGTTAGTGCACAGTGAATTTCCTCTAATTGGGCGGCAGGAAAAATTCAATTTTCACTCATTTCATAAAGTTTTAAAGTGCAAATGGGTATGTGTAGGATCATGATGGGCCAAAAAGTGGTGATACGATGGGTAAGTGGTTGACAACCTTTTTTTTACCCAAAATTGATGAAATGAAAATGGTTTTTAAAGGATATTCTCAACTTTCCACCAATATAAATTATGCTTTACTTTGAATTTAATAAATAATTATTATTCATTTTCTATTTGAATTACGACTGAAGTCCCGATTGATAGGTTGATTGAAAAACTTTAATAGCTTTCAAACGATATCACATTTTTTAAATCTGAAACATACGTCACATTCTATGCTTTGCATACTATAGGATTAAAAAAAGAAAGAATTGAATTTCATGAAGTTTTGACTAAGTTAAGGTGGTTAGACATAAGAGTTTTTATATTTTTTAAAAGTTGTAATAAAAATTAATAATTAATTATTTACTTGGAAAAAATTACAAAAATATGCATCACATCGGGACATAAGTCCTCTACTTATATCTAAAATCTTATAAAAAATATTCTCATTTTATTGTGGTTAGGGTGGTCAAATAGACACCTACTTATTTTTTCCCCGAAATTTAAGTACTATTGCATTGAAACTTCAAATTTTCACCAAATAGATTTTTTTTTCAAAATAAACCTATTAGTTTAGAAACTACATTCAATTTGCTACAGATTCTGTTCTAACATATTTTTGAAATAATATAGATAACTTATTCAAATTTTTATGTCAAGTTGCCTAACTCTAATTTTTTTTAAATTTTTGCCACTTAAGGGCCTATTTTTTCCATGATGATCCTGCACATACCCAAATATTTTAAATACTTTGCAAAGAAAAAGTTAACATGAAAGGAGGAAGTTTTAGGTAAAATTTAATATTTCAAATGTTATACTTTGTAAAAATTTATTAAATCTTTTTCCCCGCCAGTGAAAGCTCATGGCAAAGGAAGGTAGGGAGAAAGTGGGGAGGTGAACAGGGAGAGTGTTGGGAGGAAGTCAGACCACTACAAGAATTTTAATAACCATTGCATATATTTTAAAAGTCATTGTAGATATTATTTCAAGCATTTTTAAATGATTTTTTTGCATGGGAGTGTTTTCCCGCTAGCTCGCAGCTGCAATTGTGGGCTAGCTACAAATGGTGCTAACAAAGAAGCCATCGAGGAGCGGGAAGGAGAATTTTGGGAGAAGATTAAAGTATTTAATACTTTATTAAAACCTTTTTAAACCTTACAAATGCTTATCAAACCTTTTAAAATGTTTTCTATTTTTAAAGGAGCAAAGGTAAAGTCTATTTGAACATTTTTGGACTTGGGGTAGATTTTTGCATGCATTTGCAAGCTAAAAAACATTATTGCAACCTCTAGAAAGATGCTCAAACCTTTCCTAATGCCTTGGAAGAATTTTTAACATGGTTTCATATGTTTCCAAGTGTCTAGTAATGCCAAAAATGCCAAAGATTCATTAAAAATGACCTTTGTAGTGGTTGCAATAAGATTTCTCTCTCCATGTTGCAAAGTATGTGGAAGTGTTTTTCCTTTTCAAGTATTTGTTTGGCTAGCATTGTGATTATTTCCATAGTACTTACATGATTAAGGTACAAAGAGGTAGAAGTTGTGAGGATAAGAGTATTGCAAGTAAAACGTTTAGAGTATGGTTTCCAGACAAGTGTTTGTTGAAATATCAAGTTTATTGCACATAGATGTTTAAGAGTTTTAAATGTTTTAAAATGTATGATTAAATCATATATTTAACTTCCATCGGTGAAATTGATTGTATATGGGTAAATATTTTACCTACAAAGCAAAGTTTTAACTATCAGTAAGTGGATTTTCAGTCAAGGTTAATATTTTTCACTTACAAAGTGAAAATGAGGGTAGAAAACATGTTTTTACAAGCAAGTAAAAATTTACATAGGAATTGCAAATGAAGTTAGAATAAAGAGGGAAAATGAAGTGAAGAGGCATTCTCTTAATTCTAGTTGATTGTAGATCAAAGGAGCTCAAGTATTCCAGGTGTCCACCATGGATTAATTTTAGGGCTTTTATCTTCTCTTCTCTTTTCTCTAAAATGAGAAGTTGTTCTCATTTGTAGGGGTTCTAGTTTTCTCCAAGTCTTGGGATATTGTAATTATGCATAGGGTTGTCTCTAGGTTAGGAATACTTCAAATTTTAGGGTGCAATGTTATAATCCATTTGGTTAATGGAAAGAAAATTAGTTTGTAGATTATGATGAAATATGTCACACTGTAATGTCTCTAGAATGTATGCATTATGTTCTTACTCAAAATAATCAAATATTAAAATGGTTTTTGTTGCACATTTGTTGCAATAAGTGTTTGGATTGAAGGATTTTGTTAAAAGAACAAGTTAAAGTGTGCTTTTAGTCAAATGCTAAATATATTGTATTGCATTCAAGATCTATAAGAATCTTCTAGTTGTGTCCTAAAGAGACTTCATTATTGTAATGCAGTAATGGTTTAATGGTCACTGAATTTGTGATTAGGCTATTACTAGATAGGTTATTTCATCTTGAATCTCTTATGGACAAGGAATTAGTCTATTATGTTTCTTTTGTGCAAACCCTAGAGGGAATCACCATTTAAAATCTTAATGAATCTTTTCCATTTTCAAGTTTAATTTATTAGGTTTTTTGTATCTTCATGGAGATTAAAGAACATAGGGGTTATGCTTGGGAATGATCTAGTTGTAACTCCTTTGTGTGTTTGAGATGAAGATTTCTTTTAATTTATTTGTTCTTAGTTTGGGTACAAGGTGCAAAGGGATCATGCTTAAAATGTAATTAAATGTATAACACCCTTTATACATTCACTTGAGATCCATCCACATGTTAGAAATATGCAATGTGTTGTCTAGTGCAAGTCATATTATATGTACAGATCTTTGAATAGGAAAACCCTCCTAAGTTTTGTGGAGCTCAAAGTGTAGAAGGTTGATTATAGCCTTGTTTTTTGGCCTTTCTTGTCCCTAATGTGTTGATAGTGCAATACCTTTGTCATAATCTCTTGATCCCTTGGTTTAGGCATTGTGTTTTTCCTTAGGACTGGGGGTTGCAAGGAAAAACACCAACAACTCAAAGCCTTACATTCATTAGTAGAATGATCATGACTTCTATAATATGCACAAAATGAAATCTTGTAGTAAAATTTCTTTCATGTTCTTTGAGGGAGGGATATCAAACAATCTTGGAGGAGTTTCGACAAGATACTCTCTGGATCAGTAGTAGGTGTTCCTTTATTTTGTGACAAAGATATATTTTTCTTAGTACAAGATGTCATACTTACACAAGAATTTTTAGATTGTGATGTTTTCCACTCTCCTTTACAGGAGGATGTAAAATGTATCAAACTTGAATCATCAGTGTTTTGAGTGATGAAATTGATATTAAGCGAAGACTTCTCTTTTTCTTTCATTTCTTTTAGATGATAATAATCAAGACCACTAGTGTCTATTAATTAAGGATGAAATAATGTTGAAGTTGGCTTAGAATAATCTTTTGTAATAGTGTTGATATTGATTGAAGACTTTTTTGTTTCTATCGAGGGATGATAACCAAGACCATTATTTGTTTCTTGCATGTTAGGCTCTATAGGGACACAGATACCTTGTTCTATAGAACCACATCCTTTTTCGCTATAACCAAGTTGTTTCATAAGTTCATAACCTTTTCCATAAAGCTTTTCATTTCTTTCAAATTCAGTGGTTGCTCATAATCAACTTCATCAATTTTTTTTGTATATGCTATCTTTTCTTCTAAAATGGTTGAGGTGGATGCTTTTGAATTTTGCATTGAAATTACTACTTTTTCTTTTCCCTTTTCAGACTCTTTTTTTGTGATCTTGTATTTTCCCATGAAAGTAGGTGTGAAATCCAATGATCCCAAATTATTTAGTGATAACATTGTGAAGGGTTCAGGACACCTGTCTTTTTGCTCTTATTGCATGGGTTCTACTTGTGTAGTTGGTGTTAGTGTTTTCAAAAGATTTCCTTATTTCTCTCAATGTTTATACAATTGCTTTATTTAGGGTCAGCTTCAAGTGCATACACTTTGTTGTTGTAGAAATACTTCATTATAGGATGAAGAGTAGAAGGCACCACATTCATTGCATGAATCCATGGTTTTCCTAAAATAAGATTATATGAAAGATCGTGAGGCATAACATGGATCGGTGTTTCTAATGTGGAATTTCTAGAGCTGTAATAGGAAAAGTGATCACACCAAGCAATTTCCTACATTTTCAAATGCCTGAATATATGAAGAATCAGGTTGAATTCTTGATTTATCCACATGAATTCTATCCAAGAGGGTTACACTACAGACATTAAGAGATGAGCCATTATCAACAAGGGTTCACTTTATTCTTGTTCTATTGTATTGAACTATTGCCATGAAAGCATCATTCTTTTTTTGCACTTCTAGCGAGGGTAACTCATCTTGATGGAAAGTAATGTCTTAGTTGTTTGGTGTTATAGATTCAACTTTGGGTGCCACATCATTTGATTGCACATTAGGATGATTAGGAACTTGTTGTAAGGAACTTTGAATCATGTTATGATAATGAGGGAAGGCTTGAATAAGGTCCCATAATGATATCTTAGCAGGAGTATTTTTTAGTTGTTTAACAAGATTGTGCTCCTTTTCATTATGTAAAGGCAAACGAGGAGGACCAAGAAAGATAGGGTTAGGAAATGGGAGAGATTTTGAAGGTGTTTTTATTGGTTGTGAATTATTTCTAGTGTTATATGTATGAGAAATGGTATTGTAACTTGGTTGCTACAACACATTATTCTTAGGTGGTACAAGGATGAGGATGGGTTTGTTTTGAGTTTTTGGTTGGTTTGAGGGTGGGTAAAGCATAAGTTTGGGTTTATTTTGAGTTTGTGGTCATTGTGAGGGTGGGTAAAGAATTAGAGGATTCTTAGGATGTCCCACAAGGTATTTAGGAGGTCCAATAATCAAGGTGGATCTAACAAACACTTGTGCATTCATAACCTCGGCGGTTTCAGTTCTTTCTAATGAAGGGGATTCTACTATCAGCTTTTCACCATAATCTAAGGAAGTTACATCACCATTTTTTGAAAGAAATGTGTTTATGTTGTCATTTTCTTGCACCATGATATCCTCCCTAGTAGGAGAGTTTTTAGGAGAACTACAAACTAGGTGTTCATGACATTCAAAGATTGGTTTTTCTAAAATGACTTAATCATAAGTAAGTGAGTTATCAATGGTTGTATTTTCTTTCCTATCAATGATAGCATTCTCTTGTTCAATAATGTTTTTCCTAGGGGAAGATAGGAAACTAATATTCTCATGACTTTCATCGATTAGATTTTCTAACATCGAAGTATCTTCTATAGCAATAGTAGAGATACTAAGAGAAGAACAAAGGTGATTGTCATGATTTTCCATAATTTCATTCCTTTTTCCCACAATGTCTTCCAAAATAGGATAGGTAGGGGAATAAAAATAAGTGGTGTTGTCATAGAACTTAAATATTTGATCATCTAATACCAACATATCCTCCTCACAAATAATATGATCATCATTATTTCTTACGATTGCATCCTCTTTCATTAAGAAACTGTCACAAGAAAGAGGTGAATGGAAATTAAGTAAGGTGATGTTTAGAAATGTCTCTATGATCTCATTCTCTTTTGCTATAATATCTTCCAATGTAGGAGAGTTTATAGAAGAGGAGCTTTCAATATTGTCATGATTCTCAATGAGTGCATCTTCTAAGACCAAAATACCTTCGTCACATGTAGGAGAGGTATTTGGACAAGAGAAACTATTATTATCATGATTGTTTATGCCTGTATCTTCTTCTATCACATCATTCCTACAAATAGGAGAGATAGGAAGGGGTGTTGAGTTAAGGAGGGTGTCAATATTTTCACTCTCTTGCACTAAGAGACTCTCATAACTAGGAAATGTGTTGAATGAATGACTAACATGCTTATTGATAAAGTTTTTCTTGGAAATTTTGGAAAATATAGATACTAACATTTGTGAAAAGTAATCTATACATACTAAAAATGGAAAGAGACTTGAAATGCAATGTAATTTTCAGATTCTAAACAACGTAATTTATTGATTACACCATGAAACAATCTGAAAATGAAATTTTGTAAATGCCATTTTGAAATTAAACAATGCAATAAATGAACCAAATTAAGCTAGATCTAATGAAATGAATGAAATAGAAACTCAACAAACTAAAATAGATAGCTAGCAACAACCAACAAAAACACATGTAACCATGTTAGCAATGCAATGCATATATCATGATGTTCAAATGCAGTCATGTTTATGGTAGTGCTTTCTTCACAATCATTGTGAGTAGGGATAGTTATCAGATGCAGGTGAGTAGTGGTCATGGTTTCATTGCAGTCATTGTAGGGATACAGATTTTGTGCAGATTTGAGAAGATTTTTAGGGTGTAATTACCTCATTTGAAGGTAGTTTACTGAAGTTTGATGTCAGTGTCAATTTTTCTTGTTAAAGAAAAGCTTTCCAAATCAGAAATTTTGAGAAAATTTCTTATTGTAAAGTATTTTGGCAATGATCTGTGGTAGGGTTAGAATTCAGATTGCAACAAGGAAGGTTTCAATCAAGGGGTGAATTTAGAAGTTTAATTTATTTATAAAGGCATCTCTAAGTATTTCTTTTTTCTAGTTATGGATTTTTAGTTGTTTGTCCATTTCAATAGATTGAATTTGTGAAACCTCTTTTCCTTCATGCAAAAGGTTGAAACCAACACCTTTGTATGAAATATAAGCCTTTAAATGTAAACCATAAACCATTACAACTAACTTTAAATGTAAACCATAAACCATTATGCTTTAGATAAGACTACCAAAAGGAAGTAACACCATGACTAATTTTTTGTTGACTTGAATTGTGTACAATATTATATATATTTTAAAAGAACAAGAACAAGAGCTGCATATATGATAAATAGACCCCATTGGAAAGGAAGAAAAAAATCAAGGAATATTAAGGAATATACATATTTGCATGTAATAATTTCTCATAATTTTTGTATTTCAAAAAATACATTAATACAATAACAAATATTACAATAGTGATGGAAAAAAATCTTGAAAATCCTCCCATTTCCTAGTACTTGTAGCAATACATGTAGGGAATTAATCCTCCCTTTTGTAGCCTAGATCATGATATATCTTGTACAAGAAGAAACAAAAGGAGTTGTTTCCCAATTTGTTTTTCTCCAATCTACCTCAAGTGGCCCAGCTATTTGCATTCCAAATGCTTGAAAACATGTACATCCCTTACTCCCTTGGAAAAACATGGGTAGTAGCCTCGGTGTGCTTGTCTACTCTCACTAGAATCTGGTCCACAAAAAACTTGCAAAATCCTAACAATTTCAGACATGAAATCACATTAAAATCATTAAAAGTCGAATAACTAAATAATGTCAGGGATACACCTTCTAACCAGATCCATTATCACCTTCATGCATGCTATAAGCATATCGATTGAAGGTCCTGCAATGGTGATGTGGCCCATCTTTCACTACTTTCTCATCTCTTGATGATCCTAGGTAAAAATTTCATGAATATATAAAAATAATTAACATAAAACATGTAGCATATAAGAATCCAAAAAATGTAGGAAATGGAAAAGAAAGAGAAGATTGAAAACTAGATAATGCACTAGCAATCAATTTTTCTCATACCACTAAACACTTGCACCAACAACCAATGTTATTTTCTTAAGTTGATAATCTTTAATGAAGACTTTCCCTTTTTCCTCCTTCACTAGTCTTGCATATCTATTTACTAAAGCAAACATCTAATTAATAAGTGGGTGAAAAGAAAATCACAAATGCATCCCTCATAGTCTGAAATGCATATGACATCAAACACCAATAGAGAATACCAACTTAAAGGTAGACAATAGAGAGCAACATATAATGTCATTTTGTTAATTAACAATAATGCAATATTTCAAACCCTTCTACAATCAAACTTATGCTTGAAAGAAAATAGTAATAAATAAAATGACTTTACAAATTCAATGTGCATAGTTACAAATCAATCTAGGGAACCATCCAAGTCTTCTCTACTCTTTATTGTGTCAAGTATTGCCTCATGGTTAGACTCACGTACTTTCCACAAGTTCTTGTTCACAAGTTTTCCCTTATATTTGATCAAATGAATATTGGCTGCGACAACAAGTTTCAAGTAGTGAAGAATCTTCAGATATGTGTCAAAGTCCTCAAATAACCAAACTACAACATTCTTAACTAGGTACCTTCTAATTCATGTTCTAGTAACAACCATTGAACCTGTAGGATATTCTATGTTTTCTCCATCTATAACTGGGGCCTCCAATTTCTCTTTGGCCTCGATATAATGATGTGAAACTAATAATTTTTTCTTTATTCATTTTCTTAATTTGTAATCACCACATAAACATTCCTTGCATTGATATGTTCATCTTGTTAGATGTATTTAATGAACATAAAAAAAAAAAGTAAGATATATTACTTAGTTCTAGTAGGTCTGATACATGATCAAATTCAGTGGATGATTGCATCTTCATGATTTGTAGAGCCATCAAGAGCAGATAAGTGTCAAGTGGTGTTAGAATTATTACAGACCATTCATCAACCCATTCTTTTGAGTTGCAATCATTCCATGCTTGAAGTGTACATGCAGAAAAAAAGCATGCCATCTTCTACATATGGATAGTCCATGTACTTGCATTGGAGCTTCTAAAAGAGTGTATCTCACTTGATCCTATTAGTGTACAACAATCCCCATGTTTTTCAATGTTAGTATCATATACTAACCAAAAAAACATATGAAATTAAGAATTACCTTCATTACCTAGACCCATTGCATGATTGCACCACTTGATAATTGATTATGCATCTGTCAACTTTACACCATTTTTGTACTTTAATTATTATTGTGCTAAGGCTCTTTTGATACATGCACCTACTCCATGATGCTCCCCCTTTCCATACCCAGGCTCTGAGAAGTTCCACATATGTTGAACACCACAGATCCTATGCATCCTACTCAACTAGTAAAACATTCTAGAGTTCATGAATTACAATGTACAATTATCTAACCATATGATATGTTGAATAAATGATATTACCTTGCTAGCCAATCTTAAACAGGCGAAGGACAACTAAGAGGGGGTGGTGAATCAATTGTAACAAAATTCAAACTTAAGAATTCAAAACTTATCAATTCCACAACCATACTATTCAATTATTAAGAGCATGAAGCATAAATAATAGAAAGAAAATCAACATAATGAACACTAGATTTTTATGTGGAAAACCCAATAAGGGAAAAACCATGGTGAGGGTTAACTCACAATATAAAGAGATTATAAAACTAAATACAAAGGCCCACAGTCAAGGGCTCACTGCCCAGAAGAGGACTCACTATCCAAGTATGAAGGCTCACTACCTACAGAAAGGACTCACTGTCCAATAGGGAGGATCATTGCCTACAGATTCAAAAGAGAAAAAAAGATCCACCACAACAATTAACACACATCTGTAGCTTTGAATAAGGATTGTAGAAACCTTTAGCTCACTACCTTCAGGAATCCAACACAATGAAGTATTGTTGTCTCAACTCACTCACACACACACTTCTGCTCTTATGATTTTTGGCTCACTTTCATCACTCTTCATCACATTGTCATACAATTCTTCACAATTCAACTTCCTTTTATACCATCCTCAACCATAGAAACTTTCTCCAAAGTCGGCCACAAATGCTCCATTCCATAAATTCAAATTGGGTCAGCAACTCAACATTCATGCAGTGGAAAGGAATGATAGTGGACCAATAAAAAAAATCAAGATAAAAAAATAATATCTTGAATCAACCACATGCTTCCTTAATTTAATTTTATTCTTCGAATGAAGTGTAAACACCACGTCGGCCAAACCTAATGAAGTGTAAACACCAAGATGACATGAGGACTTCACAACATGCTTCATTATGCATGAGAATACATCTTATATTTCTTCATATACATTCACAGCAAATGTAATATGCTTCAAAATATGAACACCTTTCACTAGTCCATCTAGACTGTGCAAACTCAAACTGAAACACTAAAACATGACTTCTGGATCACCAAACTTCAACCTTCTTTGCAAAAACCTAGAGAACACCATCTCAAGACATATCCCATATCTGCAAGATTTGAAACAAAAAAATCAAGGATTGCGGAGCAGAACCATTTCTCTCAGTCCATAGAAGATCAACTACGCTAGAACAATTCACACACTAGTGACCGTAAATTTCATGTACTATCACGCCAAAAGCTAAAACTTAGGATATATCACCATAAGATCACCATTATCAAATCTTCAGATCTGCACAAGTATAAGATCAACATAGGAGAAATGTGGAGCACATACCAGAGCACATTCGTCACTCTAAATTTTCTGCTTTATTAATTTTCTTAGAAGCACTTGGAAACTCATCAACACAACACATCTGTAATGACATAAAGATAGCTCCATGTACTCACAACATCTCAGCGGAATCTCAACTATACATGTACAATCTGCAACATACTGAACTATGTTGACATCAATGACAACATTAATGACAACACCACCAGACTAGCTCATACTTACAACAACCAGATCAACATAGAACATATGAAAGCAACCTTTAACAAACTCTATAGAATTTGTGCAATCATCACTGATGCAAAATTGATACGCCCTCAATACCTTCATGTTATCCTCTATACTATCATTTTCATGAATGAATGTTATATGTACAAATATAGCAACCTGCATGGAGTTGTAGTATTATGATTGCACCTCATTTTGTGGTTGTAGTGTGTAGTTCTCCATGAATTCAATAACTGAAACAATGTTATGAAGTGGAAACGTGTCCTTGCACAACTTGAATTGTGAGTCCAACCATTGAGTTCTATGTGTATTCCTTGCATACTCATGGACCACCTGATTACAGAAAATTCCCATAAATTGATACACTAGAATCTTATCATGGACCAATTCACACTTCTTTTCTTATTTCCCATCTTTTAGACTGTAGGCCACTATCTTATATTTGCAAAATTCTATAATTTTGTTTCCAATTGTGTGTGTACTAGCCATGTGTTGGAAAATTGGAAAATGTTGCATGTCACCACAATGATCAAATGTGCCATCCAAACGTGAATACTTGTAAAAAAATTGACCATCCACTCTTTCACCTAAAATGGAAGATAAGAATTCCTTTGAGGACTTAGGTGGAGGCCTTATGTTACATTCTTGTAAAAAATTATTAGTATGAATATCTACACATATACGTTGATAAACATCATAATGGTTAGAAAAATCAATATGTGCTATACAACAACAAGTAATGTGTGTGTGATTTATTTTAACATAAAAAGGTTTGAGCATTTCAAAATACCTTTGACATATTTTAACTTGAGGAAACCTTTGTACAAAATCAGCAAAAACTTGGGTTTGAGTGGTATCCAAATAATGCTTTGGGTGTGGCTCATGAATTTGACTACAAATTCTCTTTCTTACAACATATCTTTGATTGGGAGAGGTCCTTGTGTTATCCTTACAAAAATATTGTATTATAGATCTCAAGGCTTGAGTAATTTATTTATCTTTCTATGGTACTCTACCCAAGAATTCCCATAACTCATTACTATTTGGATCCTCCACTCTTGCACACCTTCCTTTGGCTCTCATTAGAGATGTTCTACTTATTTTTAAATATTTACTTGTCTTTGTAAGGTTTATCTCGTTCCTTGTTTGACTACTTGAAAGTGTTGTTGTCATCACACATCATGTGGCACAACTATCTTTCGTGCATGAGGTAGAACCCATGCTCTCGTATGCACTCATCAGATTCCTTACAATGAAATTTTCACTTGATTCATTCATTATTCTTAGCCCAATAGCCTTCATAGTGGGCCTGAAATTGATTTTCCTCATCATTTCAACAAATAGTTGACATCTTCCACCCTCACTTAGCTTCTCAAAAATAAACTCCATATCTTCTTTGCATATCTTTGACATGCACATTTTGAAATCTTATTAGGCATCCATTTCAAAGAATTGGAATCAATATCAATCAAATATTTAGATTTTCTATGCAAAAATCTATGAGGGGTTCTCAAAGGTAAAGTTTTTTCAACATTAGGAATGACAACAACATTGGGGATAGATTGTGTACCTTCAATCATAGGTGAAATTGATGACATACCTTGAGATTGACATGTAAACGATGTTGTACCTCAAACTTGAGATGTGGTATGTGGAGTGTCTTCAAATAGAGATGCGTTTGTTGATGTACTTTCAAAATTGCATGTTATTGATGGTGTGTCTTCAACTGGAGATGTGTTTTCCAATGTACTTGGAAAACCACATGTTGTTGATGGTGTGTCTTCAACTGGAGATGTGATTGTTGTTGTACATTGAGCATGATATATTGTAGATGGTTTGCATTGAACTTAACCTATGGTTGATGATGTGCTCCCAACTTCAAGATCCATTTGTGTCCTTCCACGAAGTTTGTTCATTCATGCCCTTTGTGTTTCCAATTGGAAAACTCTCCTAGATTACACTCATATTTCTTGTTGTATGGGATGCAATTCCCTTTCTTCAGGAGCTTGCATTTTCTATTCTCTTCTCCTTGAATTTTTAACTTCATGTTCTTCTGATGTTAGAGGATTTGGTCATTTCCTCGACAAGATGTTGAATGGTACATGTTTACAAACACACATAGAACAAAAGTAAGTAATGAATTTTATGAAACATTTTCATATCATTGATTACATTGCATTTTATGAAACACACAAAGCATTTGATGAAACATATTCATATCATTGATTACATTGCATTGCATAGATCTTTCAAACTCAAAGATTTACTTCATGTTGTATAGTTCTACCAAAGCATTTTTCATACATGTATACTAAAGCATTTTTCACATGTATTTCTACCTCAGCCTTTTTCATACATTTATACCAAAGGATCTTATCGAACATATCTATGCTACAAAAATTTTCATACATGTCTACCTCAACCTTTTTTGTACATGTCTACCAAAGCATTTTATGAAAGAAGGCAGTGAGTTGTTTGGAAAAAATGCCTCAAATAAATGTGGTCTCATGGTGATGGACATCACCATGTGACCACATTTCTTTGAGGCATTCTTTCAAACAACTCACTGCCTTTTTCTATGCAACCACATTTTCCATACATGTCTACCAAAGCATCTTATCAAACATGTCTATGCTACAACATTTTTCATACATGTCTACCTCAGCCTTTTTCATACATGGCTTCCAAACCATTTTATGAAAGAAGGTAGTGAGTTGTTTGGAAAACATGCCTCCAAAAAATGTGGTCTCATGGTGATGGACATCACCATGAGACCACATTTCTTTGAGGCATTCTTTCAAAAAACTCACTGCACTTTTCTATGCAACCACATTTTCCATACATGTCTACCAAAGCATCTTATCAAACATTTCTATGCTACAACATTTTTCATACATGTCTACCTCAAAAATTTTCATACATTTCTACCAAAGTATTTTATGAAAGAAGGAAGTGAGTTGTTTGGAAAAATTCCTACAAGAAAAGTGGTCTCATGGTGATGGACATCACCATGAGACTACATTTCTTTGAGGCATTCTTTCAAATATTTCACTACCTTTTTCTATGCTACCACATTTTCCATACATTTCTACCAAAGCATCTTATCAAATATCTCTATCCTACAACATTTTTCATACATGTCTACCTCCATACCGGAAGAAAAGTGAGTAATACATTTTTTGAAACATATCCATACCACTGATTACATTGCATTTATGAAACACACCAAGCATTTTATGAAACATATTCATATTGTTGATTACATTGCATTGCATATATTTAAAACTCAAAGCATTACTTTACATTGCATAACTAATGTAACTTATCAAACATTGCATATCTTATCAAACATTGTTGTCCCCAACCTAGAGTTTATAACAAGCTTCAAAAAACCCATAAATTTTGATGTGTCTAGTGAAAATATATGAAACTTCGTACTAATTTTCTGTAGGCCTATATGCATGTGCTGACAAAAGGAGGGTTGCTAAATCACCATTTTATGTGAGTTATTGAGGACAGTTTGTTTATTTTTGCAACTATACTGTGTAAAATCTAGTACTTTGAGGGATTTTTACCAAATTGGTTCATGTAAGCATTGATCAATGTTAAGAAGGGTTTGAGGGGAGTATTTGGAGTGCGAAAAAGAGCTTAGGAGAAAATAAGTGTAAAACCTAGGGTATAAGTTGCTGCCACCTTTGAAAAATACAGAATCTTGTTCTTATCATTGTCAAAACCACATTGTGATTGTCCTTCAAAGCTCCTTGATTTATCATAGAGAATGATGAAAAACAAAACCAATCCATGAAGAATGAATTCAAAGAAGAGTTTTGATGCTATATCTTGTAATTATTCACTATTTCTTTGGCAATGAGGTAACTTGGAAAGATAATAAGAATTTTCAATTGCACAACATTTTCCCATTTTTTATTTGTTAGAAAGGTAAATGGTATGAATGAATGAAAACTTGAATTAACAACTATGTCAAGTCACTTGAATTTAGCTAAGCACATGATGAAGGTGATTTTTTTATGGCACAAAATAATGAATGGAAACTTGCATTAACATTGATGAAAGCTCTTAGGTTTTCCAAATTAGTTGAAAATACATGTTTTCCCACAACCATCACTAAAAATCACAAGTCAATAGTGAATAGAAATTTTGACTCACACCATACTAGGGAAAACACCTCACACCAAGTCTAGGTATCAACCATTACCTATCAAATTCTTAACCATGAGGAAATGGTTGTTCAACAAGATAAGATATTATTATATTTATGATGATGAATATGATTTTAGGAATTCAAATGCATATATGTTTTCAAATATATTCTAGTTTCAATAAGAAAATCGAAGGGAAGTGTTTGAGTGATGATTAACCTAATTTATTATTTATGCATGCTTTAGTTAGGATTCTAACACCCTAAATAATGAAGCCATCAAATTCATAGAATTACATTAGAAGAGGTTAAAGGTACAATCCATCAAGGAGTAGAAAATATTTTGATTTAGATGTAATGTGGCAGGTACATTAGAAGAGGTTAAATGTGCAATCCATCAAGGAGTAGAAATGAATTTTTGAAATCCTCTAGATATAACAGTTGTCTACATTCCATGAGACCACATTGCTTTGAGGCATTTCCTTGAGGCAATTTTTCAAATCCTCTATATAAGTTTACATGAATTTAAATCTATTATGTAATGCTTTCCATTTTTTATCTTCAACCTCCTAAAAATTAATTGTTTACATGTAGGATCCATCTAATTAAATGTTGAATTCTATGTGTAACAATGAATATTAATAAAATCATCAAATGAATGGTCTATAAATTGTTAAAAGAAAACAAAAAAACTCAATATAAACATCTACCTAAATATAAATAGAGTGAATTCCACTAGCCATGATGGAAAGGGACTACTATAAGCAATACAAATAGAATTCATAAGCAAATTTTTGTTATGTTGATGTCATTTATATAAGTTTAAGCATGAATAATTATAAGAGATAAGAGATGTGAATTAGGATTAAAAGACTTATATTTATAGGAATTTCACCTATTTTACTCGTTAATACCTCATCACAGGCCGGCATGAAGTAAAATTAAACTTAAATTTCACTTTTTCCCACTCAAAGGTCAGAATTAGGCCAAATGGGACTGATTCGCCACACATGGTGAATGGGTCCCACTTGGATGGGACTAAGTCACCATGCATGGCGAATGGGTCCCATAGGGGCCATTTTGACAGTTAAGATGCCAATAGATAAGGAAATAAGGTTAAAATTGCAACTTTGTTGGGTATTTGATCAATTTGAGCCTCAAGATGCACAATATGGGTTAATAGGGGCCTATTAGTGATGATGTAAAGGTCAATTAGGGCTTGGGACACATAATTTAATGTGAAAGTGTGATTAAATACACTTTACAACACTTAAATGAGGTCCACATAGCCTAGGAAGGCATAAGAACCAATGTGAATGTGCAAAACACATTACAACACTAGTTTATCATTAATTTTAATTCAAAAACCTTCTAGATTGATGTAATAATTTTATTAAACACATTTTATAATGTTGAATTAGGGGAAAATGAGTTTATTAAGTTTACAAAAGCATGAAAGTATCTTACAACACTTTACAACACCTTTACAAGACATCATTTAATGCATTTAAAAGGGTCCAAGACCTAGTGTGGATGTGAAAAACATTTCACAACACTAGATTAAGCTCAATTTATCATGAATTATTCCCATGTCAAGCAAAGGGTACTTTTTCTACGACACAGAAAAACATATATTTATACACAATTATTCCCTAATTTCTTGAAAATACATCATAGGCCGATTTGATGTCTTAATGAATAAAAACCCGAAATAAATTTGAATTTATTTTGAATTTTGTGCCAAGAGGGACTCATTTGCCACCCATGGCGAATGGGTCCCACTCAAGGCATGCAAGTGGGCGTTAGGAATTAAGTTGTATTTAATGATGTTTGTTGGGTTTATATTAAAAAACACACTTAATTATGACCTGTAAGTGCATAAAGGGGCCAAATAAAGCGTAAGAAAGGTGCAATTAGTGATGACAAGTCTAGAAAAGTGTGAAATTTTGTTACAAGACTTAAAAATAAGACTTGGTAAGGGATAAAAAGGGAATATTTAGATGAATTATAAGAAGAGTCTAGAAAAGTGTAGAAATGTATTACAACACTTCACAACACCTTCACAAGAAATCATAAAGTCTTAATAATTTGAATATTCAAGATCTAATTTGAATGTATAAGTCACACTGCAACATTAAATCTAAGCAAAATATTCCAAGCATCATGGGAAAAAGACCTAAATGACCATGAAAATGTCTAAAGATCCATTTTTCTACGGTACAGAGTTGTCTTTCAAAAACAACTCTAAGGCTATGCTAACATTATGATGAAATGAAAAATGAAAGGATTGGTATTGTTCAACACCCTTAAACAACACTCTCAAAAAACTATTTTCATAAATTAAAATAAAACAAAATAAAAGATATTGATCTATTCATTTGTATTGGAAAATTTTGCAATTCTTTGTACTTGGTTGATGAAACTTAGATAACTAGGGATTTTGAATAATTTTGATGGATAAAATATAACCAATTTTTTATATGAGAAAATTAATGGGTATTGGAAATTTTTAGGGTATTGTGATAGTTGGTAATGCAAACCTTAGTGTATGAATCTTAGAGATTTCATGCCATTATGTGCTTCACTAGAGAAGGTAGAACTGTGTGAATTTAATATGGGAAAATATGGATTTTTTTGTTTTCCATGAATCCCATGAGGGGATGACAACTATTATGAAATATCATGGCTAGAACTCAAAATAAATTTTACCATAACTATATACTAGCACCACATATGGATGATTTTATCAAAAAAGCATTTGATATTTGATTATTTGATCTTAAAATATCTCTTTTGGATGGAAAATAATTATAAAACTATTTTTCTATACTGGGTAGGAATGATGTGTGTTTGAAAATATGAGAAGCATGCCATGTGACATAAATTTTTAATGCTAATTCTAGTGAACAACACTTGCTTGGAAAACACCAAACATGAGCTATGACCTAAATTTTGAGTAAATTTGGCTTATTTTCATTTATGAGTCATTAGTTTTCCTAAATATATAGGTCACATTGGATATGCATATTGATTCTTCTAAAATAGTATTATTCCTAAATATCTTCCACATATATGCAACCATACGTGTATATAAACGTGTATATATGTATTTGTATTCATGAACGTAGAAATATATATGTTTATATGTACACATTTATACATCTATATATATCATATAACAATCATGCATGTAACACATTTTGGAAGAATAGAAAGACATATACAATATGTCCTCATGTGTGGTTTCAAGGGTCATCAAGGAATATACACAAGATAATATATAATTTTTTCCCACATAACACATATATATTTGAAAGGTAGAGAATTGTGGTTGCTTCTATGCTTGGGAGATAGAACAATAATCTTCTTCACTCTCATTCAAGGAAACCCCAGTGATCTCAATCCAAGGATGAGGTACAATAGAGAGAGAGATCTTGCAATTGGGTGTCCTAGGGTATGATCAATGACTACAAGAGGGGTTTACCGCCAAGCTAGGGCTTGGAAAGATAAGAAATGTAAATGACATGCAAATTTCCATGCAAAACCTAACTAAATGACCTAGGAAATGAAACTGAAATGCAAAATAAAAGATTGAGAAAGTACATCGGTGCACCTCAAAGAGTGATGAGGTCAAAACAAGCTCCAAAACCTTGAAATATTGATGTTTGATGCCCATTGGGACTCATACACCAGTTGTGGTGTATGGGTCCTAGGTGGGTCTCGAAGAGCTAAAAATTTGGAATTTGGAGTTATAAACTGAGAGGAACAAAACCTAGAAAATGTTCCCTAAAACCCTAACTAGGACTCATACTCCTAGACTATCATGAAGTGTCCCATTTTGTTGTGAATCCCAAGAGAAAAATCTTGAATTGAAACTTTGCAAGCTTTTGAAGATGGATCAAATAAGTAATTTCCCATTGATTTCATGCAAATTGTATGGATATTTTTTCCTAGATCTGAGTTTTTGTGAGTCTTGACAACTTTGACAATATTTGTAACTTTGTCATTTTGGCACTTTTGAAGGCTTGAAACCCACTTTTCTTCCATCTATAAACTTGCAATCATACATTAAAGAGAGAAAAACTTGTTGATTGTTAGGAAATGGGGGTTTGCCTTGGTCAAACCCATTTCAGGTAATTAAACCAAATGATGAAATAATGAAATAGAATCATAAAATATGAAATATGCAATGATGATACTTTGAATGATGTCTTGAGATGTAATTCAAAAATCTAACATGAAGTGGCCATGTAGAGTGTAGATCTTGATCTTGAATTGGATATGAAACAATGCTTGACTTGGATCTTCAATGCTACATCACAACAGTAGCTCAACAACATTTTTGATGCTTAATGATCTTGACTTGATGATGGATCTTGAATTGATGCAACAAATGATGAAGAAATATTCCCTTGAATTCCTTAGAAATGCTCTTGTGAAGTCTTGTAAACTCTTGTAATCATAAAATTTCTATTAGGAATACTCTCTTGAAAGTCTTAGGTGAAAATGAGTGAAATAAATTTATATTTATCCTTGTTTATGCAAAATTTCTTGAAACTACAATACTAAAAGCTGACATCAGATCTAGGAGGATAAAATACTACCAAGAATTTGAATTAAATTTAATTTTGGGCCACACGGGACTCATATGCCAAAAGTGGCGCATAAGTCCCATTAGGCTTAACTATGGGACACATTTTTCAAAAATTCTTAGAATGATGTAGAATCAAGATTGGAGCCTCAAAACTTAGGTGGGACTCATATGCCCAAAGTGGCGTATGAGTCCTAGATCACTAAATCTGGGCTACACAACCTAAAAACACCTAAATTATGATTGGATGTTGGTTTATGTAGGGATTATCCTTAGAAAGATGCATTAATTAAGGCTTGTGGATGCAAACTTAGGCCAATTAAGGCATAAAGAAGCTCAATTAACTAATAAAACCCTATATTAGTGTGAAAGTATAAGAACACACTTTACAACACCCCAAATAAGGCACAATTAAGTTCATTTAGTTTACAAGGGCCCAAAACTTAATGTGAAAGTGCAAATAAATACACTTTACAACATTAAATTAAGGAAAATTTAGGTCAATTTAGCTTAAAAGGGCCCTAAATCTAATCTGAATGTGGAAAAAACATTTCAACATTAGATCAAGGTGACATTAGGTGCATTTTAATGTCAATAATTCCCAAATTAAGTGATAAATTGTACCATCTCCAAAAAGGGTGTACAATTTCCGCCATTACAATATTAAGTTCATAGTTGAGTTTATTGGTGTTCATTCATGGTATCTAGCTATCCTTCAATATTCAACCTTATAATATCCTCACATGTTTTGCAATGTATATTTATTTTAAGATATTATACTTCAACCAATAGATAATCTCATATTACTAATCTAAATGCACAAAAATTTTTTTTACACATAGTTCCACATATACATATATATATTTAAATAACTCCAATAATTTCTCATAGCTTTTTTTATGAATAACTTAAAGAGTATGAAACATTTTTATCACACATATGAGTCTCTTTATACATACACACACCCACATGAATGGACATTTATATAACTAGTTTAAAAGCTGAAATTAACACATCTTATTTTTGCACAACTCTAAAATTACATTTAGCCTTATATATGACCATCCCTTTGAAAAGTTAATGGAAGCTCTATAGACAACACAATGTAAGGCTATAATGTTACTATGTAAGCACATTGAATGTACTTACCTATATGATATGATAAAAAATGACATTTAAATCATATAGTGATATATTTTTCACTCAAGGGTAAGCTATGCTAGGAGTTTCAAATATTATGTGTTGTGTTCTAAAATGCATCATATTATTTTGTAATTAGTATATCATTATTTTTATGAGTCAAGAAATATATAGTAGAGTTGCAAACTAATGACCCATATTTATATATATTCTTGAGTGATGTGGTTATTATAAAATGATTTGGCCAAATTGATGTTATAGCTAATTGTAATATCACTTCATTGTGTACTCTTAGGATTATGGTATTCAAACATCATCAACAGCTAGAGGGAATATAAGTTGTACTTGGCTAACTATATATGATAGTGATTAAAATTGCATACACTTAATTCTTACTTTTGATTATGGCACTAGTATAAATATGATTATATACCATCATTCCTTAAGGTTCAATCCACTTCAGGTAGGAAGATGAGCAAGGGATTGCTTGGTATGTGGTTAAAGTGTTTCAATTATGCTCTCCCTCCCTACAATTTTTATAGAGACTGTATTAATTAAACTCAAAAAGATGAATAATATAATGGGTCCTACTTTATTGTAGTTGTAGTGTAGAAAAATGTCATTAACACTTAATTTGGGAATAATTAATGGTAGATTGAGCCTAATGTTGCCTCTATCTAGTTTTTTAATTTATTTTACACGTTCACATTAGGTTTAGGGCCCTTCTAAGCTAAATAGACCTAATTTTACCTTAATTTAATGTATTTATTTACACCTTCACATTAAATTTTGGACCCTTGTAAACTAATTGAACCTAATTTTTCCTTATTTAGGGTGTTGTAAAGTGTATCCTAACACTTTCACACTAATCTAGGTTTTTATTAATTAATTGAGCTTCTTTATTCCTTATTTAGCCTTCTTTTGCATCCATAAGCCTTAATGCATCTTTTTGAGGATAATCCCGACACATATGTAATGACCAATAAAAAATTAATGTTTTTGGATTGTATGGCCTAGATTTAGTTATTTGGGACTCATACGCCACCTTGGGCATATGAATCCCACCTAAGTTTTAGGGCCCCGATATGGATTTCACATGAATCTAAGCATTTCTTGAAAAATGTGTCCCAAGCTTAGCCTAATGGAACTCATACACCACTTATGGTGTATGATTCTTGTGTGGCTTAAATATAAATTAAATTCAAATTCTTGGTATGATTTTATTCTCCTAGATCTGATGTTGGCTTGTAGTGTTGTAATTTTGAGGAATTTTAGCATAAACAAGTATAAATACAAGGTTATTTAACTCATTTTCACCTAATACTTTCAAGAGAGAATTCCTAATAGGAATTTTGTGATTTATAAGACTTCACAAGAGTATTCAAGGAAATTCAAGAGCATTTCAAAAGCATTCAAAGGCACATTTCTTCATTACTTGTTGCAACAATTCAAGATCCATCATCATTGTGCATCAAGCATGTTGTTGAGTTAATGTTGTTGATGTAGCATTAAAGATCCATTTGCAATCATATTCCAAATCCAATTTGAGATAAATATCTACATTCTTCATTTCCACTTCATGTTAGATTGCAAATTTACATTCCAAGACATCATTCAAGGTATCATTGTTTCATGTCTCATTTCATTCATATTTTATTTTTCATCAAGGCTTGATTACCTAAATAGGGTTTGACCAAGGAAAACCAACATTCCCTAACAAAACAACAATTTTTCTCTCTTTGTGTGATTTTAGGTTTATAGGTTCAAGAAAACATGGATTTAAAGCCTTCAAAAGTACCAAAATGACAAAGTTGTCATGAAAAGTTGTCAAGACTCATGGAAACTCAAATCTAGAGCAAGATATACAACCTATTTACATGAAATAAATGGGGAAGTTCTTATTTAATCCATCTTCAGGGGCTCACAAAGTTTCACTTCAAAATTCTTCTCCTGGGACACTTTGCAACAAAACAGGACTGATACACCACTTGTGGCGTATGAGCCCCAATATACCTAATTTTGGGTATTTTTTGTAGATCCTGATTCAACAGTTCTAGATTCATGTTTCCACCTAGAAACCCTAATCTAGGACTAAATAACCCATCTTGGCATATGAGTCCTAGTGTGCCCTAAAATCAACATTTTTCAACATTTCAAAGTCTGTTATGAGCTTCTATAGGTTTCTAGGAGTACCTCTGTACTTTTTTAGTTTACCATTTTGTTTTACATTCATTTCTAGGCCATTTATTCAAGTCTTACACATCATTAGATTTGATCGTTAGATTTTGCATGTTACTTGTCTTTCCAAGCCCTAGCTTGGTGGTGAACCCTCTTTTAGTCTTTAATCACACCCTAGGATAATCTTCAATAGATATCTTTCCCTTATCCCATCCTTGGATTGAGATCTCTAGGGTTTCCTTGAAATAAATGTGTAGAAAACTTGTTGTTCCATGTCCTAAAATATAGAGAGACAATTTTCTTCTTTTCATTTTGGTGAGCTCGACCTTTAGAACACCTTCTTTTATAATTTTGAGTGCATCGTAGTCTTAGATCTAGATTACATTAACTTTGCATTAGGTTTTGGATTAGTTAATTTGGATCTAGGGTTTCAAAATATTGCATTAGTGAAAGTGCATATAGGCTGCATTTTTTCATCTTGCATCATTGAATCCCATCTAAAATTTGTAATTGAAATCATTCTAGACATCATACAAACCAAAACCCTTAACATTCACTCAAAATTTGTTGATTTCAGTGCAAAAACCTAAACTGGGACTCATACACCCTTCTGGGTGATTTAGTCCTAGTATAGGTTGTTTTTCCTACTTTCTGGGAATTTTGTGTTGTATATTTTTCAACATTTCAATCCCTGAAAATCCTTGACTGGGACTCATACACCCCTCTAGGAGATTTAGTCCCAAATCAGGCCTGAAACTACCTTTTGCAGCATTAAAAACCTTGTTTTTGTACTTCCTAAGTTTGCTAGTAACCTATAGTATTAGTCTAGAAAGTTTCAATAACTTATGTTTTATGCATCTAGGGTCAAAGACATCAATTTAGGGTAGTAATTTTTTTAATTCCTCCTAAATCATTTCAATAATCATCAAATCTGAAAATGATAATATGGAAAAAAGTACTTTTCAATTTTGCATATGCAATGTTTACATTCATAAAGCTTTGTATAAGTTTAATAAAAATTCTTTTCATTTTTGGATACACATTGTTTGCATTCTTGAAGCTTTTCATACATTGGATAAAATTATTTTTCATCTTTGGATATACATTATTTACATTATTGAGACATTGCATGAGATTGTTAGAAGTACTTTTCATTCTTGGTCACACAATGTTAGTATCTTACCTATCTAGGCATGCTAAGAAAAAGTTCATATCCCCTCCCTATGAGAATGTTTTAGCGAAAGAGAATACAACATTGGGAAATCATAACAATCATATTTTTTCTTCTCCTAATATCTCTGCTATTTGTGAAGAAAGTATTTTGGTGTTAGAAGAACCAATCAATGAGAGTTTTGAGAGTCCTAGTTGTTTCTCTCCTTCTACCTATATTATTAGACAAGACATTACTGAACAAAAGGACACAATCATAGGTAATAATGACGATCACATAACACAACAAGAGACCATTGAAACTTCAACTAGCCTATATTCATCTCCCAACATCTTCCCCTCTTGTGATAATGTTTTAGAAGATAAAATTTTAAGTGAGGAGGATATATTGGTGTTAGATGATCAGATATTTAAGATCTATGAAAACCATCATTATGATTCTTCCCCTACCTATCCTATTTTAGAAGGCATTATGGAACAAAGGAATGAAAGTATGGACAATCATGACAATCACATTGGTTCTTCTCCTAGTATCTCTCCTAGTTGTGAAGAAGATACTTTGAGGTTAGAAAATGCAATCGATGAAAGTCATGAGAATCTTGTGTGTCTCTTCCCCTAGGAAAAGCATTATTGAACAAGACAATGACATTAGTGGTAAACAAGAAAATCCAACCATAGATAACTCCCTTACTTGTGATGAAGTCATTTTAGAAGAATCAACCTTTGAATGTCATGAACGTCTAGTTTTTAGTTCTCCTATAAACTCTCCCACTAGGGAAGATATCATGGTGGAAGGAAATGACAACATTTCAGCTTCCTTAGATGATGGTGAAAATATGATGCTAGATTCACATTCATTAGAAAGACATCAAACTGAAACCGTTGAGGTGTTGAATGCGCAAGTGTCTGTTAGATCCCCCTTGACTATTGGACTTCCTAGATACCCTGTGGGACATCCTAAGAATCCTCTAATTCTTTACCCACCCTCACAATGACTGCAAACCCAAAACAAACCTAAATTTATCCTTTACCCACCTAAGAATAATGTTTCATGGCACAACTAAGTTATAACACCATTTCTCATACATATAACACTAGAAACAATCCACAACCAAGACAAACACCATCAACATCCCTCCCATTGCCTAATCCTATCTTGCCTGGTCCTCCTTGCATACCTTTACAAAGTGAAAAGGAGTACAATGTTGTTGAAGAACTAAAGAATACTCTTGCGAAGATATCATTATGGGACCTTATTCAAGCCTCCCCTCATTATCATAACATGATCCATTACAACAAGTTCCTATCCCTTCTAATGCTCAACTGAATGACATAGTAGTCATGATTCAAGGAATAAAAGTTGACATTGTTTTCCACCAAAGTGAGCTCCCTCCTTTGGAAGTGCAAAAAAAAATGATGCTCTTGTGATAATAGCTATCTATAATAGGTTAGGAATAAAAATAACCCTAGTTGAAAATGGCTCTTCCCTTAATATGTGTAGTGTGACCCTTTTGGATAGACTTGGTGTTAATAAATCAAAGATTCAACCTGAATCTTTACCTATTAAGGGATTTGACAATGTAGGAAAACAACCGCTTGGTGTGATCACTTTTCCTATTACAACTGGAAAAGACACATTAGAAACACTGATCCATGTTATGTCTCATGATCTGTCATATAATCTTCTTTTAGAAAGACCATGAATTCATGTAATGAATGGAGTGCCATGTACTCTTCATTGTATCATGAAATATTTCTACAATAACAAAGTGTAAAAACTAAAAGCTGGCCCTAAACCAAACAGTTGTTTGAACATTGAGAAAGGAAAGGAAAATCCTTTGAAAACACTAACACCAAATACACAAGTGGAATGCATGCAAGAATAATGAAAAGATAGATATCCTAAACCCTTCATAATGATATCAGTAGATGATTTGCGATCATTGGATTTTACACATACATTCATGGGAGAATACAAGATCATAAAAAAAAATATGAAAAGGGAAAAGAAAAAGCAATATTGTCAACACAAAATTCAAAAGACCCTTCGAAAGCATCCACCTCAAAAAATTTACAAGAAACAAAAAATTACATAATAAACGTTGATGAACTTGACTATGAACAACCACCAAATCCAAAAGAAATGAAAAAGCTTTATTGAAAAGGTTATGAACTGATGAAACAATTGGGGTATAGTGGAAAAGTATGTGGTGCTAGAGAACAAGGTATTTGTGTCCCTATAGAGCATAACACACAAGAAAATACTAGTGGTCTTGGTTATTGTCCTTCAAAAGAAACAAGCAAGAATTCAATTAATATCAACACTATTACAAAAGATTCCTCTAAGCCAACTTTAATATTAGTGGATCCTAAATTGATAGACACTAGTGGTCTATTGTTATCCTTTGAAAGAAATGAAAGAAACAAAGAAATCCTTGCTTAACATTAATGTCATCACACAAAACACTAATGATTTGAAAGGAGAGTACAAAATATCACAATCTAAATAGTCTTGTGTAATTATGATACCTCATACTAAGCAAGAGATATCTTTGTTGCAAAATAAAGGAACATATTCTATTGATCAAGGGAGTATCTTATCGAGACTCCCCTAAGATCATTTGATATCCCTCCCTCCAAGAACATGAAAGAATTTTTACTACAATATTTCATTTTGTGCATATCATAGAGTTCATGGTCATTCTTCCAATGAATGTAAGGCTTTAAGTGATAGAATTAAACATCTTAAGGAGTTTTGTGCTCTTAATTATGTTGGGGAATCTAATCCTCTAATCAATAGTGATTTTCACTCTAGCATGTTTCTCATCAATCATCTCAGCTCATCCTTGTCCTGCACTATGTGGGGGCAAGGGGTGAAGTAGCCTTGTCCTCGTATGTCACTTTTCATTGTCTCTTTGGGCTAGTTGACTGCCTTTCATGTAAATATAAGATCAAGCTTGGGATGTGGATGAAAATCCTTAAGCTGACTTGCATGTGATGTACTGAGTTTTTGGGGCAACCCTTTCCCTTTTCATGACATAGATTATTCAAAAAATATGACTTGGCATAGGGATTTCTAAATAAGATCTCATGTATTCTTCTACTTTAAAGAAATTTTCTCACAACAATGGTGTTAGCAACTACTTTAAAGTGGGGGCATATATTAACACTCATGTTTCAATGTGTGATTCTTGTTATTCTTACAATGCATCCTCTTCTTGGTGATGTGACTGATTTTGATTTCCTTCGAGAGCATGATATTTATTTGAATAGTCCTCTCTTGGAGACATTAGGCACAATGTTCCCTAAGAAGAGATCTTACATGAGCTAAGCTTGATTTGTATATGGCCACCTTTCATAATACACTTTGCTTTCCTATGGAGCCATCTTGCTTGTTCATGAGTTTCAAGCATATGAAGCTTTGCTTGCCTCATGAAGATCAAAGTTCGTTGTTTTGTGGTGCCTTGTCAAAGTTATCAGTAGGTATAACTTTGGTATTGTTAGTGCATGATGAGAAGCCTAAACATGGGAATGAATTTCTCATCATACAGTGAGAATCCGGTATAGAGGCATGAATTTCTCACTAAGCCATCCCTTGGATACTCACCCAGTAGGAAGCCTGAAGTTCCTTTGCCTTAGAGTGAGCATACATTTTGAAAAACAACTAAGATCTGATCCACATCACATTGGAAAAATGCTCGAGGCTTGATCCACCTCTTTTTATTTTTCGCTTGTTTTTATTTTTGTTTCTTTTATTTATTGACAATGTTGTATGTTTGTGTATCTTGTTTTGTTGCATATCATACACCTTGTGTGTGTCCTTCCATACTTATGTTGAATTGATGTAGGATATTAGATCCTAGGTTCTTGGCCACCCCCTTGATCTTTGTCATTCTATTCCATCCACATTGGTATGCTTGGACCCCTCTTGAATGTCTACTTTAGTGTGTGTTTGAAGCAAGTTCCTCCTCTCACTAAAGTGGGGGCTAAATGTAATGTAGAAAAATGTCATCCTTTACATTTTCACACTTAATTTGGAAATAATTAATGTTAAATTGAGTGTAATGTTACATTTATCTAGTGTTGTAATGTGTTCTACACATTCACATTAGGTTTAGGGCCCTTCTAAGCTAAACATACCTAATTTAACCCTAATTTAGTGTATTTATTTACACCCTCACATTAATTTTTAGACCTTGTAAACTAAATGAACCTAATTGTGCCTTATTTAGTGTGTTGCAAAGTGTATCTTAACACTTCCACACTAATATAGGGTTTTATTAATTAATTGAGCTTCTTTATGCCTTATTTGGCCTTATTTTGCATCCACAAGCCTTAATGCATCTTTCTAAGGATAATCTTGACATATATGTAATGACCAATCAAAAATTAATGCTTTTGGATTGTATTGACTAGATTTAGTGATTTGGGACTCATACACCACCTTGGGCATATGAGTCCCACCTAAGTTTCAAAGTCATGATTTGGATTTCACATGAATCTAAGAATTTCTTGAAAAATGTGTCCCAAGCTTAGCCTAATGAGACTCATACACCACTTTTGGTGTATGAGTCCTGTGTAGCTTAAATATAAATTAAATTCAAATTCTTGGTGGGGTTTTATTCTCCTAGATTTGATATTGGCTTCTAGTGTTGTAATTTCAAGGAATTTAGAATAAACAAGTATAAATACAAGGTTATTTCACTCATTTTCACCTAATACTTTCAAGAGAGCATTCCTAATAGTAAGTTTGTGATTACAAGACTTCACAATAGTATTCAAGGATATTCAAGAGCATTTCAAAAGTAGTCAAAGGAAAATTTATTTATTATTTGTTGTAGCAATTCAAGATCCATCATCATAGTGCATCAAGCATGTTGTTGAGCTAATGTTGTGGATGTAGCATTGAAGATCCATTTTCAATCATTATTCCACATCCAATTTGATATCTAGATCTACATTATTCATGGATAATTCATGTTATATTACATATTTACATTCCACGACATCATTTAAGGTATCATTGTTTCATGTTTCATGCCTCATTTCATTCATATTTCATTTCTCATCAAGGTTTGATTACCTAAATGAGGTTTGATAAAGGAAAACCCCCATTCCCTAACAAAACACACACACTCTCTCTCTCTCTCTCTCTCTATGTGTGTGTGATTGTGGGTTTAGAGGTTGAAGAAAAAGTGGATTTAAAGCTTTCAAAAGTACCAAAATGACAAAGTTGCAAAAGCTATTGAAGTTGTCATGAAAATTTGTCAAGACTCATGGAAAATCAGATCTAGATCAAGATATGCAACCTATTTAGATGAAATCAGTGGGAAAATGCTTATTTAATCCATCTTTAGAGGCTCAAAAAAAGTTTCACTTCAAAATTTTGCTCCTGGGACACTTTACAACAAAATGGGACTGATACACCACTTGTGGTGTATGAGTCCCAATATACGTATTTTTGGGTATTTTTTGTAGATCATGATTCAATAGTTCTAGATTCTTATTTCCACCCAAAAACCCTAATCTGGGACTAAATCATCTAGCCTAGTGTATGAGTCCTAGTGTGCCCTAAAATCAACATTTTTAGCATTTTAGAGTCTGTTCTAAGCTTCTATAGGTTTCCAGGTGCACCTCTGTACTTTTTCAGTTTACTATTTTGTTTTACATTCATTTCTAGATCATTTATTCATGCCTTGCACATCATCAGGTTTTGCATGTTACTTGTATTTCCAAGCCCTAGCTTGGTGGTGAACTCTCTTTTAGTCTTTAATCACACCCTAGGAGAACCTTTAGCATATCTCTTTCCCTTATCCCATCCTTGGATCAAGATCTCTAGGGTTACTTGAATGAAATGCGTAGAAAACTTGTTGTTCTATGTCATAAACTATAGAGCAACAATTTCCCATCCTTTCATTAGTAAATTAAAAATTAAACTTTGTATAAGGAATTATCACTTCTATGTTCTTTATAGGACATCATTCCTTAGGTTATATTGTATTACACTATTTTCATCCTCAAACTTGAAAATGTACATTCATGCAAGTTGTTAAATGTAGACAACTTTATGTAATGTAAGTTAAAATCCTCATGGTTTAGTGTCTATTTTTTAAAAAATCCTTTAGATTCTTTTAGTCAAATTATTCATTTCTAAATTATAAATTGTGTTCATTAATTAAAATTTCAAATCTTATTGCATATGGTACTAGAGGATATTTTCAAAATTTGGGCTTTATGAGTCTACTAAGATTATCTCAAAATAAATGAGCTAATTGTACATGAAAATATAAGGTAACTAATAGTACATTTTCTCAAAATTGAGAGTTGGGAGGGTCCAAGTTAGGAGAATGACCCCAAAAAAATAATGAGGGTAGAATTAAAATCAATTATAAAGGGAAGTCCACCCAATCATCTCATGAAGCTTGGAGATTTGAATTTCTATCTTTAAGAGCCCAAAATCTATTATGGGTTGAGTCAAATTAAATTAAGAAAAAGAATGTTCCTAAGATTGAAAGTAAACAAAATAAATAAACCCAAGTTATCATCTATGATATGCCATTTGGGTGTAGTTTTAATGGTTTTACATTGAGCAAGGATGCAATAAATGAGTTATTTCATGTACATCCTACACCTTGTAGTTAAAAAATAGTTCTCAATGATCTGAAGAACCTAAGGAGTTAATGTATAAATAATGTCATAAAAATTATAAAATAAAATGCTTTACCACAAATAAGGATGTGTAACTGTAATTATTTTAGAATAAAATAATTTATTTCTCTTTCATTGAAACCTTTTTATGTTTAATCTCTTGATTAATAGAAATATAATAATATGCGTAGATGGGTTGCTTATGCTAGTAAATAACAAGTTGCTTATGCTAATAATATGCAGGAGCTGGCATGCATAGTGGGATTTTGAATTTTGCTACTGGAGGGGAGGAATCAGAAGAAGATGATGGAGACTTAGAGGATGGCGAAGGCTCCTAGGCTCTTTTTTGGGTTGGTCAGGAAATGTTGGCAATGACAGAGTTCACGGGGGTTGGATCAGATTTGTTGGTGGTGGCTGGGAGCATGGGGTCTGGAGCCATTGGATGGGGCTTTCGAGTCTTTGCTGGGGGTGGCTTCGGGTTCTGCCTAGTCAATGAAATTGTAGAGGCTTTTCTTTCAGTTGTCCCCCCTCCCCTTTTTTGTTGGTTGGAGGCTTCTGTGTTCTGCTAATTTATGGCTTGCAAGGTTCGATGGAGCTTTAAGCTCTCTATTATTTCCTGGCTTGTGGGCCTTGGTGGAGCTCGGTTGTTTATTGGAGGCTTCTAAACCCATGAGGGTTTTTCCTGTTCTTTCACTTTGGACCCTGTTCCTTTATGGCTCCATTTTCCTGTTAGGGGGTTTTGCTATGAGATTTTTTTCTGCAGGGATGTGTGGAAGTTGTTTTTCCTTGACTGGGAGAACTCATCATTTGGATATTTGAGGGATTCTATGACTATCTCAACTTCTTCTTTGTCCCTTTAACAGAATAATGGTTGGGGTTATGATGTTGTTGGTGATGTTGTGGCTAGGTGTTGGTGGGAAAGTCTATTTCCCTTTGTGTTTTCTAGTGTTGGTTGGATTTGCTGCTCCCTACAGGGAGTGTGGGGTTGCATGGGCTTCCTTGAAGTTTCTAGGTTGAAGAAGGGGCTTATCTCTAGTTCTGCTCAGTGTAGTAGGATGGCTTGGGGGATTTATTTGTTGGCTCTCTTCTTCTCACTTCTTCTGGGGTGTGTATTGCTTCTGTGCATTCTTTGTTTGGGGGCTCCCTAGTTTTTCCAACACAGTTGTGGTTTCCTTTTGGTAGGGAGTCCGGGGTTGCTAGGGATTCCTTGGAGTTTCTGGGTTGAAGAAGGGGCTCATTTTTGGTTCTGCTCAAAGTAATAGGATGGCTTTGAGGCTTTATTTGTTGCTCCTTTCTTCTTCCCACTTCTTCTGGGGTGTTCTTTGCTTCTGCGCACTCTATTTGGTGGCTCTTTCTTGGGGATTTTGCTGGCACAGTTGTGGTTTCCAAATGGCAGGTGGATTTCATTACCTTTTATCCTAGTTTGGAGACTATTTTGGGTTGTTGGCCCATTTTGTGGAGTGGTTATGCCACTCAAATTTGGTTGTTTTCTTCCTTGTACTTTGTTGGGTTTTGTGTGGGCCTACATTGGTGTTATCAGGAGTCTTTCTTGATGAGAGCAGGTTTTTTTCTTAATCCCTTGTCCAAGGTTTGTACCCTATGTGCCTTGTTGTTTGATGGTGTCTGGGGGTTGGTGTTTTGGTTGGACCCTTCAGTGGGTATGTATTTGGTGTTGTATCATTTTTGTTTAGTGATGAAGGTTTGGAGGGATGGGTGGTTTTTAGAGATTATTTTGGAGACCTAGACATTGTTGTTGCAGTTGTTGTCTTTGGTCCTCCTTTTCACTATAGTCTCCTCTCTGAATACTAGGTCTTCTTTTGAGGTGAAGACCTCTCCTTTGGAGGTGGAGTCCTCTCCCTCTCGGGTTGAGGTGTATTTTGTGGATGAAGGTCTCCTCTTGCTTTTCCCATTTAGGGGATTCCCATTTCTATTGAGGTGGAATGGTGGTTTGTAGGGGTGTTGGGGTTGTGGTGGGTTGGACGAGCTGGGTTTTATCTCCTATATAGGTGGAGAGAGCAACTATTTTTAAGGAACACATTTGGTGCCTTGTGTTATTGTAATGACCTCTCCTATTGAGGTGGAGAGGGCATGTTTTGGGCAATGTTTTTTCTACATGTGGGACTCTACTTCTACAGACCTATGACTTAGAAGTCTCTTCCAGTGGAATAGAAATACTAATCTTCTTGAGTGACTGGTGTGCTATGGCTTGGTTGTCATAGGCTTCTCTCTTGGGTTTAAGGTCCCTACCAAAACCTAGTTGTATTAGGTTGTTGGTCCCATCAAAACCAATAGGTTCAAGATCCATGTAAAGTCTTGGTGCTGTGTTGGGCAGCTAGTTTTTGGCTGTTGGTTTGTCTTTGTTCTGATGCGGGGCTTTTTTTACTTCTCTTTAGGCAGCTTGGCCATCCTTGTTTGGGTTTTGGGTCCCTTCAAAACCTGATGGTTTCAAGTCCATTCAAAACTTGTTGTAAATGGTTTTGGGTCCATTCAAAACCTATTTATCCTTTTATCAAAAATAAGTTGGTTGTACTAGAATACTATGGTGCAAACAAGGATAAATTTATGAAGTGGTCCTAATATTTTGGGTCAAGATTCAAATGAACCACTTACTAAGATTGAATGGATTATCATAATAATTAAACAAACTAAAGAAATCATAGTAACCTTAGAGTAAGAGGTTCAAGAACCTTGAGAGAATGGGTGAAGAATTTAAGATGAGGACTTCAACACAAGTAATATATGTGATGGATCAATTCCTATTTATCCTTATCACAAAGAGGTTGATAGATAGGTAGATATGAGAGTTCATGTATAAAATAAACTTGGTCATGTTTTTAAGGAAAAGCCACCAAAATTTGATGTTATAGTTCTTGGAGGTAAAGCATAGCTTGGTGATATGGAGAAATACTGTAAAATTCAAAACTATATAGAGATAGATAATGTAACTTTTGGGGAGCATACTGACTCTCTAGGGAAGCTTCTACCTACTAGGCCAACAAGAAAATAGAAATGGGATTGGATTCCACTAAATTGACATAAAATTAGTTTGTAATTTTTTTAGACAAAGATGGTTACCTTAGATATACTTTTGGCCAAAATTTTATTGATTTCTATAATTTAAGGCAAGAGGATATGAAAATAATAGAAGATATGGAGAATATCATAAGAACTATCAAATATCTTCCTCCATATCAATATAATGAATGGTTTCATTTTCAAAAAATTATCACATGGAATTGAATCCTCATATTCTTTCTTGTCTTCACAAATGATAGTGAACCAATAAAAAATATGGGGCCATTAATGCAGCATGAGATATATTGACATTTTTTTTCTAGAAATTTAGATGTACTTAAATAGCAAGTGTTAGTGAGTTATGTTATTGATAGGTACATGTAGTAGGGTTGTCTCCACTTCCTATTTCCAATTGGTCACAATATATATGTGAGTTAATACTATGTACTCATGTAAAAATTTCCTAATGTGTTGTGCACATTGTTATAGTTAAGCATTTAATAGTGATCACAATAGATATTATGGGGGTAAGTGAAAGAAAATGGATCCACCTTTTGGTCAAAAGTGGAAGAAATTTTCCTAAAAAATAAAAGTTTGTAATAGTTGGGGTAAAAATTTGAATAACTCTAAAAAATCCATCACATTTTAATGTGTACTTAGCATTTCAAATTTTCCACATGGATGGTGTAGATTCACTTTAGTCAAAGCACTCCACTGCACTTAATCATATAAGGCATATTTAGTGGTGTGATTATTATTCATGGTCATGATCATCCTAGACTTAATGATGGATTCTTGTGCATAAGTAGTTGTGCTTGTGCACCAATTTTGCAAGGCATTCACCAAGTTGTCATTTGATATGGGGATGGTGCAAGGGCACCCTGATGCACCTGTTGAGGAAAATTGTTGCAAATGTTGATAAACTTTGGGTTTTCATTTGATTGGAGACAATAAGGTCATTTGAGGCTATTTTAAGTCATTTGGAGTCATTTTAGGATGTTCTAGGATGTTTTCGAGTCATATTGTGAAAAGTTATAAAAGTTGTTGAAAGTTGTCAAAATGTTGTCAAAAAGATGTAAAAGTGTCATTAGAGTTAACGAAAGGTTGTTGGTTAGTTTTTTCAATTGGAAATGATTGGGAAATGATAAACAGGCCTTGTAACATTGACATCAAGGGTTGGGGAATCTTTGAATGAGAAGACCATCTTTTTGCCACATTGAATATTTCTTTTTCTATGAAATTTGACTATATTCTGCCTTGTATGGCTTGGTACGATCGAGTACAACCTTGCTAGTGAAGTAGGAAGTTGAAGAAATTTATTAGCCTCCAAATTCTTTTTGTTTGATCAGATTTCATTACATTTTGTAAAAGATATTGCAGTTTTTGTGAGGACAGGTATAAAACCTACCTAGGGTTTTCCAGGAGATAGACAAAAATGATTGGGCAGAGTTTCCACAAATAAAAACCATACAAATTAGTGAAAATATTCCTTAATTCTGCCCACGTAATTACAAAAGGATGAAGTCTAATTCTCCATTTGGAAGAAGCTCTTGATGACAGTATGCTTGCAATCTTGTGTAAACTATCCAAAAGCCCTAGGGTCAACACTGTTTCAATAAACCCATGTACCATAATTTGATGTTGATAAGTTGGAGAACCATTGTGGGAGACTATGATAGGTCTGCATAGGCCTACAATTGGTTTAAAAAATAATGTTTCTCTTTTGCTTGATGTTTTGGTCTAAGGTACTAGTGGCAACAAGCCCTAAATTGCATGATTCATGGTGTCTAGCACATGATTTGAGATATGTAAGCTTGGAAACCTTCAAAGTATGTTGAGACTAGTCTAAACAAACCAATCTTCCCTCATTCCATGTTTCCCCCAAAGGTTGAGTGCTATTTGGTTGATGCCCCCATATTTTAGGCTTGAGAACACATTACCTAGTGTGAACAAATGTGCATATTTGCAACCTTGGTGTTGGAATCTTGTTTGAAAGTATTTTGAATGTTGTTTTCAGTCCTTCCCCTATACATTAGGGGAGTTTTATGCTCATGAAATAAGTACACTGCTTGTCATTCTCTTGTTTCTAATTGTAGTTCATGTCTCCGCTCAATATATGGAGCAATTAGATAATTGCCTGAACTAAAAAGTGAGGACACTAATGCTTAATGATACCACAACATATTGTTGAAGACACATAGCAATCTCCACTACCCAATTATGCTTGACAGTTTTTATATTTGTTGTCCTCTTAAATTCATCCAATTTTCTATTGTTTTGAAAAGGGATGTAAATACATTGGTTTTATAAACGTTGACACCTGTATTATTCCATGACATTTGTTAATATTTTTTCCTCAAAACCCCCATGTAGATGTATGTAGAGGGGGATTTATATTATAGAAAAATGTTTGTTTTATATCACATGCAACCTTTCTACTCTATGTAGGTATTTTGTGCAAAGGCTCCAATAAAATGATAAAACCCTATATGATGCCAGTGATGGGTTTCCTTTGTTAAGAGTATTAGTACACTAGTAAGTTTTTAAGCACTATAAAACTAATTCTTATCAAATAAATGTTGCAATATAATGCAAGTGTAGTAACCTTATTTCTTAGTTTACTTTGCAAATATATTTGGTTAATGTGGGTTTTAGAACAAATGGTTTGTTACCAATACCATTAGAAAAATCAATGAGAATAGTGTAATATTTGTTTTGATATTTTTAATGGATAAATAATTTATCATTGTTGTAGAAATGTGTTTCCCTATTTTTGTTCTGCACGTTATAAAACCCAATGTGTTTTATGAAAAAAAAATTCTTGAAATCTTGTAACATTGCAAGTGGATTCTCCTCTTAAAACCAACAAGTGGTATCAAAGCATCAGGTAGTTAGAAATTTTGTGTGTTTTTAAGAGCAGCTAAAAAAATTAGGTGGATTTATTCTTAGAAAAGAAGTGAAAATTTTGTGAGGAGTTTGAGAGAATTACAGTTTGAGAAAGAAATATGGCAGTTAATGGTTCAATTTTAATCCAACCTCAAATACCCATGTTTAAAGGAGAAAATTATGATTTTTGGAGTATAAAATGAAAAACTCATTCATATCCAAGGATTTTTGTGAGTTAGTAGAATAAGGTTTTACAAAGCCTGTAGATGCTCAAGCTCTCACAAAATTAACTCAAGCATAGAGAGATCAATTGAAAGAAAACATGACTCAAAAACCTTATTTATTATTCAACAGGCTATACATGAGTTAATTTTCCCAAGAATTACTACAATGAAAAAATCCAAACAAGCATAGGATTTGTTGCAAAATGCCTATCAGGGAATAGAAAAAGTGTAAACAATAAAATTCCAAGTGCTCATAAGAGACTTTGAAAACTTGGTTATGAAAGATTCAAAACCTATGCAATAGTTTTTCACTTGTGTTATGAGTTTGGTCAACCAAATTAGGTCCTATGGAGAAAGTTTGGCTAATTAAAAAAATGTAGAAAAAATATTGAGATGTCTCCCTCCTAGATTTGATCCTATTTTAGTAGCTATTGAAGAATCAAAAGACTTAAGTATTCTCTCTATAAATGAGCTTATGGGGTCTCTTCAAACCCATGAACAAAGACTGGATAGGTTTGCTAAAAAATTGGTTGAAAATTCCTTTCAAACCAAGATAAATATCTCAAATAAAAAGGAAAAAAGGGTTAGAAGAGACATCTCATACGAATATGGATAAGTTTAGAGGAAGAGGAAGAAATAATAAATTCAAGAGGCACTAGTATTGGGAAAAGTAGAAATTATTTTGGAGGAAGAAACTCAAGTGATGGTCAAAAAAGAAATAAAAGTTATGATAAATCGAGTGTAAAATGCTACTATTGCAAAAATTTTGGGCATTATGAATGAGACTACTGGGAAAATAATAAACAGTGTTCATATCTTTCTAAAGAAAAATAGCGGTTAGATACTAACATGTATCTTGCTTTAAATGCCACAAAGGAAGACTTCAAAAATGTATAGCTTTTGGATAGTGGTTGTAGTAGCCACATGATAGGAAATAATTTATTTATTTTAATTATGGATGATTCTTTTAGAACACATGTGTGACTTGGTGATGATAAGGAAGTTGAAGTTACGGGTAAGGGAACTATTGCAGTTAAAGAAAACATGGTCAGAAAATATATATATGTGATGTTTTTTATGTTCCTAGGTTAGTACATAACTTTTTTAGAATAGGACTTGTTCAAAAAGGAATATTCAACAATATCTGACAACAATGAATGTGTCATTTGTGAGAATATGAAAAATAATAAAATAGTGGCAAAGGTTGGTATGTTGTATAATAGGATTTTCCCTTTGAGACTTGCATACAAGAAAACTTCGGTCCTTAGAACTAATTACAAGGACTGATCTTCATTATGGCACACTAGATATGGGTATTTAATTTTTAAAGGACTAAAATTACTCTCTCAAAAGCATATGGTGAAAGGACTACCATTCATCTCTCATTATGATCAAGTATGTGAGGGTTGCATTGTTGGAAAACAACATCGAGATTCCTTCCCAATAGGGAGAGCTTAGAGAGAAAAAGTGCCACTTGAACTGGTGCATATTGATATTTGTGATCCAACGCAAAAATTATCTTAGTAAAAATAAATATTTTTTAATCTTTGTGGATGATTTCAGTAGAAGGGGTTGGGTTTACTTCATCAGAGGAAAATCATAAGCTCTTAGCAAATTTTAGTAGTTCAAGGCTAGTGTGGAAAAACAAATTGGTCATCCTATAAAAATGCTACGTTCAAACAAAAAGGGAGAATTCACCTCTAATGAATTTCAATATTTTTACAAAAACAATAGAATTCGAAGGCAATTGACTAAAAGTTACATTCCTTAACAAAATGGAGTTTTTGAATGCAAAAACCACACCATTGTGGAAATGGCTAGAAGCATATTTAATGTGAATGGTCTGCCAATTACTTTTTGGGCTGAAGTAGTTGCTACATCTATATATTTTTTCAATAGATGTCCAAAAAAAGTGTAAAAAATATGACACCTGATGAGGTATGGTGTGGAAGAAAATGTAGTGTTGCACACTTGAGAGTTTTTGGACGCATAACATATGCTCACATAGTTGAAGAAAGAAGGAAAAATTTTGATGAAAAAAAGTGCTCAAAATGCATCTTCATTGGCTATACTGAGGAGACAAAGGGTTATCATTTATATAATCCGGTAAGTGAAAAATTAATTGTTAGTAGAGATGTTATCTTTGCTGAAAATGAAGCTTGGCAATGAAATGAAAATTTGAATAAAGAAAAGAAAAAAATATTGATTTATAACTTGATGTACCATCTTCTCATGGTTCGATCAATAGCTCAATTCCTATTGTACCACCTTCATTGAGCTCACCACCTTCTCCATCCAGTATGAGCTTTAGTCCTCCAAGAAAGGTAAAAAGTCTTGAAGAAATTTATGAAGGCACTACTAGTCTTGATGCAACTATAAATTTTGCTTTATTATGTCATATTCAAGTTGAACCAAGGAAATTTTAGGATGCAATAAAACAAGAAGTGTGGATTAAAGCCATGAATGAAGAAATTGATTCAATTAAGAAAAATGAAACATGGGAACTAGTTGACCTTCCACGTAAAAAATATATTATTGGGTTGAAATGGATTTATAAAACTAAATATAAAGTTGATAGATCTATGGAAAGACATAAATCAAGATTGGTGTCAAAGGGAATTTCTCAATAGCTAGGTATTGATCACACTAAAACCTATTCTCCTGTTGCTAGATTAGACACCATAAGAACAATTTTACCATTAGAAACCCAACATAGGTGGAAAGTATATCAATTTGATGTTAAATCAACATTTTTGAATGGTTATCTGAATGAAGAAGTGTTTGTAGAACAACCACTTGGTTATGAAGTTTTAGGAAAAGAACAAAAAGTATATAGGTTGAAAATGACACTTTATGGGCTCAAGTAGGCACCTAAAGCTTCATATAGTAGGGTAGATGGTTCTTTTTAGAAAAATGGTTTTAAAAAGAGTGAAAGTGAGCCCACATTATATGTGAAATTTCAAAATACATGTGATTTACTTATAATATGTATATATATATTGATGATCTAATATACATAGGAAATAGTAAAGAGTTAATGGATGTGTTTAGAAATATAATGAAGACTAAATTTGAAATGAATTTTTTTGGTTTAATGCATTATTTCCTTGGGATATAGGTAAGATAACTAAATGATGGCATTTTTATTTCACAAGGTAAATATGTCTTGATGATTTACTTGATAAATTCAAGATGAAGAATTACAAATCCATGAATACACCTTTGAACATGAATGAAAAATTGGCCAAGGATGATGGTTTTGAAAAATAAAATGCAATATTGTACAGGAGTCTATTTGGTAGCCTTATGTATTTAACAACTACTAGACCAAATATCATGTTTGTCATTATTTTTCTTTCAAGGTTTATGCAAAATCCAAGTAAGATGCATTATTGTATAATGAAAAGAGTTCTGAGATATGTTCGGGGTACAATTAATTTTGGCATTTGGTATGCACCTATAGATAATTTTGGTTTAATTGGATTTATGGACAGTGATTGGGTTGGTTCTATAAATTACATAAAAAGCACTTGATGTTATATATTTACCTTGGGTTTAGGTGTCATTTCTTGGTCTTCAAAAAAGCAATCTCCAATCTCTTTATCCTCAAGTGAAGCTGAGTATATTGGTGTAACTTTAGCTTCTTGCCAGGAATATGGCTAAGGAGAATTTTAACATATTTAAAACAAAAATAAATTATGCCAACTATGATATACTGTGGCAATAACTCATCAATTGCCACAACTAAAAATATTATCTTCCACATTAGAACAAAACACATCGATATCATATATCACTTTATTAGGAATCTTGTGGCTGAGGGATAGATTGAATTAAGGTTTTGCAAAACCAATGATCAAATTGTTGATATAATGACCAAAGCAATTTCATTTTTTTTTTTGAAAGATTAAGGCAAATGATGGTTGTTTGTACATTAAGAATTAAGGGGGGGATTGAAGAAACCGATTCTTAATGCCACCACAACATATTGTCGAAGACACATAGCAATCTCCACCACCTAATTATGCTTGACAATTATTATGTTTTTTGTCCTCTTTTTATCCAATTTTCTAATGTTTCTAAGGGATACAAATATGTTGGTTTTATAAAGGTTGACACTTGTATTTTTCCATGAAATTTATTAATAGTTTTTCCTCAAAACCTCCATGTAGTTGTATGTAGAGGAAGATTTACATTATAGAAAAATATATTTTGTACTGCATGTGGTTGTTCAACACTATGTAGGTATTTTGTCCAGAGGCTCCAATAGAATGAAAAAAACCCCAAATCTTGTTAGTGATGGGTTCCCTCTATTAAGAGTACTACTCTATTGATAAGTTCTTAAGCACTTTAACAATACTTGTAATCAAATAAATGTTGTAATATAATGCAAGTGTAGTAACCTTATTTCTCAGTTTACTATGAAAATGTATCTAGTAAATGTGGGTTTCACAAAAAAAGGTTTGATAGCAATACTGTTAGAAAAATCAATGAGAAAAGTGTAATATCTATTTTAATGTTTTTTAATGGGTAAATACTTTGTCATTATTGTAGCAATGTGTTTCCATGTTTTTGTTTTGTATGTTATAAAAACCAATGTGTTTTATGAAATGTTTGTTCTTGAAATCCTGCAACATTGCAAGTGGATTCTCCTCCTTAAACCAATAGAAAGGAAATGGTGAAGACCCAAGAACCTGACACTTACCACCTGCCAAGGAGGATTATTTCTCAAAACAATTAGATGAATAATTTGTATTCATGTAAATAGAAATAAAATTAGCATCACTTTCTACCCAAAAAAATGGTACAAGTTGGTGAGCAAGAGAGAAAAAATGCAGAGGTGGAAAAGAAACGATGGGGTGACATGGTGGCAAAGGACAAACCAAGGAAGAAGATGGATGGCAGTGTCCTACAACAGAAGGAAGATCACATTCCATAATGGGTATTCAATAATGGTGTGTGGGTGGATAAGTGCCATCCACTCTATCGCCAAAATGGGAGTTCAAAAAATGGAGTTGGCAACCAGAGCAAAAGCCAGTTTGGAGATAGCGAGAAATGGGGTCCTAATCAAAAGAAAAAGTCAATAGCACATTGAAGGAACATGAAAGGTTGGAGCACATGCGAGCCAAAGTGTGGGTGGTTTTAGGAAAATGATCACCATGGGAAACCATTGGACCCCAGCTGGCGCAACAAAGGTAGTGGCATCCAGAAGTGCACCAGCAAAGTTTGGAGAGTTAGGGGCTTGGGAAACCCTAAACCAGGGAATGAAGGGAAGCTGAACCAGCAAACGGGAGAAGAATTTGAGTTTGGAAGAAGAATGAATTAGAGAGATTGGGACCTGTTTAGAAGAAAAGAAAACAAGAGGAATTTCTAGAACATAACAAGTGGAAGCAACTGGTTGCTACTTCGGGGAAGCAAACTGTATCAAATTCCCTAAAAAATTATTGAATGAAGAGTTTGCAGATTGATGGAGAGAACCCTGTTCACCAAATGGACGGTCTCGAGATGCCCCAAGGAGGAAATAAAAGCATGGTGGAGAAACAAATACAAAGACCGAGTAAGTATCTACCAACTACCAAACTCCTTTCTTTCTCATAGAATGCATAGACCAAAAATTAAAGCTGGAAATTATAGAAGGGAAACCTCTGTATATGAATGGTCATAGTTTTCATTGCTTAAATTGGAGAGCAAGCTTTGATCCCTAGAATTATAAAATAAACCAAATCCCCACCTGGATCAAGCTGGTGGATCTACCCTCAAAATTCTAGAATATGGAGGTCATGGTGAGGTTAGGAGATGCCCTAGGGGTGTGGTTAGGGGTGGATGAGGATTTCATAAATGGAATTGAAGGGAATGAAGCCTGCATACTAGTTGAAGTAGATGAAGGGGTTGGGATATACAAAAATGTAGAAATTCTAAAAAAATATGGAAGCTAGCAACATGAGATAGAAATATGGGAAGGAGTTGAACCTAGAAAATGACTTTTCAGGGATTCTTCCTTGGAAGGCACCTCACTCAGGGGAATGGAGGCTAATACAAGCAATGGGGAGAGAAATGAAAATGGAACACCTCAGGAACCAACAACCAAAACCATAGAAGAAACATCTAGGGAAGTTAGAAACAATCAAAGTAGAAGAATCTAAGAGAAAACTCTCAAGAACCCAATAGTGCCCCCCACCAATAAAGGAAAAGCAAGGAATGGGAAGCTTTAGAGTAGAAGAGGCACTTAATGCCCTCATGGAGGGTGCACAAGAACTTCAGAAGGATATAAAAACCCAACTTTGGAAATTAACAAAGGAAGTAGAAAGGGCAGAGTCAGAGTCCCAATCAATAGGAGAGGAGGCTGGAAAGAATGAGCAGACCCCCTCAATAAAATTTTTTGATGCTCTCCAGGAGGAGTAAGATGTATTTTCTCAATCTGAGGAAGAGGAGAGTGATCAATTCTCAGAGGGAGAAGAAGAACCCTGGGAGGCAATAGAGGAAGGGGAGTTGATAGAGATGAGACAACTTGAACAATCAGAATCAAAGATAAATGCACCTAACATAAAGAAAAAATCCAAAAGGGGTAGGATGACAAACAAAGCCAAGCTAATGATCGCAGGAAATGCCTCTAGTCAGAAAAAACTGGTTGTTGGGAAGGATAACCTCCTTCCTAGGGAAAAATGAGGATCATAACATGGAATGTCAGGGGCATTAATGCCCCTGACAAATGGTGCATGGTTAAGCACCAAATTGACCAATCAAAATTTGACATTGTTCTCATATAGGAATCAAAGTGGAGTAAGGAAGAAGGTCAAAGGAGATTGTGTAATTGGAAGTAGTGGAAAAGTCAATTCAAGGAGGCCATAAGAGCATTGGGTGGTCTAGGAGTCCTATAGAATTCCTCAACAGTAGATGGGGAAATGGAAAAGGAAGAGGACAACTAGTAGGTGATCAAGTTCAAGGACCTAAGAAGGCATGCCACCTTCTTTAGTATTAATGTATATGGACCGATAGCCACAGGGGAAAAAACACAAGTGTGGGACAAAATAGCAAGTGAGTTGGAGAATAGGAGAGGTGAGATGAGAATTGTAGCTGGAGATTTCAATGTAACATTGAACAATGAAGAGAAGAAAGGAGTCCTGGGAAGAACAACTTCCATACATAAAAAGTTCTAGGAGTTCGTAGACATAAATCTCCTAAAAGATGTGTAGACCAAAAATGGAACATTCACATGGTCCAACAGGAGAAAGGACTTCACCAACATATCTGAAAGATTGGACAGATTCCTCCTCTAGGGAGATTGGGGAGAGCTTGCAACCACACAAGAAGCTCACATTCTACCTTTCATAGGGTCAAACCACTTCCCTGTCTCACTGAAATTTGGGCAAGATGATCCTCCCAAAGGGAGTCCTTTCAAATTTGAAAAATGTGGCTGAGAGATGATCACTTGCCAAAACTAATTGAGAAATGGAGGAACGAGTTCAGGTTTGGAGATAGCTCGAAACTTTTTAAGATGAGCAAAAAACTGGGGCACATCAAGAGTAAGCTCAAGGAATGGAATAACACACATTTCAAGAACATATTCTAGGAGAAGGAAATATTGGAGCAATAAATCAGAGTCCTGAATGAACATGTAATATAAAAAGGGATAGATGTAGAGGACTTTGAGAATGAAAAATTTCTGAAAGAAGAGCTGGTAGAAATTCTAAAGAGGGAAGAATGCTATTGGCAACAAAATTCAAGGGAAATATGGTTGAAAGAGGGAGACAGAAACATCAAGTTCTTCCAAAATTCAACAATTTCCAATAGAAGCGGGAATAGGATTGCAGAAATCAAGAAGGCCAATGGAGAAATAGTACAATCTATTAAGGAAGTTAATGATGAGGCGATCAACTTCTTCGAAGAAATTCTAAACAAGGAAAGCCAGGAAAACAGGGCAACAAGGGACAATCTCCTAAATGCAATCCCCACAATCATAAAAGAGGATCAAAATTTGCACCAGTATCAAAAGATCTCCTTGGAAGAGGTCAGGAAAGAAATCCTTTAGATGGACCCTAACAAGGCCCCAGGCCCTGATGGATTCCCTATTGGCTTCTTCCAAAGATTCTGGGACACAGTGGGGAAAGATCTTTGAGAAACAATATAGGAATCAAGAAGAAGAATGATAATGCTAGGGGCAGTGAATCACACCTTTTTGGCCTTAATTCCCAAGAAAAAAGATCCACAGACAATGAGTGACTCTAGGCCAATTGCATTGTGCAACACAATGTATAAGATGGTCACAAAAATAATAGCAAACAGACTCAAGGAAGTATTGAATGAGGTGATATCAAAAGAGCAGAGTGGCTTTTCCCTAGGGTGGTCAATAGTGGAAGGAATAATCACTGCTTATGAAACTATACACTCAGCTAGAAAGAACAAAGAGGCCTGCATGATCCTAAAACTAGATATCCTCAAAGCATATGATATGGTAGACAAATAATTTCTCTTGGAGGTACTAAGGAAATTTGGATTTGGAGAAAATCGGATCAAGTGGGTTAAAAGTTTCATCTCCACAGCCAAATTCTTAGTTCTAGTGAATGGCTCTACCCATGGATTTTTCCCCTCCTCAAGAGGGTTAAGACAAGGTGACCCCCTATCCCCATTCTTGTTCATAATCATGACAAAAGTGTTGGGCAGAGGGATTCAAAGATTGAGAGGGGAAGGAAGATGGAAAGACATTCATGTCACCAATGGAATGGACCCCTCAACACATAGATCCAATTTGCAGATAATACAGTTTTGATGGGAGAGGCCAGCATGAGGGAGGAAAGAGTGATTAAAATTTTTCTAGACAACTACTATAGGGCATCAGGGCAGAGCATCAATTGGGAAAAATTGGAGGTATTCTTTCTAAACACACAACCAAGCCTACAGAAAGATCTAGCCAAGATCTTGAATTTGAGAGTAGCATCTCTGCTAGGTCGATTCTTGGGGATGCCCCTATTTGCAGGTATCAACAAAAAGTGCTATTGGGAGAATCTAGTCAATAACTACAAGAACAGGCTGGGAACTTGGAAAGGCAAGTGGTTGTCTTTAGCAGGTAGATTATTGATGGTCAAGTTAGTTTTTTCAGCCATTCTAGTGTACTCAATGTCATGCTTAAAATTACCCAAAGCAGTGGAAGAAGCCCTCACCCAAATTTTTAGGAAATTATTTTGGAGCGGAACTGGAGATCAAAATAAGTTTCCTCTTTTGGCTTGGGAAAAGTGAGCAAACCCAAGGATGTGGGTGGGGTAGGGATTAAACAACCATCAATAATGAATCATGCCATGGGGGCCAAATTGGTATGGGACATCCACACAAAATGTGAACAAAAATGGGTCAATATCATAAGGAGAAAGTATCTAGAATCAGATGATCTGGCTAGAATTCTCACTAAAATTAACCTCCCGAGAGGATCAGCAATCTGGAATTTCATACTAGATAGTAGGGATATAATAGCAAATCATGTAACTTGGGTTCAGTCAGGAATTGAAATAATGCATCCTTCTGGAATGATTCTTGGTGTGGAAAACCTCCCATCAACAACACTCTGGACCTAGATGAAATCAAGGAGGAAACCACAAGGCTCTAGGGGGTCAAGGTGGCCAATTATGGTAGGAGGATTGCCAATCAAGGATTTGATAGTTGGAGCTGGAATGATCTTTAGGCTCTCAACGCTCCTCAAGCACAAAAAGATGCATTGGAAAATATCCTCAAGGATCGGTATTTCATCACATCCAATGATCAAGACATGATCGGATGGTGTGGGTCAACAATAGGCACATACAAGGTGAAGCTTGGATACACGATCAGGGAGTTGGTGTTGGCTCGACAAGATTGGCCATACAAATTGTTTTGGGGTAGGAAATACCTCCCCAAGGATGGAGTCTTCGCTTGGATGGTGATCTAGGAAATAATCCTCATAGAGGATAAGATAGCCACCTTTGGTATACAAGTCCTGGGTCGATGCTCTCTATGCAAAGAAAATGAGGAATCGAAAAACCATCTCCTCCTGACATATCCCTTTGAAAATGATTGTTGGAACATAGTAAAAAACAAGTTGAACTTGCACTGCCCTATGCCAGTAGAACTGCATCATGGTTCAAAATGTGGCCACAAAAGGGAAATAAATCTATTTTTGGGGAGATATGGCAGATTACTCCATCTATTGTGATATGGGAGCTATGGAAGTAGTGAAACATGAGAATCTTTCAAGAAAAAGAATTGAACAAAGAAAGACTCTGAGACAAAATTGAAAGGGCCATAGTAGAAGTGGTAAATAAGGATGCTCAGAATAAATTAGTCAAACATAAAGCCTTCACAAACTGGGATTATTTCCTAACCAAAAAAATTGTTGGCCTCAAGCCTCCACTGTTGAATGGGAATGGAGCAACTCAGACAACTAAGGCCAAGAGAGCAAAAGTAACTTAGCAGGCACTAGACCTAGGATGGACTAAGGTAAATTTTGATGGGGCAGCACACAACAATCTAGGACCGGGGGGTGATGGGTGCATTGTAAGGGATGCTTAGGGTAATATCATAGCAAAAAAACACCACACCTCTAGGCATTTGCACAAAAATTGAAGCTGAGTTCAGAGCATCAACCATTGGTCTATAGCTGGGGATCGATTTGGGAGTGAAGCAAATTCATCTGGAAGGTGATTCAATGATCACAATCAATGCCATCAGGTGGGGCACTACCCCAAACTGGAAACTCAACCATCTGTTGTAGAGTGTCAAGCAACTGGCAAATAGGTTTGAGGCCTTCAAAGTTAGCCATATTTACTAAGAGGGTAATGACAAGGCGAACAAGCTAGAAAAAAAGGCTTCAAAATACTCCACGTAGACAAACCCGAGAACCAGCGCCAGAGGTAATTTTTGTCATTGACACTTCAATTGGCGGCGTAAGAATGACATATGGTATTAAGGACAAAATTTAGGGATTTATTTGATGTGACAAGGGCCATCAATAGAAAGTAATGAATAGATAAATCAAACAAGTTCCGAGGAAAAGGAAAGGATGATCTCATATTACCATGCATTAATCAAGTACCTTCAAACAAGTTCCGAGGAAAAGGAAAGGATGGGCAGATCTCATATTACCATGCATTAATTTCGTCAAGTACCTTCAGTGAGGTGGTGGCAAGCAAACGCACTCTAAAAGGCATGAACATAGAAATACTAATTATGAAGAAGTAAGGCTTTCACTATTAAAAGGCATCAGTTGGTGTCAATTTGATCATTCAAAATAGAGGCTTAAATTTTAGAATTAGAGAGTGTTTGCATTTTTCAGAGGAAGTGGTACAACTATATTGTGATAGCGCGATGAAGACTCCGCTGGCCCTGGATATGTCAAAGCAACAACAACCTTTTCGAGGAGAAGTAACAGACAAGAGGTTGCAGGGGTTGTTGGCCTCTTCCCACCTGCTGGTCTTGTAGGCAACTATAAAGGTTGTAGGTCTTCAATTCTTGAGAGCGTATCATAGGTTCAAGTATAACTCAAAAATCCCAGTCATGTTCCTGGCAGTGATCCTGCACATGGGTGTTTCAAAGGAAGTAGGGAAGAAACTAGCACAAATGGTCTTCATCCATGTGTGGTTGGGAGACATCGATGCGGCCTTGGACAATGTGGATGAGAACAAGAAAATTTCCCAATGTCATACAACTATTACATGATGTGAATGCATGGAAGAGAGGTCATGAAATTTCCCTTGGTCTAGACCATCGAACTAGAAGGGTTTCAAAAGTTATGGGACGAATGAGAGCAGAGCATCACCTTCCTCCTTAGAGTAGCCAAGGTGGTTTCCAATCTTCTACGAGGCTGGGCAATGAGATACGTGGAGGATCAAGGGATCTTTGAAGAAATTGTTGCATGGGATGATGATGACTAGGACTTCAACTTCGGAGAGGAATGGTGCTAGAATGACCCTAGAGATCTTGAGGAGAAGGCGAAGGGGCCGAATCACCAGGAATGTGGAGCAGATTGCCCAGTGGTTGTGAATTACATCGCCTACATGAAGCGCGTGGAGTCAGAAGATTCTGAGGATGGTGAGGAGGATTGATGAAAGTTGTTGGGTTTGGTATAGTTATAGTATTTCTATAGTCTATTTCAGTACTAGAAAATATTAGGATCTAGAAATTGCAGTCAGTCCCAGGTTAGTAGTCAAATCCCTGTACCACAACCAGGCCATTTTGTATGAAAATTGTAAATGCAACCATAATTTGGGTAGGAAAGGGATGTAGAAATGGCCATTTTGACAGGGAAGGCCAGCAAGGAAGTCATTTTGGTTTTTAGAAGCACATGTGAACTCTTTTTTTTGGAAGCAATATAGGGTGCTACCCCTTAGCAGCGATTTAACGAGCAAAAAAAAAATAGCATCACTTTGAAATACTATGTGAAATAATTTGTGTGCCTTCATGTTTTGTATAGATGTCTATTAGGATAGTTGCATATTAATTATTCCTAAGCATTGCACTACACACTTGATAAATTCTACCATCCTTCATGCTTTATTGGTGTCCATGCGCTATTATAAAGTTCCCATTTTTTTATAGGTCATGGGAATGCTCAAGGAAAATGTAAATGAATTGGATTGGAGACTTGTTTGAAACAATTTAGTTGCTTTTCAAAGGTATCCATGTCTCCTATATGTTGCAATAATCATATTTCATGAGGAGTTATCTTAGGTTTTCATGTTGCAATAATCATATTGTGATGGTATTATAATGAAATTTGTTTGGATGCATAATTTGAGATAAATTATTAGGTTCCTTAACCCTTGTTACACACCATTATATAATGCCCTATGTGGCTTTGGTTCTTAAAAACTTGATTTATTCTTAGATTTCAACTAAACCAAAAGTAGTTGGTTCTTTTGTAGACTTTGAATTTGGTAGCAATAGGGATTTCCTTATATAGATTGATGAATTGGATGAAAGTGATATTATAGCATATAGAAACACTAAACAATATTTGCATGGTCAAAATGCTTTTGAGATACTGATAATACTATTTGGGTTTAGTGGTTTATCAAGGGTGTAGTATTCTTATCTTTCAATATGTAATCAAATGGGGTCCCTTGGTTGGTTGGTCATAAGAATTATCCACATAGTGGCATAAATTGGTCAAACATTCTAAAAGCTCTATTTTTCCCTTTATAAGAATTCTTTTTTTCCTTTTAAAAAATCATGAAAATAGTGTACATACCATGAAGGTATGTGTGATTTTAAAGCCGTTCATTTGGGCTTGGTGATGGGGGCTCCACATCTTGACCTCGCCTTGTATTGTGACACAAAATGCACTATATGTGTTCATGTTGAACCCTACAAGGGGCTCTACCTCTTTGCCCTATTGGTGACATTGCTTCCAAGCCCCCACAAACTCATTTGATTTGCCAAGTACTCACCAAGTCCATGTTTGCAAAGTACGATTCCAAGTTTTCCTATAGGTTCTTGTGTACAATGTCATCACCAATATGAAAAATCATTTCTAATGTTCCTTAGTTTTTACTTATTTTCTATTATCTAGAAGATGACATTTTCTTTCAAAGGGGATGATGTAGTTAATATGCAATGCCTATTATTATTTTTGATAGTATGGTTTATTTGGTTATGTATTAATAATTTGTTGGCTTTGAATGATTATACAAATTAGTTAATAGTTGTGTTCCTCTTAGCAACTTTTGAATTCTTTAAATAGATTTTGTTTCATCAAGGAAAGTAGTATGATTTAGTTGGATCAACTTTGATCCTTTGTTAACCATCTTTGATAAATTCCTATAATAACTGCATGTGTAGATAAAGATATACCTTTTCTCCTCTATTTGATAAGCATTATTAATTGTATTCACTATTTCAAGTCTTCATTTTATTAGATAGGAAAGTAACAACAAGAACAAAACTAGCAAAAAATGATTTCACAAAAAAAGACAAACTAAATAATTCTTCAAATTTTACAAACACATAGAAATAATCAATTGACTAAAAATTATAATTAAAGACAAACTAAATAATTCTTCAAAGTTTTACAAACACATAAAAATAATCAATTAACTAAAAATTAGAATTAAAAATAATATTATACTCCAAAATACAAACTAATCAAATATTATATTTAATGAAATGACTATGAAGAATGTGAAGGAGAATATTCAATTTAAATTATAATTAAAGATAATATTATACTCTAAAATACAAACTAATCAAATATTATATATACTCTAAAATACAAGCTAATCAAATATTATATATACTCTAAAATTCAAACTAATCAAATACTATATTTAATGAAGTGACTATGAAGTGTGTGAAGGGGCTAAGCCTTAGAACAAATGGAGAAAACAAAACGCATCGATATGATCCCAAAAAAAACAAATTTGGAATGATAAACTCGATAAATATTACATCCTTATCAATGTCATAAGAAGACAACTAACAAGAACCTGAACTTAAATTTGTGTTTTGTTGGATTGAATCCTATGAGCATCACTTTCATTGGGAATCCTCCTTCCCTATCAGTAGTTTCATCTTCGTTTTTTTCTGTTGGAACTCTGAGATGGATGGATTCCATTCTTCCTCACCCACCGTCACTAAACTCTCCTTAAATGGAAAGAGATTTCATGTGTTTTTGAGTTTCAGGGGAAAAGATGTGAGGAGGACTCTGGTTGATCATCTCTTTGAAGCTCTCTCCGCAGCCGGATTGATTGTGTTTATAGACAGCTATGAGTTGAAGAGGGGGGAAATAATTGATTTAAGCCTGGAAAGAGCAATTGAGAGCAGTGTCATACGCATTCCTATATTTTCCAAAGGCTATGCAAGCTCTGCATGGTGTCTAAGGGAGGCCGCCTTAATGTTGGCCTCCCCTGGGTTAATCATTCCTCTCTTTTATCGAGTGGAACCAGCTCATGCTAGACACCCTGAAAACGATTCCAGTCCCTATAAAAACTCATTTCTAAAACATTATGCCAATTCAGATCGATACCAAAGAGGAGAAATCGATGGATGGAAGGATGCTCTTAATCGGATCTGTTCTCTCTCAGGCTGGTCCTTGGATATAACTGGAGGGTACGTAAATTATTTCACATTATCCTATGTTTACCCTAACTTTCATTAATGGCTCCACACCAGCTTAAAATCTGAATCCAATTCACTCAGCTCAAACCGTTTGTAATAATTGGAATCTGTCGGAAAATTCACTTTCAACAATTTACGGTCAACAATTCACTGTCATGATAAATTCATTTCTCGGATAATTCATCACCGCTCATAATTCATTGCATTAACATTTTTGCCAATGAATTGTTGGTAGTGACTTATTGACCGTGAATTTTCCACAAGATGAATATGAATTGTTGGACAGTGAATTTTCCAACCATGAATTGTTGACGGTGAATTTTCCTAGAACCGTAATAATTGAATTTGTTAAATTGTCTCCACAAAATGTCTTTCAGATTCACAAGCCAGGTAAAATTAGACTTTCTCTGGCATCTTTCAGATTGACTTTCAGACACTTTAATTTTCATCAATAAACCCTCAAGGTTTTCGATAGAATTTGTTACTCCTGTTTAACTAGCATGCTGGATGCACGTTTTAGTTATTAATTTGTTAATTTCATTGCATTTTTTGTCAGTTTTGTCAGGGGATCTTTCATATTAATACTTCCTTTTTCGTCAATAAATGCTTCTATTTCATATGTTAAATTTCTATAGAACACATTACAATTTATATTTTTAATAAAAAAATTATGGTTGAGAGTTAATTTTGCTATTTGATACAGGAGCAAGAGTTTATACTGATTATCAAAAATCAAAGATCCAGAAATATCTATTCGATCAAATTTATTTGAACCTTGATGAAATGATATGAATGAATTCTTCCAATTCTAATTCTAAATTTTGTGATTAATAAACTTTTCAGATTTCGGAAGTTCGAATTTTTAATTGACAGTTAAAGGTATAAACTAGATTCGCTTTGTAATTGCATAGTCTTAGTGGCTGTGGACTTTAAAACATTGATTTCTTTCTTGTTTGCTCACTATCACTTTACTATTTGCAGCTTCGAAGCTCAGCTAGTAAAAGTGATGGTGAACGACATATTGAGGGCATTGGAATACAGGGTGGCAGTGAACGACATAACGAAGACGTTGGACAGAGAGCCGTTGGAAATTAGCAGGCACCCAGGTGGATTAAAAACCTTACAAAAAATTCTTATTAATCGATTAAATTCTGCCGAAAAAGTACTTGAAGAGCAGAAAAAGTGGTTAAAGATGAAGCACGAAATGGGGATGAACGACATAAAGAAGACATGGGACAGATTACCATCTGCCAAGCCCCCAGCGGGAATGAAAACTGTGAAAAATGCTCTTAAGTCAATTCAGCCGAAAAACGTTGTTAAAGTTTCAATTTACCCGAAAAAGTGGTTTCAAAGTTAACATGCTTTCATTGCTGAAATGGGATTGATTGATCTTTTCAACTCCCCTCCAACAGTTGAAGAGTTGAAATGTTTTAATTAGTTGCAGTGGCCTCAAAAAATCATTGCTCAGCTTCATGAATTTTTAATGGCGCCGACAGAAATTACTGAAGATCTTCCCCGCCGAATGAAGATGTGAAATCAATTGTAATTAGTGTGTTGTGTTTTGACTCTCTTTTTGCTGGGTGATATACGCTGTATGAGAGTAGTTCTGTGTTGTATAGAAAAGTGCAGTGAGCGAATAACAGAAAGAAGATTGCTGTTGTAACAGTTTGAAGAAGCAAAGAACAGGGGACTCTGTTCAGGTCTTTGATTGTAATCAAAGAGCAGCAGCTCTGTATGAATGTGAATGGATCAAAGCTTGTTTATTTTGGATATATATAAACATATATATCATTTTCAGTACCCTGTTTGTTTTATCTTTGTTATCTGTTGCTCTCTGTTGCTCTATGTTTTCTCCTCTGCCTCTCTCCTTCAATTTTATTATGCATTGATAACATATTGATGAGCAGCTCGTTTGGTAATTTTTTTATCTTTGAGCTCTGTATTTTTTTATAAACTGCTCTTCAGTATAGTGCTAGAGTTTTAATTCATGTCTTTCAATTGATTGGGAGTAGAGTGCAAAAACTTTTACTTTGCAGATTGTAAGATCAGGTTAAAGTTATTTTCAAATGGCTAGTAGAAGTAAGTTTTCATTTCAGCTTTTATTGTTTACAGGAGAACTATGAATATTAGAGTACTAAAATGAAGGTCATATTATTATTTCGAGATCTTTGGAAATTAGTAGAAGTGGAACACACATACCTGCAAATTAGAATGTTTTGAATGCTTTGATAGCAAATCAACAAAATCAATTGAAAGAAGATAGAATGAAGGACAACCGAGCTCTATTCATCATCCAATCTACATTGAATACTTCAATTTTTCACTTTATTAGCATGACAAAACCAAAGAATGTATGGAGGCTCTACAAATTGCATACTAAGGAACTGACAAAATTAGATCGGTAAGAATTCAAACCTTCCCAAGCGATTTTGAAAATTTTAAGATGAAAGGTGAGTCCATTAAAAAACTATCACAAGGGTTCAAGGTATTGTGAATTAGCTTAAAACTCAAGGGGAAACTGTAACAGAACAAAAAGTTGTCTAAAAAACTCTAAGATCTCTTCCTTCTAAATTTGATCCAATGGTGATAGTCATTGAAGAAAGTAAAGATCTAACCACATTTAAAGTGACGAAATTTGAAGGATTTTTGCAATCTCATAAGGATTGTATGCAATCTTTTGCATGAAATCTTGGGCAAGATTTCTAATCTCCTGTAAAAATTAAAGAAAAATCTACAACTCCTTCTCACCCAATTAAGTCCTGAGAAAAGTCTTCTCTAATAGAGGACATAGCAGAGAAAGAGGAAAATGTTATGTGGATCACAAAAAAATCTAGTGTAGATATTGCGAATAGTATGGACACTATAAATTTGAATGTAAAAAGAAGAAATCTTACTTGATTAAGTCAAGAGTTGATGTAGGAGCATCTAGGCTCACAACAATCCTGCATTACAAAAAAACTATATTTTCTTTTCATGTTTAATTTTTACATTTTGGCGTGGGTTGGATCTTAAAGAGCATCTTATGGGGTGTTTGAAGGATACAATCTTCATTTAGCAATACTTGAACTTCATTTTAAAAGAATCAAAAGCAAACAACGTGTTTAATGTGATTTTAAAATTATTGTTTAATATAATTCCAAGGCTTGAAGGGTTTAAGGGGTCCATTGGCATGTTAGAGGGAAGTTGAAAATAAGAATTAATATTCATTTTATCAATTTGGATGCCAATAAAAGTTTTAATAAGGCAAGTGACCTTTGGCATTCCATTCTTGTCTTATTGGGTGCTTAAAATGGAGAGAAAAGATAGTGATTGTTGGAAAAATAATAAATGACTCTTCAATTACCAAAGGAACATGACTTGGTTTTGTATTTTATTCATTTTCCAAAGGCACCTACAATAGCAAGGAATTTGATATGGTTAAGCAATATTAATAACACATTTTGGAAGCAAAACTATGTATTTTTTTCATTCTTTGTGAAGGAATTTCAAAGGTCAAGTTGAGGGAAATGAAATAGCAGATTTGGATCACTTTTTGGTGCTTGCAAGGGTGTAAGAATCTATAAAATACAACGTTTAATGATGTTAAAAAGAAAAAATCAATAGCAGCAAGGTCGGAGAAAACACTTGTAGGTGTCTCTTAAGAGTTACATAAAAAAGAGTGCAGAAAATCAACTTGTGAAGAGGAGGAATCGAAGAAGAGAAACCTGATTTTACAGTTGTGTTTAAGATGTTGAAGGCAGCCATGAGCACTGCATAATGAAGAGAAAAGTAAATTTTAAAAATATGAGTGAAGCCAAGAGGGTTTGCAGACATGAGGATTTGAAGACTTGTAGACAAGACATGTCTATAAAAGCTTGTAAAAAAATTCCAAATTTTATCCAATGTTAAATCCTCCATATATGTAATTAATCTTGAGGAATTTTCATGTATTAATGTGTATGAACATTGAAATACAGATATGATTTAGATTCTTTTTTCCATTTGTATGCTAATAAGGATTGGCTGACATGTTAAGGCTGCAAGATTGGGTAGTTTGATAAGACCCCACCGATCTTGACTTTATCAAGAGCTAACTATATTGAAGAGTCTTTTGGAGATGCAAAGTACTCCACATTCTTAATATGCAATTTGGAAAAATAAGATAAAAAGGATGCGTGGTTCCTAGAGAGCAACTTCAAATCATATGATAGATAAATCTGATCACTTTGTCAAATTAGATGATTATGTGAGAAGTCAAGTAAAATTTAGTGATGTTAAAGAGGATGATGTATGGAAAATGTACTCTTCTAATGAAAAATAATCAAGGAGAAACTAATTATTTACATGGTACTTTACATGTGCCAAAAATACATCATAATATTTTAATTGTTGGGCAACTTGTAAAAAAAATATAAAGTTACATTTGAGGATAACTATTACAAAATATTTTCCAATAGTGGCATAGTATGATGGTTAAGTAGTTAAGGTATTGTTCTTGTCATCAAGGTTCAAACTCCACTAGGGTGTTATTGTTGAATGTTAAAACTGGAGACGAGGTCCCTCGTTCATGAACTCACCAATTCATAGCTCTGGGTCAAAAGCATTTACCCCTTTAAAAAAAACTATTACAAAATATTTGATAATTCAAATAATTATAATCTTGTAACAAAGTCTTGTACGATTGATAATAGATTATTTTCTCTCACATTGGTTTTCACTAAGATACATGCACTCAAAGCAACCACAAATGATTGATGGTTACTGTTATCAAAAAAGTATGCACCCTAGTGCTAAGCTATCAACTTAGCTACTTGTTGATGCATGGGAACACTCCTAGGCCTATGGGTTGCCTAAAAATTGGAGTGAACCTCCAGAAAAGGTTGGTTCCTCTTGCTTGATCAATCCTACCTTTTTTGAAGAAAAAGGGTAAGAAAGAGACTGAAAATAACTTAAAAATGCCTAAAAATGATTAAATATATCTAACTAGGTGATGCACCAAATTGTTTTCTCAAACCTATAACTTGTTGTTTTGGACTTACAATGGCTTAAAAGAAGTTCTACTGCACAACCTATGTCTTTTAACATATCACCCATCAATATTTCATAAAATGGGCACCAATTGATGATGTTCTGGAAGGAAAATGAGAGATTTCACAACCAAAACAACCCAATAAGTTTTGCCACAGTTTAAAACTCGTTTGAATATACTTGAATCTGTTTACAAGTGTTTGTTTTGATCATATTTTGAGGCTTTGAGATAAAAAACAACAAAATGAACCAATAAAACATATATAACTAGCTACATAAAAGGAAAAAATTGAACTAAAATTGATGGTAAAGAAGCATTACACAAGTTTTGATCCAAAATAGATTGTCTTCATTGCTTTAAAATTGAAATTACATGAAATAAATTCAGTCAATGCTTGATTAATTTTGAGTTACAATACAATGACTTTTGTTGGGAAGAACTGAGCAAAAAATTATAACCTACAACAAAACAAATGCAAGAAGTGAAAAAAAATGAGGATAAGAGTGCCTTTTTATAAAAAGCATTTACTAACTCCTACAAAAAGTTAAAATTAACATGTGACATGTGTCACAATTATTTTGAAAAAGTCAAACTTTAGGGCACCCAACATTCTCTTAAATGTTAATTTTTAATGTAGTTGCAATTGTACATTGAGGAAAAGGAGTGGAAAGGATTTTCAACTCCTAGATATTTGCAACTGCCCCTATATTCTCTCAACTTGCTCAAAAGAAGCTCAAACCACTTAACAAACTACCTTGAATGCCTTTAAATCTTCTCTAAATACCTGCAACTATCTACTTTTGTGCAAAATTTCCTCCTAGATGCTCTCAACCTCTATCCAAGTCACCCCAATTTCCTTTAATGCTTACAACTGTTTCTTTTAAAAGCTCCAACTATTATCCCCTAACTGATCATAGAAGCCCAAACTACTCAACCACTTTATAAATACTTTTAAGACCCTTATCCACATGTGCTTGACAACCCCTACTTAACACCTTCATAGGTTACATACAAAGCTACTAATAGTAACTAAGTATCATACTTATCATTCACTTAGATCCCACTTAGTTTTGGAGCATTTTTGAAAGATGCATCTGAATGCATTGACAAGTTCCAAAGCATGGAACCAATCGAATGAACAAGTTCTAGATCATTATTGAAAGATGTGATAGAATTTGTATTTGATAACCATTGATCATTAGTTTAGTGTGATGATTGAGCTATCTTATGAATATTGTCACTATTGATTGTGAAGATCACCAAGGCTTTCATGTATGCTCATCACCAACTTGAAGGCTTATCTTAAAAAAAAATATCATCTTTTACTAGGAACTGCCCTCTTATGCACTGTCATGACTATATCGGTACTTTTCTTCATGCTTGGACAACACTATCATGAATTCCTTATACTTCCTTTGCATGCCTTGACACCATTGAAATTAAACCACAACTATACTTGGATTTGTTCACTTCTTTGCAACTGCTTATTATGTGTTCCTTTGTCATTTTGCATCATTGGCTTTCCCAACTACACATTTACCATCATGCTCAAGGTTGTCATATTGATCTTCTTCTCATGCACATTGCTTAACTCGTCCACTAACTTGGACTGCTCTTCCTCTTTGAATCAATTGTCAACTTTGTTAATGACCTTTAGCATCACAACAATAATTGATGACTGTAATGTTCTCCTTGAATAGTGACCTTTATTCTTCATTTACTGTCACACACTGTTACCTAATGTAATACATATCACTGCCTTTGTGCATTAGTGACAATGATAAGGTGCATGTCTATTATCTTGGCCACACTATCTTCATGGATAACCTTGGCATAATGCTCTATGATTGGTTGTACTTTGCTATCTTGGCATACTCTATTCCTTGGCTTGAAGGTCACTGTCATCCTTATATTCTTACCACTAAATTGCACATTCTCCTAGCTCCTTTGAGGTATCTGCCCTCAAAACCTTAATACACTTCTTTTATGGTCTGTACCATGAATAAAAACATTGGAGGCATATGATTGCACCCTCCTTGAATGTCCATGATTTGTGCATCTTAAGGTGTGTCAATGATGTGACTTCACATCCACTAGTATGCAAGAAACCATTAGCAACCAATACTCTTTATGGATTTTCAAGAGTTCTTTTCATAAATATGAGTTATTGATAGGGATTATCATGTTTGATTTAGCTATTGATTGTTCTATAACATTCTCAATGTTTCCCTTTCACTATAAGCTTCTCTACATCATGCAAACCTCAAAAAACTCAATTTTGTGATTCATTTTCTCACTATCTACTATCTTATCAAGCCTGATGTCCCATGTGGCATCTAATGACCTATAGGTATCTTTTGACATATATCCCCCTTTGAATCTCTCTTAGAGTACAATGTTGTCATCTTTTGTGTCATGGATAGGTGGCTTAATGGAAACCCTTAACATTTCTTTCCTTGAACTATTAAAGGGCTGCCCTCAAGGCTAACATATCTCAAATGCTTATCAATTTAAATCAGTAGATGTAATCTTCACTTCATGATGAATTTTCAATATTTCTCACCACATTTTTTAAATGTGAATGACTAGAAGAAAATCCAAGAGCCACTGGGATTAGCCTCTTTTGTTGTTCTTGGATTTCAGATGCAACTCGAATGAATCCTGACAATAATTTAGAACTTGTCAAATGAATACTATGAAACTTCAGTTTCTTTTGCATAGTTGCCTCTCTCACTCAGACTTTTCTCTACTTTTAAGGTCTGCCCCTTTTCAACCGCCATTGCAATCATAAGGTTACCCTTTTTATTTGCACTATACCGCTATTCACTGCCCTTTGGGTAACTGATTTATGCCTTCATAGATAGTTCCTAGGTACCTTCAATGATGATTGTTCTCATTGATTTTTTTTATATTGTTGCTTTTAGACATCTAGGTGACTGTGCATTTGGATGATGTTGATAGTGGGATTTAGACTATTGTCCTCTTGACATTCTTAGATTGTTATGACTATACTTTACCTTAACAAGATTATTCAATATAGTGGCAAGGATTGTGCTCACTTGAAATGATTCTTTAAAATGGTTGTTCTCTCTACAAAATCACTACCTTTATCTTGTTCACTACCCTCCAAAATGCATACCACTGTCCTCTAGGCATGTATTGTGCAGATCTCATGAACTCATTACTCTTTTTTATATTATCAATGTTTGCAATTTATAGATAACTGATATTTTCCAATTGAGTGATGTTAATGCACATGTAAATACAGCTCCTGAACATCTTATTTTCATCCTTACACATCTTATTCAATTGATCTGGACCATCAGTTATATTAGGTATTTTTTGTTGCTTATCCTTCAAGATATCATCCATAATTTTTTGACCATATAAAGCTTCTTCTTGATGAGGATCTTGAGAAGGAAGATTAGACTGAATTCCTTATGCTTCTTCTAGTTCATTCCTATCAACTTCATATTCTCTAGCTATTCTCATGGGCTGCCCAAATACAAGAGTGTATTTTTTATCGTCTTCTCCAGTTTTGGGAAACAAATTCAAAAGTGATATTGCACAAAGCATTTTATCTTTGAACTCATCATTCTATCTATGTTCTGGAACTTTCTAAAGCCTGAAAATCATGAGAAAACCAACATGCATCTTCATAAAAATTGCAAATACTTCCACATAAAGTCTTCTTCCAATAGGTATCCTTTGTTCATGGCAATAGTCATTATGGACTTGTGACTATGTTATCCCTTGAGCCTAGTCCCATGAATTTCCTTCACCATCAGAATCTTATCTTATCTACTTTCTTTGTGGGTATGTGCAGGATCATCATGGAAAAAATAGGCCCTTAAGTGGCAAAAAATTCAGAAAAATTAGAGTTAGGCAACTTGACGTAAAAATTTGAATAAGTTATCTATATTATTGCAAAAATATGTAAGAATAGAATCTGTAGAAAATTGAATGTAGTTTCTAAACTACTAGGTTTATTTTAAAAATAAATAAATCTTTTGGTGAAAATTTGAAATTTCAATGCAGTAGTACTTGTGACAAGGGAAAATAAGATAGGTGTGTGATTCTTTCACCCTAACCACAATAAATGATACTTATTTTAAATATTTTATGATATAAGTAGAGGACTCATGTTCGATGTGAAGATAATTTTTAATTTTCAATGGGGCTTAATTTTATAACTTACAATTTTTAAAATGACAAACTTATCACACTCCTCAATTTCAATCTTTAACTTGGTCTAAACTTCATTAATCGCCTATCTTTTAATTTCGTAGGAATAATCCAACTTGCAAACCAGTGCAATATCAATTTATATTGGTGAAAGTGGTCATCTCTAAAAGCCTTCGTTTTCAATCGTGTCAAAAGTCCAGAGGGTAATTTTGCTAAAATGGTAATAATTGCACCAAATACCCAATCATATAGCTATATTGGATAATCTTTGAAAAAAGTTCAAAACCTTAAAAGACAGCAATTTTGAAGGGAAGATTGACATTGTTTGGGTTTTCTTTCTTCAAAGCTCATACTTATAACCTTAAGTGGAAAAACTAATCATAACCATCCCTAAGCCTCTACTCAGGATCCATCACCATCATTTTAGAATGCATGAATGGTGTGCCAGGGTTTTCCCTTGTGCATAGAAAACTAACCTCTGACAAGCTATACTGGTATTTTAAAATACTTTTGGAAATCCAATAATGCTTGAAATGGTTTAGACAATAGGGCTCATTAAAATGCATTCATCACTCCATGACCTTAATAGGCTCACTATATCAAGCTCAACCTACCACGTAAACAAAGATGACACCAACAAAATGCATTGTTCATGTCTCAAAAGGAGACTTATATTTACACGTTATTGTAAATGTCTTCCACTTCTCATGCAAGAAACATACATAGAAGTAAAAGAAAATAACCACGTTGTGATTTCCACCTTGGAGGTGTCTATCATGTGGAGGAAGAAAATGTTGTAGCACTTGGAAACCCTCCTTTTTTTTTATGCACCACGCTAGGGCTTTCTTCCTCTGTTGCAACATGATCTTAGTAGGGACAACCAGCTTTAAATTTCTTTTCATGTGTCACGAGCTTGAATATATTTAGTCTCAACATGCCCTGCTCTCCTAGAACTTACTCTCACAATGACACTATTGGAAGATTCCTTGAACACTGTCATTGAAGCTCATTCAATGCTAAACAAAAAACCCTAAACCTTCCTCATCATATGTTGGTGGAGTAAAGGAAAAACTAAAAGACACTTTTTCCATCCTATTTCTCCCAACATGGATGATACTTTTTGTTAGAAACAAATGAATTTCACTCAAAGATAATTACAAAATCAATGTTGAAAGATTTTTATTCCAAGTGCAATGTGGAACTCCTTTGTTTTTGCTTCATTTTTTGAAAATAAAAATAACCTCTAGTAAGAGTAAACATGAAAAAACCAAGAGACCCTTCTATTATAGCATAAAATTTGAAAGATCTCTTAAAAAAAAAACATCCATTCACAAAATTTCCAAAATTTGACTCACTTATGAAATAGTGCTTAGACAAATAGACATTTTGCAAAAATGACTAACACTTTTGGTGACCTTTGTGGCTATTTTTCCTACTAAAACATGAAATATCAGCTGCCTTAATCTATCCATTGGGCATGGAGTCAACAAGAGTCTCGAAACAACTCAAAATCATACTTGAACCATTCTGCAAGACACACAAAAACTAGGAAAGCAAATTGAAACCACTACTCTAAAATGACTCAAACTGGAAACAAATGTGCAACTTGCACTTGGAGGAAAATAAAACTTGAGAAAACATGTGCACAAACACTTATTGGACTCCTATAAACCTACTCTAATATGTACAAAAGGCTGAAAGCACCTTAGAAACAATTCTTGAGATGAATCCCATTAACTGGGATTGGTTCCATTTCTCCATCTAACTTGGATAGTTGAAAGGAATTGTGTTGTTTTCACTCCATAATCATGTATGTCCCATTCCAAAAAGAATCAAATTTGGAGTACTTTCCAAGCCTGCTCTTTAACACATTGCATTTCAAGACAATATTCCCTTCCTTGAATGTTCTAGCCTAGGTTGCTCTATTGTCAAAAGACCTTTGACTTGCATAGTGGTGAATTTCCATAGTCTTCATAACCTCATTTCTCTTCTCCTCCAACTCAAATAGCAGTGCCAACCTTGCTACCATTGGCTCTTCTTCTAATATATTCAGCTGATTGACCAAGTCAAGATCTGGAGGCTCATTGGAGATAGGTAATATTGATTCTTTCCCATAAACTAGCATGTAAGGAGAGTTGCCAATGGACCTTTAAGGAGTGATTCTATCATCCCATAGAGCTTATTTCAACTTGGTATGCCATGCTCTCTGATTATCTTCAATGGTCCTCTTTATGATTTTGATTAAGTTCTTATTAGTGGATTCAGCTAGTCCATTACCTTGGGGATAGTAATTTGAAGATGTACTAAAAAATATGTTATTCCGAACAGCCCACTCACTTATCCTTGTACCCAAAAATTCCAAGGAATTATTTGAGATGATTGAATTAGGTGTACCAAATCTTGTTACTAAGTCATAAAAGTTAAAGAACATAGTTTCATTTTCTTCCTTAAGAGGCACAACTTCTACCCAACTCATGAAATAATTAGTGGTTGTAAGAACCCACTTATGACCAGCACTTGAGGGTGGATTAATGACTCTAATGAAGTATAACCCCAACTTCATAAAGGGCTACTCCACTTGAATTAGGTGTAATGGGAGAGCTACTAACTTCTTTTTACTTGCAAATAAGGTACATTCTTTACACTTACCCACAAGTGTGAATCCTTGAATAAAGTGGGCCAAAAGTAACCTTCTCTCATTATTTTAAGGGCTGTAGCTCTTGGTGAAAAGTGTCCACCAACTATCCCTTCATGGAACTCATGCAAAATCTTGTCAATCTTATCAATTTCTATACATCTCAATAAGACTCCATGAAAATATTTCTTAAAGAGTATACCATCTATGAGAACATAGGGAATAGATTATAGCCTGAAATACCTTCATTTGGTTCTATCCATCCCATGAGGATACTCACCAGTTTGTAAAAAATGGACCATTTATTGCACCCAACTTGTTGGAGAAGTTGGTGCAACTTTCTATTCTTCATCTAGGAGGGCTAGGACAACCTCCTCATCATTTTCTTCCACTTCACCTAAATGACCAGCAAGCTGCTCACACAAGCCTTTACCATGAACCAACTTGGTTACATTGTTTTCTATGTCATACTCCATGAATTTAGTAATCCAACAAGCTCATTTCTCTCCCAAGTCTTTACTCAACAAAAATTATTTGACACTAGGATGAGCAACCAACAACTTTACTTTATTGTTAGAGAGCATATGTCTAAACTTTTTCAAACTTCTAATAATGGAAAGTACATGTTTTTCAACAAAGGTGTACCTTAGCTCATAATCCTTTAGCCCTTAACTAAAAAGGGCTATAGGCTGCTCCAAACCTTGGTCATTCTATTGTACCAACATAGTTGAGATACTATCAATGTTACCATATGCATACAAGAAAAAATCCTTAGAAAAAATCAAGATTTAAGAGAGTAGGAGCTAAGGATAACGCTTCTTTTATCTCTTCAAAAATCCTTTTACCTTGCCTTGTCTAGCTAAAAGATAACTTCTTTTTTAACATAGTTGTTAGAGGCTTCAATAACTCAACACAATTAGGTATAAATATTCTAACAAAGTTGATTCTACCAAGGAAACTTTATAGCCCCTTATGTGCTAATAAAGGAAGAGCCAAAATAGCATTTACCCTCTCAAGATCAATAGTAATACCATGTTTCAAGACAATATAGCCCAAAAACTTCCCTTCATGAACCAAAAACACACATTTTTTAGGATTAAGGGAAACATAAAACTCTATACATCTCTCAAAAATATTCCTTAAGTGATTTAGATAATCCTTTGCTTCCTTGGAGTAAACTATGATATTATCTAAATATACCAGCACTATCTTGCACATTAAGCTCTAAAATTCCATATCCATTGCTCTCTGAAAAATTGCACTAGCATTGGAAAAACCAAAGGGCATCTTCTTAGATGCCATGGTACCCCATTTTGTGGTGAAGGCTATTTTATATTGATATTTTTCTTTGACTAAAATCTGGTTATAACCAGAAAAGCCATCAAGCAAGGAAAACCTCTTTGATCTTGAAACTACTTGCATCATCTATTCCATTGAAGGTAAGGGATATTGGTCTTTGAGTCAGGCTTGGGTAAGATCCCTAAAGTTCACACATAGCCTAATATCACCATTCATTTTCCTTATAGGAACTAATTTTGACACCCATGAGGTATGCTTGATAGGAAATATTATGGCACTCTCAATTAGCTTGTTTAACTCCTTTCTCATGAGTGGCTCTCACTTAGGATTCAAGGGTCTTTGCTTTTTCCTTACTGGTTTGGAATTTGGCTCAAGTTCTGTAGTATGTTGTGCAAGATTGGGGTAAAAACTTTTCAAATAAGAATACTCCCATGTAAAAACATCACTAAATTCTTGGAAAAGCAATATAAAAGCTTATTTTTCTTCTTTGGTACAAATTTTTCCAAGTTTTAGGAGCTAGAGTAGGTGGTAGAGCTAGTCTATAAGCAACTAGGTTAATCACTTCTAGAACTTCAAATGGTCCCACATATCTTGGGGCCAACTTGGAAGAATTTCCAAAAGTAATAAAACTTTAATGAGGTTTAACTCTCAAGAAAACTTTATCCCCAATTGCGAACTATCTAAGAGTTTCACTACTGAATTTGACTCCATTTTTTGACAAACGTTCATTGGTTTTGTGACAAACCTTTGTCGAACAACTTACCAACTAATGAAATAATTTCCATCACCAATTTTTCATCGAATTTTAGATGAAGAATTAAATGTTGAAATAGCGGCCCAGATTCATCGGTCGTCGGCATCATAAAATGGCTCTATTGTTTGTCAGAATATCGACGACAACTTCGTGTATCCACTGACGAATTATAACCAAAACACAATTGCAATGGCTCTTCCAAAGTGTCAAAACAACACTATAAGTTCATCACCATTTTGACGAAATGGGAAAGTAGTTATGATGAAGCTTTCGTTGCAGCTATAGCAACTTTGTTGGACCTTTTCGGTGATTTGTCAGTTTCCTTCATTGAAATTACAATGAAACAATGCAAATTTTTTAAAAAAATATATTCATTGAAATGTACCATCGCAGAGACTCTTGGTTATGACCACTAAAGCCAATCCATCAGTGAGAGATCAATCATTGACACATGATATAAAACTCACTCTGATAGTCCATGTATTGCTGATGACTTCCGTTGGCAAGACATATCCAATGTCACACCAATCTAACCTTTGCAGTATTTTTAAACAGACCTACACCATGTCATCATGGAGACTCTTGGCGATGACCACCAAAGCCAACCCCATTGGTGAGAGATCAATCATCGGAATAGGATAGAAAAATCACTCTGATAGTCCATGTCTTTCCAATGACTTCCATCAGTAAGACAGATCCAATGTCACACCAATCAGACCTCTACAGGAGTTTTAAATAGACCTGTCATCATAGAGACTCTTGGTGATGACAACCGAAGCCAAGCCATCAGTGAGAGATCAATCATTGACACAGGATAGAAAACTCACTCCGATAGTCCATGTCTTGCTGATGACTTCTATCAGCAACAAAGATCCAATGTCACACTGATCTAACCTCTGTGGGAGTTTTGAATAGACCCACACCATGTCATCATGGAGACTCTTGGTGATGAACACCGAAGCCAACCCATCGGTGAGAGATCAATCATCGACACAAGATAGAAAACTCATTCCGATAGTCCATGTCTTGCTGATGACTTCCATCCAAAAGAGAGATCTAATGTCACACCAATCTGACCTCTTTAGGAGTTGTAAATAGACCTACACCATGTCATCATGGATACTCTTGGTGATGACCACTAAAGCCAACCCATCGTTGAGAGATCAAGCATCAAAAAAGGATAGAAAACTCACTCTGATAGTCTATGTCTTGCCGATGACTTCCGTCAGCAAGACAGATCCAATGTCACACCGATTTGACCTCTACGGGAGTTTTAAATAGACCTACATCATGTCATCATGGAGACTCTTGGCGATGACCACCGAAGCCAACCCATCGGTAAGAGATCAATCATCAACATGGGATAGAAAACTCACTTCGATAGTCCATGTCTTGCTGATGACTTCCGTCGGCAAGACAAATCCAATGTCACACCGATCTGACCTCTTCAGGATTTTTAAATAGACCTACACCATGTCATCATGGAGACTCTTGGAAATGACCACCATATCCAACCCATCGGTGAGAGATCAATCATCAGCATAGGATAGAAAACTCACTCTGATAGTCCATGTCTTGCCGATGACTTTTGTTGGCGAGACATATCCAATGTCACACCGATCTGAGGGTCTTGCTAATTAAACAAGTGTCTAAGAACAAGTAAACAAATGGAACCTATTAATTTTCTTATTTTGGGGTTCTTTAAATCATAGAATAGATACCATCTTGTTGTGTAATATACTTATATTCAAATTTGAATTCGAGACCAATTGTCATTGCACATTCCATTTTACTTGCATAGAGTATTCTATAATCAATATATTGATAATGCTAAATGATTTATGGTATTGTACAACTCTACCTATCATCACAGTTCTATTGTTCCCCCCTAGAGAATCTTGCAAAGACAAGTTTACAATACCAAGTCAAATAATATGAAAAAGACTTACTTCCATACAAATTAAATGATTATTCTTACAATGGCAATTGTCTAATCACAACAACAATTCCATGAAAGGCTATCCATGCTTCATAAGAAATGACTGATCATACATACAGACTGCAAGATGCATAGAAAAAGCATTACACTTGAGAACAACCAAGGGCTAACAAGGGAAGGAGTTAAGAAACATTTGGATTGAAGAGAAAATGTATAGGGAAAATTTTGAGCAGTGTCAAAAGAACAAAGCTTGTGGGTATGTGTAGGATCATCATGGAAAAAACAGGCCCTTAAGTGGCAAAAATTTCAAAAAAATCAGAGTAAGGAAACTTGACATAAAAATTTGAATAAGTTATCTATATTATTTCAAAAATATGTAAGAATAAAATCTATAGAAAATTGAATGTAGTTTCTAAGCTAATAGGTTTGTTTTAAAAAAAAAATCTATTTGGTGAAAATTTTAAATTTCAATGCAGTAGTACTTAAATTTCAGGGAGAAAATAAGAAGTAGGTGTCTGTCTGACCACCCTAACCACAATAAAATTATTATATATTTTTATAATATTTTAGATATAAGTAGAGGACTCATGTCCCAATGTGATGCATATTTTTTGGTAATTTTTTTCCAAGTAAATAATTAATTATGATTTGTTTATTACAACTTTTAAAAAATATTAAAACTCGTATGTCTGACCACCTTAACTTGGTCAAAACTTCATGAAATTCAATTTTTCTTTTTTTAATCCTATAGTATACGAAGCATAGAATGTGACGCATATTTTGGATTCAAAAAATATAATACCATTTGAAAGCTATAAATTTTTTCAACCAACCTATCAATCAAGACTTTAGTTGTAATTCGAATAGAAAATGAATAATAATTACTTATTAAATTCAAAATAAAGCATAATTTATATTGGTGGAAAGTTGAGAATCTCCTCTAAAAACCTTTTTCATTTCATCAATTTTTGGATAAAAAAAAGTCATCAGCCACATACCCATCATATCGCCACTTTTTGGCCCATCATGATCCTGCACATACTCTTGTAGAACATATTCTTGACCTAATCAAGCTCCTAAACAACTTAAACAAAACTAGAATACTAACACATACATGAGACATGTAATGAACTTCCAATATCTACTATCTTTTTCATTAATGGAGAGGTAGGTAAAGGAGAAATAATTATAATTGTAACACTATTCATAGTCTAATAAATTATGTTCCTAATTTGTGTTCAATGGACCTCGGTTTTATCATTATATTGCCCATCTAATACCATATTTTAATATAGAGTTCAACTATCTCAGATATAAAGAAGCACCTTCAATTAACCATTTAAAGTACTATAAAATAAGGTAAGACTTTTACTTGAGAAAGAGTGGGTACAATTGTAGGATTAAATTTCTCGCAATCATCAGGATTTATTGGCACACAAACACAACCTGCAACATATAATGGATGACTACAAGTTAGTGAAATGGTCCTTAATATGTGTCTATTTTGCAAATTTATTGGTAGAAAATAACGTTACAAACATATCTAGATAAAAAATTATGAGGAAAAACTACTATAATCATCAAAATAGATGAAAAGTGCAAAGGAAAGAGTCAAGCTACATCTCTAGAGCCTAAAAAAAACACATGCAAGAAACATAAAAAAAAAAGAACAAACCAGTAATTGGATGAATAGAAGATGGTTCCTTCAGGAAGTGATTCATATGCTTTCACACCTGATAGGACATTAAGAAGATTTTAGTCTTCCTCTGTGAAATTAAATACTTATAGAAAAAACCCAGAAACCAATATTATATACCTCCATGTCTAGCCGAGGGTAGGTATAAGAGAAAACAATTTCCTCAATGCAATGCCAAAAGATATCAATGCTCCCTTATTGCTACACATGCATATAAGAGAATTATTCTAGCTCTAAACTATTCAAATATTAAGGATTTAATTAGCTATAAGATGGAAAGTTGTTGTTTAGACATAATCCATCATCTTTTACATATCTTTATTCACTCCTAGAGCTTCAGATAAATTTGTGTAAATGAGATAGAAATGTGAATCTTTTATGACAAATAAAATTATTAATAGGAGGAGAGATCAAAGGGTTGGGGGTAAGAGAATGCTTGAATTTATAGCAAAGTATAACATTTTGATCATTATAACAATGAAATGAATCTTAAGTTTGAAGCATTAATATCATTTAGAACATTTATGATAAAGAATGAATGTAAGTAGAGAAATTTTTGCATATCTATAGATGGTACAAAATTTCATGGTTAAGTGGAAGCCTCCCATCAACAACAAGATCCAAATATCCATTTATCTATCTCAATCGAGCCTCTAAACCATTCAGAGCTATCAATTTTTCCACTAACCTGTTATGCACAAAAGTCAAATTTTAGAGTTATGTCACCACTAAAAATAGAAGAAACAGAGCTTTGAAACCAAATCAACACACAACACAATGTGGTATTCATACAAAGCCATACAAACAAACTAAACTCAAAACATTGGAATGGAAACAACTTCAAATTATGATGCAGAGCATGGATTTTGGGTATAAAGAAACATTTTTCTGCTACCATAGTGAAAAGTTATCACTTTCTTTCATCTTTGCATATTGGTTTGATGCTTCAAATGATGCATTTCTTATATTGAAAAGTGCATTACCTTATTGAGCTTCTCTTTGTTTCGAGAATAGTTTAATATTCTCTACTTAATAGGGCCAACCACGTGATGGTGGAAGCTCATTTGGCTCCTCCCGCCCCCTCACATCACTCTCAATTCCCATCCCCATTAATCATTGATCATATAACATTCATTCATTCATCCATTAATAACATATCATTCATTCATTCATTAACATATTCACATTCATTCATTAACATATAACATTCATTCTTTTAGTTTTTACATATTATCAAAAATATGTTTGTCATGATATGATTACAATCACTTTTTTTTTGTTTCTTTTTTAAAGCTAAAAAAATCTTAAGTGGAGTATCGTTTTCTAAATCATTTGTCCCCCCTTTAGTTGTTTTTCCCTCTGCTCGTGATCTTAATGTATGCCTAGTCGTGTGCTCATGACGTGGACGCCGCTGCAAGGGGGGGTCTGCTTCAATAACAAAGAAATGTTAAATTGATATGTTTATTATTATTGTTACAAGTATTTCATTAATTAAAAAAACATTAGAGTGGTTCTCTTGGCTTGATGGGTCCACATCATGTTCCTAAACTTATCTTATAGACTCATGCTCAACATGCTGAACACCCTCTAAATCCTAATTTGTAGTTGAAACATGAAAGGTTAAATTAATTAATACACCAATTGAAATTAAATATGTTTAAAAGAATGTTATAGTGGTCCTCTTTACCTGATGGGGCCACATCATGTTTCTGATATTCTCTAGCCTGATCATGCTCAACACGTTGATCATGCTCTACATGCTCTAAAGTTGAAACACAAAAGGTTACATTAATTAATACACCAATTGAAATTAAATATGTTTAAAAGAGCATTAGAGTGGTCCTTTTTACTTGATGGGGCCACATCATGTTCCTGATCTTCTCTAGCCTAATCATGCTCAACACGTTGATCATGCTCTACATGCTCTAAAGTTGAAACACAAAAGGTTACATTAATTAATACACCAATTGCAATTATATATGTTTAAAAGAACATTAGAGTGGTCCTCTTTACTTGATGGGGCCACAACATGTTCTTGATCTTCTCTATCCTGATCATGCTCAACATGTTGATCACGCTCTACATGCTCTAAAGTTGAAATGCAAAATGTTACATTAATTAATACACCAATTGCAATTAAATATGTTTAATTGTATTAATCCATATTGTGTTTGCATAGCACATGAATACATCCAGTACCAGGATGCACACCATGACCTTAATCTATAGGTTGTACTCCACCCTCACCAAGCTACATTCCAACTTCATGTGCAGTATTAGCATTGCTTGTATGTTTAAAAAAAATAGGAATGTAATGACTTTATGGTGGACATTAATATTGAATAGATTGCACAAGTATTCAATTTTAAATAAACTTTATTGATTTTATTTACCTATGTGTCGGATGTAGTGGAAGATTGTGTTTTCCCAGTCAAGACTCTTAGGAATTTAGCCACGACTCCATAGCCTTGCTAGAAGGAAATATTCAGGTCCTCTTCTGTGGGAACTCTATTGAATTCAGAGCCCTGCATTTTTGCATAAGATCATTAATTTTTCTTCTGTGGTGTGATAAAACCAAAATTGTTTGCAATATTTCATTTATTGATACTTACAATTCGTGCAGATAATTTCATATAACCACCAGAGCTAAGTTTGTGTTGCCCATGTTTTTCTAGTCTTTCCTTTTTTGCCTTCGATGTGTCAGGAAGCCTATGAAAATTTTGAAATATGTTAGATTATGTAAAAAGAAAGAGTAATCAATATATAATTACATTTTTGATAGTATCACATACCTTTCTTTGCTTGGTGGTGTCTTTCCTTTTTTCTTTTCATCCTTCTCCTTTCCATCCAACACCAGGTCCTTCCACTCCCTCTCTAGAATCATGGGGGGATGCTCGTAATTTTTTCTTCTTCTCTATATGTTACCTATATTGGTCCCTCATATACTTTAGATAGGTACCAACTTTCTTAAGGACCTTGGTTCGGTTGAATGTTTTATCACCAAACAACACAACTAAACGGTTAATGAGCTCATCTTTTAAATCTTGATTTTGGGCATTCCACCGTGTATGTATGGTGGGCCCAAAGAGATCTAATGTAATATCACTTAGATGCTTATAAAAAACATCATTTCCTACAAAATGATCATGGGATCAATAGTCTAAAAAGAGTGATCAATAAGTAAATTTCAATTAGATTATATATAATAATAATTAAAAAAATTTAAAGTACTTGAGATCTTCTCTATCTTTATGGGAACGAAATCCTTAGTCACCACAAATGTGACTGACAATGTTCCCGTACTAGTAATACAAGAAGATCCAGGAAATTTTGCTAAGACATCACCAGTACTAGTGGCCTCTGCATCCCCAAGTACATGTCTTGACACATGTTTTGGCATGTGTTCGCTGCCAGAGGGTGCAGTAATGGATGCCTACATGGTATGTATTGCCAACATTTTAGACGACAATATAGGCACAAATGATGTCAGATGATGTGATGTATGCGCAAGAAGATCAGGATGGACACTTGTACCAATCCCTACTCCTCGGGCAGCACTTGCAGTACCCTGATCATGGCTAGGAGCATCATGAGGACACAAAAAATCTTGTAAAAACAACACATTTTAGTTCATGACATAAAAGAGTACAAAATATAAAACCATGAATGAACTTATGTTATAATTAAAGACTTCATGACAACTTACTTGCAAGTTTTGTGCTCTCTCAGTCAATATTTTAACCCTCTCTCTTATCTCATCTGTTTGAGGCACTATGAATAACAACTTAAGGATTTCTTCATTGTATTTTTTGTGGGTCTTCCTTCTCATATCGAGAGGGTTTGTTGAATAAGCGATGTCATCATCACATAATATTTACTACACTTCCCTATGGATGCTCTCATCTACTGCTAGTGCCTTTCCCCGATTAGTCGACTGCAACAAGAATATTAAAAATATTATCGAAATTAACCCAATAAACTTATGAAAAAAACATAATAATAAAAAATTTTGCTCGTATATAATTTGTACAATTACAATGAGGTAAACCTGTTGGGTAGAAGTGCTTGAAGATGCATCATGATCTGTGCTCTAGGATGAAGACTTCCCCATATGATCAATGTCCCGCTCTGACAAAAATTAAATATAAAAAAACATTACCGAAATGAAACAATTAGACTTATGAAAAAAAACATAAGAATAAAATGGTATATTGGAGTCATTAATTGGAGGTTGGGTAAAATGGTACATAGTACATACCACCCCTTTAGTAACTGTGTTTGTAACTAAGCAATTCAAATTGTAATCGATTAGCAACTCTTCCCCTGCAGTTATTGGTTTTATCGCACATACGAATACACGGTTTTCCTCGTGCACCTCGAATATGCAATTGGGTTGCTTATTTGTTGACCCAAGTCGTGTACTATTTATAAACCCTGCAATATTCCCTAATGCTTTTAGCCTTCCATCAATGTACATAGCCACTCCTTTATTTTGATCCTTATCTTTTAGCTATATATAATTTGGTGATAGTGCATACCTATGCATACTTCATGTATATCAAACCAACTGCATCCAATATTTGTAACTGTAATAGGGTCTGACATACTCCATCAATTCAGTAACTTTTTCGTAACAGACCTTTATGCCATCCATGCAAAATAGGCCCAAACCATGTAATGATGATGGTGCTATGTGATATATCCTCTTGTTGACACAAAAATCAATGTTTATTGGAGGAAGTTCCTTGGGTACCCATTGTTTCTATAGATGTTTGTACCTCAAGGGAACCTCAATGTCACCTATGCTCTCATCATCATAAGAACATGACCCCCCTTCAGCAAGAAAAAATTTCATGCGTTTACAAAATTTTCTTCTAATCTTTTGACCTCTAGTTGATCTCCCTCTTGTAGACCTACTACATGTCTCGCTTTCTTCTTCTCTTAATGAATTTCCCTCCCTCAAGGAAGACAGATCTAACAAATACCTATTTAGTGGTACCTGCACTCATAAGGATGTTGGATGAAGTTCTTTCATGCTGATGTGATCCCAATGTGACATTATGATTAATCTATTATTTCATCGCTAAAATTTCATAGGTTCTAAGGTAATCAAGTCTTGATAGATTGCAAGTTATTGTTACTACCGTCCAAATGTGTCCATCAAAAATTAAATCTACTTAACATTTTAACTCCCAAACTTTGTAACAAGTGTTAAATGTGACTATGGTCCACCAGTTACACAACCAACTTGGCCTCAAATGCATTCTCTAATTGTAATCAAGGGACTTTTTCTCTTCATTCAAGTAAATAAACTTGAAGGGAAACACTACCAAGTGGTTTATTGGACACCTACATGACTAAAAATAGCAGCAAATTTACATTTAATTTCCATATGTCTAAGTGGTTAACGGAAAGGGAGTGTGTACTATGCCTGGTTAAGTCATCATAAATTTATGCTTTGGCACTAATTTTTTTTAAGTCATCTTAAATCTTCCTATGTCTAATTTCTAGGAGACTTTTGGTATGTTTTAAGGTAGGATGAGTGGTTGCATCAATGTTCTAGTTCTCTACAACAAGGTTTCAACATCTTCAAATAGTGAAAGTTAGTGCTCATAGTCATTTGAAACAACAACATTTTGATTATGTCTAATGGTAGGATTTGATAACTTAAAATATATCTACTTCGAAACAAAATTATCTCTAACTCTAAGAGCTATAATGGGATGGCCACCATCATAGGAAATATTTTTCATTCTCACTTTTAGGTGTTAAAATTTAACAATACCTTGATTGATGAAAGAGCCCAAAAAGCCTTTCTCCATGGTATCCAAGTACACATAGCAGTAGTCTTTTGTTATACGGTTGGACATGATTTAAAGAACTTAGCTAGGAATTATTCATTTAACCTAAGGTTTTATCATAATTCCATCATTGGAAAAGTATGATCAAATTCTTCTATTATGAAGAATTGGTCTATGTGCCTCTAGTAATCACTATAAATGTTTGTAAGGATAAAATGACTAATTGCATCAGGTAGGAGAGAATCAACTTTGAGTTATTCAAAGATTATATTCCTCTATTCATAATTTTTAAGGGTAGTGTGGGGAGGAGGTTATCACTACCAAGAAGGGAGGAGACCTTTCCTTGCATAAGTTTGTGGTGGAGGTATTAAAGAAGAATTGTATGCCTCTATTTCCATTCATTAGATCTTTCTTATCCTAGCATATACTTGGGCTAAGTCTACAATTGCTTTAGACTCATGCGATTAAGGTTGTGCGATGAAATCCTAGACCTCAACCAAGATGTGGGTAGATTATGGGATTTTTGCCAAGACCTGAGGCTAGTCAATAAAAATGTGAAAGACTAAGCTATTTTATTTTTTCTATCTTATCTTATACCATTTTACGAGATGGGGGTGCCAATGTATGAGATATTTGGAAACTAGGCATGAAAATTGTAGGTTAAAGAGAATGGGGATGCCAAACTTACATTACTCATTGTCCCTTGGTCATCGATTTTCCTTGAGTTCCCTCAACCTCATCCTCGGCGTTGGTATTGACCTTGTTTTCAATCCTCTAAGCTCTTCCTCGGCGCTGATATTGACCTTGTTTTCACTCCTCCAAACTCTTCATCAGCGCTGGTATTAACCTTGTTTTAACTCCAAACTCTTCCTCAGCGCTGTCATTGACCTTGTTTTCACTACTCCAAACTCTTCCTTGGCACTGGTATTGACCTTTCACTTCTCCAATCTGATGAGCTACAACCTGCTTTCGTTAGGTTTTAGAGTATGTTAATTAAATTGAAAATTATGGTGCCATTTAGCTAGGTTTTAATATTCTACAATATAGTTAAGTATATATTAGCTATATTTTACATAATAAATAATATAATTAT